>OX383291.1:3717753-4957004 GCA_947523025.1 Dryobota labecula | reverse complement strand
GCGCGACTAGTATACATTTACCAGTTTCAAAATAAACATAAACATCTTCGTTAACGATAACTTCATTATCGTTAATAAAATATCAAAATAAGAAATAGGTGTATAATATAACACGTTTAAGTTTAATTTCTCAAAATTTGCGCACTGATTACAAAACATTCCTGTATACATACTCTTTTTGCTTCGTTTAAATTTATACATCTGGTCTCATACACGCACGCCATTTGCGAGTAATATGAACCTGACCTTTCTTAGGTTGGTTCTTCAATGATTGTGATGAAACGAATCTATATCTGTGTTTCACAGGAACTCAAAAACAACTAGTTCCGATTTTCAACATAAAAAGTTACTTGATTTTTCTTGAGGATTTTTAACATTTTTTTTTTTTCTTTGTTTTCAGGGAGAAAAAGACAACGGAAAGAACTGCATATTATCCTGTGAGAAGAGGAAAGCCGATGACACTGACATTAACAAGGACTTGAAAAAGGTAAGATATTTTTTTTATACTCTCATTTCGTTGTCTATCTCTCTGTCTAGGCCGTTTTTTCCAGAAACGTAGAGGTATCAAGTCGAAATTTATATCAAATACTCAGTTTATCTCAGTCCATTGTAGCTTTAAAAAATCAAGTTTCTAAGTCAAGGCAATAAAAATACGACCATTTATGCCACATATTTTGACACTCGTAAATAAACCAAAACTTTTTTTCGAGAAATTCTATGAAATACAAACTTATTTTTGCGGCCGATAAAATCAATACTGTTAATATTAATTCGGACTACGGAAGCATTCACTGTGCGAGGTCCAACAATAACTTGGCCGGTTTAAGGCGTCCCCCAAGCACCGCCACTTCGACCGGTTCTGAGCTTCCCACCGCGCATCCAACGAATCCCTGCGGCCTTCACAAGGCCATCTGTCCACCTTGTGGGACGCTACGTCTTCCTGTACGGGTTTGCCACTCCAGAACATTTCGGCCACATAGGCCATCTGTTCTGCAAGCAATATGCCCACTGCCACTTAACTTTGGCAATTCTTCGGGCTATGTCGGTTACCTTGGTTCTCCTGCGGATCTCTTCATTTCTGATTCGATCACGTAGGGAAACTCGAAGCATAACCCTCTCCATTGCCCTTGAAGTGTTCGCAAGCAACGATATTGAGCGTAGGACCTAAGTTTGATGCCATTTGGGAAAAAAAGAATCAATCTGTGAGTAGGAGAAGACCAAAGAAGCATTGGCCTGTGTGAAAGATGATATATGGCTAGAAAGGGATTTACTACCGATATGTCGACTAATAGATAAATATGGAAGAAAAAGACATGTTGGGCCGACCCCAAATAAATTGGGATCAATCTTATGCAATCTTAGTCACTGGTCGGCCATTATACCATCTTCCACAATAAAGGCTTCATCATCAGCCTATAGCAGTCCACTGCTGGACATAGGCCTCTCCAATTGCACGCCATTCAGCTCGATTCTCGGCAACTCTCATCCAGCTGCTACCAGCCACCCTGCGGAGATCGTCGCTCCACCTAGCCTGAGGGCGTCCTACCTTACGTTTGCCGATTCGCGGTCTCCACTCAAGAACACGTCTACCCCAACGGTCATCGGTTCTACGGCTAATATGGCCGGCCCATTGCCACTTCAGCTTGCTTATTCTGTGAGCTATGTCGACAACTTTGGTTCTCTGCCGAATCACCTCGGCAATAAAGGCTTATCCACTTGTTAATCCACAGCTACAGAAAGTACACAAAGTGCAAAATTAATGCAAGTACGTACTCAGAATTTCAAATGCTCGCTTCTGATTATACCAAGGATAGTGCTCGACTACGATGAGATAGTTGTAAGATATATTATGTAGGTACGTCTGTCTTTATGTAGGATTGTTTTATGAAAATACTAGCTCCGCGACTTCGTCCGCGTGAAATTTCGGCCCCGACCCTCCACGTCACATCCTGTTGCCCACCCGCGCTATTACTTCATGTATTAGGTACTTAAATAAAATAAACTCTTAACACACTACTAAAGCGTCTATAATATAATTCAATCATAATTCATAAGACACGTGGCGCCATCTATTATCATAAGAACGTTATTGATGTTTTCCTTGGGAACAGTGGTTCCAAATAGTAGTTCCTCGAAAACTTGCTACGTTATTTTAATGATGCCGCCCTGACGTGGAAGGCTCAGATTGAACAAATCAGAACAAAATTGTCATCACTTATTGGATCACTTCGACGCATCGTCCGGTGCATGCCACATCGGGTCCGTTACTCCATATATCTTGTGAAACCACACCTGCTATACCTAATCGAAATCTGGGGTAATACCACCAAAACTAGTCTAGCCGATCTTCAAATTATGCAAAATAAAATTATAAAGAGACTCTTTTACTATAAATTTTTAACATCTACTTACAAAATATGTGAACAAACCAAACTAATGAATATAAAACAATTATATATTTATCATACTTGCATGCTTGTCCGAAAAATATTAAATAAATCTCTCCATACTAACATATCCTTTGTACGGTTGAAACAACAAACACAGCTAAGTTCACGGCGAGCGAGTTTTTTAGTTCTACCCAAGACAAGAACGAAGCTCGGCAAAACAATGTTTACCTATGCAAGCGCAGATATCTACAATAAACTACCGCCGACCATTAAAAATGTAAGCTCCTATAATGTATTCAAAGTACAACTTACTCGACATGTAGTCGAAATATATTAATAATACTACAATAGCAGCGAAGTACTACTGGATGCATAATAGAAGTACCTGCTTATAAAAAAAAAAAAACGAACGACGAAAATCCTAGTAATAAGCACTATTATATTGTTTTTCTCATGTAAGTGACTGCAGTCTTTTATGAGGATAAAATTTCTTTAAACATAACAGTACTTTTTTCGGAATGAAAGATGGGACCCTATGTTCATTCTGTATACCTGACAACGTATATGGAAAATTTCAGGATAATCGGTTCTGTGATTGAAGCGTGAAAAAGTAACAAACACAAACTAACTTTCTTTTTTTTTTTTAACTTTGTCCCACATTAGAAATTCCTCCTGTATTGTGGGTGCGTTTACAAACATTAAAACTCACATACACAAACAGCCAGACCCGGAGCAACTACTTATAGATCATACAAATATTTGTTCCGTGCGGGAATCGAATCCACGACACGCAGCGCAGCAGTCAATCGCGCCAACCGTGCCGTCATATTAGTTAGGATGGGATAATAAAAATTAGTAAAGAAACGGTAGATAGATTAGATTATTATTATAACATACACTATACTTCCACTTCTACATTTCTATTTGTTTGTTACTTCTTGAAACTTCTACACACATAAAGGGGGTTCCACAGATGCGCACTTTCAGCGCACACTTCGGGCTTGGAACGGCTATGGACGCGTCACACTCTGCACGCGTTCACGGACATCGCAAACAGTTAACGAACAGTTCGCGACAGGGACCGATATCGATATTCGAAAATACCGATACTTTTAAGAAAATACCGATAACAGTATCGACATCTGGCATTAATACTGGTATTTCATGTCAGTAATTTGAGTATCGGTATAAAATATCGATAATTATATCGATACTCAGTACTGATATCAGGCTACAATGTGACACAGAATCTTTATTGATGATTCTTAAGTAAATACATATTTGTTAAAGTCGCGAATCATATTTTGATCAAGATACAACCTGACGCTGACCTGCAAATTGCAAAAAACGTTTTTTTTTTTAATAATTACGGTATTATATCTGTACCCAAATATATATAGCAATATTTTGGTATCATGTATCTAAATTATATCGGTATTCAGTCCCTGGTTCGCGAGCATTTATTTGTGTGAATTGTTTGTGCTTCATAGAATGATTTAGTATGTGTTCAAATATGTCCATTCCATGTTCCTAAGATGCACGCAAATCGCACTGTTCTTGCACGTGCGCAGGTGTGGATCTGTCTTAATATAACGCCTATATTCCTCGAAGGGTACCCACATTTTGCCAGTTATGTTGTAGTCCCATTTAACAAGGGGCGAACCTAACCTCTTCAACTTGACAAATTTGAACGTAATTAAATCAATACGGATTAATATAAAGAAGGACATAGGATACTCTTTATCTGGATATATTTGGTCGTTCCCCGAGGGTCGAAGTGCAACCACGTGTGCAGAAACTACTTGAAAAATCCTTGTGCATTATACCACGTACCATCGTACCACGTGAGCTCGATAATATTGGTGGCAATTTTTCGGCTGTTCCTTTGGGTTTTTTCGAATTTTCTTTTTTCCTACCCCACCCCGGTATTGGGGCGAACAAAACAAAAAGAAAATTATTAAAATCGGTCGAGCCATTTTCGTGTTTTTGCGAGACTAATTGCACGGCAGTTGATTTTTATATGTACATTTATGAATAACGATAAATGCCATTATTCATAGCGTGTTTCTTGGATTCTCTTAGTAACGACGTTCAGGTCAAGAGACCCTTAAAAAAAGCTCAAAAATTCACCCAGCACAAACCGTCTGCTCATAAAATTCACCTCAACACTACACTGTCGTGTGTATAAATAAAGACATTACACTGGCGAGCACATAAAGACGGCATTACTACACATCGGGACAAAATAACTTCGATCACGCGATCAAATGTAGTAGAACGGTATTACTTGGAGTGCCCATAAAATGAGAACACAGTAAGTGAGGAGCTGGTGAATTATAAATTGTGAATTTGCGACCACAGAACACCACATTTTATATTTTATTAAATGTGTGTAAATGACGCAGGTTTTACGGGGCGTTAAGTGGATTTTCATGTTTTTAGCCAATGATTGGCAGCAGTTTATTTGGATGTAAATTTTAATTGAATTACCCACTTTACTGTAAATGTTTGTGGATGGAAAACCGTAAAGCTGGTAACTGGTTATAACGATGCACATTGACATTAGATGGTAAATAAATTACATTGCATAGGAAACAAACCTCAGTTGCATCTTACGTTTTATATCGTGTAATATACGAAATGTCTTATTTTAAGCGGCATCTGCTTGAACGACTGCCTCGTTGTTCAATAAATTGGTTGCAAGCGCTATTGCTCAGCATGAGGTCCTGGGTTCAATTTCCAGGTCGGGAAAAGGGGTCTCCCTTGTTTGACTGAAAGGAATTTGAGAAAAATCACTTCCCAAAAAAAAATTCGCATAATTTCATTTGCCATATTATTACTTAGCAAAAAATCTCTTCACAAATAATTGTAACGCAAACCTAATGTTTGGCAAGTGTACGTTTAAACAATAACTTGTTTACCAACTAGTACTTTTACCAAATTTTATGTAGGTAGTCAAATATTTCAGTTGGAATAACTCATTTTACGCAAAATATAATTTGCCAAAACTCAAACTTAAAGCATTTATTTCAAATAAACCAAATACAGGTACTTTTGAATTGTCAAGGGGTCGGTCAGTCAGAAAGATGAAGCTAGTTGCCCATTCCAAAGCGTAGTAGGTTCCTATGGAGAAGAACGGACAAGAAACTCCATGGACACTCTTTTAAAACAAAATATTGTTACAAAATATGGGTTACATCATTCATGTTGAAGTTATACATGTGAGAACAATGTAGAAAGACGTGCTCGTTAGAAGCGTCCGTAATTAAAACAATTCAAAAATTAAAATAAGCCGTGGCAGCTAAGAGATGACCAGTCCCAACTGACGGCAAAACGTTTTATTACAAGGGTGTTTTTTTCACTTGTGACAAATTCTAAACAAGTAATAATAATATTAATACTCACTATTCTGGTAGTATTTTTTTTTTAATAGTAGCCTTTTTTTAAATGATTAATCTCGTCTAACTAGTTCAGTTTCGGGTAGTCTGTTTTTTTTTTCCATTTTTTCTTCTATATAATCTAGTCGTTTCTGGCACTCGCCCACCGCTACCACGGCACCGATCGCTACGCTCGCTCGGCGCGTGCGTAGGAGGTCTCAGTTTTAACCTAACCTAACCTAATCATTTAAAAAAAAAAATTGACCTACTCTAACTAGTTTCATAAGTAACCATAAATTTGACTTCATAGCAAATTATTTGACCAAACGTTTATTGTCTATAGATTGTTTGCTGTAATAAATCATTTGATTAAAGACCAAATGCCTAAATGACATTATCCTTGATAATATTCTGCCAAGTAAAAATTTGATCAAATGAAAATGTGCGTACTAAAATCATTCCAAACACTTCATTGGTATAAAAAAAGGTTGCTAAAATTTGTTTGGGTAGTGAAATTTTGTCAAAATCTTTTCGGCAAAACGGCAGGCACCCTGGGAAAAGTGTTATTGGGTTTTTCTATCAGGAATTTCTAAGTAACAGCCCGATATCTGGATTTCTACCCGGTTGACGACAATACGCTCGCCCCCTATTAAAAATGTGCGAAATGTGGGTGTGCTTAGATACACCTCTGCCAAACCCTTCTGGCATTACAAGTGTGAATGTTAAGTTACGTTACTTGAACAAGAAAAACTTATTCTTGCTTAAGAGGGCATACAACAGTCTACTAGCGCCTCTCCATTAAAAAAATATTATCTCGTCACTGAGAAGGAATTATGAATAACGTGTGTCTAGAATTTTCTAATACCTTTTATAAAGTTTCGTATTGAGACACGAAGCAAAAATTCGATCTAAAGAAAAGTGGCCAAATTCCTCTAGATCGTATTTTGTTGCTACGTGTCTCAATATCGACGGTGAAGTGCCTATAACTCCTAACTTATTTTTTTCTAGAATACACTATTTTATCATTTTGTATTTAAAGGGGTTATTCGCATGTTTTAGTGAAATCTCCTAAGTGTATTTTTTTTTGTTAAACTATATGTGGAATTACCTCCAACTAAACCAACGTGCCTATTTTATGGCATTACCGCCATGCATGCATCCTCATTCAGTTTGTGTACATTTTTGACTTTGTCAGTTAGGTGTTATTGGCACTTCACCGTCGATATGTAACTTTATAAAAGGTATTAGAAAATTCCAGACACATCCACCGAGATTCCTTATTGAGCCGTTATTCATAATTCCTTCTCAGTCACGAGATAATATTTTTTAAGACACTTCTTTAAAAAAATATTATCTCGTGACTGAGAAGGAATTATCGTGGACCGTTGTACACCCTCTTAAACAGACCTATGAGTTAATATAATAACGCCAAGCAATTTTCTCAAAACAGCAAACTCAGATTTTCTTTAGACAATGTGTTTTGTACAATATTACGTGACCTCACAGTATTGACACGTGACTGTTGAGTCCCGTTTATGAGTTGCCATGGAAACTTAATTTTCATACACACTAGCAATGTGACGCGATGTGAACTTTACCAAACCTACATAATCTATATCTATACAGGGTCAAATTAAATTAGCTAGCGAAACTCCGCTAATGTGATGGGTATCGCTATCAATCAATCTGCCTACACTTTTCCCAACTATGTTGAGGTCGGCTTCCAGTCTAACCAGATGCAGCTGAATACCAGTATTTTACATGGAGCAACTGCCTATTTGACCTCCAAAACCTAGTAACTGGGTAATACGATACCCCTGGTTATGACTGGTTGTCAAACTTTCGGGCTTCTGACCACCCGTAACGACTGTCAAAAATCCGCAAATGATAGCCAAAACCAACAACTTAACGTGTTTTCCGAGGCACGGAGGAGTCTTGGTATGTAAAGATGGTCACCCATCCACGGACCAACCGCGGCAAGCGTAGCTTCACCTGATTGTTCGAGCCGTGCGGCTGTTATTACTTAGGCACGAGCTACTCCGATGGGCACCTGATGTGTATCGAAATCAAAACATGATACCTAAAATGATAAAGAAGAACAAAAAAGAATTGTTGAGTTTTTTTTTTTTTTGAGTCATCAACTGCATGTAGAGTAGTCAGTAAAAACCAAGAACACTAAAACAACAAGCCCGGACGAACACAAAACAACAAAAAAGGCTCAAACTCAAACTTTTCTTAGTGCTTCAAGAGCGAGGTCATTTTGTTTTCATTATCTCCGCAGGGGACGAATTTACGACGAAGACTGCACTTCACCTTAATTTAAATACATTACTCGTTTTGAAACGCTCTGCGAACATCTTTGCGGTGCTAGATGATAATTGTACAGTCAGGGAAATTATTTTTTTTGCAAATTGATAGCCTGCGTTGATTTGCCGTGAAATGAAATGAAAATGAAACAAAATCGTTTATTCTATAAATATGGATAGCCCTGTATTACATGGGACTTAAGGCGAGGTTCTTCGAGCGTGCATTTTTGTTCTAGAGGTGGCAGCTGGGCGCGAGTAAATTGTGTCGTGAATTTCGTTAATTTTGGGTTGAAAATTATATGTTTTAAGATATTAACAATGTTAAACCCGACGGACACTACATCATCATAAACGTTTGTTTTGATCTTTTTGTCAATACATAATGTGGCATAATATTGAAATTAATGATTTTAATCTACAAAATAAGGGTATGGTTGGATTTTTTTTTTCTATCGAGCGAACTTTATTCAATTATGTAACGAGTGCCCGACGTACCTACAGAAAGGTCTCAAAATCAACATATATATTTTTTTGCGTGTATTATTACTGTTTCTAAATAAAATGACATTAAAATTACATTTCCTAGAGGTTAACTTGAAGAACCTCGCCTTAAACATAACTGGCGAAATGTGGGTGTACCATAGGTACGGTGGCCAGCTCATCATGTTACCACAAATTGTCAGATTTTCTTGTTCGATTTTGAACTTAATCGTCAACATTTTAAAGTTTAAAATGGTTTGGAGAAATTTGACAGTTTCGGGTAGCTTGATGTGCTGGCCACTGTACCATAATGGTCTCGGACATCGGACCACCGTAAGGACTATTCTTGCTTGCAGCGCTCTGTCGCTATAGTAACGCTTACCTACGCTCATCAACCAATAGCATCGCAGCATCAGCTTTTTTGCTGAGCCCTTTGTTTTTGTAAATGAAAAGAAAACACCGTAAAAAACCAGCAGTTGTGATCAGACATCTGTGATCATTGTAAAAGAGCCTGAAAAATTTATTTAAATAAAAGTCTTTTATATTTTATTGGTCACACACCTCTGCCTAACCCTTCGGGAAAACAAGCCACGATGTTAAGTCTAGTTTATCTTCGATGTTTTCTTCATCGTAAGTCTACTATCACTAAACAATAACTTTAAAAGCCAGGTCTTAAACCCGTAAACCTCCATACAGTCAATACTTTCAGACATCTTTATTCGTAAACTCCAAGCAAAACCACGTGCAAATGTCAGCGAGCAATAAATTGAAAGTTCCAATAGAAACTGAATACTAAAGTGGACATTACCATATGAGGTTCAACTCGAATGCCGTTAATAAATCAAATGGGAACTAACTTATGTGTGTTTGTTTGTTGTTAACTTCGAGGGGAATAAATTTACCGTAGATTACCTGGGAGAAATATTGATAGGAGCTGTCTGTGTGTGAGTAAATGAAGGTATTAAATTATTTTTATAGTGCCAGTTTACCATAAAGTAACGGTGCGGTTTAAAAGAAGATGTAGTGACAAACATTAAAAAGAGTGTGCTTAGATGGTTTGGTCATGTTGAAAAGATGAAATACGACTAACAAAAAGTATAATATACAAGGCAAATGTGAGTGGGAACGCCCCAAAAGGACATATAATGACCTTATATAAGTATGAGGAACTGGGTGTAAAGTTCACGCATGCTCTATAGAAAAAGGATCCTCCGACCAGACGGGTGTCGTGTCTGGTGGGCAACTGCTCGATAATTGATGTCGGGATGTTGTATATATTATGCTAGTCACGCGGTAAACTCTGATTGCGCGATGCAGGATTTGTGACGTCAGGTCTTTGATGCGTAGTTCGCATGTGGCGTTGTAGATGCCGCCACAATACATATTCATCATCATCATCATTCTCCTGCCCATATACAAATTTATTTGTGGTCGGCGCAACATGTCTCTTTCTTCCAAACGCCACTGTGACGGAGTGGACTTCGTGGTAAGTACTTATTATCACGTTTAATGTAGTTCACAGGTTCAGGGTGTAAGTTCTTATCTTAGAGTTCTTTCACTGGCAGAGATTAGAGAGGAAGAAGTACTGTCCTGAGCTGGACCATCCGGCTGGCACCGCAGAGGTAGTATAGACAGGGGGTAGACGGTGCTCGCCGCCCTCGGTGCAGGTAGTGGAGCAGTAGGTGTTGGCTGAAGAGCCCACGTGGCACGGCGCTCACAGCCCTACGTACAGGTGGAGCGGTGGCAGTAGCGGCCCACAAGGCCCAGGTGTTGAAGGGCACCGGCTGTTCCCGGCTGACGCTGTAGCGGCGTCGAGCCGTATAACAGCCGGCAGCGTCAGGTAGAAGATACGTAGAGAAGCGTAGATAGAGAACCCTGGAATCAGCGCAAGGGGGCGCCATTTTTAACCATAAATCATTTTTCACACTGTCCATCCATCGTGTCTTTGGTTTTCCCCTACTCTTATAACCATCCACATTCATAATCAAAACTTTCCTCACGACATTTTCCGCACTTTTACGACTAACACTGTATCTTAGTTCTAAAACCATCGTAAAGTGACTTCCACACGTTTGCACTCGTCATAAAATCGATAGTTGAGTTCGAAGTCAACAACCGAATGAGACATATCTAAGTAATAATACTCATTCTTGCATTTATTTATATGACTGATGTTCTAAGAAGCTATAATTATTTTATCACGTCTATGTTTAAGGTTTTTTTTACCTGTACCTAACTACAATAATCTAATTTCATCTCTTTGTTAGTTGCTTTTGTGGACATGATATTTATTCAGATTTGTAACTGTAGTTGTGGCAACCATGTATCTTTATATAGATTATATCCTATTTTGTGAAAGTGAGAACGTTGAAGGCCTAGTCGACTGAAGATTTGCTAATCATTTTCTATTTTGTTAAGTACCTGGTAATTTTTGAAAGGCCTACAACTTCCTCCCATACCTATTAACACTGTTATTTGAAAATATTGTAAAAAACAATTAAAAGAGTACCTAACCGTGAAGTTTCTTGGTTCTTCTCCATAGGAAACGACCAATTGGAATCGTGCACCTAGCTTCTGACGTTTCATAGGTGCCCTTAGGTTTATGTGAAATAAAATATTTTGATTTTGTATTTTTTTTTTAAGGGCCTTAACTACATGACTTAGTAATGACGTGTGACTATACGAAAACCACAAAATAATAATGATTCTAATTGGGGTGTTTGGCGATGTGCGTTAATTCCGGGAAATGTTGTATAGTAATACTGAAATTAATGAATAACACATGACTGTTACCGAAACTGTGGTATGGAAATTAGCAGATTATTTTGTGACCAACAGTATTTTTACAGTTATTTTACAGCTTCAACCCAATAGCAACTTTATTGCAACGACTATAAAGATCACATCTACAACGCCACATGCGACCTACGCACCAAAGAGCTGACGTCACACAAATCTTGCATCGCGCAAACAGAGTTTTCCGCGCTACTGGCATATATTAAACATCCCGACATCAACCGTCGGGCAGTTGCCCACCAGACAAAACACCCGTCTGGTCGCACGATCCTTCTTGTTCTATAGAGGATTAGTGAACTTTACACCCTGTTTCTCATACCTCTAACTGTAATTTTGACAGTGATGGAAAATTAGAGACAGTAACTGTGAAAAACTAACAAAATCAAATATTAAAAAAATCGTCATCATGACATCATCATTTGTAACTGCAAATAACTGCATAGTAACTGCAAGAAAATCCTTAAGGAAACTCTTCAAACTATGTCTTATGAAGATACAGAGAAGTTATTACTAGTGCTAAAGTAAATATCGTTCGTATTACTGTTATTTTGTTTATTAATTAGTTAGCTAAGTTAAGATTCTATAATTTTATACAACTTTTTACATATGTACCAATAATATTAATTTGGTGTGATTATTTAATCAATTAATGTTACCTCTAATCGCCTGAAACACAGGATTACCTAGTTCAGGCACAAATAATGGATGAACTTGAGATAAATTTAAGAAAAACTGTAAGTATTTAACTTTATACCTTATATTTTTGAATACATTTAATTATTATTATTATCATCTGTGATATTTTCACAGATAAACATTTTTTGTATAGCAAGAATAAAAAAACCTCAGTTCAAAAATACTTTTTTCATACAGTAAAATGCAGCCTACCCCCACACAAAGAAACGTCCCCCATTTAATGTCCCACCATGTTCGAATTAAAAAGCAATATGGCGGTAATCCCGGTGATATGACGTCAGACTTGATCGACCAATCAACGCTAAGCCTCAGCTGTTGTACAGTTTTAATCAGGACACTAGCAGAGATAGTGTTTGTATTAAATGTTATTGTTTTCTGACTTTATGTAAAATTAAAATAAAAAAAGCTTGTAAAAACGAGGTAGTTTTGAAATCTGTGCTGCAAGGTATACATAGATTGGTAGGTAGGGATTGCTAAAAAAAAGATTTTTTATTACACCATTTTGTTATGTGATAATAATAAATAATAATAAGCAAACGTGCTCGGAGGAAGGAAGTATTCCAGTAAGTGCTTGTAGGGATCTTGACCATCTTCCAGGCTCTGGGATTGTTCTGAGAGCCGTGGAATACCTCTCCACTCTTCGAGCACCTCAGGATATGTCCTCTTGTCGCTACGTCACTATGTGCTAGCGACCGTTTTCGGGGGCCCATTATTGAGCGTGCAAGTCACCCCCTGCCATTTTATCCGTGTATTTATAATAAAACATTGATCGGGCAGGGGCCATAGTCCTTCAATAGTTTTAGGTCACCAGTCCATTTTAACCACCCAAATCCATAGCCCAATATCTTTGTTTCCATATCCTGCAATAGTCCTACACCAGCTGGGGGTTTTCCTTGGGTGCACTTGCATAGTGCGTACAGGGATAATCGTCGATTGGTGCCTCATTTCATTAAAAGCGTCTAACGGGCCTCTGCGATTTGGCTTCGGCCCCTCGTACGCCTTCCAAAGGCCCGGGACCCCAGGGTCCCGAAATAAGTCAAAATCATGAGAAATAATAAAAATAACATTTTATTACGGAACAATAACACAAGACAAGTACAACAAGTAGTACCATGATAGCCGCAAAAGTATAAACTGTAGCGCAAAATCATGAATCTATATGTCTTAAATATCTATAGATATGCCCCAGGCTACATAACCATATAAAATGTTCGTACTTGTAGATAAATACCTGTCCGTAGTACCTATAACTAGGATAATTATTTTGAATCTTTTAGTTTTACATTGTTATCCATACTAATATTATAAATGTGAAAGTAACTCTGTCTGTCTGTCTATCTGTCTGTCTGTCTGTCTGTATGTTACGTTTTCACGCCTAAACCGCTGAACTGATCGTCATGAAATTTGGCAGAGATATAGCCTGGGATGTCGGTTATCGCGTAAGAAAGTAGCCTATGTCCTTCTCCATATCCCAGGCTATATCTCTGCCAAATTTCATGACGATTGGTTCAGCGGTTTAGGCGTAAAAACGTAACAACTCTGATTGCGCGATGCAGGATTTGTGACGTCAGGTCTTTGATGCGTAGTTCACATGTGGCGTAGTAGACACCGTCACAGTTCTATTACAAAAGTTTATATTTCACATTTACAACACCACCTATATACTTATCTACTCGCCCCAAAAACCAATCACTCACTCCAACTCTAAATAAAAGTTTCTGACTTACTGACTTTCACCATCAAACTGCTTTTATTAGTTTCGCTTATCAACTAAAACTTTGATATTAAAAACTAAATCGTAACTCGTAAACTATCATCGGTCCAAACAAAGGAATAGTTTTGAAACACGAATCATGAACGGCAAAACGTTGTACGAATAAAAATCGATAGAAGGCGAGGAGCTTTCGACGTGTTGGTTAAACGATTTTGTTATTGTAAACTAAAGGTTGAATGTTTCTATCTACGATTTTATTCGTTTTATTTTTTTACATAACTTCTTCACACCTTTTAACCCTGAAGGGTTAGGCAGAGGCGTACCTTTAATAGGTACAGCCACATTTCACCAGTTATGTTTAAGTCCCATGTAATAGGGGGCGAGCCTATTGCCATAAACCGGGCACAAATCCAGACTCCGGGCTGCTACTGAGAAATTCCTGATGGAAAAACCCAAAACCACTTTGTCCTGTTACAATCTGTATGGGAGAACATGTTTTCCAACTCCAATGTTAAGTTTGTTCTGGGGATAAGTTCATCCCACCTACGGAACCCTTCATTGTGCGTGGTCCGACACGCACTTTACCGGTTGTTTTTATTTTATTTTATTTTTTCTTATATTTTATCCAATTCATAATAATTACAAATAATAGAAAAGTTGAACTAAATTATGTCAAATAAAATACTGACTAAGGGCTCTGCCTCATTAGTGCGTTGCGTCGTCGCAACGGATCAACGCATTGTATGCCACACCTGCGTTGCGACGACTGACGTCGCAGCGCAAGAGGACGACGCATGCACCTCAGTCAGTTTCCACAATGGATCGGAACAAACGTATTCTATTGTTGCCTTTATTGCGCTACCGCCGAAAGAACGTCGTCGCACCGGAGCTCCGACAGCGTAGCGCATCATTCTCCCCCCGCTTCGTCTCTCGTCCGCCGATCCGTTAAAACGCCGCGTACGACGACGCAACGCAACACACTAATGAGGCAGAACCCTTACCGAGTCATAACATACTGTCAAACAGCAAATTGATTTGACAATCGATACAAATTCGTATCGATCGGTAAGCCCCTCGATAAATGGGTCGGCTTTTGCTAATGTATTATTGCCGTACTTGTACACTCTGTTGTAGCTTTCTCTATCGGGTAGTAACGGATACTTATGTATTATTAATATTCCGTTTATGTCATTATATAAAAATATGTAAAAAAAGTAGCTAGCCCACCGGCATCGGAAACAGGGTCCACGCTACGGCGGTCAGAGAGAGGAACCTCCTAACAATGCGAGCCGTATCCAGAAGTTCCGATTTCTGCTAATCAGGCTGCCCAACGCGAGCCTCCTTAGGTGGTGGTCGAGGCTCTTGGCAATTAAGCCATTGGCTGATACGACTATCGGCACAATGATCGCTGAGTCCACATCCCACATATCGACAACCTCGTGAGCCAAGTCAAGATACTTCATTTGTTTATCTTTCTCGGCTTCCACGAGGTTCCCGTCATACGGGAGCATTACGTCAAAAATCATTGTGTGCATTATTATTATTTACATTCAAAATTGCTCCATTTGCTACTTCTTTAAAAATCAATATTCCAAAGAGGAAAGATTTTTTTGTTTGTTCGTTTGTACCGAATTTAACAATGTTTTCACCAATAGAAAGCTAAATTATCAGGAAGTAACAAAGGAAGTATTTATTTAAAAAAAAAATTAGAGATCCTTAATAAAATTGCAATTACAACGGGGTGGGACGGGGGAACAAGAAATTTCACGCGAACGAAGTCGCGGGCAGAAGCTAGTAAAATATATGTTAATCGTTAATCGCTTAGCATTTTCCTAACTATGTTTGGTCAGCTTCCAGTCTAACCGAATGCAGCTAAATAGCAGTATTTTACATGGAGACCATCTGACCTACCCACAACACAGTTACTGGATAACACGATACCCCTTGGTATGACTGGTTGTCAGATTTTCGGGATTCCGATCATCCGTAACGACTGTCAAAGTTCTAGAAATGCTTGTCAGAATGGTTGTCAGTTCAGACTTCTGACTACCCGTTACGAGTTCAGATTGGATTGTTGCTATTATCGATACTAGAATATATTGACGAAAACGTGAACAAAAACAATAAAAAAGGCTTTCAAACTTTCCAATATACAGTGTTACTCCAATCAATAAAAAGGCTGTAACATAGTCGATTGTTTCGCTTTAAAAAGAAACTTTTCTAATTTTCTCGTCACCCCAACGTGTCCCTATAGGTTAAAGTTTTTACCGGCCCGTGTTGGCTCCAATGTTTGTACAATTTTGAAAAGGCGGTCAAGTGCGAGCGCCGTACAATATTCATCATCTCCCTGCCCTTGTCACATGTCACTTGTGGTCGGCGCAACACGTTTTCTTTTTCCATTCTCCCCTGTCAACCGTCACGCTATTATTCACTCCCTTCTCTTTCATATCATTCCTGATACAATACATCCATCTTTCCTTAGCCTTCCTCTCCCTCCCCATCCATCCACATTTATATTGATCACTCTCCTCATCTCATGCGTTTCCTCCCTCCTCATCACATGCCCATACCATGCCAAACGACTTCCTTTTAACTTTTCTGTCACCGGCGCCACTTTCAAACTTCCCCTTATACGAGTATACTCATTTCTGACTTTATCCATTCTCGTCACACATCCATCTCAACGTTCTCATCTCCGCTACATGCAACCTTTTTTCATCAGTACTCTTCACGGCCCAGCATTCCGATCCATTCAATACGACAGGCCTTATCACGGACTTGTAGATTAAGATTATCGCGCCGTACAATATTGAACACAATTTTTTTTTTTTTTTCAATTTTTAATTTTATAAAATAAAAATTTAAAAGAAGGCAATAAAAATTTCTATTATTTGTTGTTTTAACGGCCATACTGTTAAAATTTCAAATGTCTAATACGGTCGGTCTAGTGTCTAGTACGGTTCAAAAGATACAGCCCTGTGACACACGGACGGACAATGGAACCTTAGTTACCCTAAAGATCATACAAAAAGTTGGATCAATTATTGGACCAATATTTGTCACCTCATTCCAATATGCCAACTTGTCATGAACAGAACTTTTCCAACACACGTTTCGACGGAATATTCACCGCTGTTATCTATTATAGTTTCCAAAGGAATTCTCGAAAATGTTTTTCGTAAAGGTCCATTTTGGAATCCTTTGTTTTTTTCTGACAATCTTTTTTTTTTGTATTTGTTTTACTACACAGTGCAATTTATTTACTAAACGCGGAGCAGTTTTTTATTTTTTTATTCGCAATTTATGATAGCAAAATTGTCTTTCTGAAGCACGGTCTAAAAGACCAGATAATGAATACCGTCAGCTAGTCGGCATCAGTACATTATTTTGACTAACAAGTAGGTTAATTTTTTTAGGGGTTAAATATAATGACCACCATAAAATGTATTCGAACACCAAATGTAGTAAATGATCACCAAATCTTAGCGAGCAAATTAATACGCTATTTCTGCTTGAATAAACTGTGCTTGCCATAAAATGTAGGAGTATTACCAAATAAAGTATTATGATGCCATATTAGGTTAGGTTAAGTTAAAACTGTGACCTCGAAACGACTAGATTATTATAGAAAAAAAATATGGAAATAAAACAGGCTACCCGAAACTGAACTAGTTAGACGATATTAATTTAAGAAAATGCAACTAACTAAAAAAAAAACTGTTTAGCATTTACGTTTTGGTACATTTTATTTTGCGTAATTGCTTAAATAGGATTGCGAGATGTTAAAACTTTGGTTATAATTATATATTAAAACTAGCTTTTACCCGCGGCTCCGCCAGCGTGGATGTCGGTTATCGCGTAAAAAAGTAGCCTACCTATGTCCTTCTCCATATCCCAGGCTATATATATCTCTGCCAAATTTCATGACGATCGGTTCAGCGGTTTAACTGTGAAAACGTAACATACAGACAGATACTCGTAGACAGAGTTACTTTCACATTTATAATATTAGTATGGTTTAATTTTGGTGATCATTTACTATTTTTGTCTCTATGTTACTATATTTGGTGGTAAGTTAAACATAAGCTATTTTTTTTTATTTACTACTGACTTTTGCCAGCGGCTTCGCCCGCGTTGATGTCGGTTTACCGGAATAAAAAGTATCACATGTGTTAGTCCAAGTTATAAACTATCTGTGTGCTTTTGCGTGCTTGAATAAAAAATATCCAAACATCTAAACATCCAAACATACAAACTTTCACATTTATAATATTAGTAGGATATAGGATATATAATATAGTAGGATATTATTTATTAGCCCTTTAGTGGGACAAACATAAAGTGATAAGTTGTGTTGTGTGTTAGGTTAAATGAACACTATACAGGGTTATTGGTAAAACACTAACAATTTTCTCGATTTTGAACTTAATCAACAACATTTTAAAGTTTAAAATCGTTTGAAGCAGTTTCGTTTAGTTGATGTGCTGGCCACTGTACCTACCTATGCCTCCCGTGCACTGTCACTCATAAGACACGGCCGTACGCGCGGTATAGTTCGTAACATTAAGGCTGGTTTTAGAGTCACGCTGACCGCACGCTGACCGTCGGCGCTGACAGCCGAAACGTATGAACTTCTAGGAGGCGTTTTAGAATAACGCGTAGCTATCAGCGCTGACGGGTCAGCGGCCGTACGCGTCGCGCGTCGGCGCCGCGTAGCCGTCGGCGCTGACCGCCGCACGTGCGCCTCTGTCTTCAGTGAGCGTTCTAGTGTCAAGCCGAGCGGACGTCATCAGCGTAAACTCATGACGAATTTCGCATTTTTGTGCGTCTGTACTCCGCAGTGATCAGCACGATCCTGACTGAAACGTCTCGCGCTGATGGTCAGCGTGACTCTAAAGCCAGCCTTAGAACGTTGAATATATATACTTTTTTTGTTTTTGTATGAAATTCTGATAAATTAAAATCTGATGAATTATTAAGTCATGGAACAAAAGTTGTTGTTTATGATGTTAGTAATATAGTTCTGAGAGGTTTTGCCAAGGATCCTGTATACGTAGTACTCAGTTGGACTGCTTCATTAAATAACTAGAGAAACAAACCTCATAAAAATGTGTCAAAAAAGTGTAACCACTATTTAAACGCGACGACGTAGCTTTGAAACCACTAAATATTTAAAAGTAATAAGATACTGATTCTTATTCTTATTAAAAAGTTATTATTAAAGTTATTAAGTTATTATTATTGATATATTTAGGTTCACTTCGGTTGGCGTCACTCAGAGCACTGAACTGACGTTAGTTACGCATATGGCTGTGGCCATATGTCCAGTGGCAACGCCATAGCGCGGTAATTACTAATCTAGTATAACATATATATCAATGGACAGCTTGGTAGATGATGGTATCACTTGACGTTTAACTACAACCAGAGCTAACAATGCAATAAAAATCTCCAAAGCCGTCTTTCGTTATTTCACACACCTTACATAGTACACATCCTTTACTTTTACTCCAAAGCTTTATCTCTGTACAATTCACACAACTTCATAAAGGCCCGTGAATACAATGGTTTTATTATTTTTTCCCTTTTGTTTCAGGCAAAGTTGGAAACAAAGGCTCTGAAAGCGAAAAGGCCGGGCTTCACAGATGACCGGTACAACGAAACGTCTTATTATATGGAAAATGGTGAGTGTTTTTAAGGAAAAAATTTGTTAACAAGTAAATAGGAACTATCTTGAGAGAGTGCCTGAAGGATAAACAGCTGCACAGTTAATATAATAACTACGTACGGATACCCAATCCCATACAAAAAAATTACACCTCCCTAAGTCTGGCTATTGGGCTGGCTATTTTTCTTCCTCCATTTTTTAACAGATGGCAGCATTAGCGACTCACTAATTGCCAGAGACTGTAGTTTTACAACGCCATCTAGGAGTCGGCTTCAGGCATGACGGAAACAGAATTGACTTTGACAAACAGAATAGGACAGAATATTGCCAAGGTTGCCTGGAAGAGATCGCAGTATGCGATAAGGCCGCCCATTGTATATTTTATAGTGTATAAGTTTTCTTTTCTTTTGTAATGTGTAATCTGATGTACAATAAAGTATATATAAATAAATAAATAAATAATAGGTACCTACTTTTAAAAAGTTTCGCGCAATCCTTTCGAATTGAGTAAAGCGCCATCTATTGCAAAGAGCTCTAAACAAAATAATTGTCTTTATCATTCTATGGGGTGTAATTGAAGTAAATTCTTCATTTATCTTTTTTGTGATTTATGAGTGTAAATAGATTGGTACATCAACATTAAACAAGGAAGTTTTGATTTTTACTAATCTTACTTCAGCCAAAATCTGCAGTTTAACGATTTTTGGTGATTGTTAATTTCATAATTATTACCTATGCTGCTTATTTATGAATTTTCTTCGAGTAAATGTTCATATTCATATATTTATTTGCTTTCCATAATGTGTAACAGGTGTTACAAAGGCTTAATAAAGCTAGGTACAATTACGGACCTTGTAGGGCACAGCAAAATATTAAAATAATTATTAAATCAAAAATAAAATTAGGAAGCAAATTAACAATCAATTTATAATTATAATTTGTTCGAGTTGAAACCCCATACCAGCAGTGTCCAAATTTCAACATAAGTAATAAAATAAGTAACGATGGCAGAGGAAAAGACCTGGGGCCTAAGTCTAATAATTTACAAACGTTGCAATGGTCTCGCGATTGTGAGTATTTGACAGTGTTTGTATGGCAAATCTGTCAAAAACTCACAATGAAGAGACCATTGCAACGTTTGTACATTAGTAGACTTGGTCCCCTGGAATAACAATGTCGATGACTTAGCAACAATAATTAGAATAAAAAAAGAAATGACTCCATATCTATAAATAACGAACAAAACTCACAAAACAAGTATTAAGTCTCTTCTATACATATAATTTCTCAGTAATCTTCGCACAAAACCATCGCCAACGTCGTCTCCTCGAAATATCTTTTTTTATTTCCTGTAAGTACGGTTTTGACAAACCTCGACAGATATTGGATTACCTGAATACCTATCTTCAATGACGAATCCGTTCCTTTATTTTTTTCTTTCCATTGATTTGATTCTTATCCTTATTTCTGACATCTTCTTTTTCATGAGCTAAGTTTCTATTATGTGGGTATTTGATGTACCCAATGCAATTGATGTAATTTCGTAATGTGATGTTTTTGCTTTTGTAATGGTAATGTTTTGTTGCCTATTTTCGTTAGCATTATTTAATGTATTAGTGCTAAGACTACACTTACACTGTTTTTCCATCGCACAACGTCAGCGGGACGTCAACGAGAAACGAGATTATTCGAACCGAAAGTGGCGGTGGTTGTGTGCGATTGACACACGGCCATAACAAATCTATATTTCGCTACTTCGGCGCCGTCATCTCGTTCTCGTTGACGTCCCGTTGGCCTGGCGATGGATAAACGGCCTTTAACTAGACTAGAGTTATATTTGAGTACCTACATTTGTTAAACATACAGTTATAATTATATACATTTTGTCCTTCGATATTGCTGCCTGTAATTTTAACTAAATTGACTCAACTAGAAAGAAACACATTAAAATAAAACGAATTATGAATAGTATTGTAAAGGAAAAAATCTGCTTAAAAGCATTAGATGTAGGTACTATCGCGGTCAGCCGAATCAGCTCACTTTCAAAACAAAATCCCATGCTCACGGTGCCCACATGTTTAACTCCCCTTTGCATCAACCAGTAAAAAAAATATACATAGGAAAATTTTGTTTAAATAAATTTCTCAGCCTCTGTTACAATGATCACAGATGTCTGACCATACTTTTTGGACCAATAGGAATAGAACAATAAAAGACCCAAGGACAAGAAACCAACCAAAGACCGAGCGCTGCAAGCAGAAATGGTCCTTACGGTGGTCTGATTCGGCTATCCGCGGTAGTACATAATTTCACTCATAATAAAAAGTGGCTAGCAGCGTATCAACCCATTACGTAACCTACGTGACACTAAGTGGATGAAACAGCGGCCACGCTACTTTTCAATATAGCTAATGTTAGAAAAGCCCATTATGATCTAATGGCCTTAGTCATCTAACCGCAATGGCGTTTTCTTCATTCAACCCCCGATGTGCTTTACGGCTATGCAGATATTTCGAGGTAACGACTTATAAATTGCGATATACCTTTACGCTTTTAAAATGTTGGAAATGTTTTTAGTCTTTTTGGGTCGGGCTTTTCTTTAATAAATTGAAGAGTTTCATCATTTTAAGTGAGATGTAAAGTTTGCTGGTAAAGTCAAATATGTGAAGATTTTAAATCTGAAATAAAATATGAAATTACACATATTTTAAAGTGATTGCATACATTAATAAAGGCAAAAGAGTTAAATACTCTGATATTTTGTTATACTTTGATGCTGCTACCTTTTCTCCATTATTATTCATCTCTGTGACTGTTTTTTAACTAATTGTCAAGATATATGTCTATTCTCATAGCCGCCTCTGCAGTGTGTCACGAGCAAACTGGACTGCTTGTGTGTGAATCGCTGCTGCAAGCTTTCCATATCGGTGTGGAACCTGTAGCAGGGAATCTCTAAACTATAGGGCAGTGTTAGGTTTAGTGTGTAGGTTACGTTCACTAACATAGTTGTTAAGAAATATTGTAACTAACATATTTATTGAGTCCGTTGTTACTTGTTTAATAAATATATATATATATATATAGCATTTCTGATTTCAGGCCTCAGAAAAGTCTACCCATACTACTTTACGTTTACAACATTCACCAAAGGAAGGTGGGTCGGTGAAAAAATTCTCGACGTCTTCGCGCGAGAGTTTAGAGCCCATCCTGCAGCTGAGTACGAGAGGTGCATCAGAGCGGGGACCCTGACTGTCAACTACGAAAGAGTTGACCCTGACTACAGATTGAAGCACAACGACCTACTAGCAAACGTCGTTCATAGGTAATAAAACAGCATTCTAATATTCAACGTCGACGGTATTCAGTAGTCCGCTTCAGATAGCTACAGCACCTTTAGACTCGATATACACAAACCCCAAACACATCAACATTTTTTGTTTTACACAATACTCGTACAAACTCAGATGTTACTTTGATTTCAGTATTGTAAATAATAACTTTATTTTTCTCGCCTTATATGTATTTATTTTACTTATCCTTACATACTATCACAGTTACTCTAACTATAAATATTTTTTTTTATAATAATGTGACGTGCGTCGAAGCTTGTTTGTATTTCAGGTCTAATTTGTATTTAGTCCACTGTAACACAAATATAATCTTCAATAACGATATCTTGAGCACCGAATGAGCATGCGGGTGCATATTGGCCGTTTTCCAACAGAGACACAGAGTTCCTTATCACTTGATATCTTAAAAGTCGCAACTGCTAATAGTCCGACACTGTGTCTAGTTCAGAACGGCATACATCTTCACACGATACATCTTACAATTTCGCCCACGCATGTTCATTTGTTGTTTGGTTCTCGTCAAATTTTTATTTCATACGTCACGAGAACTGATATTTAAACGAACTCTGAGCAAAATTTTTTTACGTCTAGTGAGTAATAATGTTGAAGGAGCATCGACGTCGTGATGATTCAGAAGGTGGCTATAAATTCTTAATCAAACCCGAAACACAAACACAATTATTTCTACTTTAAACAATACTAATATTCTCTAAACAGTTTTTCGCCAAAGACTAAAATATCTAAACAATAATTGTATTTTTCTTCCTCACAAAAACGAAAATGTCGTCTACATAAACGAACTTTTCGCCTTTTTATATGTGGTTTTGCTCCGAGTCCGTTGCCCAAAAGCCGTAAGCCTGACGTGTGTATCGTTGCAGGCACGAAGTACCGGTCACCAGCCAACCGATCACCCTCGTACATATCGACGAGGACATTGTGGTTGTCAACAAACCGGCCTCTATCCCCGTAAGTGGCAAATGAGACAGCCATGTTATGTGTTCGCTTATCATACATCAAGTACTTGTATGTCACCTTTATGTGTCGCATGTTGTGCTAATATAGATTATAGTAGTGCACTAACCAAGCTTTCCATATATGTACTTCAATGTAAATAATTCGAAATCTTTTTTCACTGTATTTTCTTTCTCTGACCAAAAATTAACCAAATTATTAAGACAGACGATAAAAGACATCGTATTTAATATCAAAACCGTCCAGAATTTAATTTAGTTGGTCCCACAATTTTAGTGCGACTATCATATTATAGGCTTCCATTCTACTGAAATCCGCTTTCCTGCCCCTAAAAGCTAGCTTCTCAAAGTCCTTTGCGTTAGCGTAAAGCGGTCTCTGTAGCAAGAAATACTCTACAACGTTATATGACGGAGGACACCTAATATTATGAAGCACTTTCATATCGGCTTTTACGGAATAAAACAGCAATATAGAAGGTAGGTGTTAGAATTTACATGCAAAGTAGGAGAAGGCGAGGCAAACTTGATTTTTTCAGCACTCACTCAAGTTGAACATCGGGCTCTATAGAAAGTGTATTTTTAGCTGTAGGTACTAAATTATTATTCTCTACTCTGCTTTGAAGTTTCTTTTCAGTCAGAAAATGTGTTTCTTTAATAATACGATCAGGTAGACCTTAGAAATGCAAATGTAGTATAAATTCAATTGAGTTCTGCGTCCGTTTTCATAAAATAGTTTACACCCAAACTAGAAAATTTATAGTGTCCGGCGTCAATTGAGTACCTTATTGAAGTGTCTGAAGTAGTTTAACGTCAGAGAATATGCTTTAACAATAAGACTGCCTCATCTTATACATATCAATGTGGTTTTCAATTACCGTCGGCGGCAGACAGCCATAAAATTGTTGATGGCCGAATGAAATCCATAGTAAGCTCTATTTAATGTGCAAATTGTATTTTTACGATTTGTTTTTTCGTTACCTCTGAGGAGAGCCCATGTTTTCAATTCCTTGCTCCCGTAAAAGAGCTTTTTGAAATTCATTAGAAATCCCTTTGAGCATTAAAACGCTGTTTAAATGAAAACGAAGCCTTATTTAGGACCCTATCAAATAACCTTATAAATTCTGTCTTTTGGGCATTAAATACATGATTAGATGACGACTTTCTGTAAAGGCTTTTCTCTGTTATAGAAAAACTAAAGTTTTCTCAGAAATGAATTCGGTACCACAATTAAGACACTAGATCATTAATTTCGTTCAGTTATCTGAAACCAATTGTAACACGTTATCAAATAATCAGCTCTTACTTAATATGATCCCTAAATTCCACAACTAAGCGTTTCGCACCCAAATATTCCAAATCCCTTTGAACCTTTAGCGGGCCCAACATGGCTGCCAAAATGAAACAACAATGTCGACCAATTACTCGTGCCAGCGTATTTCAGCGTAGGTCCTCATTAAGCCGCTTGTTACATCAATACAATAAGTTGTATACATGCATATCTAGACTTAGACATATGCCCGTTTAGCTCCCTACTCACGTACTGTTTCAGCAAAGTGGAAATCTCATCGAGGATATTGCATTGTATGTTTTTGTTTGTGTGTTGAACACTGATTGGTATAATACGAATTGCTGGGATTATTTTGACTTTTGGCTGTTACAAAATCGATAGAGAAATGTTACCTTACTGAAAAATAGATAAGGAATTGCAAATTAGGAATATAATTAAGTAACTACTAGAAATTCGACGCGTAGGTACCAAATCAGCTTTGAAGTAAATACTAATAAATTAAGCTTTTCGAAGGTCCGACTCTCCAAGAAAATGTTTAAAATAAACTCTCGACCCAAACTAAATCGTAAGAAATAAATTTAGAACTAAAATTATCGGACAGAAGAAGGAATCAATATAAATTATACGAATGTAATTGTAAGGCGGATGCCGTAGAAAAGTAATATTTCTTCAGTTCGAATGTAAAAGGGTCTAAATGATCGACCGTCCCCCATCATAGTGATTGATATTACTGCTCAATGCTGGATCCCTAAGCTGAACGGCGCAAAGTAAAATATCGTGGCTGTGGCCTAAATTCGCCCTTATAAAACATGGTAATCAATTCTATAAAAATATACACGAGGATTTGGTCAATTTTTTTAAGGTTTTTCTTCATTTTAGATCTTTAGTTCAGTCACTTTTATTACTAATATCTACACTTAATTCTTCTCTAGTTAATGCCTTTAATTTTAATAGCTTCTTTTACTAATATATGTCTTATTCTAACTTTACAATTTAGTCTTCTGAAAACACAATTATACAAAAAGTAATACACGAAATGAATGTTTCATACCACTCTATTGTAGTTATTTGAAAACATACCCAGGTCTACGTTTACATATTAATTACCTTCGTTATTATCCTTCACACAAAAGTTTACAATTTCAACACAACCCGGAACACTGACGAACTTATCTTAAATGTTAGATATGAGAATCCCGTCATCAAATCAACCGGGATTAGTTCCCTTAGTAAGACGTAAATAACTTCATGCAAGGTTGAAGGTTGTCCTTTGTATAAGGTCCTATTTTAATACTGAATTCAAACTTATTCCAGTTATGTTTGAGAACACTTCCATCCATTCAACCATTCTTGCACGCTACAAAAATATCTCCAAATTTTCCATTGAAAATATTTATGAGTTGTTGTGACATTTTAACATTTCATTAATTTATTAATTAAAGTGTCATAACCTCAAAATTACTTCTACAAAATGTCATGCATATAAAAGTAGGACCCTATATTCTGTGCCTTCAGTGTATTAAGTATTTACATTGTCTATGATGTTGTAATGCACTTTGAGTATCTCATTAACGTTAGCTCCCTACCCTCTGTGCATATTAGAATAAGCCATTAAAATCATCTTTGTATTGCTGTTTTGTATCCTTAATGTCCCTAAATTTTGTACCTTTCCGTAATAGATTGTCAAAATATAATGCTTATAGATGTTAGAGATTTAGTGCTTAACGTCATAAATCCTCCATTTAATTTGGATGGTCAGATATTACGTATCCACTGACCAATGGATTACAAAAGCTTTTGTGATCGTTCCACAATGTATGTAACCAGGCCTTGTAAATAACCTGTACATCAATAAACTTCACTTTGAACCCCAGTATTCTCGATCAAAATATTTATGCAAGAGATTTTTCTGCATTATTACATTCTTCAGCAGACTCCGCAAAGGGGATATTGACTTAGTAACAGCAAAGTATTTTTATAAAACCTTAAGTTTTTTTTTATTTTTTTTGTGTGGTCACAATCCGAATTCCTGTGCCAAACTAAATTATTTGTTTACGTCAGAAGTGAATAATTCTGACGTGATACAGTTGCTCTCAAAGGCAATTGCAACATCATAAGACTATAAAAAGTCCGTAATGAAACATTGTTGTGTCCGTGGTGGGCCAGGCACGAGACGCCAGTGCTCGCTAGTCCCTTGCGCATCATACACGTGGATGAAGAGCTTCTCGTGCTCGACAAGCCTTGCTCGCTGCCGGTGAGTCATGCGTTGGGACCGTTTTGTCATCATCGTCAGGCTCTGACTGGCGTTTGGACCCTGAAATATTTTTAACTACAACAAACTCGCAATACGTTGCAATATTTTCATTTCAAAATCATCAGCGCAACAGGCAGAAATGTAAGAGTTTTTTTATCTAAAACCCAAGCATGCCCAAAAAAAGAAACCTCTTTGTGAGAACGCAGAAAATCGTTGGTAATTAAATAATCCCTCAAGTTTGTAATACCTTTTTGTAACGATATGATTTTTGCCACAATAGAAGATTTCCTTTTTTTCAACAAAGAACACGGTAACGTAAAAGAAAGACCATTGAAAGTACAATGAGAGAGACAATAAAACTCCGCAAAGATAGCTCACAGACATTCGGTGAGATCATTTTTTTTTTTCGCGGTCCAAACAAAGTACGCCGTCAGAGTCTGACTAGATTGTGATCTGCACAAAAGTTTGAAACATAATACCACAAACAGGGATGAAAATGCGCGGTCTTGTCGAAAATCCCACTTGAAAGTGGTCCTGAACTTGGTATTGCGAGCCCAAATACTTCCTATTTTATTTCATTTCTTTTAAGCGGGTACCGTGTTATCCAAAATATTTTAACCTGATCCAATTATTGTTGTTCAGGAATAACTTTGCCAATATTTTCTCTTACATTTTGGTAAATTGAGTTGCAGAAGCTTACGTCGATTCAATTCGGAGTTTGTCGTACGTCCCTTTTTGTCAATTCCGAAAACTTTTTACCCAAATAACGTTTACAAATTCTAAGGATGGCGCCGGTTTATACCGCCTATAAATACATACAAACTCGAATTTACTACGTAGAAGGTATTTATGAGATATTCGTAAAAGGGTCATCGATTTGCATGCAAAGTTTCGTTTTCAGAATTAAAACCCTGGAACATGTAGGCTGCTATAACATTACGGCATTATGTTACCTTGCAGGCATGCATGTGATATGTACTATGTTCTTCATTTGTAATGAAACAAGACGTCTTGTATTATACTAAAATTATATTCATGAATCAATCGGCTGATTTTGCTCAAAATATAGTGCTTTTCTTAGCGCTGTCTGTATTAAGCAGAATCCAACATAGAATGCAATTCAATCTCTCAAAATGTCAAAACTCTTTCTTACATGGCTCGGTACTCGCTTCACTATACTTTATCTACTGTCTTTGTACTATAGTTTTGCTTTGACATTTCCCTATGCATGTACTTCCACAACTATCAATATATTGATTTTGCTGTGTTACTTGTACTGTGGCGTTCCTGTATCGTTTGAACTACGTGAAGTCTTATTTTGTTTTGTGTGCACATTATCATTTAATACGTCTGATGTTAAAAACTTGCTTGCTTCATCATCGGTGCTTTATTCGTTTTAACGTTATTTTCATCATCATCAGGTACCTTGTGAGCATTATACGATATCCTTACAAGTTTTATTTTGATTTCTTGAATTTTGTTATCAACAAAACCGAATGTTGAAATAACATTATTAAAATTTTGATTTGTGATTCCCAATTATGAATAAATTGCCAAACATGTCCCTCACTTGGACGATATTTTTAATCCTATTTAAAAAACATGATAAAGGTTAATCTCAAAGAGCATTTCGTGAAGTCTATCTCAAAATTAACGTCCAATTTAATAAAAACTATTTCACTAGGTACATCCATGTGGCAGATACAGGCACAACACAGTCGTTTTCATACTTGCAAAAGAGTACAACTTGAAGAACTTGAGGACCATTCACAGACTCGACAGGCTGACGTCAGGTGAGGTTGCTCTAAACTGTAAAATCTTTCTTCGCGACTTCAAAAATACCCTTTTAAAAAATTACAGTCGCTGGGTTTTTAATTGGTGCAAATGTAAACCTGATTTCTGTTTTTCTTTTGAAACGTTGGACGGGATTTTGCTTTTGATAAAATATGGTAAAGGGTTGCCAGTTGGTTAAATTTAGAATGGCCTTTTTATGTAATTTCGTAAGAAGGTGGCTTAAGATTTTTTTAAAGGCCAGCATCATTAATCTAGCCACGCTTTTGGTGATACCATTTACCGTTCAAACAAACAACAAATTAAAATCGTTAAAAATTACCTCCTGTAGAAATAAACATAAACAATGGCCGGAAAAAAGTCAATTAGTGAAAATCTGAAGATGGGGCAATGATGAAAAATGTATGATGATGATTGTATCCGATGATCTGCTACAAAATAATAATCTTGTAATTCTGCACCCAGGTCTCCTACTATTCGGGAGGAGTCCGAAGAAGGCGAGACAGATGGAACATCAGATCAGGAACAGACAAGTACAGAAAGAGTACGTCTGCAGGGTGGATGGAGAGTTTCCTGAGTAAGTGACCTGAGTTTTATGTGTACAAGGGCAAACTTTTTCAGTCAAATATATTTTATCTAAGATATATGGTGGTAGTTGGTGATGGCCCAGAAGGCCTCGCCTTTCTTATTAGTATTAGTATAGTATCACTAAAATCATAAACAAAAACTCTTAGGGCAAGTCGCTGTCATGCGTTAGAATGTACATAGATCCTAGTTCGCTGATTCACTGTTTATTTTCAATAGTATCACAGTCCGCAATAAAATCAGAAGTAACACATAGTTAAATGAAATTACTGTGTGATCTTTACTGGAGCACTGAACTCAATGTCGATCTTGCAAAACTCCTACAATAATATTGATGACGGGACCACTTATGTACGTTCAAAGGAATTTAAACTTTATCTCGTTGAATGGAGTTTGTTTTGCTGTTGGCCTCACTAACTACGAGTATGATCGTCTTCAGTTGACGAGCCAATCAAAATGTTTATTGATTCATGAACAGTCTCTTGGTTATTAAGGTCCATCGTCTACGACGCTACTCAATAGTAACGTGTTACAAACCCGTGACCTTATTACAAAACAAAAAAGAAAGAAAGAAAGGAAATAAATTTATTTGACCCAGGTAAGGCACATCACACAAAAAAAAACGAAGAACAGAAAAAAAACTTACAACAGTATTGTGTGCCTCACGGCTGCGCTAAATAGGCCCAGTTCAGCATAAATGCCCGACAACTAGGTCCTGACGCTGGTTGCTGGGCCGAGGCGAGGGTCTAAAAAGAAGGCTTATCTTTAGACCCTCATTTAAACCAACAAGCCATTTTTTATTTCGAGCTCTAACTCCGACAACGTTAACTGACGTCAAACCCGAGTATAAGTAACTTACTCAATACACTCAATACTCAATGAAAACTCCAAGAATTGAGTATAGAAGTGTATTGAGTAAGTTGTCAATTTGGGTGTATTCTCGCTGTCCCCATCGCCCGTGTCCCCATTAATGGTATGCATATTATATTTCCAGTTCCATTTTTCAAATAAAATGGCGAAAAAAAAGGTTACATTTTCTTTTAAGTACAGATTTTTTAATTATTATTTCTAAAATTAATACTTAAAAGAAAATGGAACCTTTAGTTTCGCCATTTTATGTGAATTACCATTAATGGGGACACGGGCGGTGGGGACCGCGGGAATACACCCAATCACATACTAAAGAAGCGGCTAAAATTACATCTAGTTGGGAAAGCATACGAGTACTACACTATTTTAGAATTTTTGAATGACAAAGAATAAACAATAATAAAATATAATAATAACAAATATTTACAGGCATTTTATAAATTAGATCATAAGAAAATTTAATTCTAATTTATAATTTAGTGTTTTAAATTAATTTTTAGTTTGTATGACAATTTAATCATGTTTTAACTTGGTTTAAATACCCATAATTGACTGTTCTTACCTATATATTTGTATGCCATAAAGGCCGAACATGACGGATCTTTTTTGTTTATGAACAACCTGCATGCCTTGTACGTATGTATACTCATGTTTCTACGAATAAATGTCTTATCTTATCTTATCTTTGTATTAAGAACTTTACTTTTGTGGGAATAAAGTTCAGAATACAATAACTGGCTAGATGATTTGGGCTTGAACTAAAGTTAGAACTAGTTCTGTAAAAAGACGGCTTGAGTCGGTGAGTCAGAAATATGAAGATGAGACCGACGGGCAAGCCATGAACACTCATTATAGGCAGATTATGCATTGTCATGTGAGAACGATGAAGAAAAACGTGCATCTTTATTGTCCAGAGCGAAAGTAAACAATTCAAAAATAAAATAAGCCATGGCAGCTGATGACCAGACCCAATTATTAAACTAAATACTAGGTGCTGTGACATTTTGGCTACTTATTGTTGATTTGATTTTTTGAGTAAGCGTCGTGGAAGAGTGGCCTGAGTAGTTCATAAATATTTTTTAAATAAGTACTTGCATAGTTGAAGATTCTTTAAGTATTTATTAAGTAAGTAAGCACGCAATCAGATATTTTATTTGTCTTTTCATTTAATTTCAAGTGAAATAGTCTTTTACTTTTTGTTTCAAATCTCTGAAAGCCATTTAAAATTATCGATTTAGCAAGTATTTTAAAATAAATCAATCAAAATATTTTATTTTTATTTTTTATAATGTTGCACACTAGGAATTTCTCCTGTATCGTGGGTGCGTTTATAAACATATAAACTCACATACACAAAAAGCCAGACCCGGAACAACTACTTGTAGGTCATACAAATATTTGTTCCGTGCGGGAATCGAACCCGCGACACGCAGCGCAGCAGTCAATTCATCAAATCAGCGATTCATTCATAATATTTTTTGGCTTTGTCGTTAAATGCCCAATTACTAAAATGCCTAGCATTCTACAAATGCCTAATTCGTAATTTTTCTACAAGCTGACCCGACAGACTCGTGAGTGTATGAGTTAACAGTAACTCATACAAAAACCCATAGGAAAAACCACTTTCAGTGTTTCCAGGAAACCTTTCCAATCCATTAAAAATCGAATTCGGACTATTACGAATATTTTAAAACAAAAAATAGCCAAATCGGTCCAGCCGCTCCTAAGTGATGCGCTTATCAACGAACAGCATTTCATTTTTATTCAAATAGATAGATAGATTTTTGTCCCACAATAACGAGCTTTCAGTAGATTTGCAATCTTCCAGTCGAATCAACAGCGCCTAGTCAAACTAGGAGTAAATTCACGCTTCCTACCTAGGATAATTTTGGTTAAAATGTTCTCCCTAAATAATTTAGACGAATTGATGAAATCATTGCTTAGCGATTTATATATTTTTTTGTTTTTTCATAATGTTTCAATATACTATAACTCAGAGAACAATACATTATTTCACTTATTTTATATTTATATTTTATTTACTCGGGAAAAATTAATATTTAAGAGTACGTAAACCTTTATTTTCCACATATTATGATAATTATCATCATGAGTGTATTACTTAAAGATTTTTTGAAAACACATTGAACCCCTCCTGCGCTCTTTCTTTAGGATAGATAATATTCCTAGCACAAAGAGTATTCTTATTATTACTCTCAAATTCAAATTGATTTATTTAACTTACACATAGTTCTTAAACATACAAGTAAAGGCTCCTACAAACAGGCGCGACACGCGACACGACACAAAGATACCGCGTGCCGCGCGACGAGTGGACTCTTTGTGTCGCGTCGCGTGTCACGCCTATTTGTAGGAGCCTTAACATGGTATGAAATTCTAACTAACGTGTTATGAAAACTTAGAGGGGCTTGTTGTTATTGCCATTTATATACTGAGACCCCTCCGGGCTTCGAAAAGCACGTTAAGCCGTTGGTCCCGGCTGTCATTCATCGATCTTTGACAGTCGTTACAGGTCTTCAGAAGCCCGAAAGTCTGACAATCAGTCTTCCCATGGGGTATCTTATTACCCAATTGCTGGGTTGTGGCAAAAGCCGTCCCCAACAAAGTTGGGAAAAGGCTAGGCAGATTGAGAAATCTTAGACAGATTCGACAGTCGGTCCCAAACTTAGCACAGCATCTTGGTGACCAGAAAAAGTAAATAATTTAATATTAATTACAGTGACGAAATCGAATGCCTAGAGCCAATAGAGGTGGTGAGCTACAAAATCGGAGTATGCAAGGTATCACCGAAAGGCAAGGATTGCTCGACAGTGTTCAAGAGGCTTGGGTACAACATGGCGAGCAACACGAGCGTGGTGCTGTGCAAACCGAAGACTGGCAGGATGCATCAGATTAGAGTACACTTGCAGTATTTGGGTAAGTTTAAAAAAAATACGTTATATACAATTATACAGGATGGCAGGACCATCGACGCGCAACCTGTAAGTGATCGAACTGAGTGCAAGCTCGACTCGAGCGTCCGGCGGGGCGGCGCGTGCGGCGTTCATGTTAAACACATACAATCTTTCGCTAGTGTTCCTGAGTGGCGGCGAGAGGCATGGCGCGGGGAGCGTCCTTGTTTGCGGTGAGCAGGGCGTCGAGCGTGACGTCGCGTGCAGTTCAAACCAATTTGTGTTTGCGTCGAAAACTCCCCACACAGCCTTCTTTGTTTAGTTATCGAGTTATAAAAATATTTTAACCACACATTTTCTTCTAAATACATAAATCAATAATATTGTTCGACCCCGACGCCATGATGAAAAATGTGACCGGCTCACACGTACGCTAAGCGTGCACTAAGGCCACTCGGAGGACGCTCTTTCGCCGCTTGCACACAACGCAGAACGCCCCGTCGCACACTTTTTCATTCAGGCCATACACTTATCTACTATGGATTCAGTGTGCCAGGTGTTTGACATTGTGGTATCAGAAAACGCTCTCTACGGCCTTCGTTTTGTGACGGCACTGTTGTCTTGGGAAACTCAAGCTGAATGAATTAAACCAATATCTATTAGACTTTCCGTTATCTATTGTTTACATCGTGAAATAATTAGGCTCATTTACACTAAAAGGCGGAGACTGACTTGCAACATTTTGTAATGTATCGAGTTTTTGTAACGCATTACAGTGCAGTGAGCCGATCCGCTCGATGCGAGCATTGCGATTTATATCCTAGTCTGTGCAGTCGTATTTATTTTTTATTTTTATTCCTATAACAGAATGGCTGACGCAGAGGTTGTCCTCTACGTCAGCCATTATGAATAAAAATGAAGCACGCTTAAGTCAAGTGCTCGAAGCGAACGTTCGCCACGTTTAGTGTATCGCCGTTTTGTAACAACAAATGGAGCGCGCTTGAGCCATGTCCTCGAAGCGAGCGTTCGCGTATCGCGTTTTGTAACTAAGCTCACCTCGAATGATACATTACAAACAAACGTTGCAAGTCAGTCTCCGCCTGAAGATGCAGTTGGTCACGTCTCCATCAATTGTCATCACACACGTCATATCAAGATAGTATTCAAAACCCATGACAGATTCCCGTACTGATTCTTTCAATTTAGATATTTATGCTAAAGATGTCTTTCTCTTCCACCAGGTTACCCGGTAGTAAACGATCCTCTATACAACCACCCAGTGTTTGGACCTCTCCGAGGAAAGGGAGGCGATACGGGAGGCAAGACAGACGAGCAGCTGGTCAGAGACCTCATAGCCATCCACAATGCTGAGAATTGGCTCGGAGTAGATGCTGCTGATGATGATCTGCTGTTCTCTAAACCTGTGTCGGATGATAAAGGTACGTTTAGAATGGAGGTTCTTCATCAGCAAGTTAGCCTTTTCCTAGCTATGTTGAGCTCGGCTTCTGGTCTTATTAGGATGCAGCTGAATACCTGTATTTTACATGGAGCGACTGCGTATCTGACCTCCACCACCCAGTTACTGGGTAACACGATACCTCTTAGGCTGGTTTTAGAGTCACGCTGACCATCGGCGCTGACTGCTCAGCGCGTAGCTTGTCAGCGCTGAGGTTCAGCTCGAGACGTTTCAGTTACGCGTTATTCAAAATAAATTAAATTAAATTCGTCATATAATAAAAAACCCTTCATATTGGATCAACTTCTGTATTCCATTCAAACGAATCACTAATCGACTTTGAAGGTATAGAATATCGGCAGTTTGGCAACAAAGCTTACTTTGCTAATTTCAACAGTTGGTGAGGATGACTGCGACACTGGAATGGCTTCGAGGGAGTCTTCACCAAGACTGGAGTCACCTGCACCAGGAGTCACGCCTTCGTCTATTATGACCCGTAAGTGTTGAAACCCTATAAATGAAACCACTTTGGTACATTACGGTACCTTATACTATTGTATACAATTAAAAGGAATTTTGTTACTGCACGGTTTGATGTTTTGCTAGGGAGATTGTTGCGCCACTTCTTTTTCTCAACAAAATCACTAGGAAATGGAAGGGCAGACGTTTTGGGGGACTGTCGTATTTATTTATTCACAAAGCAACAACAACGGGTAAAGGCTCGTACAGACTCGCGCGATATCGCGGGCGCGACAGGCACCGACAAAGAAATTGTGCTACTAGTCGACACTCGTAGCACAATTTCTTTAAATTCACAATTTCACTCATTTGCACAATTTCTTTGTCGCGATGCGACCATCGCACCCGCGATTTCGCACTAGTCTGTACGAGCCTTAACAATCAAGGCTCCTACAAACAGGCGCGGCACGCGACGCGACACAAAGAGACCGCTCGTCGCGCGGCACGCGATGTCTTTGTGTCGCATCGCATGTCGCGCCTATTTTTAGGAGCCTTCACTGTATAGCAGTAGGTTCATATTACAGGTTTCGAACACCCAAAGCGTATTCGCACAATAATAATAATACTAGAGTAAAAAGCTTCTCTTCTGCGCGTTTGCCCTTCGTATGTAACTTTTGATGTTCAAGAAGACCTGATTATCAGTCTAAGTTAAATAAAGTAAACGATTTTTTATTTCGATTTAATATTACAAATAGGGATTCCTCTCGGTATTTTGTAAGGCTATTCAGTATCATCAGTTCTCTTTTTTACGCCATTCTTGATCAAACTGTTGTATGTTGTTAGTTTACGGTTTTCAAAGATAAGTTTTCATCAGCAAGACACAATCTTTAAAAGTCATTAAAATTCAGAACTTGTGTCTCCCAACCCAGCGAGCCCGGCGCCCGCGGCGAGCGGTGCGGAGGCCCCGGCGGGGCTGCGTTCACCCGCGCCGTGCCCGCTGGCCCCCTCGCCCGTCGCGTCGCCGGCGTCCAACGAGGACTCCAATGACGCCAAGGTACAGTCACTTCTCAAATACGCTAGTCACCTTAAGGGCTATTTTTGTCTGCTCAATGCACGCCCCGGCGGGGCTGCGTTCACCCGCGCCGTGCCCGCTGGCCCCCTCGCCCGTCGCGTCGCCGGCGTCCAACGAGGACTCCAATGACGCCAAGGTACAGTCACTTCTCAAATACGCTAGTCACCTTAAGGGCTATTTTTGTCTGCTCAATGCACGCCCCGGCGGGGCTGCGTTCACCCGCGCCGTGCCCGCTGGCCCCCTCGCCCGTCGCGTCGCCGGCGTCCAACGAGGACTCCAATGACGCCAAGGTACAGTCACTTCTCAAATACGCTAGTCACCTTAAGGGCTATTTTTGTCTGCTCAATGCACGCCCCGGCGGGGCTGCGTTCACCCGCGCCGTGCCCGCTGGCCCCCTCGCCCGTCGCGTCGCCGGCGTCCAACGAGGACTCCAATGACGCCAAGGTACAGTCACTTCTCAAATACGCTAGTCACCTTAAGGGCTATTTTTGTCTGCTCAATGCACGCCCCGGCGGGGCTGCGTTCACCCGCGCCGTGCCCGCTGGCCCCCTCGCCCGTCGCGTCGCCGGCGTCCAACGAGGACTCCAATGACGCCAAGGTACAGTCACTTCTCAAATACGCTAGTCACCTTAAGGGCTATTTTTGTCTGCTCAATGCACGCCCCGGCGGGGCTGCGTTCACCCGCGCCGTGCCCGCTGGCCCCCTCGCCCGTCGCGTCGCCGGCGTCCAACGAGGACTCCAATGACGCCAAGGTACAGTCACTTCTCAAATACGCTAGTCACCTTAAGGGCTATTTTTGTCTGCTCAATGCACGCCCCGGCGGGGCTGCGTTCACCCGCGCCGTGCCCGCTGGCCCCCTCGCCCGTCGCGTCGCCGGCGTCCAACGAGGACTCCAATGACGCCAAGGTACAGTCACTTCTCAAATACGCTAGTCACCTTAAGGGCTATTTTTGTCTGCTCAATGCACGCCCCGGCGGGGCTGCGTTCACCCGCGCCGTGCCCGCTGGCCCCCTCGCCCGTCGCGTCGCCGGCGTCCAACGAGGACTCCAATGACGCCAAGGTACAGTCACTTCTCAAATACGCTAGTCACCTTAAGGGCTATTTTTGTCTGCTCAATGCACGCCCCGGCGGGGCTGCGTTCACCCGCGCCGTGCCCGCTGGCCCCCTCGCCCGTCGCGTCGCCGGCGTCCAACGAGGACTCCAATGACGCCAAGGTAACAGTCACTTCTCAAATACGCTAGTCACCTTAAGAGGCCGTGCACGAAATCGACTGATTTTCATCAATTTTGTTCATTGGTTGTGAGGAAGGGAAAAATAATTTAAACAAAATTATTTGAGATTTGAAAAGTCGTGTTCTTTGTTTTGCATGTGGCTGAAAGGGATTTTTCAAATAAATTAAGTATTTACGGTAAATCACTAATAATTGCAACAAGTTTTCCGAAAAATGACGCGAGACTGACATTTGATCATCATTCTACAAGAAACTACTTTTGATTTTGAACATTAAAAAATATCATCAACATCTTTATATGCTCTTCTTGCATGTGGCGGAACCACTTTTTTCAACTTCCATACAAAATATAGCAGAAAAATAATATTGAAGAAACCTTTTTTTGTTTTAAACCTCGTCAGTAATATATATTTTTCCTATTATTTTAGCAAATCATATCAAGAAATTTAAAAATCACAAATTAGTCTACAGCTATCTTTGAAATATAATCAAAATTTTATTTAATGACTATACAATATCTTCATTAAGTAAATCAACGGCGAAATAAACTATATTTTGGAGAGCACAAAAATGATGAAACTATTAACAGCTACTGTGACCGACACGAATGGTTTAGCACCATGAAAACTGTACTTTTATAGTTACACAGACTTAATGTTTCGATTATTTCAAGTTTTCTCACAATTAGATAAGAATTTGTCAAAAGAGAGTTTTTTTTCATGCACGGGCTATTTTTGTCTGCTCAATGCACGATGAAATCTGCCTTCCCGACTCAGCTTTATATATTTTTACGTCTTAATGTCAATACTGCAGAATGACGATCATTCATCTTCTTCACATGTCAGAGCGTATTAAAAATCTGACAATTTATTATACAAATAAATAAAAAGGAAGTTGTGGCAGAATAGTCATAGACAACGGCTCAGTTGCCAAAGAAGAAAAAAAAATTAAGTGTCTGTGTGTAATGTCAAAACAACAACTTTTTACTAAATGCATACGAAATTATACACTGTACTTACAAAAATAAAACAATTGTTTCTATTTTTGTCTGGTTTTTTTTCCGGTTAATCTCCGAAACAGCTGGACCGATTTTGACGGGACTTTCACACTGGCAGATAGCCAGTATTGTAAGGAGTCACTTAGAGAGTTGTATTGATGATTTAAATGGTTATAATTCTTTTAATACATATTTGTTACGATCACGAATCATATTTTGATCAAAATACAACCTAATACTTACCTGCAAATTGCAAAAAATGTAAGAAAATTTGAATTTCGCGGGCCGCTTTGGTGCCTTTGCCTTAAAGTTTAAAAATTATCCGACTTACCCTTACCTTTTCTCCAACAGTCAGATAAAGTGACGGTGGCGACGCAAACGGGCTGCACGCCGGCGGCAGCGAGCCATGCCAGTGGGCTGGCAAGTAGCTCGGCGAGCGGCTCGACCGACGCACTGTCCACAGACCCGCACTGCTACGAGTGCCGCGTCAGGTACAGGGATCCCAGGCCCCGGGACCTTGTTATGTACCTGCATGCCTGGAAATACAAGGTAAGGGCTGATTGTTTCTTCGTCTTACCCTCAAGGTATGCCATGGTAATTGCGTACACATAAAATTGCAATCGATCGCAATGCCTTTCATTTTAACAGTTCAGCCACGTTCATTCTGTTATTTACCGCAGGATGAGCGGTACAAAACCTATTTACGTAGGTACTATTGGGTTAGCCTCAGAAGTGTTGCCGAAATAAAATCCATTAATATCTCCACAGCACTTTAATTACTAAAAAACAACAAAACAAAATTTACCTTTTCTTGTACAGACGCCAGCACATCAAGCTACTACAATCTGTCAAATTTCTTTAATCGATTTTCAACTTTATCACTACACGATAAGGTTCAAAGTTGATTGCGAAAATTTGACAGTTTCGGGTAGCTTGACCTGCTGGCGTCTGTACAACGGTTGCGCAATGTCTGCCGATCACAACGACTGTCAGTTATGACTTTTACTTTGATATGAATACAATAACAAAATGGCTATTAACAAACGATTATTCATCTATAATTAGTTGATAATTAATAGTACATTTAATTATTATCATTTAGATTCACAATATAACATATTTCACTATAAATGAAAAATATTTAAACTTAAACATCTGCATACCTGTTGCTACTTAATAAAGTCAATACAACATCTACCAAATGTATAATAATTCCTGGCTACATAGAATAATATTAATCAGACGTACATTATACTAATTAGGCTTACAGTACCTACAGTTAGCATTGAAACTAAATTAAAACTGTCACTTGAAATCTTACATAATTATTATCTGTTTTAAATTAATGTGACGATAACATTTATATTGAATGTAGTAAAATTAATGAATAATAGCATTTCAAGCATGCCATTGGACGTAAATATTATACTCTAGCATTGGAATGTTTTGCATGAAATGTCGAACTATGTACAGTCAGCTGCAGAGAAATCTCACCCCACTCACACTCACATAAAGACGAACTTTTAGAGCATGAGAAGTTAAAAATACCTTTAAAGGCTAATGCAGGTTGGGACGGGACGCATCGCAACGTATTGCAAAAATACTCCTTCATCACTTTCGTAGACATTTTCTATGAACCAACACACACTACAGGCGGGCCGCACCACACTTTTTTGTATGAAAATGCATTGCGTTGCGGCCCATTGCGGCTGTAATGAGCGCTTGGCTATGCAAAATAAAAACTAATTACATTTGTATTCCGCAGGGCCCCGGCTGGGAGTACGAAACTGAGCTGCCTCAGTGGGCAAGCATCGACTGGGACGAGCCAGAGAGCTCGTAGTTACTGGAATTGACATCTCTGAGGAAGCGTCTCGCCTCGGCTATGGTCATCACGAATTAGATCATATTAAATTCAACAGATAATAATTTAAAGTAATTTTACTGAGGACCAATTTCACCAATGAAACTGAACGTGATCAGCACATCTGAACCGCGTTCAAGAGCTGTCACTGTCAATATTCCATAACAATAATGACAGACCCATAAATCGGGGGCCCATTATTGAGTGTGCAAGTTAACCCCTGCCATTTTATCTGGGTGTTGTATACAGGGTCATTGGTTATATGTCAACAATCTATTAAGGGGATGTAGGAGAGGTCATTTACAACCAAATGTCCCCATATGACTCCTATGCAAATGTCAACCATTTTTTTACAGAACGCGACCATTATTGTCAAAAAACCTGCCCAAAATTATGAAAATTGTAACGATTTGTAGCTCTGACTTAAAAAATATTAAATATTATTAAATGGTTGATTATTACGTATTGAAGTTTTGCAAGCAGACAATAATTAATTAATTAATAAAAAAACATGCATTGGTTTTTTATTTTTTTATAAATTTCAATGTTACCGCAGTTGTCTTCAAAAAAATATAAAATGTCAAACTACTCGAAAATGATTGACATATGCATAGGGGTCTTGAGGGGAATTTGGTTGATCTTCCTGTGCGAGTCACAATAAATACTTTTTCTTTCTTTCTTTCTTTACATGCCCCTTATCGATTGTCGATGTATTACCAACAACCCTGTATAAAACATCGGTCAGGCAGGGTCCATAGTCTTTCCATAGCTCTAGGTACCCAGTCCACATTAGCCAATATCTTTGTTGCCATATCCTGCAATAGTCCTGCACCAACCGGGGGTTGTCCTTGGCTTGGTGCACTTGCATTGTGCATACAGGGATAATCGTCAGTTGGTGCCTCCTCATCATTTAAAATTGTTTGAACGGCCTCTGCGAGTTGGCTTCGGACCCTCGTACGCCTTCCAAAGGGTCCCGAGATATGTCAAAGACAGTGACAGCTCTTGAACGCGGTTTAGATTTGCTGATCGCGTTCACTTTCATTTTTTAAATTCGCCCTGAATAGTTCGAGGCTTAGTTTGTATTGTCGACCTCGAAATTGCATTACCACCCTTCAATATCATAACAACGTCTATTAAAGTATTTGACAGTTCGATAGTTTCAATCATAGTGAAGTTTCAATTTTCTAGGAATTGTTGTCAAAAGTGATAATGCATTTACGAGGTCTCTGATCGACTATACATTTCGTACAAAAAGTTAGTTTCGTATTCGCAATGTAAAAAAAAATAAGCTCTGAAATATTCAGTAAATTATTTTAAATTAATTTATATTTAATTGCAAACACGTTAAATTCATGTACTTTATTCTTTTGTTGGTATTTGTAAAGTGGATTAAGCCTAAGGCCCTATGTACACGGCACGGTTTCTTTACAATACGGCGTATAAACCGCGCCGTAGAAAAAACGTGTCTGTCAACAAGCTCCCATAGTGATCCAACACTGACGACCATGCCTACGCACAGCGAATAAACCGTGGTTTTTCACGGCAAGAAAACGTGTGTATACAAAGGGCCTAATTGCATTTTTTTTTTTTTCAAAAATAGGTAAAATTGTACACGTTGAAATTATACGTTGTTGCACAAAATTTTGTTAATGACAATAGTATAATAGTACATTACTTACCAAGGGCTGTAAAAGAAAAAAAGCGCGAAATCGCAGGTATTTGTAACCCGAGCGGCAGATGAGGGTTGTAAAAATGCGATAGAGGGCTTTCTTTTTTACTGCCCGTGGTGAGTACACAATTTTACGTCTTCACCTGGCCACAATGCGAGTTTAACTGTACGCGTAGCGTGCGGTAAAACTCTCATTATGGCCAGGTGTGACGTAAAAAACTTTAAAGTGTTGTTCAATCCATTTGTTACTTGCTGTTAACAATCTGTTATATCAGTAGCTACTGCTGGCATTTTAAGGACGAATTTCACCAATGAAACTGAACGCGATCAGCGCATAAACCTGTGAGCTGTCAGTGTCATTATTTTCTATGGAATATTGTCACTGATAGATCTTGAACGCGTTCAGTTTTATTGGTGAATATAGCACTAAGATGTATCCTGCAGCCTTTTTGCGTAACACACTTGCAATGGCAATGCCTTTCGTTTTGACAAATCGACAATATTCATTGCGTTATTTACGTCAGGGATGTTGCTGATATTTGCATCTGCATTCGCAAATGCGGAGCTTCCGCGTTCAATACACAAAGTAGTATGATATTGAAATAAAATGAGTTTTAATCTACAAAATAAGGGTATGTTTGGTTTTTTTTTTTTCTATCGAGCGAACTGTGTCCAATTATGTAACGAGTATCCGACGTACCTACAAAAAGGTTTCAAAAGCAACATATAATTTTTTCACATGTTTAATCATTACGGTTTCTAAATAAAATGGCATTCAAATTACATTTCCTAGAGGTTAGCCCTCCTTAATAATTTTCTTGATAATTCTTTGGATTGTGATTGATTGTATGTTACGCAAACGGGTGCTGATTTTTATTTAAAAGTTGCTTCGTACCATAAAAAGCTGATTTCACACTATACTATAACAGTTTAACAATTATACAGATGGAAAACGAATGTACTCGTGTAGAGCGACGGCGAGGACCTCGCGGGGGGCGGGCGACGCGGGTCGCGGCCCCCGAAAGACGTTTCTCAACTGTATGATTATTAAACTGTGATAAAAGTGATCATGTACCAAACTGCGAGGCGCCCTAAGAAAATTACTAACTTGGCTGTTACAACGACAGTGCTCTAAGGTAAGTTTTGTAATTAACATAAGTGAGAGTTAGTCTAAGGATACAGTTACTTTATCAGCGTTGAAAATCGCAGTTATGAAAAAAAAAAAAAAAACATTGAAAAAATGTAGTCGACTTTAGAGCACATTTCAATTTACTCTTTAGCGTTTTTTATTTTCAATTCTTTTAGATTTATATCATTTTGTCCGTTCAGTTCCTATCGGCCTAAAATTATTTGGTCAAAGCTTTTTAGTGACGTAGTTATCATAAGGGAATGTAACAATTTGTAATATGTACCATTAAAATAGTTATATCGCTTAAACGAGGCAGGGTCAGAACCACAATCATAAATGAATTATATTAAAATGATAATCATTTAAAAAAAAACGAAACAATGGGATAGCTCTTCTAATGTTACGACGGCATTTTGGCGAACTTTTTACAGAATGTCCCGCCAAATGTAATTTTATCAGTGACTAAATGACAGAATATATTTTATTCATCTATACAAATAAATAAAATTGAAGTGTCTGTTTATAATTTCAAAATAACAGCTTTTTACAAAATACATAAAAAGTATACATATATGGTAATTAAAACAAAAAAAACATTTTGTCTGGGCTAATCTCCGAAATGGCTGGACCGATTTTGGCCGCAATCCTTATTACACTGTAATCGATTTAACTCTGCTTACACGCGTACCGAATTGGCGTGAGCGCGATAGCAATATCCCGTGAATCTTCATTGATGATGTCATGACATGCGCCATCTTGCGATAATGCCGACCATATCCTTTTTAGTAAAATTATCACCGTGAGCGCTGTCAAACAACACTCAACTGTCATAATCGTGATATTCTAAATCGGAACGCTGTGAGTGATAAAAGCGATTACAGTCTGAATGTGGCCTTTCACTGGCAGATAGCATGGAAAACAAGGAAGCACAAGGAAGGGGCGCAAGGAGTAACTAGGGCTCCCTAATTTATTTTAGAAAAAACCACGCGGTCGAAGCCGCGGGCAGCAACAAGTATAATATATAAATAAATTTGAAAGCTGGAACATCTTTGAGGAAAACATTTGTGTAAGTCGTTTTTAAAATAACGTTTGGATGGGTTCAAATAATTTTTATTTCAATTGAATATTGGACCACTGCTATATTTTCTTATTATCTTGAAGAAAAAAAAAAGTATAATAGGACCACTGTTTAATAGAAAAGCTATCTCTGTAATATTAGATGCGTACTTTTACAATAAAAGCTTAGGTAAATAAAGTAACAATAAAATATTATGTCGCATTTTTGTAGGTGGCGTTTCTAGCAACACCACCAATTTTGGCTTCCATAGTTTTGAAGTAGAGATTTAAATATTTGGAGAATAAACCATAAAATTTTGTACTTTACATAAATCAAAAAAATATATTAAAAATTCATCACTGACTGTAGAGGCCAGTTGTGATATGCATTTAATGTATCTATTATTTTTAACACCATCTTTTAAAAAGACAGCTTTCAAAACGGTTTTTTTTTTAAACTTGACAGAAATAAAGACAGGGAGGGGTAATTCCGCAAGACAGTGTTCACAGCAGCAGATCCTAAAGACATAAAAAATCGTTTGTTTTTTCTTATTTTTTTTTTTAAGTTTTCGAGTGTGTAGGGTTAAGTTTAAGGGCGTATACAGTTTTGGTTTTTAGTAATTTTTTTAAATAGGTTCTTTTGAACCTGTATAATGTATATGCCCTTGCCAGTTCCAATTTTGTTTTTCTTTTTCTACAATTGGATTGTTTTGTACTCTTTGAAATGCGGGAACGTGTATGATCGTTTGTATATCTATTAGTATATTGTAGTATTAAAAATGTAAAAGACATTTTCTTGTGACACTAGTTTTTGTGTGCGATGATTTTAATTTGTATTTTTTTTACGTTCTTTTTTTTTACCGTTTGTCAAAAAGTACTTGGCATAAATAATGTTATGTTGGCACCATCACTATAATAACAATAGCCAATATGTTCTTGAAAAATCACCGTATGTCATTGATGAAACAATTTCATATTATTAAAGTATTGTAATTTCAAAAAGCATCGCACACAAAAATACCCTAATATATTATGTATCCTCACGAGCTTTCGTAATATAAGTTTGATAATATGAAAAGTATATATTTTTCTTACTTATAGCGTAGTGGTAGCGAGCGATATACATTGTTTTTGTTATTTATTATGAAATTGCCTATGATTTTGGAATAAAATCTTGTGTGGGAAACTCCTGTCCTCCATTATTAAAATGTAAAAAGTTTAATTTTTGTTAAATATAGTTCATTTCCTGAATATTAAATTCTTCAGATTCTGTTTAGCGAGCGAATGTTTTATCATTATTTATCTTATTTAACTGACTTCAAAAAAATAGGAGGTTCTCTATTCATCTGTCTCTATATACAATTAAATTTATATGTTATTTCATCGATATTTTCATCAATTGAGGACCGATTATCATTTACTTTTTTTTACAACAACATAAATTATTATCATCAGACTTGTAATTGTCTGAAGGGTTATGCAAAAGTGTATTTATATACTCTTTTGTTTGTCTTTGATTTTGGGACTTATTCCATGTCATAGGAATTTTCACTGTTATTGCTATCGACTATATGTACATGTACATACGCTGATTGTTATTATGCTATCAGTTCAAGCTAAAATCATGCTGGCAAACCATTATCTGTTTTGGGAACAAAACCATTGATATTTAAGAAAAGGTAACGTTTGAGTAAAAAAAATATATTTAAAAAAAGTCAAACAAAATACCTCTGTTTTAGTTCAATAATCCAAATATTTGTGTTTTAATTTTTATATAATATAGAACATTGTAAAATACGGTAGTGTGTACAAAATAAGATATTGTCTGTGGCATATCAACTAGGTACCACTCGAATTTGTCTGACGTGTTGATTAGTTGCAAGATGAGTGCGTCTGTGTCTCTCTGTTTTAGTAAAAGTTCTGGCTTATAATGTGGTGAAACAAAACAATAGAAAACAAAATAATAATAGCTACCTTTTTGAATGATTAGTTTCTAATTATTTTGAATCAACCATAATAACAGCAATAATTTTGATTATACCATTTTTTTTTTTTATAATTATGATTATATCATAATTTATGATGTATAGAATTTGTAGAAAAATATGTATATGTTTTTGTTTCTTAAACATATACATAAATATTGACTTTTTTATCCATCAAACTTACCACGTAATGTGTCAGAATCTAAAATATTAACCGCTACGGCTTTAGTCGTTTCAAACAACAATTTATAATTATTACACCATCTCCTTTGCCTTCAAATAAGAATCAACATGTCAAACAATTTTTATCCGAAAATATATTGTTGTATTTTTATATAGTATGTAAGATCCGTTCATAATATATATATACTGTTACAAATAAAGTGAATAAGAGAACGGTAATTGAGCTTGAAGAAAGGCTGGCGTGTATTTGCGATTTTCTTTAACACACTTGCGACTATTTAATCGCAAACCTCAATAAAATATTTATATTTATCTTCGCTTTTTAGTGAACACTAGAATCAGTTGAAAACTTAAAGATTTTGTTCGTCGCGTTGTCGATTCATTTATTTATAAGAAAATTTTCATGTGCCTTCTCAAAATAATGGTAAAAAAATAAAGATAAAATTGTAAAATGTTTTTAATTACAGTTACACATAATTGTTACACTTTTAACATAAGTAGTGTTACATTTGGCACTGACGAGCTTCGTATTATAAAATACTAGGTAGAGGACAACGTAAAACAAACAAACTACGAAATGAAATTAATAATAAAAATAAAATAAATAAAAATAAAAATAAAATAAAATAAATACGCAACGAAAAAAAATTTTTTTACATAACTTTTTTTAAACCATTAAAAATAGAAACTAAATTAGTTATCTCCTGAACCCATGTAGAAATTGAGTTATTAAAGGCCTTAAAACGGCACAAAGGCTAATATTTAATGAAAAAAAAAATTATAACATTTTTATTATTTGGTTATTTTTATAAAAGTTGTCCTCTACTTAATTTATGAGAAAGTTCGATTTCGGCACAATTTTACAAAAAAAAAAACAATGTTTGTGATTATATTTTGCATATTTTTTTTTTTGTAATAGTCGTTTTGTTTTTTTTTTCTTATTAAATATTATTGTCATTGTGGTCGTAATTCGTGCCATAAATAATGGCTTTCGTTTCTTTTCAGTTGACACAAGTTGTGTTATATTATTTGAACGATGACAAAATGAAAGACAATTTGTTAATTTAATAAGTATTTCGTAATTAAGAATATAATAGTGTTTCCTTCTTTAGATTCGTGTTATAAGATTTCATGTTTCCACTTAAATTTAATTAGAATAAAAGTCATCATTGAATTCGATGTTTTATTTTTCCCTGTTAAAACCTACCTACATAAAATAGGTTTTTATTTTTGAATAAAGACAATTCCATCACCTAGTGATTTAGAAGAAAAAAAAAGCGTAGAAACAAAACTATCATACACATATCACAAAACATACCTACGTAGGTAACACTCTCCTTTTCCCTCCACTGTAGTCGGGTAAAAAAAGGACATCGTTAACTGTAACTAAGTACCTAATACGTACCCCCACTAGTGTCGGATCGCACTTCTGGCCCTCAGCGTGAGTGGCGAACCCTAGTGTCAAGTTACAATTACATGTTCGAGTGGAAAGGACTTCGATCGAAGACGAAGAACAACGGAAACGAACGATGTACGGGGAAATTGGGAAAAAATGAGAATAGGTACAGTCTAGTCCAGTTTTTTCAACCTTTTTCATAGTGTGGCCCCCTTAGTATGGAAAAATATTTCGCGACCCCCTACCCTCCGCGGTTTCTAACTTGGAATTCAAGTCTGTCACTTTGGTTTTTGGTTAAGCAGAAAAACAGAATACCCACAATTAACTACAGAAGCTTCGAAGTGTTTGATTCCATTTGGAACCTTCTACTTGTGCGAGATAACGTTTTCATCGATGGTTCAATTAAAAGGCAAACAGAAATCGCCGAAATTTAGAGAACGAGTTAATCGTATGTAAAAAAAAATTGGTTAACGAGAAACAGGCGCAACCATCACAATAATGTGAATGGGTGCGTATAGGAAACTTCACATTATTAATTCATGTGACTACTAGGTATTTGTTGATTTGTGTTAACCTAAGCCTTTAATTATTATTTTTATTTTTTTTGTTAACAAATATAACATTTTGAACTACTATTATTTTATATTTATGAGCTTTAAATTTTAAAGTAACGGCGACCCCCTTAAAGAGGCTTGGCGACCCCCTAGGGGGTCGCGACCCACACGTTGAAAAACACTGGTCTAGTCTTTTATATCTTCGTCCTTTCCTTCACCACATATTAATACCTTTTGAAGCTATGGCACTGAGCAGGCTCTTTCACAGAAAACTATATTTAATCACTTGAGAACAAAGATCAAAATAGCATGACACCCTGACCAATGTCGAGTTGACATCAACCTAAATCCTTTTTGATGACCTGGCCATTTTATGAAATATAAATAAATACATACATAGACATTAATTACATTATTATTGTCAAAGTTCGTCAGTGTCACATTGTGCTGTGTGGGGGCTGCGGGTTGTGGTGGGCTTTGCAGTAATACAGTATTTTATTGTAGTATCTAACCTAACCTTTTTTTTTTTTTTTTTATTATTATTATTATTATTTTTTTTTTATTTTTTTTTTTTTGACGCTGAGAAATGCGGGCGAGGTATGTGGGACTCCCTGCCAAAATGGCAGTATACCCACTAAAACTCAGCGGAGTTCCCTCATCGCCTTGATGGGAGGGTCATGGGAAACCGGCACAGCCTTTACGTCCACAACCCTCCCGGCGCATGCCCGCCTAACTGGCGGGCCCCGCATGCCCCTCAGCCTGGGGGCGATATGGGAATGACCGGGAACACCTGGCCATTCCCGTCCGACACTGGTGGAGGCCTGTGCAATACAGGCAAGGGTGCCCCCGCACCGTTGCCTGCTCGCCTCCACTTGGGACCTCGCGCCAGACGACCCCGCGTCCAGGCGCCCCTGGTCCCACCGCGACGGGTCAGGTTAGTGGCCCCGCCGCCTACCACTTTTCGGCCGCAGAGGATAGGGAGAGCGGCCAACGCAATACCGACACTCCTCTTCCTCTGCGGCCCCACCGCGTCCGCCATTCATCGGTGGCGACTCCGTCAAGGCCGCGGAAGGTAGGGAGAACGGCTCACCGCAATACCGGCACTCCTCTCCCGCCGCGGCCTCCCACACTCAGCCGCGATGCCGCCCATTCGACATCGCGGCCCGCCTCAGTTGCGATGTCGCCAAAGCGGCACCGCAACCTACGGCCGCTACGTCGTCGGCTTAGCCGCAAAAGCCCTGACAAGCGGCCCCCTCCTCGGGTTCCTCTTAGCTTCACCGTGGCCCTCCAAGCCACGGCTACTGAGCCCCCCCGCCTCGACAATGCGGGAACCCACCGGGGGGGTATCTAACCTAACCTAAACCAAGACACCACAGTCGGTAAAACAGATTCTATCGTGCAATGAGGCATGGAGTTGACATCTGGTCTCAACTTCGGCTCCACCATCGAGTGCAAAGCTCAAACTGCGGCCAAGAAACTGGGCGTCCTAAATAGAGTGAAGCGATACTTTACGCCTGGACAGCTTTGAACCCTTTACAAAGCACAAAAGTCCGATCCTGCGTCATTGCAGCCACCTTTGGGATGGCTCAGCTAAGTGCCAACTTGCTGCGCTTGACTCGGTGGAACGCAGAGCTAAGAAGCTCATTGGCGACGTAAAACTGGTGGATGCCAAGCTTCACAGCTTTGCTCATCGCCGCAAAGTTGCCTGATTGTCGGTCTTCTACAGATTGTACTTCGGCGAGTGTGCCCATGAACTCCACGACCTCATTCCACCGGCCCCCTTCTACCATCGTTCATCTAGACGCACTGCAAGTTACCACCCCTACCTAGTTGATATTCCACCAACTCGCACTAAGCGTTTTCAAACTATTTTTATAATGCGCACAGCAAAGGAGTGGAACTCTCTGCCTGCGTCTGTGTTTCCGAACGCATACAACCCTAATCTATTCAACGTGAGAGTAAACAGGCTTCTTCTGGGTAAGCTCACTCCATCGTAGACTTTGTCTCTGTCACCCAGACCTAGACTAGAGTCAAGAGCCAACCCATAGTAAAATTAAAAAAAAAATGAGTAGACTAAAATAATTATCAGGTACTTAAAAAAATAGAAAATGGTCAACAAATGTACAGTCTACTAGGCCTTCAACGTTCTCACGAAAGACGTCCACTGCTGGACATAAGCCTCCCCCAATTGGGGGGGTTTGCCATAATCGCCACGCTTGGCAGGCGGGTTGGCGATCGCAGTATGGTGTTGAAAATGCATAGAGAACGCTGCTGCCCATTCTCTAGTAAGTCCCTTAGTCGTCTTTTACGACACCCACGGGAGGAAATGGGGTGGTGCTATTCTTTACGTCCGACACCACATGGTACATCACACACATCACACTATCACACTAATATTATACAGGCGAAAGTTTGTGAGTCTCTTCTTCACGCTCAAACGGCTGGACCAATTTTGATAAAATTTGGTATGGACGTAGCTGACACCCTGGATTTACACATAGGCTACTTATTATCCCGAAAGAACGTAGTATTCGCGGGTAACACCGCGGGGCGCAGCTTGTGCCCAAATAAAAGCATGCTGTTGGATTTTCAACGCTCGGCTCTGCACCGAAAGTTCAACCATATCCGACAGTAGGTGTCGGTAAAAGTGCAACGTACTAAACTTGGCAATTATGTAATTTGATTATTAAGTTAACATTATTTAAATTAATTTTGACTGACTATATTAGTAGTCAAAAGCAATTTTACAAGCTAGTTAGCAAGACCGTAAAATTACGGTCTTGTCAGTATACAAAAGAAAAATTAACCGGTAAAATTACCGGTTCATTTTTCTTTACTTTTTCATTAATCTAGGAAACATCGTGAAGAAATGCCCTAGAAAAAAAAAATTGAAGACACGTGACATCTACCAATCCGCACTGAGGTAGATTATATCCCACTGGCTCTCGAAGAGAGAAGGCCTGTGTCCAAGCAGTGGGAACATGAGGTCGTGGGTTCGATTCCCAGGTTGGGCAGTGTTATAAGTTTTTTTTTCGCCAGGAATGTCTATCGCATTCCTGAGTCTGGATTTGTGCCCGGTATATGGCAATAGGCTCGTCCCCTATTATCCCTAGAACCAACTTAACATTGTAGCTTTGTAATATGGCTTGTTCGTCAACTGGCGACTGCAATCTCTCGAGGAGGCGCGAGTTTAACAACACCTTTAAATGTAAGTTGGTCCACCATTACTCGTTAACTTGTACAGCCTTTTTAGCTGTGATAATTTTCCTTTTAATGTCGTTATATATCGTCGACCGTAGGTTCAATTGACGTAAGGGACAAAATACCCAAAATGAGCTCAGTATACAGTTTTGTTCAGAATTTTTCGCTCTTTCGAATGGTGTATATGAAAAAATTCTAGCTTAAGAAAAATGTCCCTTACCCTACTGATTTTTTGGATCCAAATTTCGAATCAGCCCCATAATAACAATGTATTTGAAAAACTATGCAATATAGCAACTTGAAATGTTGTATTTACCGCCACCAATCGAATCAAATAAGGTAAGATAAGGTAAGGTAGGTAACGATTTCCAAATATAAGATATCCGTACGCCAAAAGTGTGTACTTAATTTTCTGTCAACAATCTCTTTACACTGTATTTCTTTTCATAAATTTTTTCAACAAGTGATTTACACTATCTTTTCACAATTTTTCCACAATTTTTGATCCAACGTAGAGGTCAATTTAATGTAAGGGACGGGACTACAAGATACTTGATCAGTAAGGGACATTACTAACAAAATACGTTGGTGTAAGGGACATCTATTTTCTTAAATAGATAACTTATTTAAATAAATTTTACACAGGTAGATAGAGCACTAAAATAAAAGATTATGTGCGAAATCAGATCCGAAAAAGGTTAATAACAAAAAAAGTTATGCGCGATTTAGTCCGAAAAAAAACTTTGTCGGCCTCTCCTGAAAAATCGTATTTTGTCCCTTACCTCAATTGAACCTACGGTCGACGATATACTACTGCTATGATTCTTTTCAGATATCAAAATACAACCATGTAGCTTGCAGGAGTTGACTCTAACAAAAATTTGCACTTTAAGAGGGCCTTTCCCGGTCCGTCTATCGTCAACGCGAGTATGATTGAAAAGCTTGTTGTTTCATCCAGCGCAATGTTAATGCTAACAGGCAAGTGAGAACGCAATAACATTGAACGAAAAATAGTGTGCGGAAATTTCATAAAACTTGTTCCAGGAAATACGTGTTTTTGAGAAAGCCTTATAACTTTGTGAAATAAATGTGTATTATTTAGAATCTCCATTACATGTGCAATGTTTCTATGGAGATGTTTTCTTTATTTTTACAATTTATGAGTACATTATGAACGGCCAAAGTTCAAGTAATATGTGTGCAAAAAGCAGATTTTTGGAGGCTTGTACTGAATTTGTTTCTCCAAATTTTAATTTTTTGCTTTCATAGAAACCTAGATATAGTGCATATGATACCAATTAGTTCAAAATTTTCATTAGAAGATGTGTTCCAACGCCATAATCACGTAAGAGCGTTTGTATGAAAAGTATGACGGTTTGGCCGTTCTTAAAGCTTAATATAACGCAAACGGATCCTTGAATCGAAAGATGGTTGTCACAAACCCATAATATTTTTGAACGGCCTATTCACAATATCCCACACCATGGGATAGACGAGAAAAAAAATATCATCCCTACTTTACGTGTAGGGGAGGTACCCAAAAAAAATTATTTTAAGATTTTATTTTACCTCTTTGTTGGCGTGATTAATATATATGTTACGGGTAATCCTAGAAGATGGAGTAAACCTAGGTTTACTCCATCTTCTAGGATTACTCGGTTAACCCGGGTAAACCTAGGTTTACCCGGGTTGATTTAGTATTACCCAAGCTTTTTGGGTAAAGTCCGAATAATAAGTAAAATTAATTTTAATTCGGCGTTTACCCATACTCACCTAGGTCTACCCAACTCTGGCTGGGTAATGTTAAAAATGTATCTAATTAATTTGTAAAATGAAAATCCGAGGGCATTTTTAACTTTTATTATTAAAAAATATATATACAAAGGCGAATGTAATCGCATGAAAAGCATATACTAGTTTTAATAAACTAATAGCGGGCTGAAACATGATATCTTTAAAGCACAAAGATATTAAAAGTTTGTGTAACAATTAGTTCACAAAATTACTACCAAGTCTCTGAGCTAAGCCGCGGATAGACAGACAGACGGACATAGCGAATCTATAAGGGTTTCTTGTTGACAACGGAACCCTAAAAATATAAGCATTGTTAGCAAAACAACATTGCTAACAACGCTTAAATGAGGCTCTTTAGTACTTAACCTTTCGATTGAACTCAATACAATTGAGTCCACTTGTCACCTTAGAACGCCTTTGTAAGGTTTAAGTGAAGTTTTGGGTCAGTTTTGTAAAGTGTCATCAGACTCGAACCTCCGCGGGGTAGACAGAAGTGGTTGATTACTGACTGAGATTGGTTACAGAGTGGTTTGATAACTGATCTTAAGGGGAAAGCGTCGGGATAGCCCGCGAAATTAAAATTTTCTTACATTTTTGGCAATTATTTTTATACTAGCTTTTGCCCTAGGCTCTGCCTGCGTGGATGTCGGTTATCGCGTAAAAAAGTAGCCTATGTCCTTCTCCATATCCTAGGCTATATCTCTGCCTAATTTCATGACGATGACTTCAGCGGTTTAGGCGTGAAAACGTAACAGACAGACAGACAGATTTACTTTCACACTCATAATATTAATACTAGCTTTTGCCTGCGGCTTCGCCCGCGTGAATGTCGGTTAAAAAAGTAGCATAAATCCTTCTCCATATCCGAGGCTATAATTATATCTCTGCCTTTCATGACGATAGGTTCAGTGGTTTAGGCGTGAAAATGTAACAGACAGAGTTACTTTCAAATTAATAATATAGTATGGTGTATGGATTCTCACTTGTAATTTTCAATTTGTTTTTATTTTTGACTAATATATCTAAAACCAAATTGTTGTAGCAAATACTCTATCCCGAGCTAAATGACGATGAAAGGAAGATTTCCAGAGAAAGCACAAGACTTCTCCCGCCATGAGTGCCACGTGCCACCCAAAAGGACTGAAAATATCAATGAAAAATGTTGCAAAAACGGGAAAAATAATTCCTTTTTGAAAGCTTCCGTTGCGTGCGCTGCGTAAACGGTTTAAGTTACGCAAATATCATGTATGATGGAATTGTTCCTCTTTAAATGTTCTAAAAAAAAGTCCGCGACAGCATATGTCTATCTTTTAAGATTGACTCACTATAACCTTTTTTATGGTAATCAAATTTGTTCTAAATTAATGCATTATTTGCGAAGGAGTTTTCATAAACATGGTATTAATCCTTATCCAAATAAATACGTTATTCATCACAAGTATTCAATTTTGAACAAAGTTATATCATTTCATTTCAATGAATATCTTAGGAGATATAACTGTTTTATAATAACTCCGCAGCAAAATAATGATCAACTCTGCGAGGTAGTCTATTCTAAAGCTAAAGAGTTAGTTTTTAGGGTTTCGTACCCAAAGGGTAAAATGGGACCTTATTACTAAAACTCCGCTGTCCGTCTGTCTGTGTCTGTCTGTCTGTCCATCTGTCACCAGGCTGTATCTCATGAACCGTGATAGCTAGACAGTTGAAATTTTCACAGATGATGTATTTCTGTTGCCGCTATAACAACAAATACTAAAAAATGGAAAAAATATTTAAGTGGGGTTATTTAAAATATTTATTTATTTATCCCATACAACGGACATGATTTTTTTGCCGTTTTTTTTGCTCCGCCCGCGTGAATGTCGGTTATCGCGTAAAAAAGTAGCCTATGTCCTTCTCTATATCCCAGGCTATATTCCTGCCAAATTTCATGTCGATCGGTTCAGCGGTTTAGGCGTGAAAACGTAACATACAGACAGACAGACAGAGCTACTTTCACATTTATAATATTAGTATGGATAGCTTTTGCCCGCGGCTCCGCCCGCATGGATGTCGGTTATCGCGTAAAAAAGTAACCTATGTCCTTCTCCATATCCCAGGCTATATCTCTGCCAAATTTCATGACGATCGGTTCAGCGGTTTAGACGTGAAAACGTAACATACTGACAGACAGAGAGACAGATAGACAGACAGACAGACAGAGTTACTTTCACATTTATAATATTAGTAAGGATTTGTATGGATGGTACGATACCCTTCGTGCGCGAGACCGACTCGCACTTGGCCGGTTTTTTGTTTTTTGAACGCGCTTATCTCTGGAACTGCGAGTTGGATTTAAAAAAATCTTTTAGCATTTTACAACCCAATTCTTGAGGAAGAATTACATTCCTATTAACTAGGACACCCTTTTTTTTTAAATCAAATTTATTGCAAAACGAAGTAAAAGCACGGGCAGACAATGTGTTGCGGAGAGGTGGGTCGGGGAACAAGAAATTTAACGCGGACGAAGTCGCGGGCAGAAGCCAGTATAAAATAAAAACACGCTCTTGTGGTAGGTACATAGTGTAGGTCAAGGTCTATCCACGTGTTAATGTAATCCGTTCAGCCGTTATGGGGTGAAAAGAAAAGGTAACAGACATACAGACAGACCGACAGACAGAGTTACTAACGCATTTTTATAATATTAGTTTTAGTAGTAGATTACATAAAAAGCTGCTACCCTTACCAGCATCAAATCACATCCCATTCTTACCCAGGCCACGATGACCCTCGTCAAAAATAAAATTAAAAAAGAGCAAATAAAATGGCCGCCATACATTCTGGTAATTTGTTTTAAAGAATTAAATTGTTAGATTAATGGTTGGCGTAAGGGGCGTTAAAAATATAACACAACTAAAGGCTTGTAATCAGGTTTGCGTGACCAGCCCCCCTTTTTCACCCCCTCTCCCTTTACCCCAAAGGAAGTGTCGTGATGGATGGCGCCACGGTTACTATGCATGTTATTTTTTTTTTGTTTCGCTAAGGGCTGCCACGTCGGCTTTTTGTCTGCGTTGAACCGGGTGTTAGGGGAATTTTATTATTTATATATATTAAAAAAAAAATCGCTCATGAAACGTACAATTGATTGTAGGTCCAGTGTAAGTAAAGAGATACATTATTATTAGTTGATCGCTGACTGTTCTCACCGCCGCCGGCACAAGTCAAGGCTCGTACAGACTCGCGCGATATCGCGGCCGCGACAAGCACCGACAAAGAAATTGTGCTACTAGTGTCGCGTCGCGCCCGCGATATCGCACTAGTCTGTACGAGCCTTAAATCGCAGAGACGAGAGCTAACAATTCGCTCAGCGACTCTCGCTTGGCGGGTAGAAACTCGCCGAGAGATTCACGCTTTGATCGCGCACTCGCTGCTCGTTGCTCACCAACTCGTTTTTAGGATTTCATAGTTAACAATTAACCCTTATAGTTTCGTGTCCGTCTGTCTGTCCGTGGCTTAACTCAGAGACTCTTAGTACTAGAAAACTGTAATTTGGCATCGGTTATACATATTATATTATTAATCACGCCGACAACTTAGTAAAACAAAATCACCAAATTTTTTTTAGGGTATAACTCGTACCTACACGTCAATTGGGATTGATATTTTTTTCGTCTATCCCATGGTGTGGAGTATCGTTGAACAGGCCGTTCGAAAATAGTGCAGGTTTGTGAGAACCATTTTTCGAGTCAGGGATCCGTTTGCGTAATATTAAGTTTTAAAGTACTTTTTGTTCAAGTGTCAAGAGATCAAGTGCCTTGCCGGTGGTTCTTGGATATGTGAAAAAATTCACGGCAGTAGTATCTATGATGAAGTTCAAAGGAAAACTATCACAGAAAAGTAGGCATTACAAGATAAGGAGTAATAGTCAACCAACTTACATTAATTTGAAGTTGGAATGTATGGGAAAACATGTATTTCAAATACAATGTTAAGTTTGTTCTTGGGATAAATTCGTCCCAACTACGGAACTCTTCGTTGTGCGTGGTCCAACATGCACTTAGCCAGTTTCCAGTTGCTATTTCCTCATCGCCGACGGTAGGACAGGTGCCCAATGCAGCAGTTTGAAACTTTGAACCTACGAAACTGAAAGGAGAATGTTTCTAAATGCTATTTTTATCTTATTATCGTATTTTCAGCTTAATTTCCAGAATTTTATGAGGAGTATTGATGGTTTTTAGCATAATTACCGATGGTATTTTTTTTATTTTTATTAGTTTGTCAGAAAAATACATGTAATAATTTTTTTATAGTCCAATTGCCTACCTGTAATGTTCGTCTGCTATTTTTAACTTTTTTTATGACAAATGTTTCTATTTCTTTCATATCATAGCGATGTGTTCAACATTTGCTAACTTCTGAACGCATCTCATGTCTTCAAAAGTGTAGACTTGATACTAGACATTCCCTTTTACTATTATTATTCAAAAGCTACCATTATAAAGAATTATTAAAATAAACAATTTATCTAAGAAAATAAATATATTTTTATTTTATTTGGTTAGGACCTTGAAGCGTGCCAGCCAGCCAGCCCTACAGTAAATTATACTTAAGTCTGACATATCTCAGAATGTTCATATCTCTAGATCTAACACGTCATAGCATAATCATGTTTGTTTTTATAATGGAAACATGGAAAGCAAACAAGTTCAATCTGCCTAGGCTTTTCCGGCTTCCAAGACTGGAAGCATTTGTTAGCATATTTTTATTCATTAATACGACACATCAGAGAAAATTATTAAAAAAAACCTTACAGACATCGATATTAACCAAAAATAAATTCCCATTCATAGAATAAGTACAATTTTAGAAAACGCAACTCCTTTGCAAAATGTCTCAAGCTATTTTAAAATTATAGTAATTTTGTAAAAATATAGAACACTTAGATAAAAAAAAAATCGCTGCTATGGCTTTTTTACCACCTATAGATATTTCTCTTAAAATATTTCGTGTATGAATAGATACACCTTATATATGTTTTATTCACAACGGGGAGCTTTTGGCCTTAATCTCACCTGATGATAAGTTAAAGTATGATAGATAAGTAACGATGAAAGCGAGCTTTACCCGGAATCCTCAACCACAGAAGAACTGGCTATCTTATCTCTTACTGCCGAAACCCACCATCGTCCTTTTATTACCGGACTACCAGACGTACTGCAGGGTACCATGCGTACTTGGTTGATACCCCGTCCAGTCGTACTCAGCGCTTCTCCCATTTATTATGCGCACAGCCAAAGTGTGGAACTCTCTGCCAGCGTGTGTTCCCTTCCACATATAACCCTTTAAAGCAAGAGTGAACAGGCATCTTCTGGGTACGCTCGTTCTATCATAGACCTCATCCATCGCTTTCTATCAGGCGAGATCGAGTGCAGGCCCTGTAATAAAAGTTAATTAACAAACTAAGATGGTTGCAGCCAGGCGGACTTAGAACAAGCCCTACCACCAACCTTTAGATTCTATTCTGAGTACTGTTTGTTTTATTTTATCTAGTTGCCTATTTATGTTAAATTCTTTAAACCTGACTTGGTTTCCGTATGTCTTTTCCGGGTAACCACTGAAAATCAGCGCTGTGCTGTGGGTCCCTCATAGCACAGCATCATGCTGAGTGGAAGCCTTCTTGTTACAGTCATGACGTGCAGCTGCCGACTATTTTGGTTTTGTGATTGGAATGTAGATCTATTTTGTTTATTTTTTATTTTTCTGTATACCACCTACTCAAGTTAATTATCTTTTTGTATGCACGTGTTTCTATGACAAATAAACCTAGTTTTCTTTCTTTCTTTCAACCAAACCGAGTAGAAAATGTAAGCAGTCTAAACCCAAAAAATCATCTTAAGGCTAGTATAACGGACTTTTAATGATTTTATACTGAAGATCACGTCTAAACGAGTAGTGTTAATGATTTGGATTTTTTTAAAATTAAACTAGAGCATTTTCTTATTAACTTAATATATGAATATTTTAGATTGTTTATATTACATAGTGAAATTAATTTGTAAAGTTATGTCTAACGCGGATACAAAACTGAGAATCATGCAAAATCTATCAAGCGTATTTTTCTGAAACCGTCACCTTTTTGAAGATAATTTAATTATTGATCTTTTAGTATACGTGTTTTATTAAAATACCTTTGGATTTATGTATAATAAATTAATAATGCGTCTTATTTGGGACAGCACTCCTGGATGGGCGAGTACTATTACTGGCTGGACGTAAGACGCGTTGCGTGTGCTCAGTACAGAACACGCAAGCTAACCAATCAATGTCACTGGCATATATCTCGGCCTTAGAACAGCAGTCATTAAAGCACAATTTCAGGAGCGCAAATTATTTGCGAATAATTTAGCCGGACCGGTGAGGTCGATGAAGCGGTCGCTAATGGCCGCCGGAAGTCCGGATCAGCCGGCAAATGAGCCGGACACAATGCCGGACGGTGTGTACAAGACGGCAGTAATTACACCTGGGTGTTTACGTGTACCTGTGTAGGTAAACTTGGTTGTTTAAGTGGAAGACGTGTAAATTAGATTTAGTTTCCGTTCGTACGGTAGGTACATAATGTTTCTTAAGAGGTTGTAAGAGAACATGGGTTATTTCGGTAGAAAGTATCTATACTCAAACTCTGCAGTATTGTAATAAAAATTTAATCCACCCAAAGATTGTCTTTATATTATCGCTTTTAGCGGCTTATCGTTGAAAGCGATATTTCTCTCATTTCCTACAAACACGTCACACAACCAGTAGGTAGGAAGCTGCCCTCTTATTCTATTGAAACTCCGTACTACGCCAGCTCAAGGTCAAAGTGTTACCACCGACATGAGGCCCTGGGTTCGATTCCCGGGTCGGGCTAAGTGTATTTTTTTTAATTTTTTTTTTTGGGTTTGTCCATTAGTTGCCCAGTCTGGATTTGTGCCCGGTTGATAGCAATAGGCTCGCCCATGTTACATGGGACTTAAACAAAACTGGTGAAATGTATGTATAGGTACTATAGGTACTCCTAGATAATATACCTATACCTTGCCCTTCAGGAAATACAGGCGTGATGTTACTTGTTGTTGCGTTACATTTTGTACGATTTTTTGTTATATTTTACCAATGTACTGCTGTAATGCTTTAATTCTTCCATAGGTATGAATATACTCTTACATACAATATAATTATGGTAATTATGGTGGCAAGGGATATCGTATTACCCAGTAACTGCATTGTGGAGATCAGATAGGTAGTCGCTCCATCTAAAATACTGGTATTCAGCTGTATCTGATTAGACTTATAGAGGCACAGGGTGTAAAGTTCAATCATCCTCTATTGAGAAGGGAGCATCCTCCGACTAGACGGGTGTTGTGTCTGGTGGTCTACTGCTCGACGGTGTTTTTTTCTTTAACGAGGTTGTGTTATGCTTAACGGGACAATCCTCTCCTGAATAAAGTAAGGCCACCAGCCAAGGCAAAAATCTTATGAACTAAGCGACTATATACACGCTAAGAGCACCCCCTGAAGGGTACGGACCTCGGCTTAAAGCGTCGCTGGGGAAGGACAGCAAGAGACAGGCTGAATCGGATTATTCCGACGGTTTTTTTTTTTTTTTGACGTGACCACGTCTAATAAATCGATGAACGCCGGCTGCATGCACGAAAAAGGATTACTCATTGTCCCGTTACGCTCATTGTCCCGTTATGTTCATTGTCCCGATACGCTCATTGTACGCTTGCGCCACATCTATGACTTTTTATGACGTTGTCACCTAAAACTATCGTCCGTAAACCAACTTTACAGACAACCAATTTTTTGGTAATGGCTTTTCGCAGTTTAACCTAGGAGGTTGCCTAACTGCCTGACCGGATTATCCTATGGATGCCTCAATAAATTAAAGCCTTGGTATAAAACTTAAAACTAAGCGACTACACGCTAAGGGCACCCCCTTGCGTGGGTACGGACCTCGGCTTAGGGCGTCGCTGGGGGAGGACGGCAAGGGACGGGCTGGATCGGATTGTAATTAATTGGTTACGAATTAAGCTTTAAATTCGTCCCCAATTGGACGAGTTAAAAGCTACAGGCTCAGCAGCGCGGGCTGGCTCGAGTAAGGGTCGGGGCAGGGATAGACGGGGACGTCGCGGCGGGCCTCGTCGGCGAGGACGGAAGGACAGATGCCGGGAGATGTGCTCTCTAACAGTGCTAGTGGAGGGACTACTCTCCTGAAGGAGAGTGGTAGCGTCATCTGGAATGGTGAGAGTATACCTCGGTCGGCGAATCCTACTAATGCGAAAGAGAGTGTATAGGGCGGCGGCCGCAATCAGGTTATTACTGTACTTTATAGCAGAGTCAAAGAAACGCGTGGAAAGGCGTTTCATGAACTGCTGAAGGGTGGGCATTTTGAGATCTAAGTGTAGATCCAAATTGCGTACGTAGAATGAGGCACGTGTGACCTTTATAAAAAATTGGTTCTGGAGAGTCTGCATTCTGTGGAGATAACGGGATTTAGCGTGTGCGAAGACGACGCAAGCGTAGGTCATGATGGGACGTATAACCGCGGTGTAGAAGCGCAATTTGCACTTAAGAGACAATTTGCTGCGCGCGGACAAAATGAAGTAGACTGTGAACCGTCTTTATGTGCCCGCTAAAAGTGATGTCCTGGTCAAGAGTAACTCCTAGGTATTTGGCTCGCTTCTCCCAAGGAATTATTATTATTATTATAATCATCCTTATTCGGCTTGCCGTACATAGTGATTGGACTGGCCGACGGTTGATGTTGGGATGTTGTATATATACCAGTCGCGCGATAAACTCCGCTTGCGCGATGAGGATTTGTGTGACGTCAGGGATGCGAAGTTCGCATGTGGCGTTGTAGACGATGTCATAAATATGGTAATTCAGGCAAAAGAAAAAATTGGTCTGTATCTGAATTGAATGAATTTTATCGGATTGCACTTTAACGACTATCTTCACACCTCGATAGCACGATACCTTATCTATAAGTTATCAGGGCCAGTGTTATCAAACAGTACTGCTTTAGTCTATCCGTTGTATATACTGGCTCAAATTAAACAAAGAACTGACATTAAGATATCGTGTTTTGGATTAGTTTTTCATTGCAATTTAATTACAATAGAATTTCGTGTATTAATGAAGGATTTTTTTTAAGTGTTGAGTACCTACTTTTAGTGCAGTAGCCATGGAAAACATGGATGAAAGTTCACCGGACATAAAAGGTTTTAATTTGAATCCTTCAAATACGAGGTAAATTTGTTTATTTTATTCTGCAAGATGTAAAAACCAGCATGATCGAAGCGACATCCACTTCGACTGCTAAATTTGTAATAGACGCTATACCTTCTATATCATCTTGTATCCAACTTATCAGTTGGTACTTTTTTTTGCCAGTCGGTTCTTATGTTTTTGTGGCGGTATCAACAACTCCACATGCGAACTACGCATCAAAGACCTGCCGTCACAAATCCTGCAACGCGCTATCAGAGTTTATTGCGCGACTAGCATATACGTATACAACATCTCGACATCAACCGTTCGGCAGTTGCCCACCAGACACAATACCTGTCTGGTCGGAGGATCCTCCCTTTACTATAGAGTATGAGTGAACTTTACACCCTGTTCCTCATACCTCTAAATTTTCTTTTCTATGTCCAACTTTGCTTCATCATTAATATCTGCGGGGAAACTGCGTGAAACACTTGCAATGCTTTCCATTTTGACAGTTCAACACAACGTAACACAATCCTAAGGATTTTGATGAAAATTGCTAATCCATTGCTATATCTCAGCAACTAGAATAACGCAATGAAACATTCATTCTTCAGATTGTGTTACGGAATCGGGGTGCTGGCAAGACCAGTGGTTTTGTGCGCGTTTTTTATACCTGATCGATCGCGTTAACGTAAACTTCAATTTGTATTGAAACTGAATGATGACTCTGTTCTTCTCATACTTCTGACTTTGTTCATTCTTCTTTTTATATTCAGTCCATTGTTCTCTGGAATGCGCTTCCTCTGGATATCAGGACCGCCACCAGTCGGTATGCATTTAAGCGAAAATTGCACAGTTATTTTCATAACAAATAGTGTAGTCTCTCAATCTATCTCAATTCAAACTCAAACTCAAACTCAAATAATTTATTTCTATTAAACCATTTACAGGCACTTTTGAATTGTCAAGGAGTCGGTCAGTAAGAAAAATGAAGCTACATTCCCATTCCAAAGCGTAGGTACCTATGGAGAAGAACGGGCAAGAAACTCCATGGACACTCTTTTAAATTAAATTGTTACAAAAGTATTCGTTAGGTACATCTGTAATGTTGAATTTATAACTAAATATGAGAACGATGTAAAAATAAAAATAACAAAAACTTACACGTTAAAAGCGTCAAGCGTAGGTACAACAAATAGAAACAAAATACTCGTAAAATAAAATAACCCGTGGCAGCTAAGAGATGACCAGTCCCAACTGACGGCGCCCGTTCACGAACATGACGCATGGATTAGCACCATTCAGCTCAACCATTTTGAAGGGAGCTAAATGATCCAACACACACGCCACCATCAGCGAGACATTTAAGTGAGCATGACATACTCTCAACCGCCAGGGCACATTCAAGTCAATGAAAGACATATTACCCGGTCAATGGTAGCTCTATAGTACATAGGACTCACACCTGTGCTATGCATTTATATAATACAAAGGAGATTGAGTTTATACAATGCAAAGATAGTCTTACACTCTTCAGCAGCTCCAACATGATTGTCAAATGTTAATCAACTAGCTGAGGTTGTGGAGCAGGACCAGCATTCAGCCAAGCATTTTTATCAACGATGTAATCCCCCAACTTATGATATGCCTGCCTGCATAGTGTGCGTTTTATACAAGATTTAAATTTAGTCTCATTCAGTTGAAGTATGTGGGGAGGAATTTTATTGTAACATTTTAAACAGTACCCCATGAAAGATGAGTCTACTTTAGCCAGTCTGAAACCTGGTTGAGCTAATAGGTCCCTATTTCTAGTACTATAATATGTCTTTCACCTCTTTTTCTAAAAAGATGTAATTTTTTCCTTACGTACATGATGTTTTCGTAGATATATTGACAAGGTACCGTCATGATGTTAATATCCTTAAACAGTTCCCTTAGAGAATCGCGCCTGCGGAGATTATATATGGCTCTGATGGCTGGAAAAATAGACTCGATGTCTGCAGCCCGTCCCCAAAGTAAAATACCGTAAGACATTATACTATGGAAGTAACTGAAATAGACTAGCCTCGCGGTATCTACATCAGTAAATTGACGGATTTTTCTGGCAGCATATGCTGCTGAACTTAGCCGTCCTGCAAGAGATGTTAAATGAGGACCCCATTGTAGTCTTGAATCGAGCGTGATCCCCAGGAAAACAGTTTTATCGACGAATTCTAGTTTCTCTTGATTCAATACTATCTCACAATCACTAGTTTTGACATTTGGTAAAGAAAATTTTATGCACTTCGTTTTCTTCCCATATAGTACTAAATTATTAGCAGTAAACCAATTTTGGCCCTGCAATAGAGCGTTATTTACGTCGTCAAAATTTGTAGCACGTCTATCTACCTTAAAAATTAAGGAAGTATCGTCGGCAAATAACACCATTTGTGGTTGATTTTTTTATAAATGGAGTAGATCATTTATATACACTAAAAAAAGGAAAGGACCCAATATCGAGCCTTGTGGAACACCCATTTTTACTTTTAAACCGAGTGAATTGATACCATTTATTTGAACTTGCTGTTGTCTATCATTTAAATAAGATTTTACTAAACTAAGTGCAAGTTTTCCAAGTCCGTAATGCTCAAGTTTCAAAAGTAAGGTTTCGTGATCGACGCAATCAAATGCCTTGGAGAGGTCACAAAAGATTCCTATGGCGTCTTGGGCCTCTTCCGCGTTAAAAATGTGTCTTAATAATGTTACACCGGCGTCGGTCGTGCAACGTCCTTTGGTGAAACCATACTGTTGTTCGTGAAGGATTTTATTCGTGTTAAAATGATTGAGCATTTGATTAAGCATTACCTTTTCAAACACCTTACTGAAAACCGGCAACACGGATACGGGTCTAATTATCTATTGCCCCCGAATTTTTATTTAAATATATTTTTATATATTTTAGTAAATATTATGTATGTATGTCAATTATAAGTTTATAACCTATTTATGTACTTTGTGATCTTTTTAATGTTTTTATTATTAGTATTATCTCCTCATAAACACAGCACCTGCCATCTTATCTCTGCACCTTGGTTGACTGGTAGAGAATGCCTAAGTCCGCCTTTGTACCTTATTTTGTGCGAGAAGATTAAATAAATAAATAAATAAGCGCTGTCTGACGACAATATACACAATTAATGGGAAACAACTATTCCATACTAATTGACGAAAGTGAACGATAACGCGATCGAATAGGAAAGTATAAAAAAATTCACACTGGGCCCTCAGAATATGACCAACGGAGATAAGGAGGGTTCTCTTAGATCAATGGAAAGATTTATTTAAAAACCTATTTAACCACACAATACTTCGTTACATTTTCAGTAATCCCCTCCTCGTTCCTGACGAAGCACTGAAGTTCGACAAAGACGCGTTGTACTATGACATGAGCGGCGAGAAGTATCTCATCATACTGAACCAACACACGTTTAAGAAGACCATATTCTTCAAGTTTGTATTCCATTTTACTTTTTTAACAAGTGGCTAAGAAACAAGTCAGAGGTCGGTCCGAATATAACGTCACAAATTTCCAGGCATAGTTTAAAGCAACGCGCTTTTAAACATCATTTTATATAGTTTTTAGTTTTTCTTGTTTCATGCGATTATATAATAATGTTACGAGCTTGTGGTTCGTGACAATAAAAACTGCCGATTTACAAACCAAAAATGACACTTTTATTAATCAACACTGCTATCAACTCGAACACACTAATTATAAAGCACTACTGATCGCACTTGTTCGCTTGTTCGCTTCGACTTCGACTGTCCCTAGTCGGGTCCTTACCGGTCTTATATAATCCTTAGAAAGTTCCAGAACCTTGTAGAAACATCTAGAATGTTCGAGTACATACTGGCCCCTACTGACCAGTGTCGAAAGTTCTAGAAAGTTCTAGCATCGAATTCTCTAGAGGAATCTCGAGTCTGCTAGTTCTGCTACTCGATACTAGATGGCGCTAGTGGTAGTTAAACTTGTGTGGCGCGTAACAATAATTATTATCATTATTATTTATTTTATTGTAATTATTATTTCGTGATTAAAACTCAACTCAAACCATTTATTTCAATTAAAACATTAACAGGCACTTTTGAATTGTCTAGGAGTCGGTCAGTAAGAAAAATGAAGCTACATGCCCATTCCAAAGCGTAGTAGGTACCTATGGAGAAGAACGGGCCAGAAACTCCATGGACACTCTTTTAAATTAAATTGTTACAAAAATATTAGTTACATCTATAATGTTGAATTTATAACTAAATGTGAGAACAATGTAAAAATAAAAAATAAAAAATTACACGTTAAAAGCGTCCAGAGTAGGTACAACAAATAGAAACAAAATAAAATAATTAAAATAACCAGTGGCAGCTAAGAGGTGACCAGTCAATGACAACTGACGGCGCCCGTTCACGAACATGACGCATGGATTAGCACCATTCAGCTCAACCATTTTGATTATAATTATTATTATTATTTGATTATTATTTATTTGAATAAGTATGAATGCATATATTGTCGATTTAAAAGGTACACCCACAGACTACTTGCAGTATTGTTTCTCCCTTTAATCCATCCAAAGATTGTCTTTAAAATATCGGCGACTTTCAGCGATAAGACCACCCATTGTACAATTTCTACATTGAATATCTGTAACTTTCTATAACTGGCGAAATGTGCTTGTTCCTACTATGGGTACACCTCCTCTGCCTAACCTTTCGGGGAAACAACGCGTGATGTTATGTTAATATCTGTAACTTGGTGTACATAATAAAGAGTATTCTATGTATCTATCTAATGATTACAGGAATCAACAGCCGTCCACGAGAAACGGCACCGACAAAGATGTAAAGAGCCTAAAGAAGGTGTTTGGAGACCTCGGCTTTAAAGACAACAATATTATCGTGTTCAGGAACTTGGAATACGAGGGGATTATCAAAAATCTTACTGCAAGTAAGTTTTCTATATTTATTATGGCTCAAACTCAAACTTTTATTTCAAATAAACCAATTACAGGCACTTTTGAATTATCAAGGGGTCGGTCAGTCACACAGATGAAGCTAGTTGCCCATTCCAAAGCATAGTAGGCTCTTATGAAGAAGAACTGGCAAGAAACTACGGTCCAAAAATTAAAACAGGTCGAACACCAAGCAAAGAAAATGTTTGGAGTTTATTTTCTTTTCTTTTATAACTGCCGCAGCCATCTGGTAAAATTAGCCAGCTTATGAACGCCTAGTCTGTTGTCCAACTGCCAGTCCTAAAGATATTGATATTTTTTTTCCAAGTTATATTTTATTTTTATTTTTTATTAGTTTACGGAATGTCAATGATCGTTTTCAAACTAGTTACGAGTGCACATTTCAATGTATTAAATTAATCTTTTACCTCTATTTCATTGCAATAATAACATAAAAAGTAATTAACACTGCCAAGTGACTCTGTGTTTCTAATTATATGACCACTTGAAATTTTTACCGTGTTGAAAAAAAATTGGGTGAACGGAGTAGAAACCTTTAACCATAGTATTTTTTATTTTTTTTTAACCTAGAAAGAAATTGATCTATCGATGTACCACACATTTGAAGTAAACTTATCATACTGGAACAATAAACACAGAAATTTAATTTAAAAACAATGAATACGATAAATGAGGGTGCGGTATGATTTAAATTTAAATTATTGTTTTAATTTTTTTTTTGTAAAATTTCGATGTCTATGCGATATTATATAGAAAGAAAGAAAGAAAAATAGGTTTATTTGTCACAGAAACACGTGCATACAAAAAGATAATTAACTTGATTAGATGGTATAAGAAAAATAAAAAATAAAACTAAATAGATCTACATTCCAATCACGAGCACAAAACAAAATAGTCGGCAGCTGCACGTCATGACTGTGACAAGAAGGCTTCCACTCAGCATGATGCTGTGCTATGAGGGACCCACAGCACAGCGCTGATTTTCAGTGGTTACCCGGAAAGGACATACGGAAACCAAGTCAGGTTTAAAGAAATGAACATAAATAGGCAACTAGATAAAATAAAACAAACAGTACTCAGAATATAATCTAACTATACAACCTGATATACCAATAAATATTATTAGATAAAAATAAAACACAAAATAATCCGCAGGCATCACGCGCGTGTAGAAATAAATAAATAAATAAAGTAGGTATCCACTAAAACATACCATTACGCAAGAATATAATTATGTCTCGCTCACACCCCCACCTTCGCGTCGCATATAGATGTAGGTATAGTCCAGAAGTATGTGAAACGTATCTATAGTACTCCCACATTTCACATACTTGTGCGCTGTTTTATCTGCTGTCGAGATTTGCCATCGTGGCCGAAATTCGGTCGAGAGATAAAATCAAACTGATGTTGAAACTAGTTTAGAAGAACAACGCGGTCACACTAAGAAACACGAAAACGACTTTAATTTATAATACGTATAAATATAGATATTTTCCACATTCCAGTCGCCACTAAAGACCACTCAAAGACCTCATGCATCTGTGTCACGATCCTCACTCATGGAGACAATGGAGGCGAGGTCCATGCAGCAGACAGACCGTACCTACTGACTGATGTCATCGCCATCTTTGAGAAGCAACGAAGTCTCATCAATAAGCCGAAACTGTTCTTCGTTCAGGTAGGTTCGACTTAGGATGTATTAATTATACATGTTGTAAAAAGGATAAGTTACAGTTGCATGGTTCGATCGATTAAGGTTAGCATAAGGTTCACGCGGTCAATCCAAGTAATTCATGGATGGATGAGCATTCAGTTTATACCGAAACCCCTCGGTGCAAAGCACGTTAAGCCGCTCTGGTCCCAGCAAGCTGTCATTTGTAGACCTTTGACAGTCAAGACGGGTAGTCAGAAGCCCGAAAGATTTCATAACTATTGCTCCTAAACGTTGGAGGAAAATATCGTGAGGAAACTGGAATGTCCTAGAACCAAAACGTCAATCCATAACTACCAACTCGTACTGGTGAGTCACGGGCCAGCCAACCAGCTCTGCCAAAATAGACGACTGTGGTTGCAAATGTTCTCGCATGACCTTCACAACCTCGGTCAAGGACATGTCCGCCAGTTTCCCAGGAGTGTACAAATTCACTAGTAATTCATACGCCGTTTCACCCATGAAGGCAATCAGCGTTGGTAAGTTTAGTTCGTTCTTCACAGAATTCACCACGAAGTACATATCCAGCCTATCACAGTACGACTGCCAATTCCCGTTCTTCATTTCGAATTCGTCAAATTTCCCCATCCTCGACACCATTGTAGAATTAAACAACGATGTAGTGCAAACGACAATATTTATTTGACTGACGGACGCGGGCGGTCTACAGTATATTTATACAATGAACTCTTAGCTTTCATGAGGACATTTTTTCAGAAAAGACCACCTGGCCTGGACATACCTACACCTTAAAATATACCCTCGAAACTGAAGAAACTTCAGCCGAAATAGTTGTACTATAGTGCTCACAATTTTCTTTACGTATTTTCAAAATTCTAAAATAATTTAACGTCACCGCAGGCTTGCAGAGGCGGTAGTATGGATGCTGGCAACACTGTGTACCTAGACAGTCACAGTGACAGTGTTCTCACTATACCTACACATGCTGACTTCCTTGTGCTGTGTTCTACAGTTGAAGGTAATAAACAGGCTTAACCCAGACGAATGTAGGTTTAAAATTAAATTATAAAAGAAGTAACAACAAGAACCAATTCAAACCCAGTTTATGTTACTTCTAATAGATGAGTTGTCTTGTTGGTTTAGTGGTCGCATGCGCTACTGTTGAGCATGAGATCCTGGGTTCGATTCCCAAGTCGGGAAAAGTGTAATTGGGTTTATCCATGAGGTATTTCACAATAGTGTGGCGGCATCTATAACGCCACATGTGAACTAAGCATCGTCACAAATCCTGCATCGCGCAATCAGAGTTTACCGCGCGACTAGCATATATACAACATCCCGATATCAACCTTCGGGCAGTTGCCCACCAGACACGACACCCGTCTGGTTGGAGGATCCTCCCTTTTCAATAGGGATGAGTGAACTTTACACCCTGTTCCTCATTCCTCTATAGTAGTATTTCAGGTGTATTTCAGAGAGCCTAAAGACCAAGGTCTGTAATCAGAGCGTCCTGCCTGTTATTACGGAGCCGAAACCTGGACACTCACGGTACGGCTGGTCCATAAATTCAAGGTCCATCAGCGAACTATGGAACGGGCTATGTTTGGAGTTTCTCTAAAGGATCGAATCCGGAACAAGGTGATCTGGCAGAGAACCTAAGTTGTCGATAGAGCTCACAGAATAAGCAAACTGAAGTGGCATGGGCCGGCCATATTAGCCATAGAACCGTTGACCGTTAAGGTAGACGTGTTCTTGAGTGGAGACCGCGAATCGGCAAACGTAAGGTAAGATGTCGTCAAGATAAGTTGAGCGACGATCTTCGCAGGGTGTCTGGGAGCAGCTGGATGAGAGTTGCCGAGAACCAAGCTGAATGGCGTACAATTGGAGAGGCCTATGTCCAGCAGGGAACTACTATAGGCCGATGATGATGATGATTTCACAGTAGGAGCCCAGAGTCTGGGTTGTTGACTTGAGGATGGCAATAGGTTTGCCCTCTATTACATGGAACTTAAATATAACTTGCGAAATGTGGGTGCACCTCTGCCTTACCTTTCTAGGATTACAGGCGTTATGTTGTTATTAGAGTAATTGCATAATAATGCATAGACACATGTTATAAACTTTACTCGTATCGTCTCTAACTATGTATATTATAGGTGGTGCAGAAAATTTCTAACATTTGATACGACTTTCCGCAGACCACCTATCCTACCGAGACATTAATGGATCCTGGATGATCCAAGCTCTCTGCCACATCATACAAAACCATCACGAGGACCTGGATCTGTTGCATATGATCACCCTGATGAACCGGTTGGTGGCATACGAAAAGAGTACCTACACTCCTTCGAATAAGGCGATGAACAATAAGAAGCAAATGCCGGAGACAAGGTTTACTTTGACGAAGCTGCTGAAATTTTGAGTCAGTTCCGAAGTCTACGTGCTTCGGATGTCGTTTTTGTTATTAGAATTAAAGTTATTTTGTCGGTTTTCTGTTTCATTTTTTTTGTCGGCAATATTAAAATCGATGTTTTGGATATAATCTTGGTAATTAGCACTATGCAAATTAATGTAGCAGCTCCATTGCCGTGATTTTTCACTGACTCTACACCATTATGACAGCCTCATCCGAGTTCTACCCGCGATGGATGAGGGTGGCACGGGAACGTGGAGATTGGCACAAGATAAAATATGAGTAAAAATCTTTTTACTTATATGTTTAGTGTGTGTTCACGCCTTAAGCTTTTAAGAAAATAATAAAGTTATATGTTTACGATACCTACTCCATTTGAAATAAGATTAGATATTTAAATAAACCTTTTTTACAGCCCGTTCGTTCGTCCGACAGTCTGTCAGTCGATATGCAGTCTGTGCGCCCTCACGCCCCTAGTAGCCGCAGGAGACGCCCTGGGCGGCGGGAACCGGTAGTCGATTCCCGGCCACCGTACGCGCAGCGCAAGCCCGCGCCTACGGTGGCCGGGAATCGACGGCGAGCTATGGGCAGCTCGCCGTCCGGTAAGGATCAGGCCCGGGTCGACGACGCGTTGTGTTCCACGCGCGCCTCAAAGAAATGTCAGCACGCACTGCCGGGGTCCACCGGGACCGGTGCCTGCCAGGGTTGCGGGTTTATCCGAAAGGTTTACACCGTGGCCCTGGCACACAGGGAACTGAGGGAACACGGGTGGGTTTTAGTCAGTTAAAGTCTGACACGCCCTCCCGCTCCGCCCAAACCGGGAGAAGTTATTTGATAATTTCCCAGTCCCACCAAAAAAAAAAGGGTGTGCAATTTTAAATTAGACGTTCTCATTCATCTTATTTTATAAGATCGAAGGTTGTCCCTAAAACGAAGGGTCACTTGCACCTATAACGCTGACAAAAAAATCCTTAAACCTAAACAAACAACCGTAACTATATAACACTAGAAATGTAATCGCATTATCATCCCATTTAGAAATGCCTTTCAAAGTGACAGGAAATGAGTTGCCAGTCATACCGCTACTTTTAAGACTAATCAGAAAAGTGAGGCAGTCCCATTAGAAAAGAAACCGATGTTAATCAAATTGTCATCAATCAAAAAATGGTCCTTTTGCTCTGGGGAAAAGTTATATCCGGTCGGATATCAAGTTAGTTATCGGCCGTCGATTACCGGGATTTGCGGACTAAGGGATAAGATTCAAGCGTTATACTTAGAAACAGATAAAAAAAAGGGTAAGTAAAGGCAGACGTGGTTAAAGGGGGGGCAACAGGTGCAGTTACCCCCCACCTCTCGGCTTCGACCAAACTGAGTCTAAAACTCAAAATTAGACAAAATGTAGTTTTATAACCTGTATTATGACGTTGTACTCGTATAGGTACAGTATATTGCTAAGAAATAAATAAGTCGTAGGAAAAGGGGGTACATTGTTGAGTTTGCATAAAAAAGGTGCCAATGGTTTTTTTTAAGGGCTTCCACGGCTTGAGAGATCACTTCCCCCTTCCCCAAGTACAGCGAGAGAAAAACATACCCCCCCCCCCCTTGCTTTATAGTGTAATACCGACGCCTACAATCAAAGAATCCGTTGGTTATCTAAAATGTGACCATTCTAATAAGAGAGTGACGGAGTACTCTTAAAACCATCCATATTCGCACATAAACTGTCATGATGACATGCTCGGCATTCCTCCGCATCACATGCCCATACAAACGATTTCCACACAACTCTCTGGTCACCGGTGCCACGTTCAGTCGTTCTATTACGTGATCATCATCATCATCATTTCAGCCGAAAGACGTCCACTGCTGCACATAAGCCTCCCCCAATTGGGGGGTTTGCCATAATCGCCACGCTTGGCAGGCGGGTTGACGATCGCAGTATGGTGTTAAAAATGCATAGAGAACGCTGCTGCGCATTCTCTAGTAAGTCCCTTAGTCGCCTTATACAACACCCACGGGAAGAAATGGGTGATCTTACGTGATGTCAATATGAATAACCGGCCAAGTGCGTGTCGTAACTCGCACAATCAAGGGTTCCGTAGTTGAGATGAATTTGTCCCAAGAACAAACTTAACATTGTAGTTAAAAAATATGACCAACCATTGAGTCGACCAACTTACATTTACAACATGTAAGTAGGTCGACTATTACTCGGTAACTTGTGAAGCCTACTTACCAGTGATAGTTTCCTTTTAACTTCGTTAAATAGATAGATACACAACTGCTGTGATTTTTTTCACATATCCAAATACAACCCACTATTTGGATATATGCGTGTGTGGTTGTAGTTAGATTTGTGTTGTGTGTGTGGGGGACACTTGGGTCTAACAAAAATGACACGCAATGATACGCAAACGGATCCCTGAATCGAAAAATTGTTGTCATCAACCTGCAATATTTTTAAACGACCTATCCAACGATATCCCACACCATGGGATAGACGAAAAAAAAATTATCATCCCCAATTTACGTGTACACACGGCTACATATCAAGCTATACAAAACTAGTTTACGCTGGTCTCGCATTGTATAAAATTTCCATATAATAAGAGATCAGCTTATACTGGAGATGTATACCTTGATATGTAGCCGTGTGTACCTTTAAAAAAATCAAGATTTTATTTTACAATTTTTTTTGCCTACCAAATTACAGCTTTCTTGTAGTCTCTGAGCTAAGCCGCGGAAAGACAGTCAGACAGACGGATATGGCGAAACTATAAGGGTTTCTTGTTGACTACGGAACCCTAAAAAAGAGAAAGAAAAATAGGTTTATTTGTCAAGGAAACACGTGCATTCGGAAAAGATAATTAACTCTAATAAAGCACAGAACAGAAATGGTCAGCAGCTGCAAGCCGTGACTGTGACAAGAAGGCTTCCACTCAGCATGATGGTGTGCTATGGGCGAACCACGGAACAGTGCTGATTTCAGTGGTCACTCGAAAATGACGGAAACCAAGTCAGATTTAAAGATTTGTACACAAATAGAAGAAAAAGAAAGAAAACATCAGACACTTATAGCTTAGGGTCTACGGCGGGGGACTAAAAGAAGGAAATGGAAGGTACGACAATCGAGCCTCAAATGATCGTGTCATCGCGGTGGATCTATTAGAGTGCCCTTGTGTACGGTGGCCAGCTCATCAGGTTATATGAAACTGTCAAATTTCTACAAACGAAAAACCAATACCACTAAAATATTATTGGGTTTTTCTATCTGGATTTTAGGTAAACCCGCCGCATGCTCAGAAGTAGCGCTTGCGACAGTTAGAACAACGAGGCAGGCAAATTAAGAAATATACATGGTGGATTTTTGAGACGGCGCAGTAAGAACACGTTAACCGTTGTAATTACAGAAAAACGGTTTTAGGAAACTGTCCTTATTTATTTTTATTTTTGATAAATTTTGATTCCCATTCACAGATTTTGAAAAAAAAAAATACAATTTCTGACTGTATTTTTTAGTTTTATCTAAAAAATTTTTTTGATGTCAATCGATTCTGTTACTTATAAGGATCAAAAAACTCTATCGGGCCAACTGAGGTTTGAGTACTAGAAAAGTCAGAAATCGAAAAAAAAAATCCCATACGCTTCGTAGGAAATGAGACTCTTAACTTAGGTACTTTTTTATTGTGATAGACTGGCCGAAAATGGACAAAAAAATGAATGAAATGTATAGGAAAAATGTTTTTTTTTTTTTTAAATAATACATTAAATGTAGGTATAGTTTGTATAAAAAAAAATATTAAACCTAACCTAACATTACCTATTTCACATCTCGGACCACTCGGATTTAGAGGGTTTCCAACGGTGATCCAACGTTCTATAAACTGGGGCATAGCAAATGAATTATTTGGGATACAGGCGTTAGATTTCAGTGGAATTCAATCTGCTGGAAGACAATGAATTACTCCGCGATCGACAGGTTTGAATATATTTTATGAAGTTTTGAAGTCATCAGATTTGAGAAGGATCTCGTATGTCCCTTCACAAAGTTTTACGAAGAACAAAAATATACACTGCTATGTAACACTATTATAGCTTCACAATACATTTTGTTTCAGTTGTGTTCATTTCTGGGCCAAGTTTGTTGATCAAACATGTTCTGCAATACATACCGTATGGAAGAACATGTTTTTCAACTACAATGTTAAGTTTGTTCTTGAGATAAATTCGGCTTATTCCACAAATCCTCCCTGAAATTCCCCCTTAGGAGGAAAAGTGGAATCTATAAAAAACAGTCTAGAATTCACCCCTGATAATCCCGCTAAGGGGGGAAAACTAGAATTGAAGAAAAGAAAAAACTTATTCCAAGATCCCCCTAAAAGTATTTTTTTTTAATTAGGGTTCAGTTTTCCACTCTGAGGGGGATTCTCTCAGGGGGGATTAGTGGAATAAACCAAATTCGTACCAACTACGGAACCCTCCGTTGTGCGTGGTCCGACACGTACTTGTCCAGTTTTTATGGTTATTGAAGGTCAAAGTTCTAATTTTTTCTGATGTTTTTTTACGAAAACAAATTTCAAATGATTTAACTAATTGTAATTAACCCCACGGCCATCGTACCGTTGCATGCAGGGGTGTATGCAACGGTACAAGGTTCGTGGAGATAAGCACAATGTTTTGTGTGCATTTCTTTAACCGCTACCGCATGCACAGTGTTCCATTTGACCAAAAAATTTCCCTCTACTGTTTACGGTATTTATCGATTAAGTGATGCATTTATAATGCACGAGTAAAGCACCCACGTGTCCATATCAAAAACTTTTTTTTTTAATGATGAAGTTTGGGTGACCTTTTCATTAAAAAAATTAAAATTAATTCTGAAAACGTAACTGTACAAGATATTTATTTTATATAAATATATTTTGATAGAGCATCTTTGGGCGCATATTTGACAGTTATTATTTTTGGAAAATCACCTCCGGATAACGAGTATTTTTTTTTTTTTTTCTCCCTAAAATCTTAAACCTTCGACTTGACACTAGCACAGAAATATTGCTTGTAAAGCCTATCAATGATAAAAAAGTCACGTCGCACTATCGTTTTCAGAATTTATTTTAATTTTTTAAATGAAAAGATCACCTAAACTTCGAGATTTAAATGTTTAAAAAGTATTTGAAATGGACACGTGGGTGTTTTACTCGTGCATTATAAATGCATCCCTTGGCCGATAAATACCATAAACAACATAGGGATTTTTTTTTTGTCAAATGGAACACTGTGTACCGTAAACAGCGATTTTTCTCACCAAAAATATAAGTCGTTTCCCAGCAAATTATTTTTGTGCAATGCTACTTAGTTTGATGTACAGAATGCGTAGTTGACTATGTGATGGACACATTAATAATCGCTGTGATTGCCAATTAACTGTCTGGAGAGCCCTCAGTAATTTGCTAATTGACTGATGATTGTGGTCGCTTCATATGAATCTATAGCTAGTCACATATAGCTAGGCTGCCAAGATTGATATTGATATGATCACACCATATAACACCAGACCTGTATTCCCCGAAGCGAAGGCAGAGGTGTCCCTATAGTTTACCCACATTTCGCCAACTATATTTAAGTCCCATGTAATAGTACCAGTACATACATACATACAACGGGGAAGCTCTTGGCCTTCATCTCACATGATGGTAAGTGATGATAAGGCCGAAGATAGAAGCGAGCTTCACCCGGAATCCTCAACCACAGAGGAACTGGCTATCTTACCTCTAACTGAGGAAACACAACAAATGCTGTTAACATTGTTGTTTTGGCGACAGACTTAGATAAGATGGTGATAGCTAGCCAGGCGGACTTAGAACAAGCCCTACCACCAACCAAACCGAGCACAAATTTGGCCGGCTGGGAGTATGATCAGTTAAGCGGTACTTAAGGCTTTGTCAAACAGAACGCCTACTTAGCGCTGCGTACTCGTAATAGCGTTATAGTGTCGCGCTCAGTTCATGTCACACAAATCGACTAGATTTCGCTACGCAACGTACTATTCTCCAAAGCGTAGTGCAAATCGATAGAAAAAAATTGTGTCTTATTTTAATCAATAAACGACTTTACATTATAACCAGTTTCATTAATTTCTTCTACGATTTGTTGCCATTTTTGTAAGAATTATTCTTCGTATCATATGCATGGGTGTTTTCTAACAAAATCTATAAATTTTTCGGACATTATGCAGTAGTTTAACAAATTCGGTCGGACGCTAAAATAAAATATGTAAAAAAATACAATGCCCGACGTCAAAGCATCCTAAAGGTGTCTGCACACAGCGGGCGCGGCGCGGCGGGGCGGGACGCCGACGCGACGCTGAGCAGTTGTAATGTACTAGATATTACGGACGACGCCACACAGAGCCGTCCGGCTCGACGCGACGTGACGCGACGCTCTGTGTGGCGTCGTCCGTAATATCTAGTACATTACAACTGCTCAGCATCGCGTCGGCGCCCCGCCACGCCCCGTCCCGCCGCGCCGCGCCCGCTGTGTGCAGAGACCTTAAAGCTGCTTTCAGACTACGCTATAATATAATAGCATATAGTATATACGAGTAGCTCATAGCACATATATGTGTACTTTTTGGGTGAACAAAAAACATGGAACTCGCGTCATCGTCACCTAACGCTTTCCATGAGCTATAATATGTATAGTGTGTATATATGTGTACTTTTTGGGTGAACAAAAATCATGGAACTCACGTCATCGTCACCGAACGCTTTCCATGAGCTATATGTATACTGTGTATATATATGTACTTTTTGGGTGAACAAAAATCATGGATCTCACGTCATCGTCACCGAATGCTTTCCATGAGCTATAATATGTATACTGTGTATATATGTGTACTTTTTGGGTGAACAAAAATCATGGAACTCGCGTCATCGTCACCGAACGCTTTCCATGAGCTATAATATGTATACTGTGTATATATGTGTACTTTTTGGGTGAACAAAAATCATGGAACTCGCGTCATCGTCACCGAACGCTTTCCATGAGCTATAATATGTATACTGTGTATATATGTGTACTTTTTGGGTGAGCAAAAATCATGGAACTCGCGTCATCGTCACCGAACGCTTTCCATGAGCTATAATATGTATACTGTGTATATATGTGTACTTTTTGGGTGAACAAAAATCATGGAACTCGCGTCATCGTCACCGAACGCTTTCCATGAGCTATAATATGTATACTGTGTATATATGTGTACTTTTTGGGTGAGCAAAAATCATGGAACTCGCGTCATCGTCACCGAACGCTTTCCATAGCTCGACGATACAATTCACAAGTTACTTAGTTTTCACTTCTATCGGCAGTCCCCAAAGACTGCCCCATTTTTTTATTCTGAGGGATGGAGGGGTCTCGATATGTAATGGATAGTCACCCATCCACGAACCGAACGCAGCAAGCGTAGCTTAACTTTCGATCAACCCATGCGGATGTTATCATTCATCAATAACCGTAAATTAAAGTAACAAAATTAAACATGATCAAATATGTCCCCCATTTTGAGTTCGTCGACGTTTTCAGTGAATAAATAACAATGTCAATTTAACTTGCGTTATGACTTCAGGAGCGGATGCCTTAGAGACCAGGTGTTCAGCGTTTAATCATCTAAAATTACAGAGAGGTTAATGTGCATTTGAAAGGGTTGTAGGACCCGCGCTAGATAGAGATAGAAATACACCATGTGATGTATTTCTATCTCTTTCTAGCGAGAGAGTATCTTGAATATGACCACACCTTTCATTAGCAGATAGCTGATGTAATTAGGAGTAACTTAGGCTACTATTATTATAGAAAAAGCCAGCAGCAGCTAGTATATCTATATAATAATAACATTGTAGTTGAAAAACATGTTCTCCCATACATTCCAACTGCAAATAAGAGTTGGTCGACTATTACTCGTTACCTTATAAAGCCTACTCAGCTGTGATAACTTAAACAGTCACTAATGCTCGAGAAAGTGCAGAAAACTGTTTAAAAGAACTTTCAATTTCTACCCTTCATGTACCCCACTAGCTATATCCTAGGGATCTTGGGTTTCAACTCGTCGGAGGTAACAAGAGGCCTTGATCAGCTCACGGTAGCCTGTAAGGCCCTTAACGATCGTATCGACTGCCCTATTTTTTTGTGTGGGAAATTATCAAATAACTTCTCCCGCTGTGGGCAGAGCGGGAGGTCGTGTCAGACTTTTACTGACTGTTTCTTCATTATTTACCTTATTTCACATTTTCACATTATTTACCTACAAATCGAATTCCAATTCTTTATTAGTGGCTTTTGTGGACATGATATTTATTCAGATATGTTACTGTAGTTGTAATTGCAATCATGTCATTAATATTTTATATACTTAGATTATTTTATATTTTGTGAATGTGAGAACGTTGTAGGCCTAGTAGAGTGTAGATTTGTTGGCGGTTTTCTATTTTGTTAAGTACCTGGTAATTGTTGAAAGGCCTACACTGTCCTCCCATACCTATGATCACTGTTTATTTAATAATATTGTAAAGCCAATTATTTTTAAAAGAGTAACCGTGGAGTTTCTTGCCGGCTCTTCTCCATAGGAAACGACTAACTCGAACCGTGCACCTAGCTTCTGACGTTTCATAAGTGCCCATGTAGGTTTATGTGAAATAAAATATTTTGATTTTGATTTTCAGTTGCCTGTGTGCCAGGGCCGCGGTATCCCTTTCGCACATACCCGCAACCCTGGCAGGCACCGGTCCTGGCGGACCCCGTCAGTGCGTGCTGACATCTGTTTGAGGCTCGCGTGGAACACAACGCGCCGTCGACCCGGGCCTAGTCCTTACCGGACGGTGAGCTGCCCATAGCTCGCCGTCCGCAAGCCCGCACCTACGGTGGCCGGGAATCGGCTACCAATTCCCACCGCCCAGGGCGTCTCCTGCGGCGACTAGGGGCGTGAGGGTGCACAGACTACCGCTCCCTCACGCGTTCCGCCTCCTCCTTCGCGAGCATTACTGCTTCGCAGAAGGAGGTGACTGCCTCCCATGCACTCTCGCTCCGGACCATGGCCTGGACCAGGGCCGGACGCGAGAGATCGCCGCCGCCGATTGCCGCCGTGAGGACACGGCGGTGCTCTGCCCAAGCCGGGCAGACCTCCACCTTGTATCGACTACCCTGAGCTCCATGACCTTTTCTGTCGACTATTTGTGCCCGACAAATACATCGGTCACTGCCAAAGTCGCCGACACAATCTGTTCTGGCAACTGTCTTGCAGAACGGTCGCCAGAACTGAATCGTCTGTGTGTCGTACGTTAAGGCAACGATAGCCGACTTTTAATATTTTATACTGAAGATCACGTCTAAACGAGTAGTGTTAATGATTTTGAAAAAATATTTATGTTAAACTAGCTTTTGCCCGCGGCATCGCCCGCGTGGCTGTCGGTTATCACGTAAAAAAGTAGCCTATGTCCTTGTCCATATCCCAGGCTATATCTCTGCCAAATTTCATGACGATTGGTTCAGCGGTTTAGGCGTGAAAACGTAACAAACAGACAGACAGACAGACAGATAGACCGACAGACAGACAGAGTTACTGTCACATTTATAATATTAGATAGTATGGAAGTATGGATTAGAACATTTTCTTAATAAAATAATATATGAATATAATATATTAGATTATCTTTATATTACATATTGAAATCAATTTAAAAACAGAAAATCACGCAAAATCTATCAAGCGTATTTTTCTGAAACCTTTATCTCTTTAAAGATAATTTAACTGTTGATATTTTAGTATAATATGTATTTTATTAAAATACCTTTTGTTTTATGTATAATACATAAATGATGCGGCTTATTTGGGACAGCGCTCCTGGATGGGCGAGTCCTATTACTGGCTGGACGTACGACGCGTTGCGTGAGCTCAGTACAGGGGGCCTATTACGAACTTTAAAAAAACCAGGCAAGTTCCAGGCAATTCATTTCACTGGCTGGTTAAATTTCGTATTACGACATTCCTAATTCTAACCGACTTCACGCTGGGTAGTTTGTCTATGGCTGGCTTGTAATTCTCTGCCGTAACGTTCAGAAACACAATTAAATATTTATCGGTAAGTTACGGTTTTATTTAATCACATATTTTGTGATAAAAATAAGCAATTTATATTGATCTAGTTACTTTAGTATAAAAATAGGTGAAAATACGAACGCACTGTATATTATGCTACCTATAATACAATTACATATTATTTGCATATTATAATTTTCTGAGTTTGTAAATTATAACGCGAGATTAAGTTTCCGAACGAACTCCACTTGAAGGTCAGCGGGGAATTCGACCACATGGAAGAGTATTGTTTCATTGTTTCACAAACTACTATGAACACTATCTTATTGTTTGTTTAATACTTCCATTCGTAAGAATTTTCGGGATATAAACAAAAATATGGCGTAAGCTCGTTATTGAGTATTTTCCTATTCAGTTTTTGAGTATTTTCTTATTCAGTGTAAGAAAGTTCTTAAATATGATATTTTAAAGTTGTATCCCATAAATCCGTGAATTTCGTATGACAGTCCCTGACATGTCTCAACTCCTCACTTGATTAAGTTGATATCGTTCAATGAATTGCACATCATCCACGTCGAACGCATTAAGGCTCTTACATACAGGCGCGACACAAAAAAACCGCGAGTCGCGCGACGAGCGGTGCCTTTGTGTCGCGTCGCGTGTCGCGCCTGCTTGAAGGAGCCTTTAATTTGATCACGAAGTCGTCTCCAACTCCTCACTTGATTAAGCTGATATCGTTCAATGAATTGCACATCATCCATGTCGAACGCATTAAGTCTCTTACATACAGGCGCGACACGCGACGCGACACAAAGGAACCGCGTGTTGCGCGACGAACGGTGCCTTTGTTTCGCGTCGCGTGTCGCGCCTGTTTGTAGGAGCCTTTAATTTGATCACGAAGTCGTCTCCTTTTGTTCCTAGATTCGTTATTTTGATCAGAAAAGTCACTTTCCAGGAACTCAAATAGTTCATATTCGTCGCACATCATATTTTCCTTTGTTATTTATTTATTTATTACTCGAGTAACTTCGGCAAATAAACCCAAAACAATTCAATAAAAGCTCCTCTGAAGTAGCGTAAACTGAATGGATTGTGAGGTTACTGTTTGACAAGTTGTTGTATGAAAAGAAATGTCAAACGAACGTTCGTAATACGGTATTGCCAGGCAATATTCGGGCAGAAGTCGGCCAGGGTGTCACGTGACCGCTGACTGGCTTGTTTGACGTGTTCATAATACGAAATTGCAAGGCAGTTCTGTTTACGCTGTAAACTGCCTGGAAATAAGAGTTCATAATAGGGCCCCTGAACACGCAAGCTAACCACTCAACGTTACTGGCATATATCTGGGCCTTAAGGATGCTCAATTTAATGCCCTCCTGATGGCCAACCCTGAATGTGATGCGTTTGCGGACGAATTGAGTAAAATTAAGCGCTATGTCTGATGTTCTGTGAGAAACAGTACCTACGCGAGGGTGTCCAATGTTCCAAATTAGTAAGTAGCGAATAATTGTTTATGACACAATTGTCTGCATTGTATAGTTTTTGTTTTCTTTCTATGTTAATCATGTGTCACACAAATATTATAAATGTGAAAGTAACTCTGTCTGTCTGTCTCTCTGTTACGTTTTTTACGCCTAAACCGCTGAACTGATCGTCATGAAATTTGGTAGATATATAGCCTAGGATATGGAGAAGGAAATAGGCTACTTTTTTACGCAATAACCGACATCCACGCGGCCGGAGCCGCGGACTAAAGCTAGTAAATAATAATTTTGGTATATTAAAATCTACGTTTGTCGCAGTTATGTGTTGGCGCGAATGCAACTTCTGAATTAGTAATAATATGCAAACAACGCGTAAATTGGAACGGATTAAAAATGACGGCAGTCACACCGGAGTGTAATAAGAGCACATTTATTTTAATCGGTTGAAGGACACGAATGAGACACTATAGAAGTTTTAATGTTATAACGACTGGGGGCGTTTAGTATCCCGGAAGGTATTAATTATTTAAAAAAAACTATTTCTAGTTCATTCTCATCCAACTCAGATTCTAATAGATTAGAAAACAGAAATAGAAAATATTGTACTGTCCAGGTAATATAGTAAGCAGGTTCACAGGTTGACAGTAAATTGAGGCGACATGAGTAGCTTAAAATACTACCTACAGCTGGGTTACAATACGAGTATATAATTTGCCAATGAGCCCCAAACTAGACAGCTAGTCTGTATCTCGGGTCTCGAGAGATGATTTCAGGTATGATAATGATATGGTATATGTGTATGAGTTTGTGTGAGTGACGTGTGTTTGGTATGTGTGTGTGGTGTGTGTGGTTTGTGTGTTTCCATTAGTCTTCGTTTGATTCGGTGTCAGGTAGGGTCTTTATATTAAATAATGATTGATTACTTTATATAATATGATAGATGTCAGTATTCATGACATCATCAAGATATTTGCTGCAGTCAGTACATACTAATTCCATTATGCACCCATAACCTAGAAAGAACAAGTGTAGAATCCAGCTGATCCCGTATTTAAGCTGATTATATCACTACCTGGCTCATCACCACACCAAGAACACACCCCCACACATACACCGGCACACCCTCTCTCCCTTCTCACACACACACACGCACCCACACAGCTCAACACTCACACATATCTGATAAATACTAATATTAATATTCATTTATAACGGTAAATCGTCACACGTTCACTCGTGCTAACTTCCGTTTTATTAAATTCAAATTTTTGTCCGATCACTGTCTCTTGAGATACAGGTCTCCTAGTTTAAGAGAAAGGGTTAATGTTTTTTTTTTTTTTATGCATATACTTTGTAGACCTACTACATCTTCTGTACACAGGCTATATTGTCATGCTATTGTATTTCTACCTCTTTGTTTTGAACTGTGTCTGTGTGTATTATTTGGAAAAATAAACAATTTTATTATTATTATTACATTATATAAGCGCCCCATTGGTGTTGAACTGACAGTTGACATTGGTGACAGCTAGTTCACAACTATTATGTATTATTGACATATCTATCAAATAGCTTCACGACACTAAGCAAAATATAAACCAAAAAATTCGAAACCACAAAATAACACAAAGCTAACATTTCCCTTTACACTTTTACTACTTTTCATTAGAAACTAGCGCTTTCATTTAAATGTAGTGTTAAAATTATTCCCCCCTCGTTATATGAAACGAAAGCGAACCAAAAAAGGGTTTACCACAGTATTTGAAGCTGAAATACGGGATATTCTAAGATAGCTTGGTGAATATTACGTCAGGCGACGTATTTGCTCATGTAAGCTCGACGAACTTAGATTTAATAACTGAAACGGTAACTTGGATTTGTAATTGGAATCTTAAATAGTTTTGAGTTAGGATTTTATCATTGGATACCGAATGAAAAATGGAATGGGAAATTAATTGTCCTAGTATTGTGCGCTTTAATAATTTCTAATGTCACAATCACCAATCACCTTTGTACGTATTTTTCTGTTCCTTTCTTCTTGTCTGTTTATATGTGTGTACATAAATTGTTAAATAAATAAATAAATAATATTATCGTGTAAGTCCATCAATTGTATAGAAACACGGGCATGTTATTAATAACGTTAGAGAGGTATGAGGAACAGGGTGTAAAGTTCACTCATACTCTATAGTAAAGGATCCTCCGACCAGACGGGTGTTGTGTCTGGTGGGCAACTTCCCGACGGTTGATGTCGGGATGTTGTATATATGCTAGTCGCACGGTAAACTCTTTATTGCGCGATGCAGGATTTGTGACGTCAGGTCTTTGATGCGTAGTTCGCTTGTGGCGTTGTTGATACCGCCACATCACTCCCCTCCGGGGACCGGAGGTTGATAGTGGGCTGAGTCAGTGCATATGATGCTTGCCATGAACAGTTGTGGTTCCAGTGAGTCGGAACCGGGTGCCGAATAGTTCACAGTGAGTTGGAACTGTCTGCGGATTCCACTCAGAGCACTGACTTCAACGGTACCTGACCAAACGGCACCTAAACTGTTACACTAACCGCACTTTAAAAAAAATTGTTTCAGTGCGGTTAGTGGAACAGCTGAAGTGCCGTCAGATCTGTCTCTTAAAATGAAAGAACCAACCTTTGTTTACCTACTTCAATGTGCGATGGGGTCTCCGAAGCCAGGGCATAATCATGCCGCTGCAAACTTTGGACGACTTAATGATCGTGTCTGGAAATCCCACGACCTGAAGCTTAGGACAAAGATTAGTGTTTACAAGGCAATATTCTTACCTGTCCTTCTTTACGGCGCACAAACATGGTCACTCTACAATCCAGACATAAAGAAACTTGACACATTTCACCTAAGGTGTTTGATATCCATTTTAAAATTAATTGGCAGGATCGCGTTTCCTATATAGATGCCCTGCGTCGTTCTGATATGTATTGCTTGGAGGTTTTACTTATGCAGCGTCAACTCAGGTGGACACGTCCTTCGCATGGAGGGCCACCTTTTACGCAAAGTGGTCTTCTACTCTGAGATGGCGGAAGGTAAACGGAAGCATGGTGATCAGCATCTCCGCTATAAGGATTTGTTCAAGAGGCATCTAAGCGTTTGCGCTATTGATCCAATAGGTTGGGAGAGGCTTGCTACACATCGGAGTCTTGGCACTCTACTGTCAACAAAAATGTAAAAAATTTCGAAAGAAACGACTCGATACACTAATCGAAAAAGGCCAAATACGTGAAGAGAGACCTAAGCCCTCCTTTACCTATACCTATAATTCTGCCGGCCAACTCTATTGCATTCGTTGTGACCGAGTATTTAGAACAAAATTCGGTCTGGCGAGTCATATAGGGCACACGCTAGGAAATAATAATTTCAAAGGGCTATGGAAATCGATAAGGAGGACTATTAGAGTACTACAAGAGTCTTATGGTGCCTGAATGACATTGACAGAGGGTCGTAGTTGGTAAACATTTGTGAAATTGTCACAGTAATTGTATAACAAAACCAATTCATTTATTTATGCTACACTACCGTGTTTGCGTCACAGAAATAGGGATGTTGCCTGGGTAAAAAAAAAAGAAAAACTGTTTAGTCCGTCAATCAGATAATAAAAAAATATTAGACACGTGTTTTTTGCTTTATCATATTAATAAAAAATTACATAGATAAAACATATTAAACTTGGGGAGTGGAGGCTCGTTACGTCACAGCTACGTATAAAATCTAGCGAGCAGTGACGTCATGCCACATTTGAACTCAATGTATCGCCGTAATATTTTGATTACGTAAAAAAGTTTTTTTTTTTTTTATTTCAACTTAATCGGTCCATTGAATTCGGAGCAAATTGTCTGTTACTGGCAAAGACACGAGTGATTCTATGAGGGTTCCGTTTTTTTCCTTTTGAGGTACAGAACCCTGAAAACAAGCTGTTGGCTTTAGTTCCAATTTTGAACGCGCGCCAAAAGATCTTTGTACCGTTGTTACTAACTTGCCTAACCCAGAAGTGACAAGCGACACATTTAACTTACTAATCCACTTGGGATTAATTCGTTTGTAGCGAGATCACTGTCCTGTCAGGGGGTAAGATTAAACTGTTGGATCAACCAGCCCTTCATCTGATTAGGCGATGCTGGGACGCCTTTAGACATGAGAAAACTACCGGTTTGATCGCTTGTAACTGATAGTAATCTCCGAACGCGGATTAATTGAGGTGATATTGAAATGTTTTGGATAAGATATAGATAGAAGAAGGTTTTACTTTTGTATCAACTTACAGATAACAAACGATAGATAACAACTATGAACCACATAAAATAATAGCTTAGTAGGTTTTAATGATTCATACTCAATAATCAAAAAATTGTACTTCCCTATAAAAATCTAGCTGTCGTAAATTGGCTGTATTTCAAAAGAACTGGCCACTGGACAAATAAATAGGAACGCAAAAAAAAAATCTGTTTGTGGTATCTTGATGTGCTGCCCACCGCAAAAAGGCGGGCTTACAGTCAAGTTTTCTTCCACAAAACCTCTTAGTGATAAGGAGAAATGTTATCAGACGGATCCAAGAAAGGACCCTACCTCAAATGGTATAACTACTTAACACACACCCTCCTAAGTTAATTGACTGACTTTGATGCGTGAATAATTTTAACGTGCTATTATAACAATTGCTAATCTAAATAAAAATCTCGTAACATAACGGTGTTACATACGGCCAAATATTAACTATGCTCAAAACAAAAAATCTGCATCGTGCATAACGTGAAATATAGAGATGTTACTCAAATAAGCTCCCTAATTAACTGGAAATTTCTTGTTCCAACCGGTTCCCACCGGTTAAAAGCGGTTTAATCCGGCATCCGCACCTTTGTCTGTGGTTTAATACGTTCTAATATTTATGTGCGCGAAAAAGTGTGGTTTTGTTAGTCATGGTAGCACGAACGTGCAAATCCAATTTCATTTATGTTTCTAAAATGAAACTATTGAATTTTATTTATTTGCTAGCGTTAAAAGGTAATCCGGATTTCATATTGACTTGTCACATAAATAAACAGGGTGTAAAGGACAGTCCTCCGCAGAATGATGGGGTGAATTCAGTATATCATACTAAGATGACCGGTACATGAAATTATTTCAGGAACGTTATGGAAATCCAATAAACCTAATAAAGCGTAGTAGATTCCTGTGGAGAAGAACGGGCAAGAAACTCCACGGATACTCTTATAAAACAAAATATTGTTACAAAACATGGGTCACATAATTCATGTTGAAGTTAAACATGTGAGAACAATGTAGAAAGACGTGCACGTTAAAAGCGACCGTAATAAGAACAATAAAAAAATTAAAATAAGCCGTGGCAGCTAAGAAATGACCAGCCCCAACTGACGGCGTCCGTTCACGAACATCAGATGTTATACAACGTGATTTAACCATTACTTACGGCGAATACAAACAAATCCACTGAAAAAAATTGATGACGGAAACAATAACAAAATCATCAACTATTTTTTTATTTGAGTATGTATAAGTTCACGCCACTTCAATTATGAGTGCTGTAATGATCGAAGAACGGCTTAGTGAAATTATCTTTATGCGCCCAGCACCGGGCATTTAATCGAAAATCTGTGGTTCTGTAACTTCAGTGTCGCCGATCGCGCAGCCTCGCAACGTCCGCGTCGCCCCGAGACGTCCCGCCGATCCGAATCACCGAAGTTCGCGTTCATTGAAGACGCGTGCGTTGATTTAGACTTTGATGATTTTGCCGTTGTCACTGCATGATGAAATGATTTTAAAATATCGATGACTTTTACATGTGACATGATATCGGACTAATCTCTAACTGAAGGTCAAAAACCATACCAGTGAACCATCGCAGAACCCTGTACGTGACGCTTTACAAATTATTCGGTCCTGTCCGGTGAATTAATTGCTTTCTCCAGAATACCAATTTGTCTAGAAACTCGAATGGACGAGGGACAAAAACGTATAATTAATTTATATGTCTATTAGCAATACAAGGGAAACTACAAAACTGGAAGATGTTTTTATACGGTTAGGTATTAATACGAAATGTAGCTTAAGACGCAGATATATGCCAGTGACCTTGAGTGATTAGCTTGCGTGTTCTGTACTGAGCTCACGCAACGCATCCAGCCAGTAATAGGACTCGCCCATCCAGGAGCGCTGTCCCAAATAAGACGCATTATTAATTTCTTATACATAAAACGAATCAGGTATTTTAATAAAACACGTATACTAAAAGATCAATAATTAAATTATCTTTAAAAAGGTGAAGGTTTCAAAAAAATACGCGTGATAGGTTTGAGTATTTCTTAGTTTTTTATCCGCGTTAGACATAACTTTACAAATTAATTTCACTATGTAATATAAACATAATCTAAAATATACATTTAATGACTAAATCAAGATAATAAAAATAAATTGAACTAAACTAAATAAAACTAATAACAATTTATTTTATTTTATTAATTTCATTAAGAAAATGCTCTAATTTAACATATATTTTTTCCAAATCATTAACACTACTCGTTTAGATGTAATCTTCAGTATAAAATCATTAAAAGTACTACTATGTATTATCTCTGCAACACCCTAAGGTAGACTGGTAGAAAATGCCCAAGGCATCAAGTCCGCCTTTGTACAGTTTTTACTTGTGCATAAAGTTTTAATAAATAAATAAATAAAAGTCGGTTCTTGTCGCCTTAAAGGACTGCCTCGTTTTGGTTGAGTGGCCGCAAACGCTACTGCTGTCTGGGAGTGGGCTTATTCCACAAATACCCCCTGAAAATCCCCCTTAGGAGGAAAAGTGGAAACTGAAAACAGTCTAGAATTCACCCCTGATAATCCCGCTAAGGGGGGAAAACTAGAATTGAAAAAACAAAAAATAACTTATTCCAAGATCCCCCTGAAAGTGATTTTTTACATTAGGGTTCAGTTTTTTCCACTGAGGGGGATTCTCTCAGGGGGGATTAGTGGAATAAGCCGGGGAGTGTTATTGTTTTTTTCCTCCTGGAATTACTCAGTAGCATCCTGGAGTCTGATTTTGTGCCCGGTCGAGGGCAATAGGTTCGCCCCTTTGTTCATCATCATCATCATTTCAGCCGACAAAGACGTCCACTGCTGGACTTAAGCTTCCCCAATTGAGGGGGGTTTGCCATAATCGCTACGCTTGGCAGGCGGGTTGACGATCGCAAAAGTGTTAAAAATGCATAGAGAACACTGCTGCCCATTCTCTAGTAAGTTCCTTAGTCGCCTTTTACGACACCCACGGGAGGAAATGGGGTGGTGCTATTCTTTACGTCCGGCACCACACGGTACCTTTTTACATGGTACTTAAACATAACTAGCGAAATGTGGCACCTCTGCCTAATCGTTCAGGGAATACATATAGACGTAATGTTATGTAGCTTAATGGAGCTGATTATAGAGTATTTTGGATGAAAATGGCTTGTTGCTTTGCAACGTATAAGCTTAATATAAACCAAAGATGGAAAGTGCTTGAGAATAGCTGCTCAACAGTTAGTTAGTTAATTTAGTAACAGAAGTTTATCCAGTGTAAATAATTTTATCCTCTTTAATAAATATACAGCCAAAATGAGAACTAAAGGTAGAAAGATTGGTCTCTTGGTCTCTTTTACGGTCCAGACGGACCACGAAGGAATCACGATACTCAAAATTGAGGGACCAACTTAGAAGAAAGACAAAAGTTGGTACTATTGTCCACTCTGCACATAATGTATGTCACATAAAGTTAACAGTTGCGCATATCATTCTAGTAGACGTGTGACGTCACGGAGCAGAAAAGCTGTACTGTACTACGGGTTTTACACTGAAAATAATGGTACATTATTACTTAAATTGCAGAGTTTGATTTTATATGATAAATGATTTTATTTCTGTAAGTAGGTTTGTTCAAACAAATTTACACGTCAACCATATTTTAAAAACTTGATGAGGTCGGCATTTCATATCTGACTACTCTGAAAAGAAAGGCCGACGCAAACTCAGAGGTCACAGTCTCTTTTAGTCCAGAAATGATCTTGATAAGACCTTGTGAAGACCATGTAAATCATGTAACCATGTAGACCATGTGAACAGATAAATTTATCTATTCTGTGGTGTAAATAACCCGACTTTATTTTATATATTAAGAAGATGTATAAATAATATTGTTAACATTTTAAAAGAGTAAGTATGGAGTTTCTTGCCCATTCTTCTCCATACGTGACTATCTTTTGGAAGGGCAACTAGAATCAATTAATTATTTTTGTAATTTTTGACGTTCAAAAGTGCCGTTTATGTGCCTTTTTGAAATTAAATGATTTGACTTAGACTTTAATTGCTAATCCATTCCTTCACATGTTCGAAAAATGTGTCTTCTCAACAACGTAAATAACAAATGGATATTGCTGAACTGTCAAAATGAAACGGATTCCTACTGATAGTGTGTTATACCCAAAGTCTCAAATTCAGATAATTTAGGTAAACAAAGGGGATAACATAACAAAAAAATATCTTCGTAATGGTAATTCCCATAAAATGGCAAAAAAGAGGTTCCATTTTCTTTTACGTACTGATTTTAACAAATAATAAATTAAAAATAATCATACCGTAATTATTTTTATAAATTTTCGGTTTTAAACAAAGTTATTAAAAAAAGAAGATTTTCTGGTATAAAATATTTTATGACACTGGTAACAATGCAGGAGATCCAAACATTATTTACGTCTTCAACGACACTAATATTACAACTGTCATTCATAGATTCTTAATTTATGTAATATATCTAGCCACATTTTGGGTAAAAACGGCTGTAAACTGTTTCGAGTTGAAATCGATTTTGGGAGACCTACGTCTAGCAGTGGACTTAAAAGGGCTGATTATGACGATCATAGGCCGTGCCTCCGACATACTACACAACACATTGTTTGGCAAAGGTGTTTTGTTTGCATAGTTCTTATAATTAATTATTTTATAATTAATTTCTTAGAAAAATTTAATGACTAAATGTTTTGCACCACTGTCCTGTCATTATGACAGTGACATTTCTTGACATTACTTTGTTTACATAAATTATCTGAATTAGAGACTTTGGGTATACGCAAGTGGGCCTCTGGTGTCAGAGTTTTTATGCCGCACATGGGTTGGTGGCTCGAGAAATATCTCTCAGGCATGCCAGTTATCTCTCGATATTTTCCTTCACCGTTTTTAAGCAAGTAATTTTTATACAATACAGCACGAAGGGTTTGAAGGCAGTACTATCGTCCTAGTCCAGTGTTTCGGTCACAGTGACCAAGGGCCTGTTAGCGCTGCCCCGAACACGCAGCATCAGGTAAGAGACACACCTTCGCATGATTCCGCCTTTGTGAAGATCTCAGAAGGCGCTACATTCTTGTGGCATCCCAAACAGTAAGCACTGTTTGGGATGCCACAAGACACAAGTATGCGTTATTTATTGAACACATAAGGCGCTGTAAGCCCTTTGCGTGTAGTCGACTACAGGTATAAAAAGCTTGGCAGTATGCCCTAAACAGAGTCTTTGAAGGGAGTGGGGGGGGTTGGGTATAAGTACTAAGTAGTGAATCTAAAAGAATTATTATTATTTTCCAGATTGGTGATGCAGACCCGTAGACCCGTACTATCCATATTGCCTTCAAATGGACAGGAGTTTCTTTAAATAATCCCCATACTTATCCAAATTTGTATTTAACTTACAAAGTACTTACACCTGAAAATCGAGTAAAATCCGTAGTACCGTCAGCAACCACAACCGAAGTAGAAATCTAGGCGTAACGGGAAACAAGATAAGCACAAAGTTTATGTCCATAAAGTTAGTACCTGGAGGGCTTTAAACTTTTTTGCTGACGCACGCTTGTGGTGTAAACTTTTGAACGCGTAACATTTTTATGTTTTTTATTGTTTGTCTACCGTTCAAATGTTGACAGTGGGTTTGAACGCTTAGCGGATTTTTGAAGATAAACAAAAGTAACTTTTCTGGTTGCTACTGGCCGTTAAGGTTTGACTTTCATCAAAACGAGATTTTATTTATTAACACGTAAAGGTGCGTCTAGACCTGGTGAATGCACCGCGAATGCGCCACTCGCGAGCCGCTTGCGAACTACGCGCGTGCATTTCATGTACGTACGCAGCTCCTCCACCGCTCGCACGCAAGGTACGCGCCTTACTCGAGCCTTGCTAGGATTGCACTAGAGCGGCGCACCAAATGTAGGCTGTAACCGCACGCGAGCAACACGCCTGCAGTTCGCAAGCGGCTCGCGAGTGACGCATTCGCTAGGTCTGGACGCACCTTAAGGATAATAAAAACAGAGATTGTTGATTATGTGAATGTATTTTCTATTTATAGGCCGACTAGCTGCTGCCCGCGGCTTTGCCCGCGTATCTTTTTCTATAATTACTCCTGATAACATAATCTATCTGCCAGTGAAAGTGCCGTCAAAATCGGTCTAGCCGTCTCTGAGAAAATCCAGAACAAACAGACAGACAGAGAGACAGTTACTCTATCCCATTAACACTTTGCCCGGCCTGGAAATCGAACCCAGGACCTCGAGCTCAGCAGTAGTGCTTGCGACCACTAGAGTCTTAACGTGACGATCTATATAGGTACAATCATTTATATCATCAAAAATCTCTAAATCGTCACATTTTCACGAAATAGTCTTTTATCCATCAAATACTTATAGTTTTGAGAGGCGTATCGATTTTTAAATGATTAAAATTGTGTAATTATTTTATTATAATTGCCGCAAATTGAATTAGATCAACATACAACGAAACAGCGCTGCAATTTGCAAAAAACATAAGAAATTTTGATTTTCACCTTGCCATCATCATTTCAGCAGAAAGACGTCTACTGCTGGACATACGCCTCCCCCAAGCACCACCACTTCGAACGGTTTTGTGCTTCCCGTATCTAGCGGATTCCTACGGCCTTCACAAGGTCATGGGTCCATCTTGTGGGAGGTCTTCCAACACTACGTCTTCCGGTACGTGGTCGCCACTCCAGAACCTTTCGGTTCCATCGGCCACCTGTTTTGCGAGCAATGTGCCCTGCCCACTGCCACTAAAGTTTGGTAATTCTTCGGGCTATGTCGGTTACCTTGGTTCTCCTACGGATCTCTTCATTTCTGATTCGATCACGTAGGGAAACTCCAACTATTGCCCTCTCCATTGCCCTTTGGGTGACTTTTACCCTCCTTTAAAGGCCCATTGTGAGCCACCACGTTTCAGTGCCATAGGTCATCACTGGCAACACGCACTGGTCAAAGACTTTCGTCTTGAGACACTGCGGTATGTGGGACGAAAAGATATTGCGTAGCTTCCCGATCGCTGCCCAGCCGAGTCGGATTCGACGATTGACCTGTTTCGCGAATTTGGACCTACCTAACTGGACAGTATTTATCCTATACCCAAAGTCTCAAATTCAGATAATTTATGTAAACAAAGAGGATAACATAACAAAAAAATATCTTCGTAATGGTAATTCACATAAAATGGCGAAAAAAGAGGTTTCGTTTTCTTTTAAGTACTAATTTTAAGAAATAATAATTAAAAGATAATCATACCGTAATTATTTTTATAAATTTTCGGTAAACAAAGCTATTAAATAAAGGAGATTTTCTGGTATAAAATATTTTATGATAATGGTAACAATGCATAGAGAACACTGCTGCCCATTCTCTAGTAAGTTCCTTAGTCGCCTTTTACGACACCCACGGGAGGAAATGGGGTGGTGCTATTCTTTACGTCCGGCACCACACGGTACCTTTTTACATGGTACTTAAACATAACTAGCGAAATGTGGCACCTCTGCCTAATCGTTCAGGGAATACATATAGACGTAATGTTATGTAGCTTAATGGAGCTGATTATAGAGTATTTTGGATGAAAATGGCTTGTTGCTTTGCAACGTATAAGCTTAATATAAACCAAAGATGGAAAGTGCTTGAGAATAGCTGCTCAACAGTTAGTTAGTTAATTTAGTAACAGAAGTTTATCCAGTGTAAATAATTTTATCCTCTTTAATAAATATACAGCTAAAATGAGAACTAAAGGTAGAAAGATTGGTCTCTTGGTCTCTTTTACGGTCCAGACGGACCACGAAGGAATCACGATACTCAAAATTGAGGGACCAACTTAGAAGAAAGACAAAAGTTGGTACTATTGTCCACTCTGCACATAATGTATGTCACATAAAGTTAACAGTTGCGCATATCATTCTAGTAGACGTGTGACGTCACGGAGCAGAAAAGCTGTACTGTACTACGGGTTTTACACTGAAAAAAATGGTACATTATTACTTAAATTGCAGAGTTTGATTTTATATGATAAATGATTTTATTTCTGTAAGTAGGTTTGTTCAAACAAATTTACACGTCAACCATATTTTAAAAACTTGATGAGGTCGGCGTTTCATATCTGACTACTCTGAAAAGAAAGGCCGACGCAAACTCAGAGGTCACAGTCTCTTTTAGTCCAGAAATGATCTTGATAAGACCTTGTGAAGACCATGTAAATCATGTAACCATGTAGACCATGTGAACAGATAAATTTATCTATTCTGTGGTGTAAATAACCCGACTTTATTTTATATATTAAGAAGATGTATAAATAATATTGTTAACATTTTAAAAGAGTAAGTATGGAGTTTCTTGCCCATTCTTCTCCATACGTGACTATCTTTTGGAAGGGCAACTAGAATCAATTAATTATTTTTGTAATTTTTGACGTTCAAAAGTGCCGTTTATGTGCCTTTTTGAAATTAAATGATTTGACTTAGACTTTAATTGCTAATCCATTCCTTCACATGTTCGAAAAATGTGTCTTCTCAACAACGTAAATAACAAATGGATATTGCTGAACTGTCAAAATGAAACGGATTCCTACTGATAGTGTGTTATACCCAAAGTCTCAAATTCAGATAATTTAGGTAAACAAAGGGGATAACATAACAAAAAAATATCTTCGTAATGGTAATTCCCATAAAATGGCAAAAAAGAGGTTCCATTTTCTTTTACGTACTGATTTTAACAAATAATAAATTAAAAATAATCATACCGTAATTATTTTTATAAATTTTCGGTTTTAAACAAAGTTATTAAAAAAAGAAGATTTTCTGGTATAAAATATTTTATGACACTGGTAACAATGCAGGAGATCCAAACATTTTCAAATTTTTTACATCTTCAACAACACTAATATTACAACTGTTATTCATAGATTCATATTGTAAGTAGCTTATTTTCGATGAAAACGGCTGTAAACTGTTTCGAGTGGAAACCGATTTTGGGATGCCTTCGTCTAGCACTGGACTTAAAAGGGCTGATTATGACGATCATATGCCGTGTCTCTGACACACTACACAAAACATTGTTTGGCAACGGTATTTTGTTTGCATAGTTCTTATAATTAATTCACTTTAATTTTAGCGATGACAACTTACGAAAAAATATATGATAAAATTTTGTGGACCACTCCTGTCATTTTGACAGTGACATTTCTTGACATTACTTTGTTAGATAAATTATCTGAATTATGGAGGCCATACACGTTAGGGTTTGCATGATGGTTTTAGCCTTGCATGCATAACCGACAGGCAAACCCTAGCGTGTATGTGATAAAACTGCACAGTTATCGGCGCATGTACATGCAACCAAGAAAATATCAAACTTTATATTTTATGCCGCTCGGTTACGTTTGCGCGCAAGCATAACCGAGCGTGTGTGGCGTCCGGCGAGCGTGCCTGCACAGTTCTCAGTTTTTTATTGTCTCCGACGGTGGAAGGTTGCGCGCGCGCACCATCGCGTCGCTTCGGAAATGGCGAGTCGAAAGCGCAATAGCCTATTAGAAGAATTCATAGAAATTTATAAGGCGGAACCTTGTCTTTGGCGCGTAAAGTGCAAAGAATATCACGACAGAGACAAACGATCGGCAGCATACGGGAAATTGATAGTTACCTATATATACTCGTAGTTATATTATAGATTAGTTTGGTATACCGTACACAGTATCTAGTAGGTATAGATAACTGTCCTTCACACACCGTCACGTAGCTCCAAAACTGAGAGCTTATGGCAAAACTGCATGCAAACCCAAACGTGTGAAACTCGGTTTATACCTGTCAGTTATGCATGCAAGGCTAAAACCATCATGCAAACCCTAACGTGTATGTGTAATATGAAACTCGGTTATACCTGTCGGTTATGCATGCAAGGCTAAAACCATCATGCATACCCTAACGTGTATGGCCTCCATTAGAGACTGGGTATAGGTTAACATACTCGTCCACACGCATAATCCCTCATCGCTGTCGCGCACTCGCTGCTCGTTGCTCGCCCACTCTCTTATAATTGGTAGCTCCACTCGTTCCTCGTTAATCGCCGGCGGTGGAACTGGTGCCTAAGCTCAGGTAAGCCTTTGAATACCATTTCACTTTGCGTATCACCAAGCTTCTATTCGTGACGAAACTCCATTAAACTACACATTTCGGAACCATCGAAATATAACTAATTCCTCCTAAGTGAAAACCCGTGTACCCGTTCCATAAATCTACTATATTACACACAGTAAAATTACATTTTACAAGCGTTCAATAGGTTTTATAAATTAATTTTATGCATGCTCCGTGGCCTACCGCCATTTCTTTTGATCACAATCAGGATCAAAATCTTTCTAATTTTACGTGTACCGTACCTAATTACAGTCACATTAAACATCTATTAATCATGTTGTAATTTCCTTTTTATAGCTTTATGTGGGGAATTAATATAAAAGAACATGCATTGAAATTGTTTAATGTTATATTCGAGCGATATACAGCATGTATAGAAAGTGGTATCATATTTATGAGTGTGGTACAGACTATCAAACTGAACAACTTCTCCATGGGCCGATAATTTTTTCGAAAATAATCGGCTGACCCATATACAGCGTGGATTTTTGAGACGGGGCAGTAATGGTAGGTATCATATCCATTGTGGTTACAGAAAAACGTTTTCAGGAGACTGGCCTTATTTCTTTGAGAAATTTTGATCCCTATTCACCGGCCAGTCTATACATAGTAAAAAAAAAGTAAGTTGGCAGTATCATTTCCTACGAAATGTATGGGAAAAGTTTTATGCGATTTCTGATTTTTCTCGTACTCAAACCTCAGTTGGCCCGATACAATTTTTTTTACCTTATAAGAAACATGATCGATTGGCATCAAAAAATTTTTCGGTAAAGTGTTTTTTTTTTTTAAGAGCTCTTTGCTAAGTAATAACAGCCGCACGGGTCGATCCGTCAGGTTAAGCTACGCTTGCCGCGGTTGGTCCGTGGATGGGTGACCATCTTTACATACCGAGACTCCTCCGTGCCTCGGAAAGCACGTTAAGCCGTTGGTCCCGGCTGTCGTTCGTGGAACTTTGACAGTCGTTACCGGTCGTCAGAAGCCCAAAAAAAGTCTGACAACCAGTCTTACCAAGGGTATCAATAATAATAATAATAATCATTTATTTCAGAATAGAACATTCCATACATTGTTAGTAAATAGTACTTATAACTATGTTAGTAAATTATTAATGAAATTATATAATTACTTAATATTATGAAGAGCACCACCAGATCCGTGAACAGTGTTCCAGTGCCTCAAAATCGGGCAATCAACCCTTCCCAAAATAGTATGCAGAAGGCTGTTGGAGCTGCCCCGCACGCGGCGCATCAGGGAGGCCACTCTTTTTCGTATTATTGCTCTAAAGCAATCCGTGCTGGCCTTAGCAAACATACCTGATGCGCTGCAAAAGCGAGGCAATCCCAACAGTATCCTAAAACCATTATCGTGTTACCCAGTTACTGGGTTGTGGAGGTCAGATAGGCAGTCGCTCCATGTAAAATACTGGTATTCAGCTGCATCCGGTTAGACTGGAAGCCGACCCCAACCTAGTTGGGAAAAGGCTAGGCAGATTGAATGGGCTTTTTTTTTTAATTTATCTTAGGTACATTTTTTCTCAATTTTTTTTTTATTTTTTTTTCAGATCTGTGAATGGGAATTAAAATTTCTCCTAAGAAAGGACAGTCTCCTAAGACCTCCGATGAAGTTTTTGGAATCTAGAACATGTATTTTAACTACAATATTAAGTTTGTGATGGGATAAATTCGTCCTAACTACAGAACCCTTCATTGTGCGTGGCACGCTTGTCCGGTTTTTTATCATTATAATGTAACTTATATTGAATCCCCATTCTTTTATTAATTTAACTTTAAACTCAGAATCCCAACACTTAAATAAAATGATCATCCATCTACGATACGAGTATGGTAACACTGACGTCGCATCCGTTCTGGCCGGAAGTGGCGCCATCTGGCGGCAGCTGTTGACATCGAGCCAAATGCATTGTAAGCTGTGCTCCATATTGTAACGTTTATTAAATATCCATCCGTGTTCTGTGGTGGTTAATAACTATTCGATGGTGCTTTAGGTATTCAAATAAATCTAGGTATTGTGGTCGAAAAAATATCAACCATCGTCGTTGTGGAGTACGTATTCTATGTTTGTGATTTTTATTTTATTAAATAATATTTATTAAATGTTTTTGCACTAAATTGACTATTTTTCTCGCACTCAAAGTGAAAAGTACAGTTTGCGCCTCGAGACTAAACGCCAACTTAATATACCCTCAGTTTCATTGACTCCCTCGTACGCTCGGGAGTCAAACCACCTCTGGTATATTATGGCTTCGTTTAGTCCCTCGATATAAAATATACCATTTTAGTCATCTACCCTATTGGATTGACTCTCGAGAAAGTTGCCTTTCCACAGAACCTTAAAAAAGATGTACATTTTCTGAAAAAAAAAGCTTAATACATTGTAACTTACGCTTCCTTAGGGGATTTCTGCGTATATTTTTGCTTTTACTCTCAGAAATAAGCAAAATGTCTACAGAAATTAATGACCTTTGTCTTACAAGCTTCTTATAGGCTTACGGAAATAAGCATTGTCTTCTAAATAAAAAAGAAAACTGTGCTGTTTTTCTTTAATTATGTATTTCCTAATTATCTTCTAATTTGATTGTAGTATTAGTTGACTGCCCTTTATGTCATCTTACAAATATTGCTTTCTGTTCTTTCTTTTACCCTTTTGGTCAAGACAGAGTCGAAGAATTTTAGTCAGAAGAATGCTAAATGCCCATACAATTACTCAATCTTATCTTAATCCAAGTCCAAAAGTTAGGCATTGCTCACGCGAGTTTAATCTAGCTCTCTCGTGTCAGCACGAAGTATCTATACCATAGTATCATATATCGCACCTTTGGGAACAAAGCGTCACTTCTGCAAGATTTTACAAAAACAACTTAAATATCCGCGATAATCGACTTTATACACAGCATGCTTGTCCGTGAAGAATTAATCAATTTAAGACTGAGAATCGCCCTAAGAGTCTAAAACAGTAGAGTTAAAAAAAAAATTGGTAAAAAAAAATGCTCTTCCTGTATGTTGGAAAATATGCAGAAATGACCCTTTGTTCCCAAAGGTGCGATATGTATATACTAGCTTTTGCCCGCGACTTCGTTCGCGTGAACGAAGTATATCTACTAAAATAACCACATTTTTATAAAACTCCCTCGGCCTCCGTCCTACCGCATCGCATCGCCCGCCCGCGCTATAACTTCCGTTTTCGCTTAACATTCTCTACCACCATACATTATTTTGTTATATCTCAAAGGGTTTAGACAGCGTTTCCGTTGAAAGCTCCCAGACGGCTTATTTTTTCCGACACCTCCAACAAATATCCATACTAATACTATAAATGTGAAAGTAACTCTGTCTGTCTGTCGGTCTGTCTATCTGTCTGTCTGTCTGTATGTTACGTTTTCACGCCTAAACTGCTGAACCGATCGTCATGAAATTTAGCAAAGATATAATCTGGGATATGGAGAAGGACATAAGACTACTTTTTTACGCGATAACCGACATCCACGCGGGCGGAGCCGCGGACAAAAGCTAGTTGTTAATATATACAAATATGTATACAAAAACTTAACAAATTATATACTAAAACCTTCATCGAGAACCACGCTATCCATTGGTGAAAACAACATGAAAATCGGTGCAGTAGTTTTTGAGTTTATCGCGAACAGACAGACGCGGCGGAGGACTTTGTTTTATATCCATTGGTGAAAAACAGCATGAATATCGGTGCAGTAGTTTTTGAGTTTATCGCGAACAGACAGACAGACAGACACAGCAGAGGACTTTGTTTTATAATATGTAGTATGATACATACAAATAAATAAAATTGAAGTGTCTGTTTGTAATGTCAAAATAACAACTTTTTACCAAATGCATATGAAAGTACATACGGCATTTTTAACATAAAAATATCTTTTAAATGTTTTGTTTGTTTTTCTGTCTGTCTGTCTGTTTGTACCGGCTAATCTCCGAAATGACTGGATCGATTTTGACGGGACTTTCACTGGCAGATAGCTGATATTATAAGGAGTAACTTAGGCTAACTTTTAGAAAGAGCCACGCGGACGTAGCCACGTGCAGCAGCTAGTCTATCCATATAAAAATAACATTGTAGTTCAAAAACATGTTCTCCCATACATTTCAACTGCAAATATAAGTTGGTCGACTATTACTCGTTAACTTGTACAGCCAACTTAGCGATGACATTTTCCCTTTTAACTTCGTTATTTACATATACTACTGCCGTGATTTTATTTTCACGTATCAAACTCAAACTCAAATCATTTATTTCAATTAAACCATTTACAGGCACTTTTGAATTGTCAAGGAGTCGGTCAGTAAGAAAAATGAAGCTACATTCCCATTCCAAAGCGTAGGTACCTATGGAGAAAAACGGGCATGAAACTCGTAAATGGACACTCTTTTAAATTAAATTGTTACAAAAATGTTAGTTACACATATAATGTTGAATTTATAACATAATGTGAGAACGATGTAAAAATAAAAAATAAAAACGTACACGTTAAAAGCATCCAGAGTAGGTACACTAAATAGAAACAAAAAAAAAAACAAACAATTCAAAAATAAAACAATTAAAATAAGCCATGGCAGCTAATAGATGATCAGTCCCAACTGACGGCGCCCGTTCACGAACATGACGCATGGATTAGCACCATTCAGCTCAACCATTTTGAAGGGAGCTAAATGATCCAACACACGCGCCACCATCAGCGAGACATCTAAGTGAGCATGACATACTCTCAGCCGCCAGGGCACATTCAAGTCAATGAAAGACATATTACCCGGTCAATGGTAGCTTTATAGTACATAGTACTCACACCTGTGCTATGCAATTATATAATACAAAGGAGATTGAGTTTATACAATGCAAAGATAGTCTTACATCTTCAGCAGCTCCAACATTATTTTCAAATGTTAATCAATTACCTAGTTGAGGTTGTGGAGCAGGACCAGCATTCAGCCAAGCCAAAAAGAACCATATAGCTGGCAGGGGGTGCAAATTTTTGGTAGAGACAGGTGTACGGGACACAAAAATTAGCACTTTAAAGACTTATATTACGCAAACGGACCCCGAATAGAAAAATAGTAACGTCCTGTCCAAGGATACCCCACACCATGACGCGCGCGCGTGTCGTTGACGTCAAGTCGCGTCATAAGTCGCATCGCTTGAGGCCATGAACGGGGCCTTAAGAATCGCCTCTAGGGCCCTTCATCATTCATCATCATTTCAGCCGAACGACGTCCACTGCTGGTCATAGGCCTCCCCCAAGCACCGCCACTTCGACCGCTTCTGTGCTTCCCGCATCCAGCGGATTCCTGCGGCTTTCACAAGGTCATCAATCCACCTTGTGGGAGGCCTTCCAACGCTACGTCTTCCGGTACGCGGTCGCCACTCCAGAACCTTTCGGCTCCAACGGCTATCACACATACCGCAGTGTTTCGAGACGAATGTCTTTGACCAGTGCGTGTTGCCAGTGATGACCTATGGCACTGAAACGTGGTCGCTCACAATGGGCCTTATTAGAAGGCTAAAAGTCACCGATAGCGCAATGGAGAGGGCAATGCTTGGAATTTCCCTACGTGATCGAATCAGAAATGAAGAGATCTGCAGGAGAACCAAGGTAACCGACATAGTTCGAAAAATTGCCAAACTTAAGTGGCAATGGGCAGGGCACATTGCTCGCAGAACAGATGTATCCTTTAAACGTAACCAACTGCAAAATATAGCCAATATTAGGTTCCAATTTACACCACATCTTCCAAAAACAATATGTTTCAACTAACGCCACAAGCATGTTATTACAAAACAGTTTGTTCCGATCGGATTGCGGGGTGATTGGGGGTGAATCTGTTCCTCGGGAAATGTATCCCCTCCGTACCCCTGAGTTTCGGTATATGTCGGTTGTTTATGGTAGGGACAGATGAAAGACTATTGTGAATCTTTTAGGAAAAGTACACTGAGAAAAATGCACTCCAATCAAGTGACTTTTTAGCTTGATTGTCGATATCTTGTTTAGATTAATCAAAATCTTAGTTAAGATGGTCATCACGACATGATTGCAGCAATACTAACTCAAATGATTATACGCTCAAACAAGTTTCTCGATTACCCTTAACATGACATCATTGTAGCCGAGTTAAAAAGAGACAAGTTAAAAAAATGTTAACTGTAACAAAGTAAGTTAGTTGTGTCAATCAAGCATTTTGATTACTTCAATAAAGATCATTGAAACTTTAATCAAATAATCTTGGTTGGAGCAACTTGGAGTTTTGACTTGACTGCTGCAAATAGGTTTTGTGATAACTCCAATCAAGATCCCGTTTCAAATCTCAATTAAATAAAAGTAATAGCTGTGATCATTGTGTTTGATAGGCTCAGATGCAAACAAGTTACTTAGTAAATTTAAACAAAATCTTGATTGTGGCAACTACTTTTTTTTTTTTCAGTGTAGCGGGAGAAAAACTGGAGAAAATTACAACATCGATAAGGTAGAACTATCAACGCTGGTTTGGTCTTTTTTACCTAAGTACTTCGTTATTTTCGACAGACGATGTCCTGTCCAAACCCTAAAAACGAAAGCGTGCTTTTACGAACATTTAAAGAAATAATAACCAAAACGGTCCAGCCGTTCTCAAGAGGTGCGCTTATCAACAGCATGAAAGTACACTCATATGCACTCGTGTCGTTATATACTTGTATATATACCCATAAACACAATCAGAATCGAACTATTGTAAACTTTAGTTACTACTTCATTACCTTAGTTAAAACTAATCAATGACGATATAAACATCACATCTACATCTAAACCACCCTAAAAACGCTATTACGTATAAAATCTGAGCCTGATTGAGTCTGAAGTTTCCCCCTGAAAGTCGCTAGACCAATTTAGCATCGTTTAAAACATGAAAAATCGAAAATGCGGGCGCCGAAGCCTATAATCGGAAGCCATGCTTCGGGTGACGGCGGAGCTTCCGGGCCAACGCTAAATTATCTTCAGAAGTTTCAGTTCGTACAAGAACCCGGTTTCTTAGATCCTCAGAGAAACTCTCAAATCTCAATGACCCGTTCAGGTTAAGGACACGGTGGTTCGTTATGCAACGATGCAGCCGATGAACTTACCAGAAGGGGGTCGAACATGGCACCAGTGGGTCCTGAACCCATCGTACCACTCCGCTTCGGGCAGTTACGCACTCTGGTAAGGAAACGCACCAGAGACAAACATCACAAAGAATGGTTGGACCAAGGTGTGAGGCAGAGTGCAGGCAGGCTAAGGAAGCACTCCTTAATTAGCTTTTACAATATTTTTAAATAACAATGATAGTAGTATGGGAGGACGGTAGGCCTTTCAACAAGTACCAGGTTCTTAACTAAATATAAAATTGTCAACAAATCTACAGTCGACTAGGTCTACAATGTTCCCACATTCACAAAATAAAAAAGAATCTATTTTCTATATCTTTTGTTAATAAGCTATATTATGTTCTCCTGGAAACCAAAATAAAAATCTAGAGTGAACTTCTGCAAACTGTTGGCGACACGCCCCTCTCGTGATCTCACCAAATTCACGAGATTTTCACACGCATTTACACAAGCAAATACGGGAGGAAATTGTGCTTTTTTGTTTAAGCGCTACTATTACCTTACATGGAAGACATTTTCTGCCAGTTTGACTGAATATTTATATTTTAGAGTAGTTTCTTTTATATATGAGACTCCTCATATTACTAGATACTCACCCTGCGTCGTAACCGACCGTCGATTTTGGTTAGGACACTAGTCAGACTGCCTCATTTGTCTAGCGATCGCAAGCGCAGCTGCTGAGCCCGAATATGGCCGAGCTTAACTGTCCTCCTTACTCGAGCCATTGTAATATGTACCACCTAACCCGTTATAGATTACAAAAGGCACATTTCATTCCATTTCACTCGGACAAATTCCCGGCAATGTAGCTAGTACAATCAACGTCACTTGAACTACGAAAACTCTGCTTCCTTAAGTTTTATATACCCGCGCCCAATTATTTGATACTTATACCCGTGCACCGTCTCAGAAACCGTAAGTTCGGAACCCAATTCAGTAGATTTTTTGAAAAAAAGATAAGCTTGAAATTGTGTTTTCAGAAACTAGGAAATATCGTATACAAGATAAACCCAGTTTATTGTCAATAGACCATTTGTTTACTGAGTAACAGTCTCTTTTATTTCAGTCTCTGAAATAGTAAGATTTTCGTGAGAAATAACAAAATATTAGAAAAAATATGTTTTCTTCTAACAATCAAAAGCATACTTACAAATATCAAATAAATAAACCTATTGTGGTCTTCTTTTTAAGTGTTTGATGTACATAAATTGATGGCCTGAAACACGGGTTTTTAATAAACCTAGATCAGGCAGGTCTACATTACAGTTAGAATAAAATGTTCCTCGATTTTAATTAATCTAAATCATAATTTTACTTTATACTTGAATATTTTTTTATCGGCACACATCGGGCTGCGACGCCCAGCTCTCAACGTTCTCCACATCCATTGTTTAATTTTTTTTTTTTTTTTTTTTAAACAACAGACTACCAAAAAAAAATTACTTTAATTTGGGAAGTCTATATGTCTTTGGTTCCGTATTTTCGTTTTTTGCCACCGACTTCAGTATTTTTTTTTTTGTGTTTTTTACCCCGCATAACGAAAGCTGCCTCTAAAAACGGCTATACCCTGAGAATGAGTCGAGAGTTGTACTTGGCTCTGTACCTATGTGACGACCACCGGGCAGTTAAGTAGCAAACGAGCTGCTGTCTCTTCGTCCTCCGCGGACTGTCTGTTACTCCTATGACAAAGAGGTGTTTATTAAATAACCCATGGCCAGTTATAGCTTCTGTAACTGTACGCAGCTGTTGTTTAGTTAGTCGGAGAACCTGTTTCGTGAGGTGGCCCTCAATTGTAAGTGAGTGCTTCCTTAGCCTGCCTGCACTCACCTTGGTCCGACCATAGTTTGTGATGTTGGTCCCTGATGCGTTACCTTACCAAAGAGACGAGATGGGTTCAGGACCCCCTGGTGCCATACTCGACCCTTCTGGCAAGCTCAACGGCGGCATCAACTTACTTGATAAATAACGATTCAGTGACGTAATTCGCTGGTATAAATTGCATACGCTATGAGGCGGCCAGCACTCTGCTAGGACACCATAGCTTTACCGTTTTGAAATAAAGGTGCTGTGTTAAAGTCAAGTTGTTGCCATGAACGTACGGTTGACGGGTACGTCTCATATCATATAAAGTTATTTGGTATATTTTCATTTCAATAACGTTCACAAAATATAATAAACGTGAGATATACCAACTGTTGATGTAAGTTCTTTACATATAACATTTATATACTCTAAAACTTATTTCGCACAAAGTTATTGGATATCGTCGTCTATGGTTTAAAATATACATTGATACCATCATCATGGTTAACACCCCAATTCAGACCAATCCAACTCAGATCCCCTCCATTGTTGCTGAATCATTTGGGTTATGTTTACAATGACCATATTAACTAAGAGTTATTCTCATTAGACTAAATAGGTTTTATGTCTTTTGAGTGGTATATCAAACGATTTTATATTCAATGTATGTTATGCTTATAAAAAATTGTTATTTTAAAATTATATCAATCGTTTATTATACTAACTGATCATTATATCAAAAAATAAAATTATAGATTCAGTTGTTAAATATTAGAGATTTTTTAATTATACCATAATTACTTACCCACGGTTGACGGTACAATAACAGGTCAGGTTGACGAGAGACGGCATAAGTCTACAAATCAACCAATAATCCCAGGATTGAGGTACAACCGACGTCAAAGGACTGTGACGTATTGTGGGGCTACGAGGGAAGCGGATTAGATGGGGTATGACATAGCTGCCTACATAATACAGGCACTTGATTGAGTTCTCCTGCGATCTGTTGAGCTACACGATTACTGACAAATGCGTGCACTGACTGGACAGGTCCACTCACATCTGTGTGGATTTTTCCTCAAAAGGCCATCTCACGGCACGGTCCTCATATGGCCTGACCAAGATTATAATCTTGGTCAGGCCATATGAGGACCGTGAGTAATCGTGTAGCGTAGTCTGAAAGCAGCTTTAAAGTCTAGATATATCTAGACTTTAAAGCTGCTTTCAGACTACGCTATAATATAAAAGCATATAGTATATAGCTCATAGCACAACAATATCGCACCGACTGCAAAAACACATAACTGAAAATAATAAATCTTTTTTTTTTTTTCTTTAATAATAGGTAATAATAATATTTTAACTATTTAATTCGATTCTATTATCTATACTAATATTATAAAGCTGAAGAGTTTGTTTGTTTGTTTTTTTGAACGCGCAAATCTCAGGAACTACTGGTTGTTTTTTAAGTATTATACGCCCCTAAGAAGCCGAGTAAATCGGCAAAAAGTCGGAAAAAACGCTAAGCGAAACCGAAGTAATTGCGCGGACGGGCGATGCGATGCGACGGGGTGGGTTGTGGGCCGAAATTATACGCGGACGAAGTCGCGGGCAAAAGCTAGTTTATAAATTTTATTGTTAGAAAATTTTTGCATGTCCGAAGGTAAAACAAAATGGGACTTATTTGTAGAAAAATCCATCTTATCTGTAAATATAGGTAGGTAGCAAATAAAATACCAACTTCTATTTCTATTAGCGAAACATTTAGAAAAAGAGCCGTTCGCTATTTACTATGCACTGATCCACATGATAACTAACCAGTTAACCATGAGCCGCTTACAAAACCCTAGAAATATTTTATATCCGCTGTTTTCACAGCCAAACATTGATTGAACCCACATCCAACCATATTTGACACCCCCCCCCGTTCGACTCCACCTTTCATACCATTGTTAATTTATTGGTTCTCTATGTTATTTATTTTATACATTATATATGCCATGGCAACAATAGTTTCATTAGAACCTACCTTTGATGCCACCATTTATTAGACCATTGTGTAAATGGTGGCAGGTACTGAAACTATACTCCATTTATTATAACATTAGACAAATAACTGTTCTCACCCTTTCGTTATTTCGATGTAAACGTTAATAAACTCCGTTATTTCACGATAAATACAAAGCACTGCAATCTATTTACCATTTACATTAAAAAAATGACTCTAAAGTACAGTAATTTCAACAATATTACACAATAACTGTTGTTACTTAGCCGTTATTCAAAAAAACGTTTTATTAAAATAAAATAAAAAATAATAATAATAATTGTCAAATGTAAGTGTAAATGGAGTAAAGTGTTGCCAAACTGTTCAATAATATGTTTAGGAAAACAAAATGGTAATTAGTTGAAGTTATGCCAATCTTAAATGCCAACGCACATTGCGCAATTTAAGCGTCATAATTATAAATATTCCCTCTGTAAAAATTGGGTGGACGACTATCATAAGTAGAACTATTTATGTCAATTTCGTTGGCAACAAACAATTTCAAAGTTTTGTCGCGATTCACCTCTGCATCCCTATTAAGGCTCTGTGCACGAAAAAAAACTCTCTTTTGACAATTTATTATCAAATTGTGAGAAAGCTTGAAATAATCGAAACATTAGCGTGGCGATTATGGCAAAACCCCCCAATCGGGGGAGGCCTATGTCCAGCAGTGGACGTCTTTCAGCTGAAATGATGATGATGATGATTGAATTATGGCATCGGCATCGACATCAAGAGGGAGAAACTATACAGAACGCGAGAAATGTTCACTTTTGAGTATAATAGATAGGTAAGTAACGATTGCGCGTTTTAGACGGCGGCGCGTACGCCGCTGCCGACGGAATGGAATGTTAACATTTTTTAAATGTTAAAATATTATTTTTTATAAAAACTATTAGTAATAATTATGTATTGTGTATTTATGTTATTTTTTATCTCATTGTATGCTGCACCGGGCACTGGTCGACGTCATCACGTCAACGCCGGCTGTCGCTGAAAACCAGCGCCGGGGCTCTGTCTCGCATAGGGTCGCAGCATTATGCTGAGCGATGGCCGTTTTGCGTGGATGTGACGCATATTTACCCCAAACAATTTTTTTTTTTTGTGTTGTGTTCTTTTTTTGCGTCATGTTTACCGCAAATAAACGTTTTTTCTTTCTTTTCGTTCTTTTTTATTGGTAAATATAATATAAATATGTGTATTTTTGATTTCTGTACAAACAAATCGTGAAATCCTTCGTAAGTACCTCTCGGTTCCATTTGTTAGTAAGAAATATAATTGTTCGGTTATCAAATATCCAGAAGAAAATTAAAAAAAAAGTTTTTACAAAATTATTTTTCTGCTATATTTTGTATGGAAGTTGAAAAAAGTGGTTCAACCACATGCAAGTAGATCTTGATGGTATTTTTATATGTTCAAAATCAAAAGCAGTTTCTTGTAGAAAGATGATCAAACGTCAGTCTTGCGTCATTTTTTAGGAAAACTTGTTGCAAGTATTAGTGATTTTTCGTGAATACTTAATTTATTTGAAAAATCCCATTCAGCCACATGTAAAACAAAAAACACGACTTTTCAAATCACAAATAAAATTGTTTAAATTATTTTTCCCTTTCTCACAAACAATGAACAAAATTTATCAAAATCAGTGGATTTCGTGCACGGTCCCTTAACATCACTTCACCCGGCACTTAAAATGTGACATAACATTCATAATTCGAATATAACTGTTAATAACTGTTCGATTGGATAAATTATCCAATCGAACAGTTTTCAAAAACAAAAGAACAAATTTGACTTTAAAAAATCTGATGTCACCCACAGACCGGCACTCAATTGGCCCCATATCCATTAGCTAATTGCGATTGGTCGCGATTCTGGCCACAACTCACTGCTCACCAATCGAATGAGGTTCGAATTTTAAATCATAAAGTAATTGAAACTTTGTTCAATGCGGGTGTTACGAAACGAATTTCGATAGTGATTTATGTTACTTCCGTAGTTATTTTATCTGTGCTACTACGGTTTATGGTTTTTTATTAAATTAATTTTAATGGTTATAATATACAGGTTGAGTGTCTTAGATGGAAATATAGAAAAATAATCTAAATAATCCACAATTATACTATTAGGTACGCTTAAGATTACTATTGGTAAAAGTAGACGAAAAAGGCAATCTCATGAAAAAATCCAAATTTTACCAGTTGCATTAGTAAATATCGACAATATTTTCCAAACTACAGCCAACAAAAATGAAGGGTATTTTAAGGCTGAAGTTGAATATCTGGTAGACAAAGCCGTTCGAGAGCGCTCGGAGCTGTATGAGAGGTGTTAGTACGTAAATAGGTACTAAAGGGCTTACGTCACGAAGAAGAACGAATATATCTGGAGAAGATAAATCAGCTAAGAAACATACTAGAAAATTACTTGATAAATGATGATTAATTATCAAAATTCACCGCGCTTGTGCCGCCACCATCGCCGCGTCTGGGCGGGTCATTCTTAAAATAAGTAAAATTTTGGAAAATGCAACTCCTTTGCAAAATGTCTCAAACAATTTTAAAATGATAAATTACTAGCTTTTACCCGCGGCTCCGCCCGCGTGGATGTCGGTTATCGCGTAAAAAAGTAGCCTTATGTCCTTCTTCATATCCCAGGCTACATCTCTGCCAAATTTCATGACGATCGGTTCAACGTTTAGGCGTGAAAACGTAACATACAGACAGACAGGCAAACAGATAAACAGACAGAGTTAATTTCACATTTATAATATTAGTATGGATAGTATGGATGTAAAAATATAAAACACTTAGATTAAAAAAAAACTCACTGCTATGGTTTTTTTTACCATCTATAGATGGTCCTCTTAAAATATTTCGTGTATGAATATATACACCTTATATATGTACTTTTAGGGTGAACAAAAATCATGGAACTCGCGTGATCGTCACCGAACGCTTTCCATGAGCTATACGAGTATGTATACTGTGTATGTATGTGTACTTTTTGGGTGAACAAAAATCATGGAACTCGCGTCGTCACCGAACGCTCGAAATTAATAATCTAATAGCTCGACGATAAAATTCACAAGTTACTTCGTTTTCTCTTTTAACTTTTAACGGCAGTCCCCAAAGACAGCCCCGTTTTTTTTTTTAATTTTTTTTATGTGTTATACGAAAACAAGTTTTTTAAATGTTATATTTAACTTGACATTAAATACTCTAACGAACCCTGTACCGTTTTATGCACCCATATGCACAATGTTTTGCGTTACGTTGAGCACTATCGTAAACAGCGAATGAATTTTCACAGCAAATATAACAGTCGTTTCCCAGCAATTATATTTGCACAAAGTCACTTCGATATATAGAATGCGTAGATGACGGCTTCGTGAAGGGAGGCTACACCCTGTATTTTTATTTTCTCCGCGTTATTCTTTGATAGCTTCATGGCTTATTAGGTGCAAGATCTGAAGAGGGCTCTCGGCTCAACTAGCTTTTAGCCCTCAAACGATTTAATTTTCCCCTCTTCTTTTAAATTATAAACAAAGAATCTTCCATCAAAATATCCTACATGAGTGGTACAGTCAGAGGCATTAACAAAAATTTGTATTTATACATTTTTTTCACATTCACTTGAATTTTTCGACGCTATAACAATTCACCAAAGGGCAATGGTTTCTCCATTGCCCTTTGGTGATCTGGTCTCTTGAATAAATCTGTCGCCAAAACCAATTAAATAAAATCCCTAGATAATTAAACATCAAATTATTAGCACAAACTGAAATTAATGCCTTTTTAATTATTACTTTGACGCAGTACCAAGAGATTAAACGGAACTCATTAAGGTTTAATTTACAGATTATTTAATGAAGAGAGATGAAGTGCCTTGTTACTGGGAAACTCAGCGTGCGCTTTACACCTAACACCGTGGGCACGAGTAAAATGATACACCCACATCTATTACAGCCATCAAAGTCTATTACAGCACTGACGAATTTCTTATCATCAAAGTCTATTACAGCACTGACGAATTTCTAACTGACAAACTAATTTGTCAATTAGAAAGTCACCCAGAGGGCAATGGAGAGGGCTATGCTTGGAGTTTCCCTACATGATCGAATCAAAAATGAAGAGATCCGCAGGAGAACCAAGGTAACCGACATAGCTCGAAGAATTGCCAAACTTAAGTGGCAATGGGCAGGGCACATTGTGACCTTATGAAAGCCGCAGGAATCTGCTGGATGCGGGGAGCACAAAACCGGTCGAGGTGGCGGTGCTTGGGGGAGGCCTATGTCCAGCAGTGGACGTCTTTGGGCTGAAATGATGATGATGATGATGATAACAATTCAAGTAAAAGCCAAAAATCTCTAGAAAATTATGAAACTAGTGAAATATTCTGAATTATTAAGAATATCCCAACACTTAAAGTTTTAAATGATGCGTGGCCACCTCCACTTTACCCCATTTACCTTTGGACCACTACGTTTGAGACACCCTGGATAACGAAGTTAAAAGGAAACCTACTAGGGAGACTAGAGATGCCAATGCATTCCACAAGTTTTTATGACAAGTCTTTTACAGTTCAAGCAGTAGGGGTATGGAATGCCTTGCCCGTCTCGATAAGGCGTGCTCAATCTTTGTCCACTTTTAAAATTCTGGTTAAAAATCACTTCCTCTTAAACATAATCATTACTTAAAGTTCCTTGCTCTTGTATCATGTTTATTATTGTATGTATATATACGAGTACATATATATATTTATATGGATAAGTATCTATATGCTTTATGTATTTATGTATTTATTGTGTAAATGGTACACCACTGTCTACCTGCAGTATTGTCTCTCTTTCTACTTTTTGATCCATCCAAAGGTTGTCTGTAAAATATCTTTTAGCGATAAGACCGCCCATTGTGACACCCTATGTAACAGTTCTACATTTATATTTGTAATTTTTATAGTGTACATAATAAAGAGTATTCTATATATACAACGTGTCCCAAAATTCAACGATAAGCGGGCACTAGAAGGTGGCCCTGCTCATGACTAATGGAGAAAAAAAAAAAAAATACCTCCATTTTTTTGAAATTACATAAAAAATATCGAAATCTTTCGAAAATGGACACCCCTTAAGATATTTTTCACTACCATGACCACAATTTTTCAAATATTTTAGTTTCGGCAATCTAAGTAGCACTGCTATCCAGCCCATTCCTTAAAAATCCCGGAATGCCTGTAGTTTTTATTATTGTATTTTTTTTTTCTTATTTTTTCTCGAGTAGTCATGAGCAGGGCCACCTTCTGGTGAGCGCTTATCGTTGAATTTTGGACACGTTGTATATCTATCTATCACAGCTAAGTAGGCTTTACAAGTTAACGAGTAATAGTCGACCAACTTATATTTGCAGTTGAAATGTATGGGAGAACATGTTTTTTAACATAAATGTTAAGTTTGTTCTTGGGATATGTACATCCCAACTATAGAACCCTTCATTGTGCGTGGTCCGACACGCACTTGGTCGGTTTTTCATTCAATCGTCAGTTAACTTTAATAAGCATGTGGCGGTATCAACAACGCCACATGCGAACTACGCATCAAAGACCTGACGTCACAAATCCTGCATCGCGCTATCAGAGTTTACCGCGCGACTAGCATATATACAACATCCCGACATCAACCGTTGGGCAGTTGCCCACCAGACACAATACCCGTCTGGTCGGAGGATCCTCCCTTTACTATAGAGTAGTGAGTATGAGTGAACTTTACACCCTGTTCCTCATACCTCTAAAAGCACATCGCATTTTAATGCGTCATGTTCGTGAACGGGCGCCGTCAGTTGGGGCTGGTCATCTCTTAGCTTACGACTTATTTTAATTATTTTATTTTTGAATTGTTTTTTGTTGTACACACGGCTACATATTAAGCTATATATTTCTAGTATATACTGATCTCTCACTATACGGAAATCCTATACAATGCGAGACCAGCGTAAACTAGTTTTGTATAGCTTGATATGTAGGCGTGTGTACCTATTCTGGAAACTTAACGTATACGTTTTTATTTTTTATTTTTACATCGTTCTCACATTTAGTTATAAATTCAACATTATAGATAACAAACAATCAACAACAAACAAACAATCAAACAATTTTATTTAAAAGAGTGTCCATGGAGTTTCTTGTCCGTTCATCTCCATAGGTACCTACTTTGCTTTAGGATGGGTATGTAGCTTCATTTTTCTTACTGACCGACTCCTTTAACAATTCAAAAGTGCCTGTAAATGGTTTAAATGAAATAAATGATTTGAGTTTGAGTTTGAATACAAATAAGGCGCCTGCAGTATGCGTTGGTTCATACAAAATAGTACGAAAGTGATCTTGGAGGATTTTTTTACGCAGTGCGGCGCACCCAAATATACGTCAGCCCCAAAAACAAAATCAAAACGCATTTTTTTATTCACCTCACATTAAAACCTTTCCATCGATCTCTAGAGTATCCAGTAATTGACCAAGTTTAGAACACGAATACCATTTAAGCGAAGGAATCCGTGAATTTCCATTGAACCCGTAAACTATTCGGCTTGTGCAAACTGCGGTCCATTTAACTTAGCCTGGTCTGAGACAGTTTGCGACCATTTCCTTTGCAACGCTTAGTCGCACTCTCATGTGTTTGTGTTCGTGTTCCTTGTGCTTTGTTACTGATAACATGCATAATATTACACCTACAGTATTGCTCAAAGGGGCAGAGGCATCAAGTACACCCATAATTCATCAACCTATTCGTGTAGGGGTGAGTCTCCATTAAAAAATATTATCTCGTGACTGAGAAGGAATTATGAAAAACGGCTCAATAAGATATCGGTAAGTATATTTATGCCCATGCTATAAATCCTCTATAAAAGTTTCTGAAACAGTTAGCTTATTGCCAACATTAAAACACCCAGTGTCATAGTAACCATAATAGCATCCAAACGGGAGTTATAATGTTGTACTGAATTTCATAATGCAACTCCTTTGCTTTTACGAGGATGATGATCCCTTCCTTACTCATCTGTTTTATGAGTAAGGAAGGGATCATCATCCTCCCTTCCATTCTCACTACTCAATTCGTGGTATCTTTATGAATTTCAAAAAAAGAATATTGTCACGCCCGCGCGTTTCACTATACTATACCGTAGCGTCGTATCCCGCCATTTTTGTTCGATATTAGTGTTGTAAAAACTGTTTCAGAACCTTTTATAGAGGATTCATGTCATGGGTGTATAAAGTCTTGTATGCAACTGTAATAATTAGGTATTAAAACAGTTGCATAAATAACTATGAGAATTTTCTAATACCTTTTATAAAGTTTCATATTGAGACACGAAGCAACAAAATACGATCTAGAGTAATGTGGCCGCTTTTCTTTAGATCGAATTTTGTCGGTTCGTGTCTCAATATGAAACGTTATAAAAAGTATTCGAAAATTCTAGACACACCGAGGTATCTTATTGAGCCGTTTTTCATAATTCCTTCTAAGTCACGAGATTTTTTTTTTTAAATAGTGGCGCTTTTGGACTGTAGTATGCCCTCTTAACAAGGCAGACATCCAGATTCGGAGTAGCTATGGAAATTGTCAGGACTGGATCGATTCCAAAATTCACAAGTCATTTATTCAAATTAGGCTGAGAATCAACACTTTTGGAACGTCAAACTTACATAAGACAGTCCCCCAAAACGCCCTCTCTTCACCACTTCCTAGTGCTTTATCTGGGAAGAAGTGGCGCAACAAACTCCCCAGCAACACAGCTGTCTGTTCAGATAGAAAAACTTGTTAACTGTTAGCCTGAATCATTCCACTCCTGGGCAAAGGCCTCTCCCAATGACTTCCAGCTCTTTCGATCCAGGGCTAATGTGGACCACTGGTCGTTTGTTTTCTCCAGCTCGTCCCGCCATCTTCTACGGCGTATGCCGCGGCGCCTTCTTGCTATGTCAGGGCTCCACATAGTGGTAATTTTGGCCCCAAGTTCATTGGGCATACGGCAGACGTGGCCAGCCCACTCCCATTTCAGCTTAGCGGCTTGTTGAGCAACGACAGTAATCTGTGTTTTGGAGCGCAGTGTGGTATTGCGAATACGGTCTGTTAATTTGACGCCTAGAATAATGCGCTCCATCGCACGTTGGAAAACCCTAAAAAAACCTTGATTCTTTACAATATTTGGTATGCAAAGTAATTAACAGGATCCAGGATGTCACTGTCAGCAGTCGCTTGCGACAACTAGACCTACAACAAAACAGGCATATTACATACTAGCTAATATAACAGGAGGACTCGAAGACGGGTTACGGCCCGCTTCCTCTCACAGAGAGGAGGCCAGTGTCCAAAGTTGAGCTCATTAAGTTCTTAGTTGAGCTACACGATTACTGCCAAATGCTTGCCCTGACTGGACAGGCCACTCAAATCTGTGTGTCCTCAAAAGACCATTACAGATACCTATATAGGTACATGGTCCTCACATGATCTGAGCAAGATTATGTCTGGAGTTTAAAAGAGATTTTGACCCCTGAGTTTGTTTTGTCATTTCTTCTCAAGGGTCAGATAGTCAGATAGGAAATGTCGACTCCATATAGCAATTTTTGTTATTGATTTATGTAAAAGTGATTCTGATATCCTATTAACAGAATAAACAATTTCATTTTATTTCATTTCCAAGCTGTGGGGGAACAATATAGGCTTATTATGCTATGCTTGAAGCCAATGTGTACCGGCGACACGAAACAGGCTAGTTTCATCCAAAAACGTTCTGTTCCAACAAAACCGAAACGGGCCGCAGTTGCGAAAATATATTGAAAACTGTAGAAAAGTTACAAGTGCAACTAGTTTCAAGACAACAGCTGTTACTATCTTTTTGTGTGTCACCGAAGGAGGAAACTTGTGTTGAATTAATCTATACAATGTGGAGAAGACAATGAGACAATAAATGAAAACACTGACAATATAAATGCATAGGAGTATTTTGGAACTATTAAATTAATCCTAACACAAAACAAAAGGTCTTTTTTTTTCAAACAAATTAAATATTAGTGATGGGTCGTCTATGGGTTTTACCAATCTTTGAGTAGCTATAGTGACTAAAATATTGGTTAGACAGGGTTTTCCAATAGGGAAAAGCGTAGGACAAGATATCTTTGACAGCTGATCGCAGCCATATTAGTTATCTATTGGTGCGAAGTTTTGACAGATGACTCATTAAATGTTTGGCATTTATCAAGATGAAAACGCGTAGAAAATTAAATGATTAGAGGCATTATCAAAACGGTATTTCAATTCGTCAAACGTTTCGCGTTTTCAATTTGAAAGATTGAAAGAGAAATTCAACGGGTTCCTGATCTGAAGATTCAGGCTAAGACATGTCCTCCAAAGATCATGTGATTTAACGCCCCTTGATTTTTTGGGGGTTTATGATCACTGGTGTATGAGAACCAGCCAAGTACTGTCGAAGACCTAAAGAGTAACGCGTCATCAATGAAATAGAGGTCAAAAAGTGATGGAAAATTGAACTTCTCGTATTAATGCTACCATACGAAGCCTTTCAATTCAAATATACCCGGTCTCAATTGAAATACCCTGTATTTGGTTGAACTTTTGTATGCAGACTGGGAACTGGAATTGATGTATTCTCTTCTCCACCTTGTATAATGAAAATGAAATGCTGTTCGTTGGTAAGCGCATCACTTGAGAACGGCTGGACCGATTCGGCAAATTTTTGTTTTAAAATGTTCGTAATAGTCCGAACCAGGTCCTTAAAACAATTATTTTTTTTAAAGTTGCCGGGTAAATTGCAAAAATGTATCTTCAGTTTTCCCGAAACTGATAGTGCATTTTCTAGGGAATCACCCGTACCATAACTGGCGAAATATGGATGTTAGGTAGGAATGCATGTATGTATTTATCTGTATTTTCAATTAACAAAACGGGTATATTTTAGTACTTCCTTCATATTTAGCCATTACGATGTGAAATACCAATAATCTAAATATATAAAAGAAGAAACTGACTGACTGACTGACTGACTGACTGACTGACATATCAACGCACAGCCCAAACCGCTGGGTCTATAGATTCAAAATTTGGTACGTGGGTTCCTTATGAGGTCTAGGGGTGCACTAAGAAAGGATTTTTGGAAATTCCACCCCTAAGGGGATAAAATAGGGGATGAAAGTTTGTATGAAAGTCCGTCAGTTTTGAAGTTAGGATCTTCAAATTTTGTGTTCTGGCTGATGATTGAAAATTAATTTATACGTGTCTCAGCGTTTTTGATAATTCCACCCCCAAAGGGTTAAAAAGTGGGATGAAGTTAAGTTCCTTAATTTTCGAAGAAAAATCACAAATTTTTACTATCTAGGCTTATGGTTAGAAGCCAAAGCGTGTTGTCGGATTTCCAACCCTTAAGGGGATGAAAAGGGGGATGAAATTTTGTTTTTAATTAAAATTCTTTATTGTTTAAGTTAATATCACTAAAATTTCGGCTTATGTTTAGAAACTAATACAACCAGCGTAAATCGTTGTTTTTTTAACCGAGTTTTCAAAAAGGAGGAGGTTCTCAATTCGGTTGTATTTTATTTTATTTTATTTTTAATGTTTGTTACCTCAGAACTCCGTCGTTTATGAACCGATTTGGCAAATTCTTTTTTATTTGAAAGGATATACTTCCGAATTGGTCCCAAAATCCAGTTCTGATGATGGGATCCATGAGGAATTGAGGGAACTCCTCAAATTTTATAGGCAAACATATAGTGATTTTTGTATTTTCATCAAAAACTCAAGCATTTGCATTCAGTAAGTATCATTTGATGAAGTGGAACTGATGAAGAAGACCACAAATGGCCTCAAATTTTCCTCAATGATAAGTTTTTCACGGGTGGCGATAAGAAATTTCGATTAAGATAGTTAAGCGACTATGAAGCAAACTTAAATAAATAATTCTGATGAAAATGGTACCATCGAACTGATCTGAAGATGATGCTGGAAGGTATGCACCGGAACTCCGTAATTAAACAATGTATCCTAGCCGTGTTTGGGTTTATTGGATTTGTCATGAGATGCACTCGGGTTATAAATGATTATTAACCGATTTTTATTAACTTTGCTTGGGTAGTTTTTGAGTTAGCTTCGATAATACGTATTTAATCCACTTCGTATATCTTGTGTCACTGTTGTTTGTGCGGTGTAGCAAGTAGTGGTAATAGAATTGTTGTGGGGTAGGTACCATAACTAAAAAGTGAAAAAAAAAAAAAAATAAACACTATAAAGTAAGTAGTAAATTTTTAGTTTATTTTTTTTTGAAGTCGGTTGTGTTTTTTTTTTTTTTTTTGTTAAAAAGTTTTTTTTTATTTCAACCCACAACGATCTGAAAAGGGTGATGAATTTTTTTTATTGAAGTTGTTCTTTCGCTAAATTTTGTATTCGAGTAAAAATAATATAATTACACGTGTACTGTTTCTAAGTTTACAATATTTTACATGGAGCGACTGCCTATCTGACCTCCACAACGCAGTTACTGGGTAATACGATACTCCTTGGTAAGAATAGTTGTCAGACTTTCGGGCTTCTGACTTCCCGTAACGATTATCAAAGATCCATGAATGACAGCCGATACCAACAGCTTAACGTGCTTTCCGAGGCACGGACGGGTCTCTGTATGCAAAGATAGTCGTCCATCCACAGACCAACCGTGGCAATTAAGTGTAGCTTAACCTGATCGATTGACGTGTACGGCTGTTATTATTTAGCCACGGGCCCCTCCCCCGGAGAACCCCCATCCCCTTCTCCGGGAGAATCGATATAGATTAGGTTAGATTAGATTAGGATATGTAGAGTACACGTCAGCTAAGAAAGGATGTTTGAAAATTTAACCTTTAAGGGGGTAAAAAGGGGGGATTTAGTTTGTTTGAAAAATCTTATTCCTTGAGTTTATAAATTTGTTAGTAGTTTGTTAGTTTGTTTTTTCAATTTTTTTTTTTAAACTACCCCATGAAGGGGTGTCAAAGTTTGTATGGAAAAACTGATGACTATCAACACGTATAGCTCAAACCACTGAACGGATTTCGCTGAAATTTGGCAAACAGATATTTATTGTGACGCAGGCATCCGCTAAGAACGAATTTTAGAAAATTCAACCCGTAAAGTGGTAAAAAGGGGTGATTTTATTTGTTTGAAATATCTTATTCCTTAAGTTATCAATAAACATTAAACTTGGCACATTGGGGTATTGGGGGATGTCAAAGATTGTATGGAAAAAAAAAACCTTAACGGACTGATCTATTTCAGAATAAATTTCCATTCCATACATTGTAGGCTCTAAGAAGGGCTTTAAAGGGGTGAAATGGGGGAGATTTAGATTGTATGAAAAATCAATTATTATTTTTTAGTTCATAAACTTGAAACTCAACACAAATACGTTCTTAATACATAAAACACAAAGTTTGTCATAATTCGTTTTTCAAATCATCCCCTCTTAAGGTGCTTATTCTTTTGAAAGAAAAAAAAAGAATTACGAGTATATGGGGTTTTCGAGAATTGATTCCAAACAGGGGAATGAGGGGTAATTAAGTTTTTAGCGGAGTATTTAACTGCGTGCCTTGAATAACTCAAAAGTATTTATTTTTAAGTTTTTGAATTACTCAAAAGTATTTTTAATCCCGGTCATAGGGTACTTTCATTCGCGGTAGCACGTTCTCGTTGGATTTTTTCCGACATCCACGCGGGCGAAGCCGCAAAAGCTATCTCTATATCTATATACATATAAAAAATTCAAAGTCCTGACTGACTGACAGATATATCAACGCACAGCCCAAACCACTGGATCTAGAGATTCCAAATTTGGCACGTAGGTTCCTTATGAGGTCTAAATGTACACTAAGAAAGAATTTTTGGAAATTTCACCCCTGAATAGGTAAAATGGGGGATGGAAATTTATATGAAAGTCCGTCAATTTTGAAGTTAGGATCTTCAAATTTTGTGATTAGGCTGATGATTTAAAATTAATGTATAAGTGTCTCAGCGTTTTTGATAGTTCCACCCTCGAAGGGTTAAAAAGGGGGATGAAGTTGAAAAGTCCTTAATTTTCGAAGAAAAATCACTCAATTTACTATCTAGGCTTATGGTTGGAAGCTAACGCAACGGTGTTGTTAGAATTTCAACCCTTAAGGGAGTGAAAAGGGGGATGAAATTTGGTTATTAATTCAAGTTCTTTATTTTTTAAGTTAAAATCACTAATATTTCGGCTTATGGTTGGAAACTAACACAACGTAAATCGTTGTGTTAGTTTCCAACCATCCCTAATTTTTTTCAAAATGAAATGTAGCCTATGTCAAATTGGAAGAATGTAGCATTCTATTGGTGAAAGAATTTTTTAAATCGACCCAGTACTTTTTGAGCCTATTCATTACAAACATACAAACATACAAAAATAGGTACAAATCTTTCCTCTTTATAATATTAGTGTAGATTTCAACCCACAAGGGTCTGAAAAGGGGGATGAAGTTTTGTATTGAAGCAGTTCATTCGCTAAATTTTGTATTCAAGTAAAAATAATATAAGTACCTACACGTGTACTGTTTCTAACTTTACAGTATTTTACATGCAGCGACTGTCTATCTTACCTCCACAACGCAGTTACTAGGTAATACGATACCCCTTGGTAAAAATGGTTGTCAGAGTTTCGGGTTTCTGATTTCACGTAACGACTGTCAAAGATCCATGAATGACATCCGGGATCAACAGCTTAACGTGTTTCCGAGGCGCGGACTCTGTATGTAAAGATGGTCGCTCATCCACAGACCAACTGCGGCAAGTGTAGCTTAACCAGGTGGATACTGGTCCTTTACAGTATTCCTCAAATATCACACGTAGTGTAGGACAATTAGCCATGAACAAAGCTCTATACTGTTATTGTTATAATAATTCATAATTATCTAGAAAAAAGAATTTATACTCTACGCAGACGAAGTAAAATAAAATAGTAACGAAGTCAAACCTTACATTGAATATTCGAATCTGATGCCGAAAATATAGTTTTTAGAATTTTGGTCTGTTTGTTTGTATGTATGTTCCGGTTTGCACAAAAAAGGATGGACGGATTTAGATGATATTTGGTACACAGATAGTTTATAACCTGGATTAACATATAGGTTATTTTTTAATCTCGGTAGTACGTTCGGCTTATTCCACAAATCCCCCCTGAAAATCATCCCCCTTAGGAGGAAAAGTGGAATCTATAAAAAACAGTCTAGAATTCACGCCTTATAATCCCGCTTAGGGGGGAAAACTAGAATTAAAAAAAAAAAACTAATTCCAAGATCCCCTGAAAGTGATTTTTTTTACATTAGGGTTCAGTTTTCCCCACTGAGGGGGATTCTCTGGGGGGATTAGTGAAATAAGCCGGATTATCAGTGATGAATTCTAGACTGGTTTTTATATATTCCACTTGTTTCTACACTGGTTTTTACACACACCCATAATAATTGGAACCCATAATATTGAAATTTATAATATTTAATTTAAACTTTTACTCGGAACAGTTACTGGCTTCATTCAACTCCCCACGACCTTAGTTCTTTCTGCTGAAGTTTAAGCTGACTAGCATTAATAAGTGACAATTATAGTCACCTACCTACTTTACATGTTAAATTAAATTGTAGGGGTTTAATGTCATATCTTATTATTGCGGTGGACCCCTAAAGGCTACCGTGTGATGTTGTATGGAGGAGATATAATTTTATAAATATGTATATGTTATTCCAAACAGTTTATTGTTTCCTTGTATTTCGATACATAACCACCTCTGGGCTTTTGTTCCTTTACAACAAGAGGGGCAAAATCTGGAATGTAACTCGTGTCGTTACTCGTGGTTACCAAGTGTACGAACACATTTTGAATGTGTGTGTAAGCGCACGAGCTCTCGGTACCGTCCGAGACAATAGAAAAGTCTAAAGTGTGTGTGTGTGCGTATGTGTGCTATGTGCTGACGCTACTCGTCTTCACGAACACATTCACATCGTGTTTGTACACGTAGTTGTAGTTACCACAAGTAAAGCGCGCGTCTGTACTCATAAGAAATATTGAATAAACCTATAGGTAGCCCGGTAAGTACCATTTGCATTGTTACAGTGTTCAAAAAACATTTATTTCAGGTCCTTGACCCATATTAAATTCAAAAACAATACACGATTTTGTCAGTTACACCTAAATGTTGTAAATGTTAAATTTTAAGACGCAAAAATATGAATATGAAACAAATAAATTACAGATCAATTCAATTAATGTCAAAAGTATGAAGCAAAATAAAAATAGGACAATAAATTAAATTAAGTTAATGAAGTTATGTCAGAAGCAAATATTATAATAATTATCCATAATCCACAGATCATTACACAGTTATAAAAATTAAAAAAGACAAATCAAGCACCAGCAATATGCCTGCTACAACAATGCCCAACGTAGGAGCAATCCAGCCGATGAGCAATCATCGCCAGGACAGAGTTAGAGTAGTTTATGTTTAAGAGTCAACCTCAGCTCCACCACCTCACTCTGTATCTCGCTCGCACACTATTGCTACCGGTCACGCGAGCAAGCGAGACAGGGCGGCAGGGAAAAGGCTCCAAGGCGCCGATAGTTTAGGTAATTTCGTTTTACGGTGAAAATAATGGTCATTTAAAAAAAGTAAATAACATAAGACCTGCTTTATAGTTAGTTCAGTTAATATGCAAAGTTTCATTATCTAACTTGAAGTATTTTTTGAATACCAGCGGTTTATTGTTCGGTTTGGAGGTAACTTTAGATTTTTTTTCTATCGAGAAAATTTTATGGAATCGTGTTTTCGGCTAACATAGTACTTAACATTAATCCTCAACTTTACCATATATTTATTTCAAAATTAATGCTGCAGTATTTTCGACATAACGGAGGATCATGCTAAGCCATTTGAGGTAGTATAGGCCCTTATGGACTTTAGTAAAAGAACCTCCTATAAAAAAAAAATGTTCCATAATGAATTGGAGAAAAGTTTAAAGAGATGATAATTTTTACTAATAACAGTAAATTGTTTGTGCGATTAATATAATTTCATGCGAACCAACACACAGATAGACAGATTTATTTTCCAACTATTATTTGTATATCTAAATGTGACAGGTTGGATGTTTGTTACTTAATCACGCAAAAACGGCTGAACGGATTTGGATAAAATTTGGCACACAGATAGTTTATAGCTTGGATTAACATATAGGAAACTTTAACCCCGAGAGAATGTTCCCGTGGGATATATTCCGACAACCACGCGGACGAAGCCAAGTAAAAGCTAGTTCTACATAATATCCAACAGCCCATACCATCTCGACTCATAATACTTATGTAATAATAATAAAACAAAAGGACAAAGTCTATTGCGCAATTACGCGACGCTAAAACTTCATACTTGCCCGGTTATTGCGCGGAATTACCCCCTGCCCATTTCAAAGGCTTTATCTGTGTACCGTTTAGGCAATTTGTATATTGTACTCTGTTTAACAGTTTTAGTTAATGACTACGATTTGTTAACCGGCTTTGCTTTGGCGAGGTTTCCCATTTTTTACAACTTTCTTGGATATTTTTGTGGAGGAAAATGGAGGGTCCTTTTGTTGTAATTATGCGAGAAAGCCAACAATGCCGCGGTTTTTTTAGATTACAGTAAAATATTTGCGCTAATTTCACCCTAAAGATAGAAAAGAGAGAGTTTTCTTGTTTAACTTTTCTACGCACTGTGTCTACACTTCTTACCCAACTTTCCTCTCGCAGGTCTGCTGGAAGAGATTTCTTTTGAAATAAGCAGTACCTTTGTGCTCTTCTATGTTAATATATTGTCCTGTCAAGCATTTTGTGTGTATATAAATAAATAAAGAAACATATTTTATTTGCATACTATTGTAAAGAATCAAGTTCTTCTAGGGCGCAGTGGCCCTTAAGTAAGAGTTGTAGGTTGTAGGTTCGAATCGAAGGGCGCTTTACTTAAATTGTTCCATCACCACTGCTCTCAAAACGGTGAAGGCATACCAACCCGCATTGGGCCCCAAGGATTACAACCCACTCGTCACAGAGAGAGGAGGCCTGTGTCCCAGCAGTGGGGATATTATACACTGATTATTTTATGCTATGCTAAGTCAACATTCTATGATGCTTTCTAGAGCATCCCATCATTTCAAATTGAAATCCCATTTCCAATACACAACAAAATTCAAGCTAAGGTATTGAAAGAAAAGTCACTTATACTGTGGTAAATCCTTTTAATTAATAACAATATATCGCACCCGCAGTGCGATAAAGGCGTAAGTAAGAATACGTAACTTTTTTTATTGCAGTTTCGTATAGCGCAGATAAAGATACACAATGCTCAATTTTTCCGTTAAGATCCGACGAAAAATTAAGCCATTATACCAAAAAAGACATTTATCGCGTCACATAAGTTTTGTATTTTTTTTTCAGATAAAAAGGTCCATAAAAGTGTGTAAAACTAAAAATATATATTATTCTTTATACACGACAATTTGAGGTATCTGAAATATTGTTGAAAAAAAGCTTGACTTTTTACTGTTTAATGGTATATAACAAAAGATCATAGGATCAAATGCTAAATAGATATACCAGACCAAACAGTTGTTTGCTCTCCTGTAAAGTTAGTATATTCTTCTTACACCTTTGTCGCACTGGGGGTGCGATATAATTACTAAATTAAACGAACTTACCTAAGTGAAGTTCTATTGTAATTATACAAAATGCTTAGTCCTCGATAATTATCCTGTTTTACTATGTAGTCCCACTATGGTCCATCGTGTACACGCGAATATTCAGAGAATAAAATCCTGCAAAAAACTTTTACACTGGCAACTATATCCAGCTTATGTCATTCTATTTAGAGTAATCTGCAATGAGAGAATTAAAATTAACAGACAGTAATTTTTCAACTTCAATCCCAGGGTCAAAAAACAAACTACGGTCTTGTTTAGGGCTTGGGAGGGAACATAGTATCGAGGACTAAGCATTTTGTATAATTACAATAGAACTTCACTTAGGTAAGTTCGTTTAATTTAGTAATTATACTCATGCTTAGTCCTCGATAATTATCCTGTTTTACTATGTAGATGTTTAGAGACGAAGTTGGAAATTACGAACAAGTTTGACACTATTAAACAATAAAACATTCAAATAACATAAAATCAACTTTTTATTCAAACTGAAATACTTTTCAACATTAACTTAATTCTCTAACGATTATAAACTAAGTGCTCACTATACTCCTTTGGCTTATTATTAATTTATGACAGAATCACATCAGTCTCAACATTACAGACGGTCTTGGCAAAGATATATTTTTCATTTTCTCTAATCAAAGGTCTATTATAATGGTTTGCAAAAGCTTTTGATCCTACGGACCACCCAGCTGTTTTAAAGATAGTGTCTACTGTCACACCTTCTCTACTCGCCATTGAGGTGGATGCATGACGTGTTGAATGAGGAGTAAATTTCTTGATATCTATGCCACTGTCCATCATAGTTTGTTTAATCCAACGACTAATTGTTTGATTGCTAACATAATTATGAGGCTTTTTAAAACTAATCAATAATTTTTCTGTATTACCTAACTCTGGCTTCCTCAATTCTTGTGTATAACTTATATAATATTTTAATGTAATTACAGGACAAATTTCAGGTTTCATGTGAAAATAGGGCAACATAATACTCATTTGTTGTTTTCCTGGCATAGAGGTTTTTAGCAAATCAGTGATTTTTATGTTAACTCCTGAATCAATAAATTGTATGTTATTAAGTCTAATTACAGATAAGGTTTGTATTCTTTGAGCGCTAGTAAGAGCTAAAAGAATTACCAACTTTTTAGTTACTTTGTCAAGTGATAGTTCTTGTAATGGGTACCATTTTTCTATAGAATTCAGTATCATTGATGGATCCCACGTATCATTGTATTTAGGACGGCTTGGTCGCAGTCTGAAGATACCTTTAAAGAACCTCTTAATTTGAGGATCTGTCCCTACATCAGAATTTATGATCAATGACAATGCAGATCTATTAGTGTTGAGAGAAGTATATGAACTGCCATTGTTGAATTGTTGTGTAAAAAACTCTAGTATTTTGGGAATTGAAAAGACGTGAATATCTTTACCATTACAAAAAATCCACCACTTATGTAGTGCTACTGAATACTGTTTGACAGTGTTGTCTGATAAAGAAGATATCATGATCTGAATGGTGTCATCTGGAATCATTTGCTTCTTAAACGCTTCCCTGATAATATGCAGGCCCCCAGGGAAAGGCTGCTGTGCAGAGGGTGAAGTATTCTGGAAGGTGACAACAATAATTGGTTTGATGGTTTGAACACTCTAATTTGTGATATGACCATGGAATGAATAAATGGATACCAGGGTTGTGATGGCCACATAGGAAAAACTAAAATTCCAAAAGCCTGATCATCTTTAATTTTCTGAATAGTTTTAGAAATTAATGCAAATGGTGGAAATGCGTAAAATAATGGGTAATTTTCCCAATTTACTGTAAAGGCATCTATGTTTTCTGCATGTGGATCCCTATGCCAAGACAGATATCTGTCACATTTAGTATTAGCTCTAGTAGCAAATAGATCAATGGATGGATTTCCAAACGATCTCACTATGTCCTGAAATGCTGCAGGAGACAGTTCCCACTCACAGTCAATGTTTTCATTTCTAGATTCAAGATCAGCTTCTATGTTATCTTTAGATTTTACATAAGATGCGAACAACCAAATTTTTCGGGATTCACACCACTGCCATATATCCCGAGCCAGGCAATTAAGATTATTAAATTGAATACCACCCATTCTATTTATATAAGCTATGGCTGTAGTATTGTCTATACGTAACAAAACTTGGCATGAGTTTAAGTCCTTGGCAAAACATTGTAGACCAAGAAAAGCAGCTAAAAGTTCTAAATAATTGATATGATTTCTCTTGTCCTCTTCTGTCCAAAACCCATTTGCCACCTGACCATCACAAAATATTCCCCAACCAGTGCGAGATGCATCTGAATAAATTTCAATCTCAAATTGGTAATTTTTTATAGGGTTTTTAGCCGTTATTATACATTTATGCCACCATTCTAAATCTCTTTTACAAGCTCTATTTATATTCATAATTGAATCAAAATCATTATAGTGTTTAACTAACTCTGCACATTTTTGTTTCTCCATAATTTTTGTGTATAGAAAACCATAACTGACAGCTGGACAACAAGCTGTTAAAGTTCCAATGAGTTGTGCAAAGTCTCTTATAGAACAATGACTATTGTTTAAATATTTTTTAAGTAATGAATGAATTGACCGTCTCTTTTTATCTGTCACGGACAAGGTCATATTCTTTGTATTAATCACAAATCCTAAGTACACAGCAATTTGTTTGGGTATGGGATTACTTTTATCCTTATTTATATAGAACCCAAGGCACTCCAAAAGTTTGACCGTATTAGTATAATTTTCTAAACATTCCATAGAAGATTCTCCAATACAAATAATATCATCGAGATAAATCACAGATTTAAATCCCCTACTACGTAAATGCGATATTACTGGTTTTAATAGTTTAGTAAAAGTTAGTGGGGCAGTACACAAACCAAAGCACAAACAATTGAACTCATAAATAGTGTTTTCAAAATAAAACCTCAAATATCTTTTGTCATCGTTGTTCACTGGTATTAAAAAATAGGCATCTTTTAAATCAATTGTGCACATGTAATCATTTTTCGAAATGAGTTTACATAGAGTCCTTAGATCTTCCATTTTAAAATGTTCTGTATGGATAAATTTATTCAGGCACTTTAGATTTAATATAAGTCTGGTACCTCCATTTTGTTTGGGTACAGCAAATATTTTAGATAGAAACTGTCCACTGACAGGTGCACACTTATTAATAACACTCAAATCCAACAACCTATTAATTTCTTTCGATATAACTATATTTTCAGACTCTGAAAATGTACAGTTTTTAGGTGATATATGTTGTGTAGGAATTTCCTTAAATGGAATTTTATATCCCTGTAACCATGACAAGATAACTTTATCTTGTGTGATCTTTTGCCAACAAGAGTAAAAATATTTTAGGCGACATGCAAATGTCTTTACCTCTATGTTTGACGTACAGGCTTGTGATGGTACGTCTTGCCTGATGAGGTCCTCTGCTGTTGCTGTCTCCCCGTGGTCCTTGGTTGATACCTGCCCCCCCTCCCCTGTTTGGCTCGACCCAAATGTGGGGGGGCACTGAAGTTTTCCTTATTTTTGTAATAATAATATGTTGCTTGCTTAGGTTGTACAGATTTACGTGGGAAATTGGATTTCTTAAGAATAGTTGGGGCTGCCTTTTTGATTGCATTTGCAGACTTGACGTTCTCATTAAACTTTTCACCAAACAGAAAACTGTCCCGTTTCGCAGCATCTGTTGTTTTAATAATATTTTTATCTAGATTAACTGCAACCAACTTTCTTCTAGTACAGGTATCATTATAATGTAAGTCACTTAATAATCTTGCAACATCTGTGAGAATTTCAATATTCTTAGTGTTTTCGTTGGTTTTTATCGAGCTATCAACAACTTTTAACAATGCAGATAAAGCAATCCCCAATTGCTGTTGGCGGTCCTCGACCCTTTTGTCCCTTTCCTTGATTGGGTCACTTAGCAGGCCCTCCAATTCCATATTTAATTTAGGGGCATCCAGTAATTGCAAATTCTTGGGTATTAAGTATTTTTTACACAATCCTTCTTTTGTTTCTGTAGCAATTCCACTTGTCAAAATGCTTTCCACACGTTTTATTATTTCTGGATGAATGTCATCAGCGTAGGTTTTTTCGGAGCTGGACGGGATTCCCAAGGCCGATAGCACTGTGTCATCCAACTCCATACCATCATCCTTTAATTCTTGAGTATCTACAAGATACACAATAATCATTAGACTAACTAAGTCTGATGATGCATAGAACTGATAATTGTTTAACAATGTACTTAATAATAATTTCTCACGAGAGAAACATTATTGTGCATATCATAGAACTTCTAGAGATGCATTATAATTGGTGCTTTTTACCTCAACTTGAGGCTTCGAGATTAACCCTCGAGGTGCTGTCGTAACACGAACTTCGTGTTACATTTTTCTAGAAAGCATGGAACGAGCATTGGCAAGATGGCGGCTAACAATGAGCCTCTGTTTTGAAATCTAAATCAATCATCGTCATCCACTGGAAATTATTCAATATTATTACACATACATACCTGTATTTTCTTCTCCATTTACAATTTCAGGTGTCTTTTCTTGATCTGTCTGTACCATAACCGATTCCACAGAAGACGCCGACGACGACCTTAGTCGACGTCGCCGTCGAGCTCGCCTACAAAGTTTCTTTTCGATTTTCTTTAATTTTTTCCACAATTTGTCGTCCGGCATTATATATTGTTAAAATTATTTAAAATAATATTTTTCAAACGAAAATGATATTTTCTTAGAACGGCTTGACGTACGCTACACGACGCGAAAATAGTGAATGACATAAGCTGGATATAGTTGCCAGTGTAAAAGTTTTTTGCAGGATTTTATTCTCTGAATATTCGCGTGTACACGATGGACCATAGTGGGACTACATAGTAAAACAGGATAATTATCGAGGACTAAGCATGAGTATAATAACACTCCTATTACACTTAGTCTGAACTGCTCAGCTTCACAATCCAAAATACACATTGCACCAGAAAACAGTATTCGATTTACAAACATTTACAGCTCTGTCCACATTACAAAGTGGGTCAAAAAGCGCGCGAATCTTAAATTTAATAGATGGACCTTAAAATAAATAAAATGGTAAATATTTATTATATTAATCATAATGTTTTGTATTTGGTTTCGAGTTAATTTCTACGTATTTAATCATAGCATAATAATCTTAAATTCACATTTAAATTGTCTTGATTTATTTTGTAATTACTTACATTACACAAATAAACTATCTAAACATAGCAAATAACCACTCTACTCTCTTTCCATTTTCCACAAACTAAAATCTACCAAAACAAAAATAAATCAAACACGAACGACAGTTTTTCCCGTTCAAACTACAGTTTAAACTGACCTAAAATACATAGCAACCTCTTCACTTTTTACAGTCCCAAACTACTGTCTATAAATCAATTAGAGTGGTGATATTTTACCAAAATACAAGTACTGAATGCTATCGCAAGATGGCAGCACTTCCGCAAGCAGTTTCGTTGTACACCGGATACAGTAACACCGCGGCAACCTGTTGAATAATTCATGGACACCCTATATATCTTACTCGGAGTTCCGTCATAGATTATAATTTTAAATATTATAGATGCTCTATGTTTTATATGGTAATCTGGTAGTGGAGAAATTTTGTATTCTTTCTAAGTCACAACACAAAAGAACAAAAATTATTTTCTTTCAAGAATGATTGTTCTTTGTGACTTGAATCAAGGGTTTGTTTGGTTTTAACCTGCACCCTATTTTATTTTTGAGTGTTCCGGGTGAAGCTAGCTTCCACCTTCGGCCTTATCACTTACCATCAGGTTAGATACAAGCCAAGAACTCCGTATTGTGGGAAAAAAAATGGGGTAACATAGGTACTTAAAAATTCGTCTGCTCTACAACTTACATAGATAACGCAACGCAACGATGAACTGTCAAATTGAAAGGCATTACGATCGATCGCCAACAGTTGGCGCCACTGTTAAGTAAGGTCCTGTCAGTAATTTTCTTTTATATGTTTTGGATAGGTTTAAGTACTCATTACTTCATAAAATGTTCATTTTATTACATTTTAATATATCGAATTAATATTTACATTATAATGTTCCTAAAATTTGCCAACATTAAGCAGACAAATATTATTCTTCCTCCAAGTACGAAATTAGATCCTAAGTTGTTACTTAAAATCTTAAGCCATAATTAATCAGGAATGGCACAATCTTTACAATTATAAATAATAAATAACAATTTTCGATAGAAAATTCCGCAAACAGTGAACATTCAGTTTCACATTTGAAATTTCTAGAGACCCCACTACACTAGCGCCTCTAGCGGCGAATTCCAGCGCGATAGTCCTCATTAGCCCATTGTTTTCTTTAAGCAATGTTTTTTGGGCGTATTTGCGAAATTGGTTTGCATTCTAATTCAAACTTTACTTGTCCCTTGTTGTCACATTCAAAAGTAAAAAAAGTGTGGCTAATCAATAACAGGAGAACATAGTAATTAATATGTAAAAATCTTACTCGATGCTGAAATTATTCGCAGGCCTGTGGAAACAAAACCTCCGCTGCTAAATTCTGGATAATATTAGATTCCATTAAACAACACTATTTTGTTGGAGATCGTTTAAGGAAAAATGGAAAATCTTAAGACGACAGTCATAACACAATCAGACTATTCGACAAACAGGTGATAAATTGTAAAAAAAAAAATATTATTGCTCTTTGAACTTTAATGTTAAAGACAGATGTAGTTTTGAAGGAGTAGTTATACTTTTGTCACTTATTCGTTTGGCTTTGTCATATTATTGCTTTGTTTCCAACCAGGAGCAAAAGAGCAGCTTACAAAGTAGACCTGGCCGGCCTTTCTAACTTTAATAAGATAATTATGTCAAATTTGATTAGCCGGCCAGGTCTAAATTGTAAGCTGCTCTTTTGCGCCTGGTTGGATAAATGAAAGAAACCAGAAGATTATGCTTTTCATTTCTCATACTTGGAAATTACGCTTGACGTTACAGGTAACATCGAAGTAAGAAGAAACTAGTGTTTTCATCTCTCTGATCAGGATCAGAGAGATGAAAACACTACTTTTCTTCCCTGGGAAACGATTTTCCCTGCTGTCAATTTTTTTAAACTATACCATCCATGTCCCAACTTTTTATACAGCTCTGTTAAATCGCGGCGTACAATTGTAATTAGTAGTAGATTGTTATACAAGGGAAAAAAGGTACCTATTACGGCACGAGGGCGCCAATTCTTCGAGATTTTTTTACCATCAATGAAAAAAAATCCTACAGCGCTTCTTCCTTTGAACCGTCAAGAAACCGTCATTATTATCAGCCCTATTCAGCATCTTTTCTGGCATAGGCTTGTTACTAGGAGCGCCAAAGGTACTCGCGATGACGCTAGATTTGAGTGGAGCAGTAGCTCAACTCAGAACTTAAGGAGCTCGAGCACACGTTACAGGGAGTCATCTCTTGCGCGCTATTTTGAACTCTATTTTAGTTTTCATTAATGAAAAACTGCTTGACTATTTGGCTACCGTCTGTGCTGACCCTAACCTTGCGATCTTTTTGAATCCCGCTAAAGTCGAAGATAACCGACTTTTAATGATTTTATACTGAAAATCACGTCTAAACGAGTAGTCTTAATAATTTGGAAAAAATATATGTTAAATAAGAGTATTTTCTTAATAACTTAATATATGAATATTTTAGATTATGTTTATATTACATAGTGAAATTAATTTGTAAATTTATGTCTGACGCGGATAAAAAACTGAAAATCACGCAAAATCTATCAAGCGTATTTTTCTGAAACATTCACTTTTTTAAAGATAATTTAACTATTGACCTTTTAGTATAAATTTTTGTGTTTTATTAAAATACCTTTTGTTTTATGTATAATAAATTAATAATGCGTCTATTTGGGACAGCGCGCAGCGCTCCTGGATGGGCGAATTCTATTATTGGCTGATACGACGCGTTGCGTGGGCTCCGTACAGAACACGCAAGCTAAACCCTCAAGGTACCCATAACTGGCATATATCTGCGTCTTAAGATAAAGTTCAATCCATCAGGCCCTTTATTTCATCCAGCCTACAAGCCATACCTACGGCGGTAAAGACCAATAAGGCTCTATTAGGCTGTAAGCAGTAAATTACATGTATGAAGGTACCTATAGAAGGTCAGTGAAGCATGAAGATAAGGCTCCAGGCTTCCAACGAGGGTATGACTCCGAATACTATCTCCTGGACCTATCAGCTGTAATTATTATGATGTTTAGGGATTATTTATTACGGCTTAAAGTGTTTTTAGTTGGTTAGGTTACGCAAGCGGTTATTTTCGCAGAAGATTTTAGAATTTACGAATACTTACATAAATATCGGTCATCACCATCAGCCTATCCATTTCCCAACTATGTTGGGTCAGCTTTCAGGCTTACCGGATGCAGCAGAATTTCAATTTCAATGTATTTATTCAAAAACAATTTACATTGTGTTTGAAATCTTCTATGATACAAAAAATAACATTACTAATACAAACAGGTAACACAAAATTAACAATTTAACTCACATCATCATCAAAATTAACATCACGATATAAAATCAAAAATTACCTACAATTTTTTTTTTAAATCACAACTATTAAGAATTTAAGATTAGGAATAGAAAATCATTTAAAAATTATAATCAAACTAGCTTTTGCCCGCGGCTCCGACCGCGTGGATGTCGGTAATCGCATCGCATATAAAAAGTAGCCTATGTCCATTTCCATATCCGTATCTGCCAAATTTCATGACAATCGGTTCAGCAGTTTAGGAGTGAAAACGTAACATACAGACACACAGACAGACAGAGTTACTTCCACATTTATAATATTAGTATGGATTAAATATTTCAATGTCAACTCAAAAAAATAATAGGAATAACAATACATTTGTCATTTAAAAATAATGTCATGATTACATAAAATAATAATTGCAGTCGGCTCTAGTAACATAATATACCTACTTAAGATGACAGGAGAAAACGCATGGGCACAATATTACATTTCGTCAACGGAGTAGAGACATTTATCTAGTAGGAAGGCTTGAAGCTTTGTTTTAAATGCGGATGTATAGATCAAGCTTTTTAAGTATACTTAGTGGTAACTTATTGAATAATTGCACTGCTTGATATTGTGGACTGTGCTTCACAATGTTACCAATGTTGAATACCAGTATTCTACACGGACCGCCTGCCTATCTGACCTCCACAACCCAGTTACCCCTTAATAAGACTGGTTGTCAGACTTTCGGGCTTTCTTTCTGACTACCCGACGACTGTCAAAGATCCACAAATAACAGCCGGGACCAATGGTTGAACGTACTTTCCGAGGCACAGAGGAGTCGAGACCCCTCCTTACCTCGGTCATCAATCAGGAGCGACCCACCTCCCTTGTTCCTCCACTGTGCCCTCTGCAGAGGGACACGTGGAAAAACTACTAACGAGAATACGATGAATTGTATTTGTCATCAGCTTGTAATACCTATGTGATAGTATGCTGCCTAGAGTCCCTTAACACATTACCGTACTTTTCCACGGAAAAAGCTCGTATTTCGATTCAAAATCAAAAGTCATTTCTTCAAATTAGGCTCAGAAACAGCACTTTTCGAACGTAAAAATTACATAAAACAGTCCCCCAAAACGCTCGCCCTTCACCACTTCCTAGTGCTGGAAGAAAAAATGGCGCATAAAAACTACCCAGAATTGTATTTGTCAGCAGCTTGTAGGTATTTCTAAGTATTTATGTGATCACACAAACAATGCAATACAATTCCGTAAAACCCATAAAGAGAGAGCTTGTTTAATCCGAAACCCAACTGCCCATTATTCAGTGTGTCCACACTAGTTGTTTCCATACAGAGTAAATAAATCGCCCTATGTGGATGCGCAGTTGTCGCGCTGCGTCAAATATTGGTGTTGTCATCAATTCCGATGCGGGCCCCGCACGGAGTCCGTACGACATTCATTCTGTATTTACGTACACTGAAAGATGAATTTGTTGGAATGAACATTGAATAAAAATAATGATTATAATAAAGGAAGTCGGAAAGTGGAACTGGTAACTGAAAAAAATCGTGGAAATTGGTTGTCATGGTATGGGACGATGTTCCTGCCAGGGTTGCGGGTTTGTCCGAAAGGGATACCGTGGACCTGGCACACCGGCAACTGAAGGAACGCGACGCGACACAGGCACCGCTCGTCGCGCGACACGCGTTGCCTATGTGGTGTAAAGTATATTCGGTACTTATAACAAAACACTTTTTTAATTTTTTATTGTCTGTCATTTTGTTCCGAAACTTGGGAGAAAATTGGGATAAGAGCAGGAGAATGAAAGTGATGACCATTAATACGAGTATAGTCTCTACGAATAGCGATTTCTTCTTAAATGTTAAATTATGTTTATTTATCTCCACAAATTACATGCTTATACTAGTATACATAATATATTAAGTTGACAGGTATTTAGACAAAATGTTGTAATTTGTGGGAGATCTGGAGTCTAAAGTAAGCCTAGGCCTGTGTTTTAGAACTCCAGAACCCCCATTATATCACATAGTAGAGGTTGTCAACGTCGTACAATTGCGAGTGATTGATGGCGTATGAGTATAATGTGTGTGGTAATGTGAGTGCGTGTGTATGAGGATGTGGGTGTGTGTGTGTGTGTACCTACGCCTACATTTATTGTACATACAATATTTCATAAATATATAATTTTATTAATTACTAGCTGACCCGACAGACTTCGTTCTGTCAAAAGCTATTTGACTGTGGCAGTTTGTCTACGCGCAAAGGAAACTACCTACCTACCCTACCCTACCTTACCCTATCCTACCCTACCCTACCTACCTATCTACCCTACCCTACCTACCTACCCTACCCTACCCACCTACCTACCCTACCCTACCCTACCCTACCAACCCTACCTACCCTACCCTACCTAACTAAAACCTTCAAATTTTTTTTTTTTTCTTTATAAAATCTATTCTCAGACCTACCAAATGATGACTGACACGTTATGTCAAACGCCATAAAGTTACATTAGAAGATAGAGTTACCTACTTATTATTACAATAAAAATGTAAATACGGTCGTTTTCGTACAATTTTTTTTTTTTTAACTTTCTTAAATTTTTCTTACATAAGAACCTTCTCCTGACAATAACAAACACAACAAAAAAATAATTAGCGAAATCTGTCCAGCCGTTCACGCGTGATGCCGTGACCAAGGGAAATAGGGATTCATTTTTATATATATAGATGTACATGTGCATAGGAAATTAATTATAAATATTAATACGTAGAAAACTACCAAGCACTTGCCCCACCATCTCCGAGTGGCTTCCACCAACGGGAAGCTATTCACGTTGATAGCAGCCACCCAGACACTGCGGAACAAGCCCCAGGAATATAATAAATGAAATAAACAATTATATTAATATATTAAATATACTTTGTTACTTTACTATCTCAAGGGCTTTTCCGTTTCAGCGTAGCTTTGATTTAGTAACCACTAGCCTTTGCCCGCGGCTTCGCCCGCGTGAATGTCGGAAATTCTCCCACGGAAATATACTACCAGGATAAAAAGGATAAAGCATGTTCCGACTACCTTAAATACAACAAATGCCTACAAAAAGACAATAAAATGGATATAGTATTTTATCCTTAAGAGACATATGCCATCGCAATTTTTTCTGTAGACCTATATAAGATGCACAATTCCACCATACATTATTTTGTTATATCTCAAAGGGTTAAGACAGCGTTTTCGTTGAAAGCTCCCAGCCAGCTTATTTTTTTCCGACACCTCCAACAAATATCGTTAATGTATACAAAAATGTACACAAAAACTTAACAAATGTATACTATACTACTATACCTTTCTCGAGAACCACGCTAGCCACTGGTGAAAACAGCAAGAAAATCGGTGCAGTAGTTTTTGAGTGTATCGCGAACAGACAGACAGACGCGGCGGAGGACTTTGTTTTATAATATATAGTGATAGTGATTTGGTAATTTAGATTTACACTCAATTTTACGACAGTTTGTTATATTGATGATTCTATTTATTTTGTTGAGTAATTCACCTCCTCAGAATGGGAAAAATCATTGCGGTATTAACAGCAGTTGACTCACATATTGCGTAGTTTCTCCTGGATAGGGCTATGCGTTATTTCCTTTCTTCAATGCACCTATGTCCGTTGCTAATGCCTTGGGCTGGCAACCCGACTTACTGCCTCCGTACTGATTGGCTAATATTTTTACTCGGCAAGACCGTTCGTACCTTATACAAGAGGAGAAGAAGAACAGGCCAAGAATTTAATAAATTCTAATTCATCTTAACAGCTAAGGCGAAAATAAACGGATTAACCGGAAAACCCGCTGTGTTGCCAAAAAAACCCAACACAAAAAAAAAATCTTTTATTTCTGCGTTATGAAAAGTGGCCCGAGGCAACGTTTCCGGACCGCGTTTTTACAGAAAACTTAAAAAAAGGTAGGAACGGGTATAACCGGGATACTTTTTAATTGTGAACATTTGTTCGGATTCTTATTTTACAGAAAAGTGTTAAGGAATAGAGGCAGAAGTTTCACTTTCCACATTTGCCTACGGTCGTAACCAGCCACGGAAAATCACTGAAAATCCGATCGTTTTGATGATGAAGAGCATCACTTTACGACATTTAAAAATAAGTGTCGCAGCGCTAGTATTCTGATATATATCTGCTGTGATGTTTAGATACAGAAATAAAAAATTAAATAGATATGTGTGAAATAACATAAAATAAAATATTTATTTAATAAAAATGATTGTACTTTGCGTGTCAGTACCCGACGTAACAACAGTTACTTATCTATGCATTTAGTGTCTGTGGCACTCTATAGCATAAACTAAAGTATATATAAGGAGCACTCTATAGTATCGCTTTGACAAGTAAAGAGACGCAGGCGCCGGCACTCCGGGACTCCGGCAAAAATTAATATAAAAACATTTTGACTGTTTATTGCTATGAGCCTGTAGCTTTAAATTCCCCCGATAATAATCATAACCCTGATTTTATCCAGCAACCGTCGGTCCCTTGCCATCCTCCCTCCGACTCTGCCCTAAGCCGAGGTTCGTACCCCACAGGGGGTGCCCTTAGCGCGCAGTCGTTTAGTTTATAAGTGTTTACGCCCTGGTTGGAGGCATTTAGTTTCGTTAGGAGCTTAAGGCAACCATAGGAAAGTCCGGTTAAAGAGTCTCAACCTCTCATGATTAACTAAGAGATGCCCTAGTTAAAAAAAAATAAAAAAAATTGCTACAGTAGAGAGAGACTACAAGATTAGGTAGGTAGTACGGGGCTGGTGTCCGCAATCCACGTCAATTCACGTATTTTGCGTACGGATATGACTATTGATTATTCGATTCACCCCAGCTCCTCAAGGAAAGCCAGCAATGCCTTGGTTTCACTGACAATCTCACGTAGGGTAGCTGGGTTACCGAAGTCCTTTTCCCTATATGTGGCGACCGCCAAGCAGTTTAGTAGCACATGAGCTGCTTTCTCGTCGTCCTCCATGCAGGCCCTGCACAGTGGACTGTCTGTTTATTAAATGACCCATGGCCAGACTGTACATAGCTGTTGTTTAGTTAGTCGGAGAACCTGTTTCGTGAGGCGCCCATCAATCGTAGGGAGTGCTTCCTTAGCCTGCCTGCACTCACCTTGGTCCGACCATAGTTTGTGATGTTGATCCCTGGTGCGTTTCCTTACCAGAGTGCGTAAGTACCCGAAGGGGAGTGGTACGATGGGTTCAGGACCCACTGGTGACATGCTGACAAACTTGCCCCCTTCTGGCAAGCTCATCGACTGCATCATTGCCTAGCGAACCGTGTCCTTTGATCCATTGAATGGTTATGGTTTTCAGGCTACCCATCTGGCGCTGATGGCACTCGTATATTAGCCCAGAGTCAACTGTGTGACTGCTTAGCGCTTGCAGGACAGCCATGATGTCTGAGAGTATGTGAATCGAGTAGTCCCTAACTTCCCTGGCCATGATGGCTGAGGCGGCTGGAGAATTACTCAAGCATTCGGCCTGGAACACCGTGTTATGGACCCCCAATGGTGCGGCTATGTGTATGTTGAAGTCCTCCGAGAAGATTCCAGCACCTGTGCCACTACCTGTTTTGGATCCATCTGTGAAGATGCGCAGCTCTGCGGGGCGTAACCCCTTGTATCGGCGATCCTCGTGAAGTTGGATTCTGTATTATTTATCGAAGATAAATTGTTTGGGTAGACTATAAGACTAACAGGTAGTGGAAAGTTAAGTTCGGTGGCTCTTTCTACGCTAATGTTTGCTTACATATATTAGTAGCTGCTACCCACGACTTCGCGCACATGGATAAAAAAAAAGTTGCCATATTTAATCCTTATAACATTAGCTATCTGCCGTCGAAATCCGTCTATCCGTTTCGGAGATAAGCCGGAACAGAGAGTTTTTTTTTTTTTTTTTGTTATTAGTACCGTATACGCATTTGAATGTAAAAAGTTATTTTGAATGTATAGATTACAAGAAAGTGAACCTTTTCCACTCCTTTCTAGCGGTAAAATCTTCCATTGTTCAGCAAAACATCTGTTTTAGGAAAAGATAAGATAAACAGGGCCGTACTCGGCACAAACAGTAATAAATAAAACTCTTTAACAATTAAACGGAACAAAAGTAGGAAAAACAAGTGCTGTTTATTTTAATGGCTGTTTTGAACTGTTGAATTGTAAAAATGGGCCTAAAGTTTGTTGAAAACGGTGTGTTTGAGTTATGATTAGACATTTTAAACTTCATCGTTTGTGATAAATAAAAGCAAGAGTTATAATTTATAACTCACTTATAATGTATTTTTGCCTGAAAGCCGAAATTATCTAAAGCGGCAAATAACAGTGATTTTTAATTTCAAACCGTGTTTAACCGTGCCTCGGAAAGCACGTTAAGCCGTTGGTCCCGGCTGTCATTCGTGGATCTTTGACAGTCGTTACAGGTCGTCAGAAGCCCAAAAGTCTGACAGCCAGTCTTACCAAGGGGTATCGTGTTACCCAGTTACTGGGTTGTGGAGGTGAGATAGGCAGTCGCTCCATGTAAAATACTGGTATTCAGCTGCATCCGGTTAGACTGGAAGCCGACCCCAACATAGTTGGGACAAGGCTAGGCAGATTTTTTCGAACCGTGTTTGAACCACAAACCAAACCGCCTAACTCAAGAGAAATGTTAATCATAATCCTTGCGATTAACATTGTAATAGTAACAACGAAAATAAAACCCGGTCAAGTTCATGTCGGACCACACACAATGAAGGGTTCCGTAGTTGGGATGAATTTATCCCAAATACAAACTTAAAATTGTGGTTGAAAAACAAGGTCTCCCATACATTCCAAATGCAAATGCAAAATATTGAGAGATTTACCATGTTATTTTAAGACCATAGACTTCTTAGGCCTGTGTTCACCAACATTTAAATCAACTGTTTAGATATTTAATCAGTTGTTTACTCAAAATTTCATAGGAAATTTGACATAAACCAACTGTTTAAATACCTAACCGGTGGTTTAAATGTTGGTGAACACAGCCCTTATAGGTTTTCCTGTAATCTTTATGTAAAGATCAATTTTCTGTTTTTTTTTTTTTTGTTTCAAAATTTTAGGGTCAGTAGCGGTAAATCTTTATCTATTTTCATAAATGACTTTAAAATTATATAATCTAAAATGATTTTCTGTAAAAATTGAAATCCTTACAATAAGGCCTGTGTTCACCAACATTCAAACCACCGGTTAGACATTTAAACAGTTGGTTTATGTCAAATTTCCTATGAAATTTTGAGTAAACAACTGATTAAATATCTAAACAGTTGATTTAAATGTTGGTGAGCACAGGCCTAAGTCCTTTCATTTGATATGTCACAAGGTACAGTTTGCAAAACTTGTTAAATGTAAAAAAGGTTTTTAAGTGGCAAATGTGTACACAGTAAACTTTCTGCATTTTTATTATTATCTCAATTTCTGTTTATTGTATTACGTTATGTCTATACCTACTTTTATTTCAATTGACATTATACAGGGTGTTTGGCAGAACGTTGAACATACGAAAATGGTGGATAGGTGGGGTCATCTGCTACTTACTCAGGCCTAATTTATTTGGCCCTGGCCCCCTGGATATTAAAAAAAAAAAATTTTTGCTTTCTTCTAGTTTCACCACTTTCTTAACTTTAAAGTGTAATTTGTATTAAAAATGGGTAAAACAGGCAATATTTTTATTTATTACATCTTTCTGTAAGTTTGAGGAGTCATAACTTTTTTTCTAGCTAACATCTGAATAAAGCAATAATTTTATAAGAATCTGCCAATATTAAAGATAAAAAAATAAACTAAAATATTGCCTGTTTTACCCATTTTTAATAAAAAAATACACTTTAAAGTTAAGAAAGTGGTGAAACTAAAAGAAAGCAAACAAATTTTTTTTTTATATTCAGGGGGCCAGGGCCAAATAAATTAGGGCTGAGTAAGTAGCAGATGACCCCACCTATCCACCATTTTCGTATGTTCAACGTTCTGCCAAACACCCTGTATACATAATTTAAAAGCTAATAGTCCTAAAATAATAACAATATGTACAAGTACATAAAAAAACCGGCCAAGTTCGAGTCGGACTCGCGCACGAAGGGTTCCGTACCATTATCTATAAAAATTAGGTATCCGAAGAGCAAACTTAACATTGTAATTGAAAAACATGTTCTCCAACGCATTCCAACTGCAAATGTAAGTTTGTACGCAAAATATCGAGAGATTTACCATGTTATTTTAAGACCATAGACTTCTTATAGATTTTCCTGTAATCTATAAGAATAGAACTATTTTCTGCATTTTTTTCAAAATTTTAGGCTCAGGAGTTTCGGAGTTAAGGGGGGGAATGGTCAATTTTCGTCTATTTTCACTTATAACTTTAAAACAATTTATATTAAAATTAAAAAAAAAAATACATTTGAGACCCTCACACTAAGCCCTTTCATTTGATACCTATGTCACACGGTACAGTTGGTAAAGCTTTTTTTTTTAATTTTCTTATTTGCCCCCCAAAACTGACCCCAATATTCTAAATTCATTTATTTACGGTTCACGTCCGTATTTGGATCACTCAAATTGATAAGTATACCAAATTTCAACTTAATCGGTCCATTACATTCGGAGCAAATTGGCTGTGACAGACGGACAGACAGACAGACAGACAGACAGCCAGACAGATAGACAGACACACGAGTGATCCTATAAGGGTTCCGTTTTTTCCTTTTGAGGTACGGAACCCTAAAAAGGGTGGTGAAAGAATCAAAGGGCATCTAAAAATTTATCCGCATCGCTGTCAACAGGAAATGTGCCGGTGCCACGTTGTATGGCAACGCTGAACTGGATTTTTCCATGAGTAGCTCCTCAAATTTTTTAGGCATACCTACGTACCTATAGCGATTTTTGTATTTTCATCAACAAGTCAAGTGAAGACTTTTTGAATGCAAATGGCATTCAAAAAGTATCATTTGGTGTAGTGGAACTGATGAGTAAGACCACAGATGGCCACCGGAACTCCTGAATGATAAGTATTTCACAAGTGGCGAAAAGATGAATCCCAGTAAGTTGGTTTCAATTTACTGGAAGCTTTTTGTCAAAGTTACTAGCTCGTATTATAGAAATTTCGAGGTTTACTATACCAACACGTTTTAGTATAGTTTTAATGTACCTAAACATATAACTCTAGTTACACCATCATGGATTATCTTCGTATACATTAGGAGGGTCCTAAATAAACTATTTTGGCTAAGACCCGAACATTAATGCACCTCGTAACGTTAGTGGAACATAATGTCGTGTTGGTCCCAACGTCCCATAATTAGCATAGATTGAGTATGTTGGCATCAACTATGTTGGTAGTTTGGTACAAAAATTAAATGTTTTAAATATTATGTGGAACTATATCATCATCATATATCATTAATCTCTTAATATATGCCTTCAGTGAGAAAATGGAAAATCCGTAGCGGAGCTAAGGCCCCCAATAAGTAAAAAAATACAAGAAATGTTTTGAGAGAAAAAAAATCTGGGTATGGCTATGTCGTGGACATGGCCGTGTGTTTAACGTGAATACGAGTACAGTCATGAGCACCAATATGTATACACTTAGCAAAATTCAAAAGCAATTTTCTCGTGAATAACGATTGCAACTTTGAGATAAGACGTATTATATTATAATAATATAAACTTATACTATTTTATATTAGGTCTTATCTCAAAGTTGCAATCGTTATTCACGAGAGAATTGCGTTTGAATTTTGCTAAGTGTATACATATTGGTGCTCGTGACTATACCTACGTCTGCAGATGTACTGGGGCCGTTGTCGATCCACTCGGACGTCTTCATTCTTTTACATGCCGGGCACCGCTTCACTCTGACATACTTGTTTTATAGGTATCACTGGATTGCTCTTGAAAACACCGTTCCAACTGTATACGATTTCTATATTTCGATTTGTCTTTTTGACGATTATATCCAAATTACATCCTTTTTTTTTACTTTAACCCGTATTTTTTCACTATAACTACTTCACACTGATGACTTACATATATGTATACGCAATCGACAGATCTTGATGAGAACTGACAATTGAAACTTAAACGAAGGTCGTAGCTTCTCCTAAACGGAAATTATATGACGCAGTGAAACGACGGTCTCGATATGGTACTTACCTATAACTCAACTACTACTTGAGTCAAGTGCGACTGCGGAGCGTGGGGTCCTGGGTTCGATTCCCGGGTCGGGCAAAGTGTTATTAGGTTTTTCCACTAGGAATTTCTTAGTAACAACCCGCAGTTTGGAAGTTGGCGGTTTGAAACCCCCCGCACCTCGGAAAGCACGTAAAGCCGTTGGCTCTGCCCCAAATCTCTCTCCGGTCTTGTAAGATTGCTGTCCCAACGCACTATGTGAGTGAAGGAAGAGAAAGGGTACCTGTGTCAACGCACACACTTGTGCATTAGAGTATCTTTCGTGCCGAAGGCAAATTCGATCTGGAGGATCTGGAGGTTTTTGGGAAAATGTAAATGATGTTTGAGTATTAATAACTCAAACATCATTTACATTTCCCCAAAACTTTCGAAGCAGCACCCTCCAAGTCCATCCCTGAATACATTGATAATAAAAAAACTGCTCTCATGTCGAAGTTACAGAACATCGTTTCCCTTTTACAGCGAGTTTTGTTTGATATATTTAAATAACAATAAAAATTCTACGAAGAAAGTTTGTTCGGGGCAGCTGAATAGGCGAGATGTCGTTAAGATAATACGATACGATGACGACACGACTTTAGAAAAGATATTCTTTTTAAATTTTCTTTTTATGTGCTTGCATTTTGTTAGTGTTTCCCTCTCAAAAATCAAAATCAAAATATTTTACTACACATAAGCACTTATGAAAAACCAGAAGCTAGGTGCACGGTTCCCATTGGTGGTTTCCTATGGAGAAGAGCCGGCACGAAACTCCTCTCTATGAGAGGATTTTTAAGAGTTTCCTCTTAAAAATCCTCTCACATATGTAGAGGAGAACTGTGTTTGTCCCAGCAGTGGGAACATTAAAGCTATTTGATTATACCATTTGGTCCTTCTTTTATTAAGGCTCGCACAGACTGGCGCGATATCACGGGTGCGACAAGGGCCGTTCTGTCGCGATATCGCGCCAGTCTGCTTGAGCCTTTAATCTTTTGATGATCAATTCAAACATGATAAAAAACATTTTGCTTGCTGGGTTAGGGTCAGCTCACACCGAGACGCGACGCGACGCGACTCAAAATATAACTTTATTTTCTACACGAAAAGATACACATTTCATTGTGAGAATTTAGAATACGTTGCACCATGCAGCGCTGCGCCTCGTGATGCCTCGCGGCGTAGAGCGACGCATCGCGACGCAGCGGTGCTTCGCCGGTACGCGCGGCGTGCAAGAGCGGCGCTGCGCATCACGAAGCCGCGCGACGCCGCGCGACACCGCGCCACGCCGTGCGACGCCGCGAGGCGCAGCCGATGCTGCGCTTGCAAATGGTAGACTGCGGGTGGACGCGGGGCGGGTCGGGAGCACGTGGCGAATGTAGACACGTTCCGCTGCGCCGCGCGATGTCTCGCTGCGCAGCTAGGCGTCGTGTTGCCAACGATTTTACTATGCGCCTCGCGACGTTGCGATGCGTCTCGCGGCGCAGCGCGAAATCACTGGCCTCTTCCAGTATCGTCGCGTCGCGTCGCGTCTCGGTGTGAGCTGACCCTTAAGGTTGCTGTAGTAACCTGGTTTCAAAATATTCATCTATACTCCGTTTGAAATAAGATTAGACATTAAAATAAAGATTTTTTACAGCCCCTTTAAGAGCGTTATCTCGGGACCACTAGCGCCACTCACTCCTTTAAAAAAAAGATTATCTCGTGACTGAGAAGGAGCTGTTTGAAAAACGGCTTTATCAGCTGCCTCGGTGTGTCTAGAATTTTCTAATACCTTTTATAAAGTTTCATATTGAGACAGGAAGCAATAAACATCGATCTCAAGAAAAACGGCCACATTCCTCTAGATCGTATTTTGTTGCTTCGTTCAATCTTTTTTTAAAGGAGTGTGGCGCTAGTGGACACGAGATAGCACTCCTAACTGATTTTGACTTCTATTGCGTTGGTGGCATGACAAATGGCAGCTGCAGGAAACAGTTTGTATTGTAACCACTTTTTTATTTTAGGGGTCGTTCAATTATTACGCAAGCACCAAAGGGGGGTGGGGGGGTCTTTGCTTTGATTATTTTTGATGACATGGGGGATGGGGGTCTGGATGGTAGGATTAAGTCAGCAATATTTATTAATTTACTTTTCAGATTCAATTGCAAAATTTAATTGAATTTGATTTGAACAAATATGGCAACCCAATGTTCAGAGATTCCCCAAAATAATTGATATTGCTTTCTCGCTCTCACGCGATTTTTTATGGTTAGAAAAAACCGAAGTAGGGAATTTACTTAAATAGGCATTCAATTACTTTTAGTCTATAAATTCCTTATTTCTAGACTCATGAATAACAGTAAAGAAACCTGAACAGATTAAAATTAAAAAAATACCAATGTTTACGTAAGCAAAGGGGTACGAGCTTTGTTTACTTTTGCTGACAAGGGGAGGTGCGGGTTCAAAATTACTAAAATTCTGCTTACGTAATACTTGAATGGCCCCTTAATGACATCCTTATCCCCACGGAATAGAAGTCAAAATCTGTTGAACAGACTGCAAATAAGTTTTATTTAAATGACTAATCACATACAATGAGTATAGATAGGTGCAAGTGAGTAAAAAAATTATGTCCTACCTACTCTTAAATCTCAATGTCACTAAATCACATTAAACTTCGGAGAACTCACCAATTCAATTTCAATTCGCTTTTACCAAAGATTTAAGGGGAAAGCGTCAGGGTAACCCGCAAAATTAAAAATTTGCTGACGCTTCCCCCTTAAATCGTTAAGGTCTCTGCACACAGCGGGCGCGGCGCGGCGGGACGGGACGCCGACGCGACGCTGAGCAGTTGTAATGTACTAGATATTACGGACGACGCCACACAGAGCGTCGCGTCACGTCGCGTCGAGCCGGACGGCTCTGTGTGGCGTCGTCCGTAATATCTAGTACATTACAACTGCTCAGCGTCGCGTCGGCGTCCCGTCCCGCCGCGCCGCGCCCGCTGTGTGCAGAGACCTTAAAGGTGTCTGCACACAGCGGGCGCGGCGCGGTGGGACCGGGCGTGGCGGGGCGCCGACGCGACGCTGAGCAGTTGTAATGTACTAGATATTACGGAGGACGTCACACAGAGCCGTTCGGCTCGACGCGACGTGACGCGACGCTCTGTGTGGCGTCCTCCGTAATATCTAGTACATCACAACTGCTCAGCGTCGCGTCGGCGTCCCGCCCCGCCGCGCCGCGCCCGCTGTGTGCAGACACCTTAAAGGTGTCTGCACACAGCGGGCGCGGCGCGGCGGGACCGGGCGTGGCGGGGCGCCGACGCGACGCTGAGCAGTTGTAATGTACTAGATATTACGGAGGACGCCACACAGAGCCGTCCGGCTCGACGCGACGTGACGCGACGCTCTGTGTGGCGTCCTCCGTAATATCTAGTACATTACAACTGCTCAGCGTCGCGTCGGCGTCCCGCCCCGCCGCGCCGCGCCCGCTGTGTGCAGACACCTTTAGATTTGCCCTACCGCTTCAAAAGATAATCGAGTTTCTGTTTCGTTTTGACACCGCTGACACTATGATGCAGTGACTTCAACGGCTATACTCGTATGGTCGTTGAGTGTCTTCAACTGATTGTCATGGATGAATTTAGTCATTTGTGAGCTCACTCTTCTTAGTATGGACGCTTTTTCGCGTAAGTACGGTGAGGGCAAATATAGCAATTTAAATCTTTGGCTTTTACCCACAAAACCAGTAATGAGCACATCAAAATTATTGTAATTTAAACCAAAACCCTTAATTTTGTATGTAAACAACACAGTAAATTTCCCGGAAAGTCTTACCTAAATATACATTTCACAAAGTTATAATAATTATTAAGCTTAGAATCTTCTAATTGACGTATATTATTAATTTTATGAAATTCTATCGGGACACCTTTTGTTTGTTAAAGCTCTTTGTCCAATTAACTGTGGAAATGGTCTGTTATTGGGTGAAGCTTTGGAATATAGGAATATTGGTTTATATGAGTGAGAAACATTATCATCAATGCAGCCGAAAGACGTCATCTGCTGGACATAGGCCTTCTCCAAGCGCTTCGACCGGTTCTGTGTATCTCACACCCAGCGGATTCCTGCGGCCTTCCAACGTCTTCCGGTACGCGATCGCCACTCCAAAAACTTTCGACTGGGAATCAGTCACCTTTTATTGTGATTTGTTTAATAAATACGAGTAGATACATAGAACGCTACATAAAACGCTTCAGAAAGATCAGGTGCGTAGTACTCGCAACCGGCGTGCATGAATGACCAGATGTATCTCGTCTATCCCATGGTGTGGGGTATCGTTAGATAGGCCGTTCAAAAATATTACGGGTTGTGAAAACCATTTTTCGTATTAGGGACCCGTGTAATATTTAGCTTTAAAGTGCTATTTTTTGTTAGATTCAAGTGTCGTCGTCATCCCTGCCAGCTATGGTTGTATTTAGATATGTGAAAAAATTCACAGCAGTAGTATATATAACGAAGTTAAAAGGAAAACCATCACAGCTAAGTAAGGCTTTACAACTTACCGAGTAATAGTCGACCAACTGTTCTTGGGATAAATTCCTCCCAACTACGAAACCCTTCGTTTGTTATGTTTTCTTTAATTTAATTCTTAGATTTTAATATAGTTTTTTTTTTTATAATTTGACGCAACTTATTTTAATTTATATTAAAACTAAATTCTAAACAAAAAAATTCCAAACATGTTTTTAAAACAAATTTTTAAATGGTTATCCCTCCATATTGTTGCCCAAGATTGGGGTAAATCCTTTGTAATCTTTTTAGCAATAAAGATTTTTATTATTATTAAGTACCAAGCGGGAGTCTATCAGCGAGTTTCTGCAAGGGAGTGAGCGTCGCTGAGCGAGCACTCTTTTTAACTTAACTAACTTAACCGACTTTCCAAAAAGGTCGAGGAACTCAATTCAGTTGTAATTTTTCTTTTTTATTGTTGTTACCTCAGAACTCCGTCGTTTATGAACCGATTTGGAAAATTCTTCTTTTATTTGAAAGGACATATATATACTTCCAGATTGGTTTCATATTTTTCAAAATCCAGTTCTGATAATATTGGATGGGGAATTGAGTCAACTCCTCAAATTTTATAGGCAAATATATAGCGATTTTTATATTTTCATCAACAACTCAAGCATTTACGTTTAGAAAGTATCATTTGATGAAGTGGAACTGATGATGAAGACCACAAATGCCACCGGAACTCCTCAATGATAAGTATTTCATGAGTCGCGATAAGATATTTCGATTAAGATAGTTAAGCGACTATGAAACAAATTTAAATAAATAATTCTGATGAAAATGATAACATCGAACTGATCTGAAGATGAAGCCGGAAGGTATGCACCGGAACTCCGTAATAAAACAATGTGCCTATCCTAGCCGTGTTTGGTCTTATTGGAATTGTCATGAGATACACTCGGGCTATAAATGGTTATTAACCGATTTTTATTAACTTTGCTTGGGTAGTTTTTGAGTTACCTTCGATAATACGTATTTAATCCACTTCGTATAATATCTTGTGTCACTGTTGTTTGTGCGGTGTAGCAAGTAGTGGTAATCGAATTGTTGTGGTGTAGGTACCATAACTAAAAAGTGAAAAATAAAAAACTTTTTAACAAAAAACAACCGAATTCCCAAAAAAAAAAAACACTAAAAAGTGAAAAATAACTTTAATTTCGGAAGTCGTTGTCCTTGGTTTTGTATTTTCGTTTATTGCCACCGATATCCAAAATTAAAGTTTTTTTTTTTTTTTGAAATCGGTTGTTTTTTGCTAGCTTTTGTCGCTGCGACAAACGAGAACTCGCCGGTGCGGTATGACCAGTCAGTGATTAATTATTAAATTAATCAGCCCCTGTCACTACTCATACAAGTTTAGACGTGATTAAAAACTTGCCGACTAAAATTACGTCAATTTACGTCAAGCGCTGATTAATTTGACAGGACTAAACTAAAATTTATCTTCTGTCCTTTTCTTAATGAAATAGAAAGAAAAAGATGCACTGAACTTAAATTTAGTTTAGTTTGTGAACAAGGGAATCGGCAATACTCGCTTCATCATTAACGGACTAAATTTTCAAACTTGTATTGCTTGAATAAGAGGCTTTTGGCTACTTGAATATGTGTGTATAGTTCGTTCGCGTTAAGAATGCAGTCATAATTATTCCGTCGGCCTAGCCCCGCCCCCTAACCAATCAAATCTTTTCAAATTACAAAGTCAAGTTCACAATGACAGTTGAAGGTCTTTTAAAATATAATTTGTTTGAATTTAACACCACTGTGAATACACCTTTATCTTGCAGTTGTACTGATGAGATCACTGCATTCTTAACGCGAACGAACTATAGTTTATAATTTTATTTTTTGTTTAATGTGTTTGTTTGTACAGAATAAACAAATTCGCTTTCTTTCTTTTTTTTTAATTTTTTATTTTTTTTTTTCATTGACCGTATTACTGTGCCTTGTGTTACATATTCTAACTTTTATTTATAAAAATCTAAATTATACTATGATCTAACATCGCAGACCCAAAACTCATCCTTTTAACAACAGTCTGGCACTCAGTTTTCTCGACAAATAGGCAAATAAATCTTTTTAAATACAATTTATTACGGAAAAGCAATAAAACATTCATTACATTTTGCACCTTAATTTGTAAAATAATTTCTTCCATCCACCTTTTAATTTATGATCGTGAAGTGTAAACCCGTAATTAAGAAAAGTTTTATGATCATTTAAAGTCTTCCAGTTCTCTTGTAAATACGCTCAAATTATAAATAATTTGTCCTCGTTTTACAAAATTTTGAGACGACTATGAATTTTATTTTGGTTATTATACACTCTGCTTTTCACTTCAATTGTAAGAAAATGAAACAGGCATAAAGTATAATTATAACAGTATTTTTTTATTTTCAACATGTGTCATTCGAATTGGGTACTTCATACTGCCAAGTTATAAAAACGTTTCTTTGCGTTTTTTAAATAATAAAGACAACTATATTATCTGGTTTTATTAAATTACAAATAGAAAACACGGAAGTGATATTAAATTAACGACTTTAATCTGCGGCGATTTCTCGTGCGTGTGGCGGTTGGGCCTGACTATCTTAGTCTTAGGAAAAAAAAAACCTTATCGTACTAGAGCATAAAACGCGACTTTATGTCGCCCACGCACAACATAAAGACGAACTTTTGGAGCATGCGAAGTGAAAAATATTTTTATTCCTTAACCCTGCTGCCCAAAGATTTAAATCGTTAGATTTGCCCAAACACGATAGTGCTATCTTGTTTGGTTGTTCCAATAGCCACCTTCCTGCTCCATCATCACACCTTGAACATCACCTACTTAGTGTAACATCACTTATCAGTACATATCCAATGAGTCCAAACACGATGATGCTATATTGTTTGGTTGAGGAGTTTCTATGGCCACCTTCCGGCTCCATCATCAGACCCTGGATACAACCTCGGACTATAGTAGTTGTTAAGACAAAACCAACGAGTTCTAACTCAAAGACGCTATCTCATACATATCAAACAAAAAAAAAAAACTACCTACCAGAAAAATATTAATCAAACTTTTTAACCCCGGGACCGTTTTTTGTTTATTGTACATTTATCCAAACCAGCAGCAACCAGCTTTTGGTCCAAATCCGGTAAATGTCCTTTCAATAATTCATGCAAAATTCCCATAGAAAATGCACTTTCCCGTTTTCCCGAATTTTCAAATTTTCCCGGCAACTTCTCAAATTTTCTTTCCGTAAGAACCTGTTTCGGTCTATTACGAATATTTTAGTGTAGTGATGCGCTTACCAACGAACAGCATTTAGTTTTTTTTTTATTATATGGATTACTAAACAACAAGTTGTCTAAACGGATGCAAACACATGCATGATGCAAGAGTAGACCGAGTACAGCGAGTACACGTGTCGCCATGATTATGTCTGTGCCACGGCTTGTCGATATTCAAAGGCAATAGAAAGGCAGGCTCTGAATACCTCGTTACTGGGACCTTCTTCGTGCACAGAGTAGCTTGAGACAGATACTTCGAAGATATTTTTCAAAGAATATGACGCCAGCTTCTGGCCGCGACTTCGTCCGCATGAAATAGCTCGTTTTAAAATAAAATATCCTATGACACTCTGCAAAGTCAAAGAATTTATTTCAAATAGGCACATAAATGGTAATTTTGAACGTCAAAATTTACACGGAAACAAATTTGAGTCTAGTTGTCTATGCAAAAGGTAGTTTTTGCCATCATCTTAGTTTCCTAACTTATTTATTTTCATTTGTTACTTTCGATCAAATTAATCCTTAATGATGGCTATCGCGTATGAATTCGCCGCTAGAGGCGCTAGTGTAGTGTGAGGTTTCCGAAATGTCAAATGTCAATTTTTGTGGGTGGACTACGCGGGTTCATTTAAAATTAGTTTAATGTTGTGAATATTTTGCAATACCTGAGATTAACTATGGCAAATATGAGTTACGGGTCAATTAATGTCAGTGCTTTGAGACAGTTTCATCTTTCGGAAACTTATGTCCTCCTTTTTTCTAAACAAAACGGGACTGCGGAACACTGCGGCATGCTCGATATTTTTACGGTAAGGTTTTAAGGTATTAAATATGATTAAAAAATGTAAACTTTTTTTTCACACCCGTAGTAACAAACTTTAGCAGCTACACTTCAGGACCTTACTCGACAGTGGCGCCAACTAGTGAGCACAAAAACTCCACCGTATACCTACTCAATCCTGCCAAGGCTGCGGGTTTGGTCCGAAAGGAATACCGTGGCCCTGGCACACAAGCAACTGAAGGAACACGGGTGGGTTTTAGTCAGTAAAAATCTGACACTGCTCTCTCCTCCCTTCTCCCGCTCCGCCCAGAGCGGGAGAAGTTATTTAATAACTTCCCACCCAAAACAAAACCTACTCAATACTTTATTTGCATTCCAAAATGCGTACTTAGCTTAACAGTCTTCTGAACTACATCTAATATTATTATATTAGGGTTTTTTATACATAATATTGTTTACTGTACAAAGAACAATGGCGAGAAAATTGTTGATGAAATTATTAAGCGTCTACATATATTACCGTGATAGGTACCGATGAAATAATTTACTAAGTTTTATCAAATCAAGCTTATGACCTATTAAACTCTTGAAAAAAGTCGTCATAAATGAAAACTGAATTGACTAGATTAATGATGATGATAAATAATCATGGCTTCGTTACTTTTTTTTGGCTTAGCATCATGACTTTTGGCTAAGCTGAACGTTTAATGTTGCCATGCAATATAAATCTTGTTCAAGTTACATAAAATGCTTTGCTTTTCGTATTGCATTAATATACTTATGAAATACATTTCTGCAACAGAAAATAAATGTGAAAATAAAAATCATTGTTTGTGCTAAGAATATTATTATAGCGGTCATAATTGTTTAAATTAATACACACCCTCGTAGTGCAATTTATTCGAGTATGGCAAAATCGAAAAAAAAAAGAAAAACATTTAGTTGTCAACGCATATTGACATGTACCGTATTGACAACTTGTTGTTTACGCGTGCGTCTCGTTATTTAGTTTTCCATCGATTTTCCGTGATTTTCTACTTCATCAATTGCTTTTGCTTATGGACTCTGAGATTTAATGTTCCCTGTGTGACTTGTGCTTGCCTAAGAATTCTGATTGTTTGCCTATACGAAGACATTTTTCTGTGACTCTGGATTCCAATTCTGGCTGATACCTTGGATTTTGTTGTGTGTGCATCGATTTGTTTATCACGATGGGTAACCGTGTAAAGCCTACACGCATCATGTGTGTCAACTGCAAAATATGTGTCAATAAAATGCGGCGATACCGGGAAAAATAATGGCAAATGAAATAATAACGAACTGTTGGATGTTGCGCACATACAATGGTGTGGTATCTAGGATGGGCTAGACATCAACAAAATATCTCAGCACCCTGCAGGTTTTCTTGATGACATTGTATTAAGAGAAGATGAGGAATAAATATTTTATAAAAAAGTTTTTTTTTTCTTTACCCGTGCCCTACCTCTACCATGTAATTTACCATATAATATATCTATACCTTTCTGAATACGTACTCCGTATCTTATTTTGTCGTAAAAATGCATTTCTATCAATGATATTTTAAGTGGTAAGTAGGTAGTATTTCTTTTTCGATTACTTTGTTGTTGACAAGACATAACCTCTAGAACTTCAAACTGGAATATCTTTAATTCCTGACTTCCTATAAAAGTATAACTGAAGACAAAAATGTTCAGGAATTCAAAATCTATACTTTAACATATTTTTCATAAGTAAACGCAATAAAAAATGTCAACAAAAATTTGTTCGGGAGTTCGCCTTTGTTCTTTATTATTACGAGTAGATATGTTAGCACTTATATTTTGTCGTTTAAAATAATATTCGTTTAAGTATACTATATTAGCATTTTCTTATTAAAAATAGTTTTTTTTATTTTATCAAATACATATTAATTTGCCTTCTATTTTTAATAATTTAGGTAGTTTGTAATTATTATTAACTAGCTTTTTACCGCGGCTCCGCCCGCGTAGATGTTGGTTATCGCGTAAAAACGTAGCCTATGTCCTTCTCCATATCTCAAGCTATATCTGTGCCAAATTTCATGACGATCGGGTCAGCGGTTTAGGCGTGAAAACGTAACATACACAGAGACAGAAGACAGAGTTACTTTCACATTTATAATATTAGTATGGGATATAAGTAATAAGTATGGATGGATAACATAAGGACATGTAGAATGTATTTTACCCTCATAACAATATCATTAACTAATAACGCACTCTCTGATTCCTCACACTACTCTGTATTTTGTAGAGGCGCAATGCAAACTACATACATAGGTAAAGACTCTGACTACGGAGCACCCTTTATGTATGGACAGCTCTTACATGCTCTATATTTTGCTCAACAGGGTGGGAAATATCCCCAACTTGAAGCAAAGTTACTCTGTAAAGATGGAGAATATTATGTATTCATAAACTCAAGGACGATATCAAATTATTTGATAGGGTAGGGTACTATTTCCCGTAGGAATGGCCTGAAAATAAGAATTTGCTTCAAAAAGTCGGGGTTACGCGTGTAGAACTAACCTACATGTACTTATAAAATAGTACGGCTCCACATCAAGCCTAGTGTAAATTCATAATACATGTGAAATAACACAATGGTACTTACTGCGTTTGATATTCCGGTCGGTAAAAAGTTTAAAGGTGACTTGGTCAACGAAAGTAAATAGAAACATTTTTTGTTATAATTCCGTACTAAAATGGTGCGACTCAGTCTGTCTGTCCATTTGTCACAGCTGGATATCTCAAGAAGTACTAATGCTACCAACTTTAAATTTGGAATAGTTTTAGATGACGTTTGCCCAACTATTTTGCAAATAAGAAAGACTATTTTTTTCTGCAACAGAAACTGAACGGTGGTCTTAAAATGATATATAAAATGATATGGTATCATATGAATGTGCGCTATTTGCACATTCTTAAACATTTTTCTTTTTTTAGGCCGCATAGTTTTCGACTTATGAGGAAAATTAAAAAAAAAAACCGTTACTTATCTCCGAAGTTTGCATACAGAAAAATCTGAAATTATTTTATGTGATAGAAGTTTATGTGAAGATTACACGAAAAATAAAACGATGTCTCTAAATAGCACACTTTTTCTAATATTGCAGTTTTAGGTCAGCGCCATCTCTTGACCGATAGTGAAATTAATTTAATTTATTTTTGATGGTACGGAACCCTCGGTGCGCAAGTCCGACTCGCTCTTGACCGTTTTTTTTTTGTTTTTCAATTCTATTTAGTTTCTGCTCTTCCTATACGAGTCCCAATATTTATTTGAAAATATTGTAAAAGCCAATTATTTTTAAAAGAGTAACCGTGGAGTTACCGGCTCTTCTCCATAGGAAACGACCAATTGGAACCGTGCACAAGGTGCGTTCACTTGGAACGTGAATAAATAAATAAACCTCAATTCTTTCTTACTTTCAAAATTATTATACGATTTTTCATATTCGGTTTAGTAATCCACATTTCTACATCTGTATCCCCTGATTGTAACTTCAGTACAAAATCTCTTTTATTTAGCTGACCTCAGTATTCTGTCTTATTTTCCTGTTCAGAACTGCTTATACATAATAAATCAGCATCACTGCATTCCCTAGGGGGGTGGGCAGGGGTCCTACTACGAGTGCTTTCCGTCCAAGACGAAAGACACGAAATCTGCGCTTCTGAGCGATGCATTCATTTAATATTTATATTTCGTTTGAAAAAGATTTTTTTTTGTCATGCTGCTATTCCGGGGCCTAAGTCTGCTATTTTTATAAATTCGTCACTCCAACACGTTCCCAGTGTCATTTTGCTAAAAGTTCGTAATCTGCTAAATTCATAACGGTCGATCATTGGTCGGTCAATGGTCTCGTAATAGATTTGTATTACAATGGTATTTTGAACATTTATTCATGCCAGATTTCATTTATATATATTTTTACATATTATTTATTAGTGTTATAAGCAATCTGAAGTAGTAGGAAGTTGGAAGTTTAGTAGGAAGTTTCATTTATCATTATGTACGAGATTACCAATTCTTTCAATGGAGTGTCAGTGGCTGACCATTGGAAAGTCATTATATTAGTAGATTACCAAACTTGTCAAAATCAACAATTATGAAATCAATTATAGACCATTCTGACACTATTGTAATAGCAGACTTGAGGCCCTGGGGGTCAAGTCTACTAATGTACAAACGTTGCAATGGTCTCTTCATTGTGAGTTTTTGACAGATTTGCCATACAAACACTGTCACTCACAATGGCGAGACCGTTGCAACGTTTGTAAATTAGTAGACTTAGGCTCCAGATCGGCAGTTCCCAAAGACTGCCACGTTTTTTGTTTTTCGTCAAAAGTGTCCCCCATGGCTTAGTAGTAGCAGTATCAGGGTATACGTGTTGGAATGATGAAATAAAAATCAGCATATAACTCGATAAAACTATATTATACCACGCACAAGGAAGCGTTCCGTCAATGGGATGAATTATTCCAAGAACAAACTTAACATTGTGGTTGAAAATCCAGTTCTCCCATACATTCCAACTGAAAATGTAAGTTTGTACGCACAATATTAAGAGATTTACCATGTTATATTAAGACCATAGACTTCTTATAAGTTTTCCTGTAATCTATAAGTACAGAACTAGCTTTTGTATTTTTTTTTTTTTTAATTTAGTCTCAGTAGTTTCGGAGATAAGGGGAATGGTAAGTTTTCGTCAATATTCTTAAATAACTTTAAAAGCATCTATTGTAAAATTATAAAATAAATATCTGAAATCCTTACAATAAGCCTTTTCATTTGATATGTCACACGGTACGGTTCGTATAACTTTTTTTTTACATTTTCTAAACCCCCTTAAAGTAATACACGTCCGTGTTTGGGTCACAGAAGTTCATATGTGATTCGGATTCGGAGCAAATTGGCTGTGACAGACGGACAGACTGACACATGAGTGATCCTATAAAGGTTACGTTTTTTCCTTTTGAGGTACGGAACCCTAAAAACACGCTATTTCTCTTGACTTTTCATTACTGATTCTAATGATTATAATTTTGTAAATACATATTTATTGCGGTCTCGAATCATACGTATTCACTACGATTTTATTCTGGAATTTTCGAAGAAAAACTTTTGTGAAAGAAACGCGACAATAAATCTCCATTGTATCTTTTCTCCTCATCCTTGAACCTTCAAGAAAGAAAAGGAATGAAACAATAAAGCTACGACATTCTGACGACAGAAAACGGAATTATTTGCGGCAATCTGAAGCCAGGCGGTACAGTTATAATATACCTACTGAATATTCATGTAACATTGAACGGAATAATTAATCTTAGTATGGGTGGCTGTATATCATCGACTGCCTCGTTGCTCTAGTGGTCGCCAGCGCGACTGCTGAGCATGAGGTCCTAGGTTCGATTGCCGAGTCAGGAAAAGTGTTATTGGGTTTTTACATCTGAAATTCAGTAGCCGCCCAGAATCTGGATTTGTGCCCGGTTCAAGACAATAGAGATGTTGACAATTTTTTTTTTTTTATGATATGATAAAGCAAAAAATACGTGTCTAATATGTTTTTATTATCTGATTGACGGACTAAACAGATTTTTTGTTTTACCCAGTAAACATCCCTATAGACTCGCCCACTATTACATAGTACTTTTTGACAAAATCAATCACTCAATCAATCATTTATTTTGTTAAACATAGGTATGGTTACAGATAATATATTGTCTAAAATATGTGCACTATGTTTTGCCAATTTATGGCGTACAAAATTAACATAAACAAGCAATTAAATTAAGGTGACATGTCAATAGGATAACATTAAAAAACAACAAAAAAAAACATTCGTGTAAAAACATGTCAGTTAGGTAAAAAGGTAATAAATAAAATCATAAGTGTTTAATCAGCAAGTCGGAATCGTGATACGCGTACCTCTGTTTATCAGTAGTAAACTCAGTGATGGAGTAGTAACATCTATCTAAAAGGAATTTAAACAAATTCTTCTTAAAGGTTCCCAGACATTCTTGATTTCTAATAGCTGCTGGTATACTATTATATATTTTTGGGGCCTTATCTAGCGCACTTTTGCCGAAAAATGCGGTTTTATGAGAGGTAACATGAATGGTATTCTGATAACGGTGAGAGCGCAGTTTTTCAAATAAATGCAAGTTACAGCGAGCAAACACTCCCATTTCATATAATATGTACATAAACGGTAGAGTGAGCAGACTAAGTTCCTTAAATACCTATTGGTTTACAACTACCAATCGATTGTAATTTAGTAAACGATCACAAGCATTTCTTCTAAAAGGGCGATGGTGGATCAGGTCGCGGAGCTCCTGCGCAAATTAGGTACTAAAGTTATAGCGTAAAACATTTTTTTGAGGATGATATTCTCATAGCATGTATAATTCCTTTGTTTTTTATTTTTATTTTTATATTCTTGTTTTGTATCCAACCACATTTTAAATTAAATTATATTAATTTTCTTTAAGTACGCCGTACTGGTACAGCGTCTTAATAATTATTTTGCTGCACCGGACGACGTCATTACGTCAACGCCGGCTGTCGCTGAAAACCAGCGCTGGGGCTCTGTCTTGCATAGGGTCGCAGCATAATGCTGAGCGATAGCCGTTTTGCGTGGATGTGACGCATTTTCCCCAATATTTATTAATTTCTTTTGTGTTTATGGTCTTTTTTTGCGTCATGTTTACCGCAAATGAACGTATTTTCTTTCTTTTCTTTCTTTCTTCGAAGTACAGTCTGTAGAAGACCGACAGGCAAGCAACATTACGCCAATGAGCAAGGCGAAGCCTAGACACCAACGTTTCGTCGCCTATGAGCCTTTTCGCTCTACGTTCCACCGAGTCAAGTGCAGCAAGTTGGTATTTTGCTGAGCCATCACAAAAGTGGCTGCAATAGAACAGATCTGGGCTTTGTAAAAACTCATAAGATGTCCAGATGTGAAGTATCGTCTCACCTTATTTAGGATGCCCAGCTTTTTGGCTGCAGTCTGTGTTTTGACTCGGAGGTTGAGCCGAAGTTAAGACTTAAACATAACTTGCGAAATGTGGCCTACTATAGATTATGGTTTGTTATATTATAGGTTATTATGTTAAGCCATTGGTCCCGGCTGTTATTCGTGGATCTTTGACGGGTCACAGCAGTTCATTTGTGTACCAAATTTCAACTTAATCGGGCCAGTAGATTCAGAGCAAATTGGCTGTGACAGGCGGACAGACAAACAGACGGACACACGAGTGATCCTTTAAGGGTTCTGATTTTTCTTTTGAGGTACGGAATCCTAAAAACATAAGAAGAATCATAGAAACATTCTGGGGAAAGATACTTTGATATTTTCAGGTTCTCAACCAATAACCTAATAATTCTTACCTACATACCTACACGCAACTATTATCTTAATAGACACGATAACGAGTACCTTCCTATTCATCTAGTAACAATACAAATTGCTCTTAAATTGGACAAGCCCTAAAGTTTATATTAATTAGGGGGTACGCCCAAATTGTCGGCATTCCACTAGATTAGTTACACCCCACCGCGGCCCAAGTTTGGGGTTCTTACCCTAGTAATCTGCACAATTTGCACAATAGCCTACCTTTCTTTGACTTGACAGAAGACATATGAGCGGTTCTCGAACGTTTTTATTACCAGCCTGTAATCTTTCTACTCCACCTCCGAAAGCACGTTAAACCGTTGGTCCAGGCTGCAGCTCGCCGTCCGGTAAGGACCAGGCCCGGGTCAACGGCGCGTTGTGTTCCACGTGCGCCTCAAAGAGATGTCAGCACGCACTGACGGGGTCCGCCAGGACCGATGCCTGCCAGGGTTGCGGGTTTGTCCGAAAGGGATACAGGGCCACCCCTGGAACACATGCAACTGAAGGAACACGGGTGCGTTTTAGTCAGTAAAAGTCTGACACGCCCTCCAGCTCCGCCCAGAGCAAGATAATAATATAATAATAATAATTTATTTAATTCAAGCATTCACAGTCCATAGACACACACATACATTAAAATTAAAATTATTATTTAAAATTATGCTATTTTAAAACAAATAAAAACCCAAAATAAAACTGTGATTAATAAAATTTAAATTCTCTGTTCATTAAAAATAATAAATAAAATTATAAAAATGTCAGAATTGTAAAATAAAATGTCAAGATATTATAAAATAAAAATTTTAAAACTGTATAAATTGTAAACAAAAATAATAATATTTCAAAAAAAATTAATTAAAAATATATGATAATTATTTTAAATTTTTATCTGCCCCAAGCCGGGTACGGGTGCATGTAAACTCAAACTCAAACTCAAAGCATTTATTTCAAATAAACCAATTACAGGCACTTTTGAATTGTCAAGGGGTCGGTCAGTCAGAAAGATGAAGCTAGTTGCCCATTCCAAAGCGTAGTAGGTTCCTATGGAGTAAGGCCGTATAGGTACGTCACAAATGGCGCTAACTATCGCCAAACCAAAAAAAGCGTTGTTTCACAAAATGATGCCCTTAACGTTCGTTAAAAAACTGTTTTATTCTTCTAATTTGAAGTTTGACTATCGGTTTTTTATGCAGTGACACAACGTAATCGTTATTATTTGACGTACGTATTTTACGTTAACCAAACGTTTGAAACAACCGGCCCTTAGTTTCGTAATGTAAATTCGTCTTTATAGTTGGTACGAAAAATATCACACCTGTGTTTGCCGTAGGGACAGGCTGAGGTGAAATTATACACCCACATCTCGCTAATATGTTTAGTTCTTTATTATAGGCACGAACTTAGTAATCCTCAAGTACGGAAAACCGTTATTCATTCCACAGTAAAACGAACCAATTAAACAGCGAAATCTGGTCTCTTGAATAAATCTGTCGCCAAAACCAATTAAATAAAATCCCTAGATAATTAAACATCAAATTATTAGCACAAACTGAAATTAATGCCTTTTTAATTATTACTTTGACGCAGTACCAAGAGATTAAACGGAACTCATTAAGGTTTAATTTACAGATTATTTAATGAAGAGAGATGAAGTGCCTTGTTACTGGGAAACTCAGCGTGCGCTTTACACCTAACACCGTGGGCACGAGTTTAATGATACACCCACATCTATTACAGCCATCAAAGTCTATTACAGCACTGACGAGTTTCTTATCATCAAAATCTATTACAGCACTGACGAATTTCTAACTGACAAACTAATTTGTCAATTAGAAAGTCACCCAAAGGGCAATGGAGAGGGCTATGCTTGGAGTTTCCCTACGTAATCGAATCAGAAATGAAGAGATCCGCAGGAGAACCAAGGTAACCGACATAGCTCGAAGAATTGCCAAACTTAAGTGACAATGGGCAGGGCACATGCGCGCAGAACAGATGGCCGTTGGGGCCGAAAGGTTCTGGAGTGGCGACCGCGTACCGGAAGACGTAGCGTTGGAAAGCCTCCCACAAGGTGGACCGATGACCTTATGAAAGCCGCAGGAATCCGCTGGATGCGGGGAGCACAAAACCGGTCGAGGTACGGTGCTTGGGGGAGGCCTATGTCCAGCAGTGGACGTCTTTCGGCTGAAATGATGATAATGATGATGAAACTAATTTGACTTGTATATTGACATCCTAATTTTATTAATAATTGCTTTAACATTTGTACTTTATGATTTGTATTATTTACTATGATGAGTTTATGACAATAATTGATTGTATTTTTGTTGTACCATTTTGTCAAGTATGGTCTAAATTGGATTGTTGAATTGCTGTGTGTAATAGACGAATTTAAAATCAATTGATGCTGTGTAGCGTACGACATCTTGTACTTGTACGCCGTTCAGGCAAAACATGACTGTAATAATTATAATTTGATGTAACATCTTGCATGCTATGTGTGCGTATACTCATGTTTTGGACAAATAAAAAATTATCTTACAAGCTTCACGCTCAAGCGACACGCGTCTTGCCAGTGATTGCGGAGAAAACAAATGAAAAAGTTACTTTGAGTATACCACGGGCCACGAGTCACCGCGACGCGACTTGCGGAACGACGTAGTGCTGCGTCAAGCGACGACCTGTGTCAAGCGACACGCACGCTCGTCACTTGTTTCCACACGCAACTGCAGCCGTCGACACGCGTGATGTGTCGACTGCAGCCGTAGACGTGACAGCCGTTGCAGTTGCCTCTGCCGTTGATGCGTGCCGCTCGTGTGTATGAGCACGTACGGCAGTACGTGACGCGCGTGCATGTCGCTTGACCCAGGTCCCGCTCTGTCCCGCTCCTTGCGGACACCGAATTCACACAATGCTTGGAATAATTTTAATAAAAAGAGAAAAGCGAACTTTTGATACAAAATAAAACGTGAATTATTTAGATTACTAAATTATTTACCCATCAGTGTAAACCTCAAATTAATAGAACGTCACCTTTAACAAGAGGTGCATACAATCAATAATTTTAGTAATTTTTATAGCACATAAAAACGTGCATTGTGACGATAGGATATCAAACATTATTAATATTCTTTTAGATGTAGTTTACTTATGTTAATTTATGAGTTAATATCCTCTGAAAAACGCACTATCGCGGTTTTGCTCCGGGTAGCGCCTTAATTTAATTCACGAAGAAAACAAAAGCAAATTGAAAATGTAATAGGGATGAACCTATTAAATTGTCACGCCTAATACCGGCAGGAAGTTATTCAAAATTGTAATTTCCCCAACAACGATACACAGGGGTCGTCGCCTGTAAATTGATTCCACGGCAAATTGGAATATCCCCTGAATCCAGGGGTCACTTGCAATGAAAAATACCACCGAAAGCCTGACTAACACCGCTGTAAATAAAATTATACACGGTTTGAGATGAAATCAGTTTTGGGTTCTGTATAGACGCATTAAGATTTTTTTTTTTTTTTATTGTGCCCAAATAATTCCTTCTGTTTGTCAAATATTTATGTTTATGGACTACAATTACCCTGTATTAGGAACAAAAACACCATAAACCTACGCACGATTCAAAGGCTATTTTCTACTCACGTATTGATACAAATTTGATGGTGTTATGAATATACTATTTTCGAATCCATATTATGAAATAGGTTTTTTCTCAAAATTGCAATACTTATGACACGAGAAAATCGCGTCTGAATTTTACGTAAGTGTAAGGTGTTTTTGTTCGGGACTGTACCTATAGGGTAACTTGTAGGTTATATCCATACTATCCATAGTAATATTATATCAGCCTTACTAATAAAGATTTACACACGATGTATACCGGATTTATAACGCTTACTCTACCAATAAAAGATATTTGACAGTTCAGTTGTATACATCTGTTATAGCGGTAGTTTAAATTGTATGAGAAGTTACCCAACTGTTATTCAGTCCTCAACCCTTGTTTAGTGAGCGGGTAACCATAATATTCAGACATCTGGCCGGCGTCTGCGGGAATGTTGTTAGATTTTAAGAACTTTCGAATTCAAATCTGTCTCAGTGATGGATTATTTGCATTATTTCGATCTTTTTATTGAAATAGACCATGAAGAATCACCAAGAAAAAGAAAATTTTATAAAAATCGTTTTGATCCTTTTACTTTACAAGACAATGACTTTCGAATGAAATATAGATTCAGTAAAATATATGTACGGAAAATAGTTGAGTTAGTTAGAAGTGATATAAACTATGAGCTTCTGACATAGTTTTCATTTTCACATCATGTTCCTCCTTCATACAATTGACAAAAACATAATGGCGTTCTCTCGCAAAGTCCCTGTCCTGAAATAAATTGATAAATTATCAATCACAAATCACCATAACGTTTTATATATATACTTCATCAGGTAAAGTTTGTATGTTTGGATGCAGATGTCAATGGAAACAACTCAAAGATTTAAAACTTATTTCACTAATTAATAGACAGCAACACTATTGCTGAGTGTCATAGGATATATTATAAGGTCTAAAAATAATAAAACAAAATAATATAATAATACATATAATATAATTTGTACTTCCACGCGGGCAGAAGCTAGTCTAAAATAAACTAAGTTTTCTTTTTGCCTTCAACTGATCACTATTTATGATAATATTAGCCATTACTAAAGTATCTAAAAAAATTATTTTCGCATTAAGATTGAGATAGTGGACAAAGCACTAGTTTGACATTTGAAAGGTGCGTTCTTAAACTCATTGTCAAACACGTTATTTCTTTCTTTTTACCGTAAAAATCATAAAATTCTTTTTAAATATACTTTGAAACAAAATATTGGGAACAATTTGTATTATTTATTAAAAAATAAACATTTTTTATGTTGTTTACAAGGTTTTCTAAATATCTGTACAATTTGGTAATCTAGTTTCAAAACGTTTCCGTCGAATGTTGCCAGTGACTTTTGTCATAACGAATTAATAACTATACAATGCTTACACACCGATTATTGGTAAAGGGAGTGTGTTGTAACTCTTATCCACAGTTTACACAATGTATAACTATACAGTTGTTTAACAAGTGTTTAAAATATTGTTATTAGTAAGGCTGTTAATGTGAAAGTAACTCTGTCTGTCTGTCTATCTGTCTGTCTGTCGGTATGTTACGTTTTCACGCTTAAACCGCTGAACCGATCGTGATGAAATTTGGCAGAGGCATAGCCTGGGATATGGAGAAGGACATAGGCTACTTTTTTACGCGATAACCGACATCCACACGGGCGGAGCCGCAGGTAACAGCTAGTAAGGTCTATATTTTAAGAGAAACATCTATAGGTGGTAAAGAAGCCACAACAAAGAAAAAACATTTTTGAAGTGAGAACTTCTTTAGGCATGTTGGATACTTTTGGGATGGGGAAAAAGCACTAAATTCGCGTGACCGTCACGCTCAGATATATAAGGTGTATCTATTCATACACGAAATATTTTATGAGGAACATCTATAGGTGGTAAAAAAGCCATAGCAGCGTTTTTTTTTTTTTTTTTATCTAAGTTTTTTATAGTTTTACATAATTATTATAATTTTAAAATTGCTTGTAACATTTTGCAAAAAACCTTCACATATATTTTTTTTAATTCTATGATTGACCCGCCCGGACGTGGCAACGGTGGCGGCACGAGCGCGATGCCGTTTAATAATTTTATTGATCACCATATCATGTAATATATATATATTTTTTTTAAATAATATACTTAATCCGATTTTTTTTTTAAATCGTTTCCATGGCTTCTTTACCACCCATTAATAGGTGTATCTCTTAAAATATTTCATGTTTGAATAAATACATCCTATATAATATACCTATATAACATCATCTGCCTAGCCTTTTCCCAACTTTGTTGGGGTTGGCTTCCAGTCTAACCAGATGCAGCTGAATACCAGTAATTTACATGGAGCGAATGCCTATCTGACCTCCATAACCCAGTCACGGTTAATACGATACCCCTTGGTAACATTGTCAGTCTTTCGGACTTCTAACGACCCGTAACGACTGTCAAAGATCCACGAATGACTGCCGGGACCAACGGCTTAACGTGCTTTCCGAGACACCACCCATCAAAGGACCTACCGCGGCAAGCATAGCTTAACCTGATCGATCGACCCGTGTAAGACCATCACAAGATTGTGGTTAAAAGTGTCTTACGCCATATCTGTTCACCTCCAGCGTCAGTACACTAAAAAAATGCACTCCAATCAAGTGACTTTTTAGCTTGATTGACGATATCTTTTTTAGATGAATCAAAATCTTAGTTAAGTTGATGAACACGACATGATTGCAGCAATACTATATACAATATACAATACGTTTTCAAACGTCTTTTATAATGCGCACAGCAAAAGAGTGGAACTCTCTGCCTGCGTCTGTGTTTCCGAACGCATACAACCCTAATATATTCAAAGTGAGAGTGAACAGGCTTCTTCTGGGTAAGCTCACTCCATCATAGACTTTGTCTCTGTCATCCAGACCTAGACTAAAGTCAAGAGCAAACTCATAGTAGAATTAAAAAAAAAAAAAACTAGAAATAATTGAACGCTCAAACAAGTTTCTCGATTACCCTTAACATGACATCATTGTAGAAGAGTTAAAAAAGAGACAAGTTAAAAAAAAAATAAGATTGCTTCAATGAACGGTTTAGGTGATTCCTGCAGCAGGCGAATGATCCAAAAAAAAATTGCTTACGGGCCCCTAAAAGCCTCGTTATTAATGTTCAAAAAGGGAGCGATGCAAATTTGCCCACAAATAGAAATTCTTCTCATTAACCGAGGCTTAATGACGTCTTTTTTTAGTAAAAACCAGCAAAAGAAATGCGTGGCTTTAGCTAGGAGACGAAGGTTTAGAAATAAACAGTAGGGGCGCCATGTTTTAATGTTAACATACACTTTCACATACATCGTGCCTTTCAGTGTAAGAAAAACTTTAATGATATATGTATTACGAAAATAGTTTCTTATAACAATCGTCACGTTTATATTCTTTTTAGGGTTCCGTAGTCAATAAGGACCCCTTGCCATGTCCATCTGTCTGTCTGTCTGTCTGTCCGTGGCTAGCATAGAGACTCTAAGCACTAAAAAGCTGTAATTTGGCATGGGTTAATCACGCCGACAAAGCGGTCAAATAAAACAATTTTTTTTTCTAAAGTTCCTTCCTTGCGCTTAAAGTGGGGATGATATATTTTTTTCTCGTCTATCCCATGGTGTGAGGTATCGTTGGATAGGCCGTTCAAAAGTATTGCGGGTCTATGAAATTCCGGGATCCGATTGCGTACTATTATGCTTTAGAATAAACAAGCTGAAGTGGTAATAGGCCGGCCATATTGCCGGCCTATTGTCACTTCAGCTTGCTTATTCTGTGAACTATGTCGACAACTTTGGTTCTCTGCCGGATCACCTCGTTCCGGATTCGATCCCTCAGAGAAACTCCAAGCAAAGCCCGTTCCATAGCTCGCTGAGCGACCTTGAATTTATGGACCAGCCGTACCGTGAGTGTCCACGTTTCGGCTCCGTAAGTCATAACAGGCAGGACGCACTGATTGAAGACCTGGGTCTTTAGGCTCTGTGGAATACGCGACGGGAAGACTCGACGAAGTTTCCCAAACGCTGCCCAGCCCAGCTGAATTCTTCTGTTAGCCTCCCTCTCAAAGTGTTCTTACCAATCCGCAGAGTTTGCCCGAAGTAAACATATTCTCGAACAACCTCGGGAGCACCGCAACAAGTAGCCTGTGGTCTTAAAATAACATGTTAAAACTCTCAATATAGTGCGTACACAAACTTACATTTGCAGTTAGAATGTATGGGAAAATTTGTTTTTTCACTACAATGTTAAGTTTGTTCTTGGGATAATTCATCCCAAGTATGGAACCCTTCATTGTGCGTAGTCCGAAACGCACTTGGCCGGGGTTTTTTAATTTATATATTTTACAGAACATTTTATTGGTGATCTCATTCGTCGTTTCGATGAGCTTATAAGACACGAATGTTCCGTAACAGTCCGTTCATTTTTCCTAAACGCATAGCAACCCTAGTGAGGGGTGAATATTTATTTAAAGTTGATACCAACAAATGATGTACTTTCCGCCCTAGCCAGGTAAGTTATTACGTCGCAGACTATTATTATATTGTCGCTTTGCAGTAAGATTTACCTTTAAGGTGTAGGTATGCGTCAGTCTACAGGAAATGTCTACTTTATGGTCTAGCATACAGGATGGATTAGACTGGGCAGCAAGTGTACTTTAACCGTTGTGTATGTAGTTACAGGAAAACGGTAAATACGAGACTGTCCTTATTTTTTTGAGGAATTTGATCACCATTCACAAATTTGGAAAAACAGTCGGCAAGAAAATGGGCATTTTTTACGGAGACTTTTTTGATCCTGTTTCTTATAAGGATCAAAAAACTGTACGGGACCAACTGAGGTTTGAGTACTAGAAAAATCTGATATCGCAAAAAAAAACCTTTCCCATAGATTTTGGAAGAAATGAGAAGAAACATTTTCAAATGAGAAATGAGAAGAAATGCTCACTGTTTGAAGGAATTGTGCGGGTTGGTGGATGTCACATAATTATATCTTCGAATTTTTTTGGGTGAAGATCCTCACAACTTTGTTCCTACTGCGTTTTTTAGAGCAAAGAATCGACCAATTAGTAAGAAAAAAACCGGCCAAGTGCGTGTCGGACCACGCACAATGAAAGGTTGGGACGAATTTATCATAAGAACAAACTTGACATTCTAGTTGAAAAGCAAGTTCTTCCATACATACCAACTGCAAATGTAAGTTTGTACGCACAATATTGAGAGATTTACCATGTTATTTCAAGACCATAGACTTTTTAAAGGTTTTCTGTAATCTACATATAAGTAAAAAACAAGTTCCTGTATTATTATTTTTTTTTCAGTAGTTTCGGATATAAAGGGGGAATGGTCAATTTTCATCGATTTTCTTAAATAACATTGAAAGTATTTTTTTTTATGATAAAAAATATACCTATCTCAAATTCTTACAATAAGCCCTTTCATTTGATATGTCACACGATACCAACAGTTTACACAACTTTTTTTTTTTATTTGACCCCAAGAGTGGCCCCCTTTTAAAAATTAATTTATTTACGTTACACTTCCGTGTTTGGGTTACAGAAATTCATATGTGTACCGAATTTCAACTTAATCGGCCCAGTAGATTCGGAGCAAATTAGCAGTGACAGACGGACAGACAGCCAGACAGACACACGAGTGATCCTTTAACGGGTTCCGCTTTTCATTCGGACTTACGGAACCCCAAAAATGAACTGTTTTCAAACTGAACGAACGGAAAACCAGAAATAGGTTCTTAGACAGAAATTACTATCCTGCAAATCGACGTAAAACGACGCTTAGTAAAAAGGATCATTGCTTCAGCTTTGAAAGCAAAATTATACCCTAATTTTAGTCGCAAACAGAGACCTAAAATGGGCCACAAAAAGTGTCACGTTCACGTTCAAAATCTGCGCAAAGTGGGGGATTCAATAAAAAGTGGGAGACTCGGTAAAAAGTGGCAGCGAGCCGGCTCTTACGCGGCTAAATAAAAAGTGGCGACTGCTTCATTACTGACCACATTGACGTGCGAAGGGACCAAGTGGAGATGGTAACTTTATTTCATGACCTAGGTGTACCCTAAAATACCTAGGTACATTATTTTATACGTTATCGTTTTGTGAGCCAAATTTATATTTGCCTTTCTTATACCGATGCTGATGTATTCCACAATTTTCTATGATACATTCTTTTATAGTTCGAGCATTGCGGTTATGCAGCCTTGCCTGTGTCGAAAAGGCTGGCTCAATCTTTGTCCACTTTTAAAATTATGGTATAACACACTACCTCTCCCTTTAAAAATATCAATTTGATATAAGTTCTTTGCTCTTTCTTCATGATTATTATTTTATATCCATACTAATTACCGACATCCACGTGGGCGGAGCCGCAGGCAAAAGCTAGTACATACATAAAACATGTAGGTACTTAGCTATATAAATATACTAGCTTTTGCCCGCGGCTCCGCCCGCGTGGATGTCGGTTATCGCGTAAAAGAGTAGCCTATGTCCTTCTCCATATCCCAGGCTATATCTCTGCCAAATTTCATGACGATCGGTTCAGCGGTTTCAGCGTGAAAACGTAACATACAGACAGACAGACAGACAGACAGACAGAAAGACAGACAGACAGACAGAGTTACTTTCACATTTGTAATATATAATATAATAATATATAATATAAATAATGTAAATAATAAATAATAATAATAATAATGTATAGTCCTTCCATAGTTTTAGGTAACCAGTCCATTTTAACCACCCAAACCCATAGTCCAATATCTTTGTTTCCATATCCTACAATAGTCCTATACCAACCGGGGGTTGTCCTTGGGTGCACTTGCATAGTGCGTACAGGGATAATCGTCGGTTGGTGCCTCATTCCATTTAAAATTGTCTAAGGGGCCTCTGCGAGTTGGCTTCGGCCCCTCGTACGCCTTCCAAAGGTCCGGGACCCCAGGGTCCCGAGATATGTAAACACATAAAAATATAATAATAATGTTAATATATAATATATATATACCAGCGCTGCAACACTTATTTTTAAATGTCGCAGCATCATGCTGAGATAGGAGCCTTTTGGCCCCGTACAGGTTTTTTTTTTTTTTTTTTTCATTTTACTTTGTTTTTATTTGTGTTACTATGAGTGTGTTTAGTTTAAAATGTGAACCTTCTGTATGAGTCCCAATAAATACATTTTCTTTCATTCTTTCTATAATATTAGTAAGTAAGTATAGTAAGTACGGAGTATGGATGTATTTTTTGTATTTGTAACTTTTATGGTACCTATAGATAAAATCATTCAGATTGTAATTGACAGTGTGTTCCGCAATTAGGGTGCTAGTTCCACAATAAATAATATATTTTCCTAAGCGACAGAAAAACAAAACTCTTTCCCACCTCCATGTACCAGACTGTGGGGAGCTCTTTAATCTCCAGCAATGCACCGCTATAAAATTTAATATTAATAATAATCTGAAGGCGGCGGGGACTTCACTTTATAAGTAAGAATGATAGTAAAAACATGACTTTAATTGTTCAACATTTTGTTTATTTAAACGGTTAACTTTAGACGTGTTAGCTAGGTACAATATATCATAATAATAATATCTCTAGCTACCTACTCTAATATAAGTCAGTAGTGTATAATTGGGGTTCCTGGATCAAAGATCCAGGAACCCCAATTCCACACTTGATATGGACTAGACAATCAGTCAATCAATCAATATTTGTCCATACATTTCATTCATTAATTTATTTAGGTTCTACATTCAAGTATTCGAAATATGATTATAAATACCTAGATCACATTTTCATTACAATACGATTATTCGAGTATTCTAAATATCTACCATTCATTGTGGTGTGATGCTGTCGAGATAGTGCGGATGCGCTACACAACGCATCACTTTTATCCCCCCACACCGACCGCTCCCCTATATGTTCAGATGATAGGTACCTACGTGTGTATTTGTGATTGTTTATGTTTGTGTAGATGTGTAAGAATCTATTACTAGAGTACTTTACATTTTTTTAATTTCAGTGAATTTAAATGACAAGGACGTCAAATAAAAAGCAATTTAATGGTTACAAATATGCATTTATTTATAGCAATTAAATATAAAACATAATTTAAATACGTTCTAATTCTAGCAAAATACACATCAGTTATAAAATATTTTAAGTCCGTGTATTTTAAGAGACTACAACATTCTTCTAATTACATACAATAAAACAGAAAGGGTACAAAGTAGGTAATTCCTAGTAGTCCCAAACAAATAGTCACATAACACCATTTACAGCATTTGATTATACTCGTATTATATGCTAACCATAGTAAAACATATTTGGTTATACTAACTAAATAGTCTCAAACAGGTAGTCACCAATATTATAGCATTTGATAGGATTACATACTAACATTAAAACATATTTAGCTTTATTAACTATGGGTTCTCCATGTTTTCCTGAATTTTATTTATTAACTCCTTAGTGCTACACAATATGTCATCCATTAAAATGCTCTTAACGACGTGTTGAGCACAAACCTCTGCTTCACAATAATGATTACAGATTGAACTATCCTTCTGCTCGAAGTTTTCTGCATCGATAATTTGTATTCTTATGATTTTCGAAGGTCTTGTAACAGGCTTTTTTATGTACGAATATACCATTCGCTTATTCTTTGATATTTTGCGAGATGCTTCAGCAAGACCCAAATATTTTTGATTTACTGCGTGTATTTGAGCAGGAGCCTTTTCTAAAGGTATGAAGTTAAACAGCTCTTCCGAATCCTGAAATTATAAAATATTATAATTAAAATAAAATATTCTATCATTAAATCAAATTAAATTTTGTAATAAAATCAAATATAAAATAAAATAATTAAATGAATACTCACCGACATAATTATTACTCGTTGATTACTCGCGCTTGCTGCTAAGAAACTAAATAATATTTAAATTTTCAAGATAATTTATCCTTTATATAGGAATCTAATAAATAATTTTCAATGGTTATAAAGTTCAAAATTGCTGTGAAAATATTAGCTGAGACAATACGACGCTACACCGTTTCAGATTACAATTATTTGCATACCATAATATAACGCCACAGGCATATAGACGGCGGTGCTATGCGATAGCGTCGCGGTGGTGTTTAAATGTTAGGGAATGCCTGAACACTGCTTCACATCATGTGTGGTCGCTCTCATACTGATTTGAATAATACAAAACGTCACCGCAACGCTACCGCACTGCATCGCTATCTGTGAACTGGTGACTTAAAAGTCAATACACACAGAAAGCGGCATCATCCAGAGCGGCACCTAATAGACATCTGATCCGGACCACCCATCGACTTAGCAAATTTAAGCATCTTTACATGATGAAGATAAAGTTCAAATTGCATGATCTCGATATTTCGCAAGATATTTTTCTGCAACGTAAACTATTACATATTTGCGTGTTAGGTCTGATAAAGCATTTTTAGTAACGCTTGCCCTAATTCCTTATATGGGATATCGTGACGTGGATTTACCACTATTTAAGAGTGCATCCTGCAGAAGCTGGATCACATCAACACTTCAGCTAGGTGCAGTTACATCTTACACAAAACCACCCAAGCAACGTCAATCTTCTAAAATGTAAGTATCTACTCAATTTTCAATGTAATTTACCTTGTGTTTTCTGTAAAAGTTTTACAAGAAAGAATTAAGTGGATAAGAAAATATAGTACATTCACTATTCAATCATTCAAGTATTATAGCTATTCATTTACCTCTTCAATCGTTCAGATCAGTTAGCGAGTCTTCATCTACTTATAACAATTAAACTGTTCAGTGATTCATAATTTTTGATATTCATTCATTCAAGTAATAAATTCATGCACTTAGTGTCGTCTACATGATTAAAACGAATTTAACTGTTACTATACTAATTCATTGTTTTTATTTATCACAGGTCCAAGAACACGGCTGACCATATTTTCCCTTCGGAGAACGAATCGGCAGACGAGGAGCATGCACCGGTGAAAACCAAGCCAAAGGAGAACAAAAAGCGCAAGCCTTCGTCAACGAGCAACTCCCAGCCGTCTACGAGTAAGAAAACTAAGCCAATGACTCCTGTCACAAAATCAACGGCTCGCGAGTTGTTCGGGAGCGACAGTGACGACGATGAAATCGATGTTGTTGCGGATAAAAAGACACCCCCGATATACTCGTACATCACGAGGAGACTGGCGAACGGATTTTCGCGACAAATGAACGAGCAAAAAAGAGGTGAGTTCTATATAGAACTCAAAGTGTATAAATGTGATGAAATAGAGCGGGTTCAACCAGTAAATAGGTGGCGGCACTCGGTGATCACAATTAAAAACAAATCTGACGAGGTTTCAGAGTCCTGGCGTCACCTAAACGCCTATATAACAAGCGCCAGGAAGGAGTTCAAAAAATGTGCTCCTACTTTTATAAGCTCTTATCAATAGTCTTACCAATAGTTTACATTAAGAGGTCTATGTTATAACACATATAATCATTATATACTTACATAGAGTTTATTTTAAGATAGTATTTTTGTAACCGCAATTAATCCCAATAATTAAACTATACGATAAAAAAATGTTGTCTTTTGTTTCCAGTTATACACCCCGGTGATGGCTCATCAACAAATTCTGATATTAATAATGATAAATGTCAAATTGATATCCCAGAAAATGAATACAATAAATGCCAAATTGATATCCCAGAAAATGAATACGATAAATGCCAAATTGATATCCCAGAAAATGAATACAATAAATGCCAAATTGATATCCCAGAAAATGAATACGATAAATGCCAAATTGATATCCCAGAAAATGAATACAATAAATGCCAAATTGATATCCCAGAAAATGAATACAATAAATGCCAAATTGATATCCCAGAAAATGAATACAATAAATGCCAAATTGATATCCCAGAAAATGAATACAATAAATGCCAAATTGATATCCCAGAAAATGAATACGATACAAATGTTTATGAGCGAAATTGTTTATCAAAGTATATTCATTGTGATAAATGCAAAATTGAGATCCCAGAACATAAATATAGATATCATAAGAGAACGAATATGCATAAATCGAATTGTTTAATAAAGTCAAAGTTTGAAAATATTGATATTGTAGCTACAGCATTTAAAAATAGAATCATGACTTATCGCTTAAACCCTTCAATAGAAGACGAGTACCTCATACTAGAGGCGTTCTTGGGTGATAAGCGAAAAGATGTTTTGAAAATCATTGAGTTATCATTAATGGAACATACCTGCATTAAAGTTAACTTCGAACTGTTTGCTTACTTTTTACTACCACATCTAAGTGAGCAGCAGCTCAAGTCATTTAATACGAAATATAAAACTATATACAGCAGTACTGATTTTAATAATATATATTCCAATATAATAGAAATATTCAAAAGAAAACTTACTGAATTCGAGCATTGTGAATCTGGATGGTCATTTGTCTGTATAAATCATTTAGAAATAAATATAAATAAATATTCCCCCATGCGGGGTGGTACTTATTTAGAGCTACCAGAAGTAATAAAAAACACAAAGAGTTGTTTGAATATACATAATAATGATGAATACTGTTTTTTATGGAGTATTGTTGCCTCATTATTTCCAGCAAAAAATAATGTCTGTAGAACAAACTCCTATCCACACTTTAGTTCAATATTTAATATAAAAGGAATTTCATTTCCACCTTTACCTAAAGATATCAAGTTGTTTGAAAAGAATAATTGTGAGTTCAGTATTAATATTTACGGATTAGATGAACGTTGTACTGTAACTGGTCCTCTTTATGTGACGAATTGTAAGAAAGATAAACATATTAACTTACTGTATTTTGAAAAACAAAACAAAGGTCATTATTGTTTGATAAAAAACCTTTTACGCTTAGTGCGACGACAAGTTTCATGCCATAAAGGTCAAATGCATTTATGTGAAACGTGTTTGCAATTTTTTAGTAGTGAAAAGATGTATCATTCTCATAGTTGTTCCAAAATTTTAACCATACTTCCTGATAAAAACAATACATTACAATTCAAAAATTATGAGCGAAAGCAAAAAATTAACTTTGTGATTTATGCTGACTTTGAAAGTATACTATTAAATTATAGAGAAAAACATAATGATAAATGTACGATAAAAAATAAACTACATCTACCGTCTTGTTTTGCTTATTATGTATGTTGCTCACATGATAGTAGCTTGAATAAATTCGTAACATATAGAGGACCTGACTGTGTAGAAGTGTTTGTTAAGAGATTAATTAAAGAAGCGAAGTTAATTCACAAAATTGTAATGACTAAGAAACCCATGAGATCTATGACGAGAGAGCAAACTGATAATTATAGCAAAGCAACTACATGCCATATCTGTAATCATTTATTATTTGATGATAAAGTTTGTGATCATGATCATATTACATCCGAGTACAGAGGCGCAGCGCATTCGCATTGCAATTTAATTTATAGAGTGTGTTCATTTATTCCCTGTTATCTTTCATAACTTATCTGGTTATGATTCTCATATATTTATTACGGAATTATCGAAATATGATGGTGAGATAAAAATTATACCAAAAACAAAAGAAAAATATTTAAGCATAACTAAAATAATCAAAACCGGTACAGGATGTAAACCTATACAGATTAAATTTATAGATTCATTTCAATTTCTTAGTTCAAGTCTTGACAATTTGAGTAAAACTTTAACGGAGAACGATTTTATTCATTTATCATCACAGTTCCCTGATAAAGGCCAATTAAATTTACTGCAAAGTAAAGGTATATATCCGTATGAGTACATTTGTTCATGGCAAAAATATAATGAAACACAACTTCCAGCAAAGAATCATTTTTATAACACTTTACAAATGAAACATATAACAGATACTGAATATCAACATGCCAAAAATGTGTGGAAATGTTTTGATATTAGTTCTCTTGGTGAATATACTGACTTATATTTAAAGTGTGATGTACTATTATTATGTGATATATTTGAAAATTTTAGAAAAATTTGTCTCCAGCACTATAAACTCGACCCTGCTTATTATGTGACTTCACCTGGATTGAGTTGGGACGCTATGCTCCTTTACACAGGTGTTCAGCTAGAATTGATTAATGATATAGAAATTTATAAAATGTTGGAAAAAGGAATACGTGGAGGATTAGCTCAGTGCTCTCACCGATATGCTGAAGCCAATAACATTTATTTACCTCATTTCGATATTTCTAAACCATCCTCATATCTGATATATTTAGACTGTAATAATCTTTACGGATATGCTATGACTAAAAAATTACCGATATCAGAGTTTAAATTTATGAAAAATAATGAAATCAATTTTTTTAATTTGTTTGATGTTCCTGATAATGGCGAGTACGGTTACATTTTAGAAGTAGATTTAGCATATCCAAATCATTTACATAATTTACACAGCGATTTGCCTTTTGCTCCCGAGAAATTCATACCTATTGGAGGGAAAACACCAAAACTAATTGCAAGTTTGTATGATAAATATAACTACATTATTCACTATGTTCATTTAAAAGCATGTCTTAAAAATGGCCTTGTTTTAAAAAAAATTCATAGAATCCTTTATTTTAAACAAGAATGTTTTTTGAAAAAGTATATAGACTTGAATACTAGCTTAAGACAAGCAGCTTCAACGTCATTCGAAAGAGATTTTTTTAAGCTTTTAAATAACTCAATATTTGGCAAAACTATTGAAAATAAACGTAAGCAAGTGGAGGTCAAATTAGTAACCAAATGGAGTGATGATTTGAATAAAACGAATAAAATTGTAGGTGCTGAGAAATTAATCTCAAAACCTAATTTAAAAAGTGTTTCTATCTTTAATGAAAACTTTATAGCCATACAACTGAGTCCCATGAAACTTGTTTTAGATAGACCGATATATGTTGGATTTGCGGTGCTAGAATTCTCTAAGTGGCATTTGTACAATTATCATTATAATTTTATTAAAAATAAATATGATGATAAAGCTAAATTATGCTACACTGATACTGATAGTTTGTTGTATTTAATACATACTAAAGACTTTTATAAAGACATGCGGGATAATTTATCAGAATTCGATACAAGTAATTTTGAAACTAATAATCTTTACTTTATTCCTAAGGTGAACGAAAAAATTCCTGGTTTATTTAAGGATGAGTTAGGAGGTGATCCAATTACCGAATTTACAGGCTTAAGAGCAAAGTTATATTGCATTAAATCATTAAATACACAAATAAACAAAGCTAAAGGCGTATCAAAACCTATTACAAAATGTTTAAAATCATCTAATTATAAAGATGTTTTATTTAAAAACTTAACATTAAAACGTAAGATGAATATGATAAAATCAATTAAGCATGTGTTGTTCTCACAAGAAGTAAATAAAGTAGTTTTAAACAGGATAGACGATAAAAGGCATATTCTGGGAAATCAAATAGATACTGTACCTTGGGGACATTGTGATTACATATGTTAATTTAGTATTTTTTTACATCAATGCTTTATGTATTTTTTTTTATGTAAGACTGTATACTGAATATTCTGTGTTTATAATTCTGAAATAAATTGACTTTTAACCTCACCAATTTTTTATATATATATTTTTTTAAGAGCAAATAAATTATACCTACATTAGACATAAACATGAAGTGGACCCAGAAAAATTGACTCCTTTCGAGGACTAAAACCTAAAATTAATTGCAAACTTTTATGATAAATTTAAATATGATAATTCTCAATTATTATATAAAATTTTATAATGATGTTTTTATTTAATACACACATATTTACTTGTATTTGCTGTTTTGATTTGTAAACCTTTGTTAACATTACCTGTGCAGATACTAAGTAATAAGTGTAGACGATAATTTTATTTATTTGTAACCTTATTCGACGAAATCAAAGCTAAAATAACTATGATTTAATTATTTGTGGGATTATAATTATAAATAAGCATTATAAATACTAGAACATATTACTTTTCTGACAGATACAAACATGAAGTGGGTCAAGCAACCAGTTTCATTAGAAGTTAAAAATATTGAGGTAGAGGAAAATAAGCTACACGCTAAGCATAGCGTTCTTCTGCCTAATAATATAAGATGTATAATATGTGGTCCTTCGAATTGCGGGAAAACGAACGTCATGATTAGTTTGTTAATCCACGAAAATGGTTTAAAGTTTAAAAATGTTTATTTGTATTCCAAGACTAGCTTTCAACCAAAATATAGATTTTTGAAACAGATTTTAAAAAGAGTGCCAGAAGTAAAATTTTTTATATTTAATTTTGATGATGAAGTTATTCATCCTAACGATGCATTACCAAAATCTGTTATTATTTTTGATGATGTAGTTTGTGAAAAGCAAATTAACATACGAAATTATTTTACAATGGGCAGACACAGAAGTATAGATTGTTTTTATTTATCTCAAACGTATTCCAAAATACCAAAACAGCTATTACGTGACAATGTTAACTTTTTGATAATTTTCAAGCAAGATGAAGTTAACATGAAACATATATACGATGAACATGTTAGCTCTGATATGGAGTGGTCTAAGTTCAAAGATCTGTGTTCTAAAATCTGGATACATCCTTATGATTTTTTGACTATTAATAAGGATTGTGAATTAAACAAAGGCAGATATAGACAATCATTTGACAACTTTATTTATTTTGATTGATGGTTATATAATTAATGACTGCAAAAAAAAAATCATTTGTCCATAAATACTTCTCAGTATAAGTCGTATAATGGATAACATTACAGATAAATTGATAAAGTCTGCGGACGCTATAAAGGAAAAAGTGAAACAAATGAAACATGATGAGTTTAACACTGACTCTCATCTTAAGTATTTTTTTAAGCCTCTCGCAGGCCCTCTTAATGCAATAGTAGCTAACAAGCAAATTTCTACAATAAAAAATGAAGATACTTATGATGACCAAATTAAACACACTGATATAGGTTCAAAAATATTTTTGCATGATAAATCTAATGATTTGTATGAACATGAATCATCTAATGAGTCAAGCTTATCAGAAATTTTTTATTCAGAAGATGAAGGAGGTAACACATCTGAATCAGAAAATGATAATAATGCGTCGTTGAAAAAAGAAGATATCATTGAAATATATGATGATATGAATATACCATTTGGTGTACGTAGTGACAAAAACAAACATATGATCGGAAATACAATAGTTAATTTCTCTACCACTCATGCAAACTCTGGTAAAGTGTATAAAATTTGCGTAGCTAATAAACAGTATAAAATAACACCTGGTCTAAAAGAACTATTGCTTCGCAAAAAGCCTGATTTAAGTTTGGTCAATTTAAAAGATAAATCGGTGTACAAGGAAATACTCGTCACAACGAATGCTCATAAAAGAGACTTTGACCCTGCAGGTCAAATTAAAGGTGATAAAGGTCTAAAATATTCTCAAGTGATCAAACCGTTATTTTCTGAGTCTTGTAAACACTTACAAGAACCTACAGAAGTTAAATCTAGGCAAAAAAGAGGTGCAGGTCTACCGTATCTTAAAAAATATAAAAAAAATACTGAACTTATTTATTGGGATGATCCTAATGAATTAGTGGACAGGCTTAAACTTTTGATCGCATCTAAAACTGCAGGTAATACTAATCTTGACAATGAAATTTTATCAATTACTGAAGAGCTAAAAGAAGCGGGCGTAATACAAGAATAAAAGGGCTTATCATATAAACTGTTACTTAGTCTAATTTTGTAATTCAAAAGTAACAGTTGATAAAATGAGCAAAGTGAAAAGAGAAATTATAAACGAAATTCATAGAAGTGCAAGAATAAATTTTCCTCGAAGACATGTAATATTAAAAGATATTGATGATCTTTGGCAAGCTGATTTAATGGATATGCAAAGTTTCTCCAAATTTAACAATAACTGCAAATATATTTTAGTCGTCATTGATGGATTCTCTAAGTATGCTTGGGCTATTCCACTAAAACAAAAAAATAAACAAACTGTATCTGAGGCTTTCAATACTTTATTGAGTAGAGAAAAACGTATCCCTAGAAACTTGCAAACAGATCTAGGAAAAGAATTTTACAATCAAAGTTTTAAAAAAATATTATTAAATAATTCTATCAACCACTACTGCACTTATTCAACGAAAAAGGCTTCAATTGTAGAACGGTTAATAAGGACGATAAAAAGTAAGCTTTACAAGGAATTTAGTTTCAAAGGGAATTATAAATGGACGGATGGGACACTTGCAAATATCATTAATAGATATAATCATACCACACACAGAACAATTGGTTTACCCCCCATTCAAGTGAATCATAGCAATAAAATTAAACTACTGCAGAGATATTTCAATCAAAATCAAACTAAAACAACATATCGTAAATTTAAGACAGGTGATTTTGTTCGAATAAGTAAACATAAAGGTTGTTTTGAAAAAGGTTACACTCCTAATTGGTCTATAGAGGTATTTAAGATCAGTAAAGTTCAAAACACAAATCCTGTTACATATTTATTACAAGATGTTAAAGAACAACCTATTTTAGGAGCATTTTATGATCAAGAATTACAAAAAACTAAACATCCTGACATTTACCTTGTAGAAAAAGTTTTAAAACGAAAAGGCAGAAAAGTTTTCGTGAAATGGTTGGGGTTATCATCCTGTGAAAATAGTTGGATCAGTGATACAAATGTTTTATGAGTGCTTTATCAATATAACATTATCCTCTATGATAATGGTTTCATTCTGTTTGTATACATGAAGGGAGAAGGACTTGTCAATAATTTAATTAATAATTTACCATTTGAGCTCCATTTACCGGGATATAATTATTGCGGTCCAGGAACTAGATTACTTGAAAGATTGGCTCGAGGTGATAGGGGTATAAACAAATTAGATGAATATTGTAAACATCACGATATTGCATATAATAATTCCAAAAGTTTGAAAGATCGTCACAAAGCAGATACAATTTTATTAAAAATGGCAAAAAAGCGTGCTTTATCTTTTAATGCAAGCACAGGAGAAAAACTTGCTGCCAATTTAGTTAATAATATAATGCTAACAAAAATAAGTTCTGGAGCTGGACTAAAAAAAAACTTTAAAAGTATAGTGACCCATACCAAAAAGTGCATTAAAAAAATTAAACCGAAGTGTAGGAAAAAGCTAATAGAATTGGCCTACGCTGCTGCTAGAGAGTTGAATCGTGATTCATCTGCCAGGGTACCACGTATCATACCAATTCCTAAGTCTGGCGGTGTTCTACCTTTAATACCGATATTTGCTGGTTTGTCTGCTGCTGGCAGTATTGCAAGTGGAATTGCTGGAATCGTCAAAACCATAAACGAATATAGACTTGCAAAAAAGCGTTTAAAAGAAATAAAAAGTCATAATAAGAATGCAGAAGGTGTATGTATTGGAAATGGACTGCGGCTAAACCATTACAAAAATGGACTTGGAATATATACAGATTTAAAGAAAAAAAACTAAATAGCAGGCTACCTAATCGTGCTCTTACTAATATAGATATCATATATTTTACTAAAGACGTTCCATATTTTCGCGGAGTGTATATGAGGGATACCTTACCGAAGTCTCCGTTTTTAAAAGAGTGTGGAATCATAAATTTAGATAATTCTAAAAATTCTGGTACACATTGGGTAGCCTATGTAATTTTAAATGAATATATTGAATACTTTGACAGTTACGGCAACTTGAAACCTCCAATAGAATTTGTTTGCTATGTAGGTTCTGACAATATCAATTATAATTACAATAATTTACAAAATAATAACTTATTCAATTGCGGACATTTATGCATTAAATTTCTGAAAGAGTTTTGGAAAAAGCAAGGCTTTATCAAATCATTACGTACTTGAAAATGGTTTAAATGTTAGGTGTCGCCTACATAAGACAACACTTTAACATTATCTGTTACAAGAGACGAATGTCGATAAGATTAGAGTGAGAAAAAAAAATATAATAATAATAATAATGATAGTTTATAATATAAAATCATCCGCCAAAGTAAATAGCTTTACTCGTTCTCGTACCGTCAGAAGACAAAGACATATACGAACCATAAAAAGACTAACTAAAGATAACAAATTATTTCTTCGAGCTTTGGGATTTAAATTATGAGTATTCTACAGGTAAATGACTTACCACAAATCGATAACTCTATAGTGAGTTATGAAATTCATACTTATAATCCATATAGCAACAGTTTCAATGAAAATGATGAAATACGTATACCCATACACCAGCAAGATTTGTATGTATTACCTTCAGCCAGCTACATTTACATTGAAGGTCGAGACACAGTGGTTTCGAAAGATGCAGCAGGAAAAATAACACGAAAGAATGTAAATTTTACTAATAATCATATATCATTCCTATTTCAAGATATTCGATATGAAATTAACGGTGTTGAGATAGACCGCATAAAAAATGCAGGAATTACTACCACTCTAAAATCATATGTGTCTATGAGTGAGGGGGAAAGTAAAGCTGCTGCTATTTGGGGTTGGAATTTAAATGGGGATAAAGATAATAATGGTATTTTTAGTGCCCTTATACCACTGAACAAAGTTTTAGGATTTGCGGAAGATTATAATAAAATTATCATTAACTGTAAACATGAACTTATACTCAATAGAAGCAGTTCGAAAGTCAGCGGTGTTACACTTGACAATAATAATGACTCCATTGAAGTAAATATAGAGAGACTGCAATGGCGTGTGCCTCATATAAAAGTTTCAGATCGAGAAAGATTAACTTTACTTAAATATTTACAAAAGGATCGTCCTATTCAAATAGCTTTTAGAAATTGGGACTTGTACGAATACCCTTTATTACCTAGAACTACAAAACATTCCTGGGTTGTGAAGACTGCGTCACAACTCGAAAAACCAAGGTATGTCATCTTTGGTTTGCAGACCAATAGAAAAAATATGAAAACTAGAGACTGTTCAATATTTGACCATGGTAAAATAACTAATGTTACTCTTTTTTTAAATTCGCAATATTATCCATACGAATCGGTTAATGCAAAATTTTCTGAAGATAAGTATTATATATTATATGAAATGTTTACCCAATTTCGTCAGTCTTATTATAGCACCCGGTCTGAACCGATGCTCGATTTGCGTGAATTTAAAGAAAAGGCTCCTTTATTTGTAATTGATTGCTCAAGACAGAATGAAGCCTTGAAAACTGGAGCTGTAGATGTGAGATTAGAAATTGAAAGTTCTGAGGATATACCAGAAAATACATCTGCTTATTGTCTAATCATCAACGATCGTCTGATTGAATATAAACCCTTAAGCAGTATCGTAAGGAAATTATTATGAACGCCATAGTGGATGTGCAAGGGTTTAAGACCGAAAGTAACGAGTTTATCGTGAAAGAAATAGCAATAGCATGCAGAAATCAAATTATGGTATTATTAATCAAACCACCATGTCCATTTTACAATCTTACAAAAAAAGAAAAATTGCAAGTAAATTGGATAGAGAGAAACAGAAAAATTTTCTGGAAGGAGGGTTTTATACCATACTTAAACTTAGCACGATATATTGAACCTTATCTGAAAGATAAAAACATTTTTGTTAAAGGATGTGAAAAAGTGTTGTGGCTAAGAAACATTGTAAAACATAATAAAGTGTATAATTTAGAAGATAAGAACTGTCCTAGTTTGCAAAAATTATTTGATGATTATGGAATGTCTAGTAATATATTTAGCTGCATGTATCATTCGAATGTATGTGCTTTAAAAAATGTGACATGTTTAAAAAAGTGGATTGATAATAAAAATATCTTTTGATTGTTTATAATTTAGAAGGTAAGGGCTACCTTGAAAAAATATAAGTTAAGTAATTTGTTAGCAGTTTATATCTTAACAATATTATATGTATCAGAATAAATGTTTTTTTTGTAAATGTTTTCTTGTTTTATTTCATAACAATAAGAATACGACAGCGAAATATAATTTAAAAGTTACCAAAAGCAAAATCATCACATCTCTATAAATTGAGAACACCAGATACAAGACTTCATTATTATTTTCTACATACGCGTATCGAGACCTTAAAAATGATTCAAAATTATTTCAGTCCGCGCTATGAAATATATAATAAACATAAAATTCGATTATGTTCATTTCGACATTATTGGGCTACAGCAGATTCAAAACGAAGATTGGTGATGGAAATGGCTGATGCAGGTTTTTTTTACTGTGGAAGTGGTTTAGATGACAAAGTTATGTGCTTTTCGTGTGGAGGTGGCATCGAAGATTGGGAGTATTACGATGATCCTTGGATGCAACATGCTATATTTTTCCCACATTGCTTTTATTTAAATGCCGTAAAAGGAATAGATTATGTTGACAAATTAAAACGTCTATTTTTTAAAGAAACAAAAATATAAAATTATTCTGAAGTGGAGGAGGATTGATTGATTGTCTGCTGAATAAGCTACTAAATGCTGTTAGCGTAAGATTTATTCTATCAAAACATGCATGATGCATTAAATTCGGGAAAAATTCAAGAACTTGTCTTTAGAAGTGGTAATAGAGAGCTAACATTCTCTCGAGTTAACGATATGCAGATTGGTCCCGAAAAATTGAAAGCTGGTTCAGCAAAGTGTCGGTACACCAGGACATCATCAATGAGGAACGTAATGCGTGATTTAGTGGTACCTGATTCAGAAAACATTATATGCTACCAGATTCTACCGGAAGATGAAATTCCTTTTATTTAAATGTTCCGGGGTTCATAAATGACTCTCTCTTCAAATATAGTATTCTTACAAAAGCTGTTAAAAAAATTACTTCATAAACTCGCTGTCATAGTAGTCAAGCGAGCAGTTAATCATCAACACTTTAAACGACAACATGTATCCGTTTATACAATCATCATATACTCCGTCGATTCCACCCTTGCATTTTGAAGTTTGCAAGTATATGTATCAAGTTTCCAGCTCCACGATTCCATACATTAAAACATATTTGAAGCCATCAGATCGAATCAATGGATTACTTGAAGAGTGCATTGATATCGCTAATCGGATAACATTAACTAGAGACGAGTGGGACATGATATTTATGGAAAACGCCTCTGAAATATCAGGATTCTTCACATCTAGTTCAATTCCTTTACCAAAGCAGCGGCAGCGAGAACAACAATTTGTGATCAAGTATATAAACCTGTCTGAACATGAACAAGAAGGAAGAAAAAAATTCATCATAATTGACATTGGAACAAAATCGATCGTTCTCTGTTGTGAAGAGTGGTGGTGTCTGAAATATTTACTGAATTGTCTTGATTCACGTTTACGTTACTTAACAAGGGTAAAAGGTTACTATGAGACCCGTATGAATTTCTTTAGAAAGCGATTCAAGCTCGCTCAAGTGAAAACATTGTCTGAAGCCTATGCAATTGTAGAAAATGTCTATGATGAAATGTCAATTGTGGATCAAGAAATCAAATGTTTTGTAATTGATTATTTATTCTTCTCAGGCTTTTTGTGAAATAATAATAAAATGTGTTTACTTAGTTGACAGCATTCTTTATTTCTTTTATCATGATACCAAAGACAACACACGCACAAAAACACAACCACAAAAAGTATAAATAGATTTTATTGAAATTAATCTCTTTGAATAGATGATTTCTGAACACTCATTCTGAATACAACCTTAAAATAAATGAATGAAATGTATGGACAAATATTGATTGATTGACTGATTGTCTAGTTTATATCAAATGTATAATTGGGGTTCCTGGATCTTTGATCCAGAAACCCCAATTATACACTACTTAAGTCTCTTCCTTTACCTAAATAATAATGGTGTCCACTTTATCTACTTTAATATTACTTGTTAATTTATTTAAACACATTATATCTTACATAATCTAGTTTTACGTCACACCTCGCCATAATGTAAGTTTTACCGCACGCTACGCGTACAGTAAAACTCGCATTGTGGCCAGGTGAAGACGTAAAATTGTGTACTCACCACAGGCAGTAAAAAGAAAGTCCTCTATCGCATATTTACAACCCTCGCCTGCGGCTTGGGTCACAAATACCTGCGATTTCGGGCTTTCTTTCTTTTACAGCCCTTGGTAAGTAATGTACTATTAAAGCAATAAACCTATTGTTGTCTTCTTTTTAAATGTTTGATGTAAAATGATGGCCTGACACACAGGTTTTTAATAAACCTAGATCAGGCAGGTCTTCATTACAGTTAGAATAAAATGTTCCTCGATTGTAATTAATCTAAATCATAATTTAACTTTATACTTGATTTTTTTTTTTATATGAATGACAGAAAGAAAGAAAATGTATTCATTGATAATTATTCATAATAATAATTATGTATAATACAATAGGATAAATCATGACCGGTCTGAACATAGGCTTTCCGAACTTTCACGCATTTTCTCTCACTCACACTCAAGAGATGCAAGAAATGCCAAAAAGTATTAAAAAAAATATTCATATCGAGTTCACCATATTAAAAAAAAAACATCGATATATCGACACAAAGGTGAAATTTTCTGAAAAATATTTATACTTATTAAATTCAATTTTGTTTTTTAGGATCATCATTTCTGATGTTAAATCTTAAATTAATAAATCATTGATAAAAACAAGTCCACTATTTTACGGCTCTGAATTCCAGCGGTTTTAGTCAGTGGCGACAACGGTGTTGCTATTGGAAATATATTGTATTTGATATATTTTATGTACTTGATATTTTATCTCGGTGTATCGAAATAATAGATATCGCCAAAAAATATCGATGTATCGATAGATCGATATTTTTTCTACAAGCCTATCGCTCGCACACTCGCCTCATGTCACCGTAATAATGTTATTGCGCAGTTTTCTGCGCAAATTTCAGATCGGCCATGATTCATCGGCCGTATTGTATGAGTAACTAGCTTTTGCCCGCGACTTCATCCGCGTGAAATTTCTTGTTCCCCCGTTCCCCAATCCGTTTCTCGAGATATCATCAAAAAAGCCGTTGCAAAATGTAGGTATGAGAAAATGTTTTTTTTTTCTTTTTTTTTTTTTTTTTCTTTAATTTTTCGCATGTTATTATGTATACTTAATATTATTCTGCTATTCGGCGCGGAGACAAATTCAACAAATCAAAGATCATAAAATCGGTCCAGCCATTCTTGAGTTATAAATGGTGTAACTAACCCAACTTTGTTTTATATAAGGTAGTAATTAAACGCAAATAAAAATAATATAATTTTAATATATAATTTTTGTATCCTAAAATAATCCGAATTCCAATCATAATTACTGATTGCACAACAAACTACTCAACTAATACATACATATATGGTGTTAAAAAATTAACTTTACAAACTTTAAGAGGTCCTTTCTCAAACTGAATATCTAACTTTTACTATGGGACCAGTTTTGAAATCGCAAAAAATTAACAGGTGTTCCATACAGTTTAGAACAGTAGGTATTTAATTTTAATATGGAACAGCAGTTTTTTTTTCGCGGTTTTAAAGGTGGTCCCATGGTAAAAGTTATTCAGTTCGATGGTCTTAAGGTTTGTAAAGTAATTTTTTTAAGGCGAGGTTCTTCAAGTTAACCTCTAGGAAATGTAATTTTAATGCCATTTTATTTAGAAACGGATGATTAAACACGTGAAAAAATTATAAATGTTGCTTTTGAGACCTTTCTGTAGGTACGTCGGGTACTCGTTACATAATTGGACAAAGTTCTCTAGATAGAAAAAAATCCAAACATACCCTTATTTTGTAGATTAAAACTCATTTTATTTCAATAATATACTACTTTATGTATTGAAAATCACATCAAAATAAACTTCTATGATGATGGAATGTCCGTCGGGTTTAACATTGTTAATATCGTAAAACATATAATTGTCAACCCAAAATTAACGAATTTTACGGCACCATCTACTCGTGCCCCGCTGCCACCACAAGAACAAAAATGCACGCTTGAAGAACCTCGCCTTAACACAATAACTAAACAAGCAATAATTTATATTCGTGGCGCACCGCTATTTATCTTAAAGCTTATTAATTAGCTACAAAAGTGACATCGAAAAACCTAATCATCGAAGTGGGTCTAAATTTGTTTCCAAGCCATAATAATGAGTAGTCGACGGGCCCTCGCTTCGCAAAAATAACCACGAAGGGTATGACGGGACCTTTGTTCGCCACTAGACCCCGCCATCCCTTTTAAACCTAACCTGTCCAAGTCGGAGTGCCCCAAATCCCGTAACAGTAGGTAATAAAAAAATATCGTGACTTAAGTGTATTAAATGTCGACATTTTGAACTTAGGTATAATTACTATCGACATTTTTAATCATTCGATATTTTAATCATTCGGCATTTCAACCTTAGACATTTTAAGCTTAGGGATATCAATTTTCTATTTTCCTAAAGGAATTTATTTGTCTCGCATTAGAGGAAAAAGTACCAATGTGACTTTTTCAATTCATATGTACTTTCTGAGTTTATCTTGGACATTACTGACATCGGTGAAAGAAAAACATCGTGATTAAACCTGGACTTATAGTTAATATAAGTCTGAAATCACCAATTCGTCTTGAGCAAGCGTGGTGATCAATGATCGTGCCTTCTCTGTATGAGAAGAGGCCTTTGCCCAGCAGTGGGACAGTTATAGGCTGGCTGGTAGAGGAAAAATTTAATATACCTATACTGCCCTACTAAGCGCAAAAGCGGTATCTCAATGAAAGCGAGTTTCGAGATAATTGGAGATATGTAAATATCGTTTTTTTTTACTTTATATATTGACTTCTTTGCTTATTACATAGAATTTATATATTATATTGGATCTATTTGTTACCACAATAGTTAAAATATCAAAAACGTATGTGGATATACCTTTTTCATGAAATACTGCCACACCGCTTAGTAATTATAAAATTAAAATTTGAGTTACCGCTTTTTCGTTACCTCTTCTCCTACATGTATGTATACAAAAAAATATGAATTTTCTATCGAATAAAATATGTATATTTTGAAAGGAAAAAAACAATCAAAGTTAATTTTCAAAGTCTTTTATTAATCAAATTTATAATGGCATAAAAAAATATTTCAAGAAAAAACGGATTCTATGAATAAAATCTAGTCAAAAGTAGGCAGTTCTCGCCAAAAGGACATTCTATTTTGAGGTATAATATTTTGAAAAGATTTCAAAATATTATCTTTTTTGCTTTTAGAAATGCCTTCCGCTGCAATTTTCTTCTTCGGTGGTGGTAAAACTTTAGTTTTCATAATTTTATTTCCGATTATGCTCGCAGTGATAGGGTCTTTATTGAGTCCAGTTCTGTATGTCAAATCAAAACTGCCTCTATTGACTTCTACTTCTACCATTTCATTAATATATGGACGCGGTGTAATTCGAGACAGTTTATACTGTGTCGTGTAATCTTCCCAGTCATAAAAATCTTGTACAGTCATCTCTTTAGGTTTTACGTTTTTTCCTGCAGTACTAACTGCCTGAGAAAAATCAGAAAAATCATAAATTTTGTTTTTCATGCGTTTTTTGTTTTTCATGCGTTTCATCGACAACTCCACCCTATGGTGGAAACTGTCGGCCGACATAAGGGTGTGGCCTGGTTCGAAATATTTTATCACAATCTTGTCGGCGTTGATGTCATTTGAATTCACAACGTAAATTAAGAAAGAAAAAAAAGTCCAATTTTTGTTCTGGGATGAACAATTGTCAACCCACAGTATAATCTTTTATTTATCTCGATGAAAAATTAAAAAATGGTAGTATGTACTTATGATTTCGGCTTTGGAGCGTCCAAGCAACCCTTCATACCATAGTACAGGAAAAACACTCAAACCTTTTCGGCCTTGACCAGTCGGCACGAAACTTTCGTTGTAAACTACTATCCTATGGGTAAAAATAGTAGTCGGCCTAGAAAAGTTGCTGTTCTTTTTTAAGAGATTTGGCGGTATTCAAATATACGGCCGTTTGCCTACGTAATATTGATATACCTCTAATACCCTTAGTGATTTATGGTAAAACTGAGATAGGGAAATCTTTCTTAAGGTTTTTTTAGTATGTTCTAAACAAGATACCACTAAAAGGCTTAGTTCATTAGATGCGTATTTTTTAAAGCTATCCGATGGCATAAAAATCAACTTTTCGTTTTTTTTTGAGATACCGCTTTTGCGCTTAGTAGGGCAGTATACTCCATTTGCATTAGACAAATAACGACGAAATAACGACAGTTATTGTGTAATATTGTTGAAATTACTGCACTTTAGAGTTATTTTTTTAATGTAAATTTTAGATAGATTACAGTGCTTTGTATTTATCGTGAAATAACGGAGTTTATTAAACGTTTACATCGAAATAACGAAAGGGTGAGAACAGTTATTTGTCTAATCCATACTAATATTATAAATGTGAAAGTAACTCTGTCTGTCTGTCTGTCTGTCTGTCTGTCTGTATGTTACGTTTTCACGTCTAAACCGCTGAACCGATCATCATGAAATTTGGCAGAGATATAGCCTGGGATATGGAGAAGGACATAGGCTACTTACTTACGCGATAACCGACATCCACGCGGGCTGAGCCGCGGGCAACAGCTAGTGTTATAATAAATGGAGTATAGTGTTGATATATATTTTCAAATTATCTGCCTGTACTAGTTTTGTTAAACAATTAGTATAATTGTAGTAAAATAATTTATTTGATGTAAAAAAGTATATAAACGATGGAAATAAATTGATAGGTGATTATTTATTTGATGTGCAAGTAATAATATTATATACCTTTTATTTTAAAACCTACAAAATAGATGACCCTGACCTAAATTAGGAAAAAAAAATTTGGACAAACGAACCAGTTGAAATCCAGGACTTCACGGTCAGTTGTTGAATTAGATACCCATGTAATCCACTCAAAACATAATGACACTTTTTTAATCAATCAACATTCAATTCTTCAGTACTGTATTACTGTATTCACTTTATTGCATTCCACAACGTGGTAAACTATCGGGCATACCAAAAGAAAAATAGTAGGTACCTATTTAGAGATAAGGACTCATCGTTTACTCGTACATAATTATCTTATAATCTAAACACATACAAAAACAAAACATTTTTGTGTATTTTATATGAGTTTTAGGGATTTATCATTTAAATATTCGTTTACACTGTAATAACATTTGCAATAAATTTTTTTAAATTTCGAAAACAAGATAATTTTCTGAAGCACTTGCCCGCTCTTGTTCTCTGTTCAAATTCAAGTAGGCAAAGGTCTTGAAGACAATGCCTAGCGAGTGACTAGTTTTAAAGTTAATAAAAGGCTAAGGTTACACACTAAGGTTACACAGGTGTTCACCCGATCGGTCAATTTACCTACCTCATTTCATACTTACATTTTTCGGACAATAAGATATAGATTATTTCGTTATCAAATTAGTGGCTATAGGTAAATACCATAAAAAAACCAACAAGTTCTCGTTACAATATATACGTTAGTTCAACATAATAAGTTCAGGAGGTCATAAAAAATGCTATAAGTAAGTATTCGGAATGTAAGGTTTTCCCGCCCAGGGGAAATCTGGGGGCTTTTACTTATTTGAGGAAATCATATTAAATAACTGGTTCTAGCTATAAATATGAATCTCTGTTGGACTTGAATGATGGATGACGGATAATGAGATGGGATTAAGGGTATTCTTAGACTGTTTGTTTTTGGGTAAAAACTGGTAAAAACTAACTCCTATTTTTTATAAGGGTATCGTTTAGGATAGTACATACTAATTCCATGCATTTGTAAGGGATGATTTTAAAACTATTATTCCCTACATCTAAATAATATGTAACGTCACGGTTTAGGGCGGATCAGCTGTAATTAACCCGCGAAATTCAAATTTTCTTGTTTTTTTTTTTTTTATTCAATTAGCATGTCAGTCAATTAGCAGAAGCATAAAAATATGATCCGCAACCGTAAACAATATGGCTTTACAAAGTTATAATTATTAGAATCAGCTCCTTGAATAGGAATTGGCCTCAAATGTCATGATTTCATGAAATAGTCATTCAATTTGAGTTGTATTAATGATTTAAATGATTATAATTCTATAAATAAATGTTTGATACTGCCGCTATTCATATTTAGATCAACATACAACTTGAGAGGTAGGTACAAACCTGCAAATAGCAATAATACCCTGACGCTTTAGCCGTAATACTGATATTTAAGCTGACATTTTCGCAAACTTATCCACATTTTGAATTGCAGTGCCATAAATGCTAGATTCGAGTCATCTGTCTATCTTCTGCCAAAATATACCTACCAGCCACTTATCTGATTTATCTTAACATCACTATCATTAATTTACGTTTGTGACTGTAAAGTTAAGATAGTCGTTACATAATTAGGTAAGGTGAGTGGGGGTAAATCGGAATGGATTTTTGATTAGATAAACAGTGTTGATTTGAAACTGTTGTGAAACAAAAGGATTCAAGTTAAATGCATAAAACGATGTTTTGGGTAAAAAAGTATAGTCAACTTGTTTCTATAATGTTAACAGTAATCTTTTTGAAACAATATTTTATGTAAAAAACGTTAATAAAATTGGTTTTCAGAAAAAACATATGTAAGGGAAAGATGAAATGCCGAAGGGGTAAGATTGAAATAGTGACTGGAATCGGTAGTGATCAATAAACTCTCTGCTCCAATAACCTAAATAGCTTGTAAATCAGTTACATTAAAAAAAGCGCTTTCTAAATGCAAGAGAAAAATATTTATCAAAGAAAATATATCGATCTTAGAGCCACTATATATCTCCTATCTACCTCCCCTCCTTCAAACCATGGGCACCGAAGCGGTTCAGACTGGATGGTTTTATACCAGATTCCCTTTAACTTTGATCGTTCATCAAAATATTCGTGCTATCTTTGTCTGCATAGATCTTTGACATGACCAAGCCAATCTGAGTATAACGGTGTGCATGTGTAATTAATACCCCCATATGATGCTTGTTGGGCTGCTAAGTCTGCTTCTTCGTTACCCATGATTCCAATGTGTGAGGGAATCCATTGAATGGTGACGGTTTTATTCATAGACTGCATCTTACAAATTGAGTCTAAAATAATTATGGCTATCGGGATCCCTCGAACACTCGAGGGTACTCGAGCCAAATGTTGGAGGCTGCTTTTTGAATCCGAAAATATGACAAAGTGCTTTTGATCTATACTCAGTAAATACAACAGGGCTTCAGAGATAGCTACGAGTTCACAATACATAAAAGAAATCTTGGCATTAATTTTGAATTTAGCTTTAGTATTAAGTTGAGGATAAAAAAAAGCAGCTCCTAAGTCTGAACCATCCTTGGAGCCGTCCGTAAATATTTTATAGTGTCTACTAAACTTATCATCTATCATTTTTACACACGTATTGTTAAGATTCGTTACATTTTGCAAGGGAAAGTTTGAAAGGCACCATAAATCTTAAAATACGTGAAATATACGAATCACCACTTGATAAAGCATATTAAATTTCAAATATATTTATGAATATCAAAACTAAATATTTTTTACTTAGCTATGTAAGGAGATACAGCAAGCGGGGTAAGATTAAAAAACTCAATTTTACGCGGGAAATGTGTGTGTGACTGTACCACAATTACCCCAGGCTGATAAAATTTTCGTTTTTCCTAATTATTCTAATATTAGTGTAAAGATCAGCTTCCCCTCATGGGAAGGGAACGTGCCCCTCTCTCCGCACGTTCCTGTAGGGCTCGTCACCAGACTTGGACACCCTCCCACCGTTATAAGAAATGAATTCCCAAAACTAAACTTCCTTGTTCCGACTTAGAAAGCTAGGGAACAAGGAGGGGTTCAAGGTGATGTTAATATTGGGAATTCACAGTTAGTAAACATAGGTATGGTAATTATTAATATATGAAGCTAAGAAGACAAGAGGGTATGCAAAAGTATATAATATATAAGGTGTAACGCCGACATCTCCCCTCTCGCACTAGTATCTGTAAACGAATCTTGATTATGTGTACAGGTAAAGGGATAGTTACACTTGCGCTTAATTCATTATTTATAGCTACGTTAGTTTGTCTGTTTTCAATGTACCCATTTGCGTGAGACCGGGAACCGTTTAACAACGTTTGTCTCATAGTACGTGTTATGTTAGACCTAAAATATAGAACCTATGAGGACACTATATGATTCTAACAAAACACGTTTCCTAAACATTATATAAATGTCTTACTCAACCCTAGGACAGAGTACTGAGAAGTTCAGCCGTCGTTGAGGAAGACAAGTATTGAGTAGTTCTAAACGCGTACTAATATGTATGACTCCTTTACGATGGTATACCCCTTTTTACTAAGATAATACAAAGCTAGCACAAATGTACCGTAGACTCAGTCTGTAGCAGATCTTGATGCGGTCATTCTCTGGGCACACCAAAGTGGTATTTCGTCACTTCACATTTCCTTAATCTGCCCCATTTCGAGGTTGCATTTGGCGGCAATTAGCGGCTATGCTTCCAAATAGCGTGTCTCAATAAATAGTGACGATTCAGTAATAGGCCTACAAACAGCCGGGTGATGGTTTTAATGAGACACGGTCCCTAGCGTTCTTAGAACGGTGACTACCAATCTAGTTAGGGGTACTTAGTGATGCCTAACCCCGCTCCCAGAAATGTGTGTACAACAGGCTTCTCGCAACAAGATCTGTGGCCAGACCTTTTTGGAAACAATTATCATCACTAACGTTTAGTTGTTTTATAATGCAATTACAGATCGGCCTTCTAGCCTTGTTTAATTTAAATGTACTGTGAGTATTTACGGTTCTGCCTTCCATATGTGGAGCGTCTCAAAGTCAACAGTCATCAAAAGTCAGAGCATTACTGCTCAATGTCAAGTTTAGCGGAAGGCTTTCCCCGTCTCCCTAAAACCAAACGCTTATGACAATATCTGCCAAGGTACGGATTAGGAGATGGACACATAATACTAGAAACAATAGCGCCCGTTATAAAATACGATGCTATCTCACCATGCTGGAATAAATTATCATTAATAACTCGTCAGCGATATCACCTAACTGTGACCTATAAATCACCTCACAAATTAGCCTGCTAGAACAGTTATAATTAAAGTTGACACTTACCATATAATTCCTTAAAGAGAATTAGATTACAAATCACTTACAAGGCCACTGCATAGATTACCAGTATCACTCTCCGACACGTTCCTCACACTGCCTTAAATACTAAATTAGTCGAACCTAGGACTTCGCATCGTTTCACGATCGAAAACTAACTGTACGTTATATCTAATACTCGCTATCTTGCGACAGCCCACTTGGACATCTCTTGGTATTCACCATGGCTCCTAATTTAACTAGCCTAAACTAGGACTCTCTCCTCTCGTGGTCCAGAACCGACTGTCCTGACTTAAAACTTCAAACTTCCAAATTCCCTAAAAACACGACGCGAGCGCGGGCCTTTCACGCGTTCCCATGCTTTCGGATATTTATTGCCGCTTTTGTAAAAGATCTCAATTGTTTCAAGGGTCTATTTGAGCCGCCTCGGCCCAGCATACTCTAACCAGATGTGGCCATTATTCTAATGGTTCTTAGAATTTGCGGAAGACTCATTTTGTTTTACAATTTTAAGGAATAGGATATTTTGTTAGTTTCTTTCGAATTTATTGAGTTATTGTATTCGAACTGTCTGCTTTGTCCTAAGGAGTTTATTTTCACATTCAATAGTGAATTGATGTGCTCTTAAGTGGCCCGAAACACGTGCAGGTTTTAAAATAAATATAATATTTTGTTATTATATTGGAGTACGTGACAGACAGTCACATGTGCATACGGAAAATTGTGAAAAAACACACGCACACTCTCACTTGGCGACTGATGGAGACTGCGGGGCGGGGCAAGGACAAATGGTGTCTACAACGATATTGCCGGTATTAAAAGAATTCCTTGATATTGGGCGTTATTGTATTTTTTTTATCTTTCCCCGTTTTTTTATCTTATCCCCCAGTCACCCTACACGTGTTGCACTCAAACTCAAACTCAAACTCAAAGCATTTATTTCAAATAAACCAATTACAGGCACTTTTGAATTGTCAAGGGTCGGTCAGTCAGAAAGATGAAGCTAGGTGCCCATTCCAAAGCGTAGTAGGTTCCTATGGAGAAGAACGGACAAGAAACTCCATGGACACTCTTTTAAAACAAAATATTGTTACAAAATATGGATTACATCATTCATGTTGAAGTCATACATGTGAGAACAATGTAGAAAGACGTGCACGTTAGAAGCGTCCGTAATAGAAACAATTCAAAAATTAAAAATTAATTAAAATAAGCCGTGGCAGCTAAGAGATGACCAGTCCCAACTGACGGCGCCCGTTCACGAACATGACGCATGGATCAGCACCATTTAGCTCAACCATTTTGAAGGGAACTTAATGATCCAACACACACGCCACCACCAGCGAGACATTTGAGTGAGCATGACATATTCTCAGCCGCCAGGGCACATTCAAGTCAATAAAAGACATATTACCCGGTAAATGGTAGCTCTATAGTACATAGTACTCACACCTACACCACACTAAAACGAAAGCCAATAATAAAACCGATAGGTCAATTTACACAAGCAAATAGGTATACAATCGGCATTATTTGTCGCCTAAAACCATCTTCAAACAGCAAATAACCCCTAAACTAAACAATATACGAACATTTTCACTATATCCCCGTAATGGAAACTGACAAAATTTAAGGAGCAAAGGTATTACAGCTGTGCCAAATCCCGGATTGACATTATTGCCAGTAATATCCAGCGGGCGAGGGGTTAATAGAAAACTTAATACCTTTATTTTCTTAGCTTCAGTTTAGCAGATTGTGTGGTAACCACGAGGATACCAAGAAAGTTGGGACAAAATATTTTATTCATTGGACCCTTTTTGGGATAAAAAGTCATTAAGTATATCTGTTGTACTGGCGTCTTATAGGCTGACTAAAGGATTCAATCGAGATGAGAACATGAGAGAGTATTATTACACTGTATTCTTGGTGCGGGTGACAGATGTCAGTATAGCATGACTAGGTCAGTGACATTATGCAATTCAATTTTATCGATAACGATTCTCACAGCAAAAATCTCGTTGTCTTTAGTATTATTATTATGTGATTTATTATTATTATTATTAAAAAAAAAACTTTAAAATGCTCTATTGGAGTATACTCACACACTAGAGCATTTTTTTTCCATATTTAAGTTTTTTTTTTCCAAAAAATAAACTTATAGGGGTTTATTTATAAATATTTTATGCTTAAAGTTAAGTAATGATTAGCGACTGTTTAACCATAAATTTTTAAAGTTTGAACGTCACTTAACTTTAAGCAACGTTTATGAATAAACCCTAAAATGCTCTAGTGTAAAGTTGCCAACATGTCATTTGGTAAAAATTGCCTTTCAAGCGTCGAAATAAACTAAATCTGGTATACGTTCCCAGTTTTATCCCGAACCCATAGCTACCCTATTTCGTCGTGCTGAGCCGAGATGCACCCAGCTTATGCTTATACCTTGTGGGCCCAAGATAAACCCACTGTTGACTACATCAGAACACAACCGTCACGGGCTTATTTTCCTTAATATTCGATATCGGATTCACGGAGAAATGGGGAAAAGGTAAATAAATTCCTTTTGCAAACAGAGGGTTTTGTTATTTTATTTGGAGATGGCGTGATGTGGGTACGTGATTGAAAAGCGATTTACTGATAAATATACAGGTTTATTTGAAATCGCAAAAAAAAGATTAGATTTTAGATGACAAAAATAACAAACGATTTTATTTCTGTAAGTAGGTTCAAGTAGGTTCATCATATTTTAAAACTAGATAAGGTCGGCGTTTCAGTTGTGACTACTCTTATAAGAAAGGCCGAAACAAACTCAGAGCTCACTGTCTCTTTTAAAGTCCAGACATAATCTTGGTCAAATCAAAGACTCGGTGTGTGATGCGAAAATAAATGAGAGGAAATGAAATGAAATGAAATCGTTTATTCTGTAAATAGGATATCGGAATCACGTCATATAAAAAATATAAAAACAAGCTTAGTGAAGTCGACATTTCCTATCTGACTACCCCTGAGAAGAAATGGCGAAACAAACTCAGGGGTCAAAGTCTCTTTTAATGTCCAGACATAATCTTGGTCAGATCATGTGAGGGCCATGTAGATCCGTGTCTGGGGGTCTACTCCCTAAGCACGAAGTCCGTCGTTTTGGGCTTCGTTTCGGGCGTTTCCTACTCCCTATCACCAACGGACGGACGATTCGTTCGGGGCCCGACGAAGAATGAATGACAACACGATTTGACAACTGTCCCTACTCCCGATGCGTTTTTGCCCGTCCGAAAAGTTGAACTTGACGCTTGTTTTGACGGAACCTTGTGTCAGTTGATACGACATCAAAACAGTTGTCGTTCTGTCGACGAACGATTATAATTGTTTACACTATTTAGAGACAAAGTAAGGAATTCCAAAGTATGGCTGCTTTTTTATTGCATGACGAAGCTATATAGGAAGAGCGGAGGCAACGTCGACAATATTTACGCCAAGAATTTAGGTTGGCGAGTATTCCTGACGTTACTGACTTATCTTGAAGCTATTTGGCAATTTTGCTATTCTGAATTTGACGTTTTTAAACTAAAATTTAGATTTTCTAACTAAATCTGACTATTATTAATCGCGATTGAAAAGATGTAGAATAAAATCAATTAGTTGTCATGAACTAAACTTCACACCAACATCTCGACTACTTGTACAAAATCAGTACTGTTACTGTATTTATTTTTTTCTTTTCTTTTGCTTATATCTCGAAAATGGTGCGTCCTATCGCAAAAATAATGAAAAAATCGACCCCCTTTTAGAAACCCCAAACCCCTAAAATTCAACATGTTAGTAATTTTTTTTTTCCACACCAAAAGTGAAAAATTCTATATAAAGCACGTTGAGGCTGCCCAGCTCCTGCGCGCCTCCGGCCAGAGTCCGTGTCCGTGAGTTTCTGCAGCGGTTGGGGCCATTTTACGAAATGAATAAGAAAGAAACTAAAATAAAATAATTTTAAAACTTCCCGGCTAGTATCGTTGAATTAATTTGAAAATTTCCGTCAAAATGTCAAAAAGGAAAAAGGCAAAGGTATCAACAGGATAATGCCGGTTTCCGGACAAAAATGTCAAAAATAATTCTAATCTTTATAATAAAAAGTATATTGTTAAAAATGTAGTCATTTTCTAAGGAAAAAATATTGATTTTTGTTTACTTAGCTTTAAAACCACAAAATAATTAAACCGGTAATCGACCGGTAAAATAGCACAACTCTATTGTCATCAATCGCCATGCGTCTTTCGTTCACGAATATTGTCTACGATTCCGTTGGAAACTGATGAATCCGAAATTACTAGGGAGTAGGGCTCAGTCCGACGTGTCGGACTACTAACGGACGGGCCCGTTACTTCGTTGACGGACTTAGGGAGTAGACCCCCTGAAATGGTCTTTTCAGGAAAGAACCACACAATTTTGAGTGGACCTGTCCAGTCAGTGCAAGCATTTGTCAGTAAACGTGTAGCTCAACTCAGGATTTAAGGAGCTCAACGACTCGACGAACAATACCAAAGAAAGGACATTTGGGTAGGCCGCATAAAGTACTCAAAATACCAGACCATCATTAAAACTACGTGAGAAAGAGGAAAAAGAAAAAGAGATAATCTTAAGAAAACAAATGACCCACATAGTGCTCACATTCACAATAATTAAAGTAATATAATTATATAATACTTATCTAAATATTCATGTAATTTTGTATATTATATAATATTTATTAATGTCAATAATAGTGTATATAAAACGTTGTATAATTATTAAAATGTCAAGTTTTATGGTTTAATCACAAGGCTTTAAGCAGAGCGAGCAGCTCAATCCCAAGAGTGTGGAGTAATTAAGTGAGTTTTTATATTTGGGGTGTCAGTTTACAAGGGATGGAAAGATTGCTGAAGATGTGAAAAGCAGAGTAAATGCGGGAAATACAGTGAATGGTGCTATACATGCGATTGTGACCAACCAGTCGATGCCCAAAAAGGCTCGCCTGGCTGTTCACAATGATGTATTAGTGCCTATGCTTATGTATGGAAGTGAATGTTGGGTGTGGCAAAAGAAGTATGAAAATAGAATAAATGCTGTGGAAATGCCTTCCTTGCGAAGCATGTGTGGTGTGACTATGAATGATAGGTTGAAAAATGATATGATAAGGCAACGGTGTGGTTTAAAAGAAGATGTAGTGACAAAAATTGAAAAGAGTATGCTTAGATGGTTTGGTCATGTTGAGAGGATGAATGAAAGGCGACTTACAAAAGGTATTTACAAGGCAGATGTGAGTGGAAACGCCGGGAGGGAACACCCTAGGAGAACATAATTATAGTGACCTAATTGGTGTTGTTCTTCAGAAAGGTCAGAAAAATAATATTACCTACGTCTTGTCATTGTGATCTTGTTCTCGTAACTGTATTATCTAGTCTTCATTTATTTTCGTTGCTCTTATATATAAAGTAAAGTAAAAGTTAAAGTTTTTATTTTGGAACAACAACAAATTGACATAATTACAATAGAAACGGTGATAGCTACAAAACTTAAAAACTATGTCGCAGCTATCAACGCCCGTCTAAACATAAGAAACACATTTTTCCAGACTTAACTGTGACATAGGTACAATTTAGCTAGCTTTGGAATAAGGTAAAAATTAAAAATGCATGAAGAAATAAAGAAACAAAAGCCATGCAAACTTTGTATCTTGGTAGGTGTGGTGCAGAGTGGAGTGGGAGTGTGAGTGTGGGTGTGTGCAACTGTGGGTGTGTGTAAGTGAAGGTGTATATGACGGATTGTATCCGGTACGCCAGCGCCATCTAGTGGCGTTCGATGGAGTTGGTGGAGTTCGCGCCATCGAGTCTTGACTAATCGGGACGCCAGTGCTGTTTAGCGGCGCATGACAAAATCTACAACATAACGCTCGACCGGCGGCGGCAAGTGATCGCCAAACATTCGACAAGTGAAGTTGGTCGGTGGCGGTCGAGCAGTGAAGACGTCTAGAAACTGTTGCGCGTTCGGTATAGTTGTGTCGTGTTCCTACATTAATTTCTTTGCATACCCATTACTGTATAGAATCAAGTTCTTCTAACTGAACAGACAGATTTGCTGCTGGGGAGTCTGTTCCGCTACTTCTTATTCCCAGCTAAAGCACTAGGAAGTGGTGAAGGGCGGGCGTTTTGGGGGACTGTCTTATGTAAATTTTAAAGTGCTGATTCTCAGCTTCAGTCAAATGACTTTTGAGTTTAATTCGGTTTTTCTATTGCGCAATAACCAACACTACCCACAGTACGCCCACAGTAGTTAAAACGAATACATATTTATTACGTATATATTTTATTCATGTATTATTTTTTGTGTTTGTACCAACGACGGCCCCATATTATGTCCAGGCATCACTGTCCATTCCAGGTTGCCTGGAAGACATCGCAGAAAGCAGAAGGCTGCCCATTGTGGTAAGGTTTTTTTTTTTCGGTATGTTTTCTAATTATTGTAATAATTATTTGAGCTTCGATTGAAAACGTGCCGATGTTACTATATGTAGTTAATACAGAGATAATAAATCAGTTACAAAATTAAGTAAGTATTTTGACACAATATCTCTTCGAGACGGTCACAAAACAGACAGACACATCCGGCTCCGCTTATCACAATGTTTTTATTTTAACGTCACTAACAGTATAGTAACATTATCTATGACTTATTGAACCTTTTTATCCTCAAACCGGAGGTGCAATCATTATCAGTCGTTTAGTTTATCAGTAGTTGTGAAAAAAACTGATTTGTGACATTTTAACTTTGGGAGAAAAGGGGTACAGGGCTACTGATAAATGTAGTTTTAGTAGTAACCGCTTGGTGATAAATATTCTAAACAATTAATTACGTGCCCATAGCATACATTGTAAAAAAGGCAGTTCATTAAAATTTGAATCTTTAAAAGTAGCGCCAAATCTCCAAATATCATCTTGAATAGCGTTTCCATTATACATATATTTCATAATACGACATATACTCATAATAGTACATTACTTACCAAGGGCTGTAAAAGGAAGAAAGCCCGAAATCGCAGGTATTTGTGACCCGAGCTGCAGGCAAGGGTTGTAAATATGCGATAGAGGGCTTTCTTTTTTACTTCCCGTGGTAAGTACACAATTTTACGTCTTCACCTGGCCATAATGCGAGTTTTACTGTACGCGTAGCGTGCGGTAAAACTCACATTATGTCGACGTAAAAGACCTGACAGGCGTCTTCCAAACAACGGCCGGTCGATTCTGTCAAAATCTCACCGTGAAAATATAGGTGAAGGATTGACAGCTCACTCCACGTTCACTTCACCTAGGTTTTCACGGTGAGATGGTTACAGAATAGCACTGCTGTCATCCTACCTGACGCTAGGGATTCTAGAGATTGACAGCTCACTGTGAACTGACTTCACCTACGAATTCACGGTGAGATTTTAACAGAATAGCGCTACAGATCTCTTATTACGCTTCGTCTTCCGACGACGGGATCAAAATCAAGATCAAGATCTTGACAATTCAAAAGTGCCTGTAATTGAATTATTTATTTTATTTTTATTTATTTATTTGCTTTGAGTTTGAGTCAGAAAATGTTAATAAACTGAAATGAAACATAAGGGCGGCCAACACGGACTGCTTCAAGCAGTTGAGACCGACTCCTTAAAGCCGCGACCGCGCGGTGAACTATAGTCATTCATTCGCTGCCGTACACACGACTGCTCGAGCAGTCGCGACCGCTTCAAGCCGTCAACTGCATGACGAAATTCCATCGTGCCGTCGACCGCTCGCGAGCGGTCGCGAGGCATACACCCACTGCTCGAGCCGTTGACTGCGCTAGAGCAGTCGACAGCTCTCCGACCTCCCCCCCGTCCCTTCTGGCCTCTGTCTGTCCGGCCGGCGGCGTCTGTCTGTCTGTTCGTAGGTTCGAACCACAAAACTTTGGAATAACTGTTCTTTTATACATATAGCTCATGGAAAACTTTGACATCGCCGCCGTCGTCTCCGCTTGAGTAGAAGCAGCAAAAGCAGTGCTTCCTCGTCAGAACCCATGACTCGACTGTGGTAGAAAATCAACTGCTCGAGCGGTTGGTAGCGACAGCTCGAGCAGTCAACAACCGACCGCTCGAGCAGTCGACACCGACCGCTCCAGCGGTCCGTGTACGTCGCTCAGCCGCCAACTGCTCGAGCAGTCCGTGTACGGCCGCTGTAAGACATCTATTACCTTCTAACTGAATTTACATTAATCTAAAATGTTTGTTTTCTGACAAGGAAAATATATATATATTTGTGTGTCCTAAATCTATCCACAAAAAATCAGACTTTTTTTATCTTTATTACAGAGCTTTTCTTACTCTATTTAATTATCTACCTATATCTCAAAAATATAACTCTTAATATTGAATGGCCAACATTGGTGCGCGTGCGACATACATTGGTGGATCGATGACCACTGTACAAAAATGTCCACACAAATGAAGCATTGGATGTATAATTTAGATAATGTCCAACGTTGGTCATACCTACTAACGATAAGGGACTGAACATTCTAATTAAATAAACAGCGTTCGATATTCAAATTATGCCAGTGTTGCGAGCAACGTCGATCGATTCAGACGTTTATGAAAGTGTTGCAAACGTTAAAAATTTATAGAATTTTAAATAATTATTTAAAATGCAATTAGTTTTATTCCATTTGTCCGTAATTAGTTTGTATTCGTTTGCGTTTTGGTACGATCAAAAGTATGTGGAGATTCCTTACCCGTCGAAAGAATTTGAGCACATTCCCTTCAAAGCTCGGGCGATATTCTTCACTTTTTGGAGTCTTGTAAGTATTTTTTTACTCCTTCTTTTTAAAAGACCAATTTGTTGTTTTGACAAACAATTTTTTAACTCATGCGAGGGGTTCATGAAAGGCCTTTTTTACTTGAAAAGGCTCTTTAGTAGAGCCGTCTATTTCGTGTTGGATCAAAACTACGAGACCGAGAACACTCTAAGATTAGTGCTCACGGAACTCTCTCTCTCTATCTATCGTAAATAAAAATTCTAAACCCACGCGGCTGTTAATAGGTACTTAGCCACTTTACTTACTTTTTAATTGGCATGGCTAAAACAGCGATGACTCAATAAAATAAAATATGGAGAGATAAAAATATCACCAGTCAGACAAAGTATAACACCTGGTCCGCACACTGGTCTTCTCCATCTTTCTCTAAGGGGCAAAGACTTGGACGATCAAAGCTATGGACAGGCAAAGAATTGACGCCTTCGAAATGTGGCGCTGGCGCCGCCTATTAAAAATACCATGGACAGCCCACCGCACAAATATCTCGATCCTTGAACAACTCAATCTAGCACAAAAAAATCCTTGAACCTGCCTGCAAACGTGTCGTGAGATACTTCGGCCACATTACCCGCGGAGGTACTCAAAACATATTGGAACGTCTACTGGTAACAGAAAACATAGACGGCAAAAGACCTAGAGGCTGAAGCCCAAAACGGTGTTCGGATTAAATATCCGAGTAGCTGGAGATACCTATCAGCGCCGTACTCCATTAGGCCACCGATCGTAATATGGAGAAAGACTGATGTCAATTTCAAAAGGAGTCACGGTTTTCAGCAGTGAGAGAGCGATTGAGAACAGAAGTCTCATGTTAAGCTTGGAATCGAACCCAAGACATTTGATCACCAATTGCGCTTGCTACAACTAGACCAACGACCACGGATCCTATTAAAATGCTACCTAATTGGTCTTCGAACTAATAGGTATTTATTTAAACTTACGTCCAGAGACATAAGGTAGCCTTTTTACCAACTTACAGTTTAATTTAGCTCCAACAAAATGATGTTAAGACTTAAGATGCAGATATATGCCAATGACCTTGAGTGCTCTGCACTCAACACCCACACCACACTCACCACACTCTGAGCTTGCGTGTTCTGTACTGAGCTCACGCAAGGCGTCGTACGTCCAGCCAGTAATAGGACTCGCTCATCCATGAGCGCTGGCCCAAATAAGACTAATTAATTAATATGTTATACATACAACAAAAGGTATTTTGATAAAACGCGCATACTAAAATATCAATAATTAAATTATCTTTAAAAAGGTGAAGGTTTCAGATAAATACGCTTAATAGATTTTGCGTGATTCTCAGTTTTTTGACCGCGTTAGACATAACTTTACAGATTAATTTCACCATGGTAATATAAACATAATCTAACATATTCATATATTAAGTTATTAAGGAAATGCTCTAATTTAACATATATTTTTTCCAAATCATTAACACTACTCGTATAGACGTGATCTTCAGTATAAAATAATTAAAAGTCGGTTATCGTTTGGTCGCTAAGCTACAAACTTTTAAGTAATGTCTGGGTTCGATTCCTCGATAACAAGTATAGATACATTTTTGTTTTTTGAGGTTTTCCCAAAATGGAATTCCTACTCAACACTCTGTCTGAGTTTTGACATTATATGGGTATACAAGCCTAGTTACTGGGACTACAACATTTACCTACCTATCCATCGTGCCTACCCCCTTCGACAAAAAAAGTGATAAGTTATATTTAGATATCACTCAATAACTTACCTCCACACTAATATTTATAAAGATGATAAAACAGTGAAAATTTGATAAAACAATTCATAAATACCAATCGCGTAGTCCTAACAAAAAATTAAAATGATAACGTTTACAATTAATTAAATAATATGTATATGCGATATCTATAAATACAAATATTAACTCATACATTAGGTATTTAAGGCGCTTATTTTAGCGAACGACATTTAGACGAAGTCGCTGATTGAGCCGTTTTTCCTAATTTCTTCTCAGTCACGAGATAATAATATATATTTTTAAAGGAGTGGCGCTAGTGGACCGTAGTATGCCCTCTTAACACTATCTCTGACAAACGCCAATCCCTATCACCAGTTATCTAATAGGTAGGTACCATGTAAAATGAAGCAAAATTATAATAGCCATTACACTTTTTCAGAGCCCATAAATCTAGTTAAGGCGACGATAACCGACGATTAAAACGAATCGTTTTTACTGATTGTATACTGAAGATCACGTCTAAACGAGTAGTGTTAATAATTCGAAAAAAAAAATATGTTAAATTAGAGCATTTTCTTAATAACTTCTTATGTGAATATTTTAGATTATGTCTTTATTACATAGTGAAATTAATTTGTGAAGTTATGTCTAACACGGATAAAAAAATGAGAATCACGCAAAATCTATCAAGCGTATTTTTCTGAAACCTTCACCTTTTTAAAGATAATTTAACTATTGATCTTTTAGTATACGTGTTTTATTAAAATACCTTTTGTTTTATGTGTAATAAATTCATAATGCGTTTTATTTGGGACAGCGCTCCTGGATGGGCGATTCCTATTACTGGCTGGACGTACGACGTGTTGCGTGAGCTCAGTACAGAACACGCAAGCTAACCACTCAAGGTCACTGGCATATATCTGGGCCTTAAAAAATTTCAACACATCTACTACTAGCGGTACCTACTACCGCGGACATCTGAAGCGGACCACCATAAGGGCTATTCTTGCTTGCAACGCTCGGTCGCTGTATTATATAGTAACGCTTACCTGCACTCATCAACCAATAGCACCGCAGCATCAGATTATCGCTGAGCCCCATGTTTTTGTAAATGAAAAAAAATAAATATCTTCGACAAGCCGTAGGAGGAGGTAGATTTCGAAAAAGGTTCCACGAAGAAACTTTCTCCGCGCTGACATTCCCTCCATTATGAATATTAACAAAAGACTTGGACTCGTTAAGGCAGCGAGTTTAGCATGGAAACGCCCTCAATTTTTGAGTTATAATTTTTTATTTCGAAAACTATAAGTTGTATCGCTAGACTTTTAAATTAAAAATTGTAGAGTAAATCATTTGCTTTCAAAAAAAAATATTTGCGACGCTAAAAATATTTACCGTTTCGGAGGTTTTTTTTTTTTTTTTTCATTTTTTTTTTTTTTGGAAATTTCAACCTCCTCCTCAAGTTAGGGGTTGCATCAAAAAAGTTTCAATTTAATAGTTGTCCGTATTCTTACTCGAAATGATAAAAATGTTAAACGGTTCAAAAATTTACCATAGGAAAAAGTTATGGCCAAAAAACTGATTTTCGAAAAACCGCCCCCCATGGACGAATTCAGCCCATTCACGAACTTAACCAAGTTTTGACCCTTTCGATTTTTGGGCCAAGTTTGAAAGCAATCGGTGCATAATTGCGACCTGTAGAGTGTGGCTAAATTTTGCTTGTTGCCCCACCAACCAACCAACCGAACCAACTTTTTAAACGGTGGTTGATTTGGGTTCTAGGGGTCATAACTAAAACATTAAAAAAATTCACCATAGGGGGTCTCCCTATGGTGAATTTTTCGGAAAACCCGACTTTAGGTGCAAGACCAAAAGGTAGATTTTTTCCGACGAAATCTACCTAAAAGATCGTAAAAAACCAGCCGAGGTAGTCAGACATCTATGATCATTGTCATAGCGCCTGAGAAATTTATTTAAATAAAAGATTTTTTTATTAGTCGTCGCAAAAAGGGGTGGTAAATAGACGTGGACTGCGTGGACATCCGTGAGCACAGGATGTTGTTTTGAAAATGAGCCGATTCGGATGTCCCCGTTAGTACCTGCAGTGATGAAATTCATTACCTAATCTCCGCCCGATGAGAGAATGCGTTCCTGATAGCTGTCAGCTAAGTACAAAAGAATACGTGTTTTACGAATTTAAACTTTATTCATTCCTAATCTTTTACAACTGACAGGTGTCAGAAACGCACTCTCTTGGTGGCGATTGTACAACTGTAGGTACCAAGATCTTTTGGCGCGTAGCAAATATTGAAACCAACGCCGCCATCTTGTTTTTTCACAAATGTCTACCAACAACGCGCCCTTTTCAATGTCATTCAAGCACCAAATGATCCCTGAAGCACTGTACGCACGGCTACAAATCAAGCTATACCTACATTTCCAGTTCAGGCTGATCTCGCATTGTCTAAGATTTCCGTACAATAAGAGGTCAGCTTATACTGGAAATTATAGCTTGATTTGTGGCCGTGCGTACATGGCTACCTAGTAAATTTCATCCAATGCAGCTGGTGCCCTGTTATCTTTATTATATACGACGATTCAGCAAAGCAGTGGTTCCCGTGCCCTTGTAACTTCTTAAAAAATTTGTGTGTAGGTTTTATTGTACCTATATTCTACAGTAAAATGTAGCTAACAAAACAAATCTTACTCTTTTCAGGTGCTCCAAACCGTCTACTTCATCGTATCCCTCCTAAATGACTTCATCGGCACCAACGCAGTCACAAAGAAGCCGCCGCTCATCCGCCAGATCAAAGACGTGCTCTTCAGCATCACACTCTGCACGGCGTTATACGTCGTCTTAGTCTTCTGGATCTTCCACACGTTCGCCAAAAGCGCAATATTCCCAGAAGAAGCCGAAAAAGCATTCCCAGTATGGCTGAACCACCTGATGCACACGTTAATCTTACCTATAATCCTTATCGAATTACTTGTAACTAAAAGGAATTATCCTTCGAAAAAAACTGGGTTTTCCGTAGCCATTATTTTGACAGCTATCTACGCATGTTATATCCATATTGTGTACTTCAAGTACGGTATTTGGCCATACCCATTTTTATATGTGATCAGTGCAGCGACAAAAATTTTCTATTTCATCGGTAGTGGGTTACTCGGTATGGCATTTTATTTGATAGGCGAAAAATTGGATGCGTTGGTGTCTCAGAAAACTAGTTCTAAGGTAGCTTATATGAATGGAGCTAAGAAGATACACTGATTAAGTTAATATTAATATGAAACACTGATTATAAATATAGCTATAAGTAGGTACGTACATTGCGTTTTTGTTTTATTTTTTAATTGTCTAACTAAATCCTGTCCCGTCTTCATTTGAGGACCCAACATCTTGCGCGCGGTCTATGATCATCGGGAAGCTGCTGAGCTGCACGGCGCGGTGTGGCGACACGGTTCAACCCCGATAACCACTCGCTTCCACCGACGATACTCTTCTCTAATTTAATATTTTATTATTTTTCCGGGAACTTATAATATTGTAAGATCAGGCGGCAACATACCAAGCCTTATTTAATACAGTCCACTCTTTTATTCCACCACGAGCTAACACCCATTGCCTATAAAGTTCCACTCCTAGATAAAGGACATGCATGTTCCTCATAGTCACCTCGCAGGGCTCTTTACTGAGTTAGGACTACAATATCATTGTTATAATATAATATACCTAGGTACTAGTACTATAAGAGCACGTGGGATGATCTGAAAAGTAGGCAGACATGACAATGAATCCTCAAGACCATATTATTTTCACATCATCGACACAGTAGTTCTTTATTTGTTCACTAGGTGTCAGGCTAATCGCTTGAGTTTGTAAAAATATTATTAAAATCAAGATTAATTAATATTAAACGTTACACCACAGTAGCGTTGGTACATTATGATGACCGTATTGACGGTCCAGGGCCTCAAGTCTGCTATTACAATAGTGTCAGAATGGTCTCGCCATTGTGAGTATTTGACAGATTTGCCATACAAACACTGTCAAATACTCACAATGGCGAGACCATTCTGACACTATTGTAATAGCAGACTTGAGGCCCAAGAGTGTGGTTGAGTTAGAAGGGACATGACGATTAGCCAGGGTCGGATTAGCCACAAACACACTGAATCAAAAAATAACTGTTCACTAAAATACGATTAAACATTTTCCAAACATTTAGAAAAACATGTAACATAGGTTACATGTTTTTCGAAATTATATTGGGCGTCTAATCGGTTTCATCGGCCATTGCATCTCAGGGGCCAGGCCCCCCCTGGCAAATAACGCTAGATACGCCAATGCTAAGAACTGTTAGAAGTACGCAGCAAAACAATGAATATTTTTGCCTGTATACCCAGGGCCGGATTTAAGTGTGGAGGCCCTGAGGCAATCAAGAAGTAGAGGCCCCGATTTTTTTTTTGGAAAAGACGAATAAAAACAAAGTAAAAAGATACTTTGTGAATGTGAACGTATTTTTCTTTGATGGACACAAAGGGTGTATTTTTTTTCTTATCTAAAAAAAATCAAATTGTGGAGGCCCGGGGCTAGAGACCCTGTTGCCCTGTCCTAAATCCGGCCATGCGTATACAAAACTCTTTTGCATACTGCACACCAATACTTTTACTTTTTTGCAACTTATTTGGAGATAATATAAAAATATAGGTCAATAGACTGGTCTTTTAAGTTATATTACCTCTCACAGCAGCAATCCAACAGCAACCTTAATTTAACGAGAATAAAGATCACTGTGACTTTGGAAGTGATCAAGATCAGAAGTGAAATAACTGAGAAAAGACTGTAGTAAACAAGTGATTAGCTATTCAATCTTATTCAATAATGACAAATAAGTATTTTTTGGTACAAAAATATATAATTTGCATATCAATATTTTAAATATAAACCTCTGATTCAAAACCTTTTACAATAAAATTGATTTCCTCTTCTTCCACATTCTTCTTCCTTCGTCTTTTTTTCTTCCCTTGCCATTGTGCTGTCGTCAAGCCCATTTGCTCAGCACACTTATAATAAACACGACATAAACTTTTATAAAACATTAGTACTGTAGTTGCACCTCTCAAGTATTGCTCCAAAAATGTCTTTGGATCAACCTGGTTCTCTAATTTGACTGCTATATTATAAACAAAAGTTCCATTAAAACTTTTAGAGTACTTCGTACTCTCAAAAGGAGTCCTACATAAAGTGTTCATGCTATTTAAATGCAGCAAACAACATTGAAATTGGGCAAAAGAGTGCATCTTTTTGGTGTCATAACTTTTTGGCTTCTTTTTTATCTTGTCATCCAACTCAAAATGTTTTAGTAAAACGTGTGCAGCTATTAAACTGTCTTCATATTGCACTTTGTTTTTATTTAAGAATAATTCATTTTCATCAAAATTGAGAGTAGTAGGAGTTCTTTTTAGTTCTTCAACCTTTTTGGAGTATTTGTTATTGAATTGGAAGTGACCCCTGAAAGTTCCGGTTTTTTCATCCACAGCTTCTAGCATTACATAGCAGATAAGAAGGCTATGTATATTTCCCAGAGGTACTTCACATTTAGCCACCCACCATAGAATGGCGATAAAAAACAATTGGAAATTAGATGGCAGAGTTTCTATCAATTTCAGATCTAATTCCTTCAATTGTTCTTTCAAAAAATGTTCAAAACATGATTTTAATTGGTTGGCTGTTAGTTCATAAAATGGTGAATCAAATAGTCTTGAAATACTGATGTCTTTGCCAACAAATATCCTTTTGTAACTTGTGTTCTTCTCCCGACTAACATAAATACAGTTTTCTTCTGCAAAATCTGTTAACATATCAAAAGAATATCTTAGTATAGGTAGACAAGATAGAAAGGAGTCCTCATCATAATAGTCTTCGGCTTGGGGTGAGCAGAAATATAGGTGGTGAGTAAAGAGGTTGATATAGGCTTTAGGAATATGATTCTTGCGAATTCCATCAGCAAACCATTCTGGCACACCAAGATCTAACTGATCTTCTTCAATGTCAGTTACTTCATGTTCATCTTCACCTTTTACTTCCTCATTTTCTGAAGAAACCTCTTCATTGTCTGAAGATTTATCATCATTTTCAATCTCATCTTCACAATTTTCATCATTTTCATCTTCTTCAGCTGAAAGGTTCTTCTCAAATTCCTTAGGCAACTGCCAATCAGATACAGGAGTATCATCTTCACTGATATTTAAATATTTCAATGATCTACAATGCTTGCTGTGATACCCATCAATACTTTTTTTTATTACATAAAGTACTCTTTGTTTCTGCCTTTTTTTCAATCTTCCCAATATTTTAGCTATTGCTGACTCTAAAGTTTCGTTCTGAAGCCATTGGAACAAAGCATGAATACATTTTTGCTGATCATTACTCTTCTTTTTTGTCTTTGGCAATTTTAGCTGGGAGAAAAACTTTTTAAATACCTTTTTCTCAACAAAGTCATTGCCCAGTAATGTTGCTAGTAGAGGCAGCAGTTCTTCTTTCAAACCTCCAAAATTCTTGACCATGTACTCCACTTTGTAGATTTTACATTCCAAAACAAATGTCTTTGTATCATCAATTTCTACAGGCTTTGGTTTAAAGTCTAAAGTATTAAAAGGGATGTACAGAACATTGTAGATAAAGAAGTCTGAATCATAGCTTAATACAGGGCAGTTCAGTTGCCTGGCCATTGCTGCGATTTCGTCATCAGCCTCAAACTCACAGACCGTGTATGGCACATTCATGTCAACTAAGGCTTCTATGAATACATCGCGTAGTAATAGCGGGAAAATCTGTATACTCCCTTGGGTAACTGGGTCGAGCTTAGAAGCGCCGTATATTTTAGACCTTAATCGGCTATACGCAGTTCTCAATTTCCTGTGCTCGTAACTGCCGTCGAACAAAACATAAGCAGTAATGTTGCATTTTCTCAGGTTTTTGAAGAAATTACGAACGTAAGAGAAAAACTTGTCGTAATCTCCGCCGAAAGCAGAAAAACAGTTCAGTAATCTGTACAACTGAGCGCATAAGCTGTGTCCATCGATGACCAGACAACAGTCATGTAGTAAGAAATCTTGCAGGAATGCATGCTCTTTGTGATTAATATAAGTAGTCAAACCTCGAACTCCCATGATTATAAACTCAATCCATGCTATCCATGCATTATTTACAAAGTAAATTGACCGCACTGCATAATATTGAGGTTATATTTTTGTGTTATTTTGACTTTTCTTGACAATGACAATTCATCATTTGATTAACATGACATTAGCCATAAAACATAGATCGTTTGGAAATAAAAGGTATAAGAAACTAGTAAGAGGTTCAATCCGAGTCTTACATGCCACGTTACTATTGCAGTGATTGCTGCAGCTAGGCCATATTTGCATCTCGTTTTCCTCAACAGAATACAATAATTATGACTCTATATATTTAAAAGACGTCCTAGCAGTTTGTGGCAAATCTTAAAGGCATGAAAACAAATTGTAATAAAATGCAGTTGTTTATTGAAAGTCGTTGTATTCAATGCATTAGAATTTGCTAGATTTGTCATAGACATGCGCAAAGGAAATAAAAGATTTAAAAATTAAAAATCAATACCGGTCCCGAACTCCCGACTTTCAGAACGAAACATCAAACATCATCGCTTTCAATGTTTCAATCCCCTCTCCTGCTTGCTTGCCTCGCCAACCATTTATTTCGTGCCGGCCGCGTGTGGTGAAAATCGAAACACGTGTTTTCCTAAATAAATTGCTTGAATCAATCGATTTAACTTAACAGTTTCAATTGTTTTGACCCGATCAACATATCTGTGTGTTTAAATTCAGCTAAAGAAAAGGTAAGTGTTCTAATCGATAGCGCCATTTTAGAGATGCGCCGCGTCGCATGGATTTGGGGTTTACATTTTTGGCTCTGTTTTGCAGTTTGATAAACATGACTGAGGCAAAGGAAGTAGTCGCTGAGACTAATGGAGAGGAGAAAATTAATAAAGAGGAGAGTTTGGAGGAAGACGCCTCTGAATTGGAGAGTTCTATCATACGTCAGGTTGAGTACTATTTCGGTGAGTAATGACTATTGCATACGACTGACGTAGAGTTTATATAAAGAAGATGCGTCCGGCCAAGATCATGCATCATGCACAAACAGCTAAAAACAAGCGCCTTTTATATTTGCTCTACATAACATGCTGTCAATCATGATCACCTCCTGATACAGAAGGGATTCCCCTTAATTTAACAACAGACCACAGTATGTTGATAACATTCATTTCTCATGAAAAAAATTGTATGAATGTGTGTTGTGTACAAAGTACCTAAATATACAAGTAGGTACCTACTATTCTGCAGTCCAATATGATGTGATTAGGATATGATGACCTCAGTTGACTAAAACTTATACTTTTCAAATAAATGCATTTACTTGACATTTTTATAAGTAAATACACCTATTATTTAAAAAGTAAACAACCATAAAACATAGACTTTTAGATAACATCAATATTTGATCTATTTCCAGGTGACCTGAATCTGCCCCGTGACAAGTTCCTGCGTGAACAAGTGCAGCTCGACGAGGGATGGGTGCCGCTTGAAATCCTCACCAGATTCAACCGACTCGCCAAGTTGACTAAGGATACTGATCTTATTGCCAAAGCTCTGAATAAGTCCACCAATGGATTACTAGAGGTAAGACCTATTAGTATAGGTAGCACAGGCTTATGTAAAATAAATTACCTAAGAAATATCAAGACAATAATTATAAATGGGTAAGCTCAGAGCTGCCATCTATTCCTATTATTCTAGTCAATACTGAAGAATCCAAGGTTTTAATTCTAATACCACTATGCAGTTTCAAAACATAAACTTGGCAATTTTGGATCAAATTATTAAGATTGCCTATCACATCTTATAGATGTCTGAAGACAACAAAAGAGTCAGACGAAGCCCAGACGTACCCATTCCAGAGATGAACGAAGAACGCAGGAAGGAACTCAGTAACAGGACCATCTACGCTAAAGGATTCCCCAAAGAGGCTACGCTGGATGACCTTCTGAAGCACTTCAAAAAGTATGAGCACGTCGAGAACATTATCATGAGGAAGTTCCAGGAGCGGTCCTCAAAGAAGAGGATGTTCAAAGGATCCGTGTTCATTACGTTCAAGACAAGAGAGCAGGTAAATTGCAAAAATATATGTTTTTCTTTAAAACAGTGAGTAACTTTTCTAAGGGTCAATTCATACTAGAGCAGAGTCGAAGCGCATCGAAGCGTCAATCTGAAACTTAACATAGCAAATTCACCCTTACCTCCACAACATAATACACATATTTCTTCTAAGATAGAAAAAAGACGCGCGTATTCGACAGAATTCGCGCGTCGGAGCGCAACCAACGCTGATTGGTGCGCGCGCGTTACGTTGTAGAGATAAGGGTGAATTTGCTGTGTTGTCCTTTAGATTGACGCTTCGCTGCGCTTCGACTCTGCGCTAGTATAAATTGACCCTAAAAATACTTTTTCATAGGAAAATAATGGAACTGTGGTGCCTTAGCATAGATCTGCACTTTTAAGAATTTTGTATCAACTAACTGCTACCTGCGACTTCGCCCGCGTGGCTTTTTCTAAAATAAAAGTAGACTAAGTTAATCCTTTTTATGGCTGCGAATCATATTTAGATCAATATACGACCTGATTGATAATTTTGACCAGAAAATTGCAAAGAAACTTAAGAAAATTTAAATATTTTGGGCTACCCTGACGCTTTTGCCTTAAGATACATAAAAGTTAAGATTTACAAGCTTCCTCCTGCGATTTTGCTGTAACTGACGGTCCATAATTTGATACTACCAGTTACCACCTAAGTATACATTGTGGATTGAAATAAATGATTGTGTAATGAAATTTCAGGCCGAAACATTCATGGAAGGCAAACCACATGAGTATCAAGACACAGAACTGATGATCTTATGGCAGGACGACTACATCGCGGCGAAGCAAGAAGAGTACGCCAACAAGAAGGAACAGAAGGACAAGAAAAATAAGGATAAGGACCATAATGTATGTATAAGGAACTCCTCATGAATCACTCCGTCCATTGGTGAAAATCCGTTCGATCATTTTTGAGTTTATCGCGTTCAGACAGACAGACGCGGCGGGGATTTTATTTTATAATTTAGCCCGCGTGGAAGTTGGTTATCGCGTAAAAAAGTAGCCTTTGTCCTTCTCCATATCCCAGGCTCTCTGCCAAATTTCATGACAATCGGTTCAACGGTTTAGGCATGAAAACGTAACAGACAGACTTTCACATTTATAATATTAGTATGGATTTATGTAGTGATGACAATAGGCAATACTATAGCTTCCCATTAGTGAAAGAATTTCCTGAAAAGGATCAGCAATTTCGAAGATATCCCCCACAAACTCACAAATTTGACCTCTTTATAATATTAGTATAGACTAGCAATAATATGTAAATTAGAACGAAACCATTTCATTTTTAGTATAGACCATAAAATATTAACTTTAATGTGAGACATAGTGATGCAAGAAGTTCCAAAAAGTATCGATATAGGGTGGAATCGACGCGAAGTTGGACCCCCCCCCCCCCCTGCACTGTAATTTTTCGTCGGTTATAAAAAAAAAAACAGCTATTTCCTACAAAAGTGACGTGTAGAAACCTACGTGGTCAAAATGATAGCATTTTTTTCCATCTGTCCAGAATCATGTACTGAATCCATGGTAATCGGCTTCGCGTCGATGTCCCTTCCACACTATATTGAATCGATATTTAAAAAAAATTATAACAATTTCGATGCATTGAAAGAAACATTGATGAATCGGTGAAATTTTCCGAAAAATATTTTTGCTTTATGAAATTATATTGTGTTCGTTTTTTATTCATATACATACCAAACTAGGAACATCATTTCTCCTTAATTTCGGAGATTGGCAGGAACAAACAGACAGACACAAAGATAAAAATTTTAAACATTGTTTTTTTGTTATAAGTACCGTTTATACTTTTTTATGCATTAAGTGAAAAATTGTTATTTTGACATTACAAAAAGACAATTCAATTTTATTTATTTGTATAGATGAAGCCCACACACAATAAATTAATTATCTATTGTTTGTGGCTCTCTTGGGAGTCAGCTAGTCTCGAGATGTTTAGTCGCCTGTGCTATTTGCGGCTTTACAGATCCATAAAGCCACAACAGACATTAATAAACTTAGCTGATGTCTCCAACCATAGAGTATAGTAACTATTGAAAAGGAATAGAGAGGAAAGTCGTCTATAAAGAACGGCCACGAAGAAAGTGCTGCCGTCTATGAAACTTTATCAGAACTAAATTCCAAAGCCGTGGTTATAGGTACATGTTTACTTATAAGTAGATAAACTGTATGTATACGTACTACCGCCGTATTTGAAAATTGAAAGTTCAAATACGGCGGTAGTACGCGAAGGCGACCTTTACAAAGCAGCCCAGATTTGCATTTAACAAAGAAAATAAATACCATCAAGAACAACTAAATGCAAATAGGGCTGCTGGTGTGCGACCGCCTGTAAGCAAATAATTAAAATAATAAAACCAAATCATCATAACATAATTTTTTAATCACATAATTAGCTTTCATTTAGATACATCAGTCACTTGGTAATTACGATAGCCGGGTATATTCCGAATTTTGTTATTATTTCTACCATTTACATAAGATCTCTTAATATCAAAATTATAAGAGATGAATTACATTTATGAACAATGCCACGGCGATATTTAAATTAAATCGCTGCTTTTGGTAGTACATAATTAATAAAATTCGGAATATACCCGGCTGTCGTAATTACCCCAGTACACTCTATTACAGTTATAATAATATAAAATCAATACTATGATGCCATTTATTTTTTTGGTTTAGTTTTATGTTTCATGAAGTATGAAAGGGCTGCTAATTTAATTTGGTCTTCACCATCGTAATTGTATTTACCTGACAGAATTCTATTTATGCTTTTGCACCAACTATACACTAACACATTTGTTGAGATATCTGTAAAGTATTTTATAACAATTTCCCTATGTTTATTACAATCGTGATACGAAAAGTCAGATGTTATTTCTACAAGAGATTTAATTCTTTCTTTTAAACCTGGTAAGTGCACATCATGTGTTAAAAAATTGGATACCACAAATTGGATATGGCTAAAAGATAATGACAAATTTTGAGATGGATATACTAGCCAAGTTTTGTTTTTGTTATACTCCCTTAACTTTATAAAATCGTTTCCTGGTTCGTTTTTACTGCCACAAAGAGAAAGTTTACATTTTTTGCACCCTTTTACAGCTTTTAACTCATATCATCCCAGTGTTCCAATTTCGGAACGGTTAATTTTTAAAATTTTATTTGAGTTCTTGAACGCATCCATTAATTAATGTTTTTATTTTGGTATTACTGACATTTCTAGCTGTCAGTTGAATAAATGTCATTTTACTTCGCGCGGTTGTTTTGAACAATAAAAAGATTTTATTTGGAAGTTTTTGGTGAAAATTATGGCGAATAGAAAAATGTAAGTAATTATGATATTTTATAATTATACTATTGACAATTTAGTGTTTATGTACGCGTTATGTTTTTGTTATATCATGTCATAATACATTTCTAGACAAAAAAATGGGAGAATGTGGGTAAGTGTGAATTTTGTGTACCGTTCCATTATTTGAACAGCAGGAACATACACCCACGTAAAATGTATATATTTGATTTGATAATTTACCAGTATTACCTCGTAATTATGATATTATTTATTGCAGATTGGATGTGAATCAGATAATTTCGCAGTTGGAAGAAGATGACGATGTGTTTGCGGCTGATATTTTCATCACACCTCCTGATAATTGGCAAAAAAGTCGATTGCAGTTTTCCAACAGTAGCAGCTCTAATATTATGAAATCGTTTCGAAGATTTGTTGCGTTATTTCCATGTTGCGGACAATAATAATCTTGAACCTGATGATAAGTTCGCAAAAGTTCGGCCTCTATGGAAACTGCTCAAAGCGAGATGGGTAAAGTATTATCCTGGAGATAAAAATTTGAGCATTGACGAATCTATGATTCCCTATTATGGGAAACATGGGACTAAGCTACATATCCATGGAAAGCCGATCAGATTTGGATATAAAAATTGGTCAATTTGTACTCGACTCAGCTACTTGATTTATGGTGAGCTATATCAGGGAGCTAGTACTGGTAATACTCATCCTGAACTAGGTGTTGGTGCCTCAGTTGTTCTGGATCTATTATCCAAACTGCCGCAGGGAAACTATAGTTTTTATTTTGATAAGTTTTAATAATTAATAATTATAATAAATAAAAAGGTCTATAGAATAGTTTTATTTCATAACGAAATCCATAGCCACTAACGGTATCTTAGATGTACCTATGTATAATCCTAGTGTTCCATTATTGGAACGGTTACAAAACTCAAAATCCAAATTCCGTAAATTTTTTTTAGATATGTAGGTACCATTATACATCTATAAACATACTCTGATCCGATTTTTATAAAAATTGGACCTGTTTTATTATGGTTGGGATGATACGAGTTAATACCTTTGTTAGGGCCCATCCACAAACATAATTTCTCTGGAAGATGCCAGGAGTTTCGGTGTCGTCTATCCTAAACAGTTGAAGTGGCTCACCAATGTGCACATTTTTATATTTACCAGTTTCTTCCTGGATTTTGTCTTTTTCAGTAATAAAAAACTGCAGTGACTGTAGGCAAGAATTTGTGTCCTCTTCACAATTTGCACGAGGTGAATGGTGAGCACTAAAATTGTTTAGTAGCAATGTTTTATATGCTCCCTCAAACCCTACACAATTTGGCGACACATTGCGTGCACCCATACTCCTGACATTTCCAAAGAAATTTTCCAGAGGATCCTGATTGCAGTTTCGAGTCAGGAAACAATCTTGTGAGTATTTCTCATTTAAAGTTTTCCATAAAAGTTGAAATCCCTCTATGGTTTTAATCCAATTACTTACAGTTGGAACTCGTTTTTCTATTTTGCTTACTCTATCTACATAGAGTACAGAATTAAAAAAACTTTTTGCCTCATTCCACAGTTTGTGATGTGGAGAGTTTTTTTTTACAGCTCCAGTATAGATTTTGCCATTTTTAACATAAAAAGTGCCACCATTTAGGCTATCAAATAACTTATCAATCATTTGTATAAATGGTATTATTTTTTCCATATCTTTTGGAACTTCATTCCTAATAGACAAATGTTTTATGCCAACAGCTACGCTGTGACTAAATAGTTGTGCAGCTGGCTTGACCCGCATTTTATTAATTTTTTCAGTCAGTACATGCTCCTCTGTGAGTTTATGCATCAACCGGAGCTCACCATAACATTTGTCAGCCTCATAGAGCATGTTAAAATATTCCCATTTCACAGTTACCTCCTCTTTTGAATTTGGATCAACAAATACTAAGTCTTTATTTAATAAATTATTCCTCAAACCCTTTAAGAGGTGTGGCACATCATAAAGGGGTATTATTTCCATTGCACCAACAATGAAAATATTGTTTTTAAAATTTTGCTCCTTCCTTAAATACTGTCGCTTAGCATCCGATATGAGGCTGTTGATGGTGGCAGTATTTATTCCACTTTGATCACAGACAGTCACTAGGACCTGAAGTCCAGTGGACTGAATATTTTTTATAACATTTATTACAATATTTTTTAAGTCTACAGACTTCATATTTTGGCTAAAGTAATAAGCAACTGGCTGCTTAAAATTTTTTCTCAGACCTTTTATCATAAAAACCGTGACATGGTCAGCAAACTTATGGGTCTTATGAGTGCCAAGATTCTCGAAACCAATAATTTCGTCCCTTGATTTGTCATAATGGACATGCGGAGTTATAGACATTTCGTCAAAAATCAGGCTACAAACACGGTCTTCGGCATTCATTTTTGAAACTGTATCTTTTAACTTTTCAAAAATTATTTTGTTTATGCCGGGAACTAACTTTACGGCTTTTAAAACATTTAACAGAGTCTTCTTAGATGGCAAACAAAAATACTTGCTGAGAAGGCTATAACATTTCGGACTCCTTTTCAGTAAGGAAAGCGAAAGTACTTTTTCTTCCTCAGTAACTTTTTCTTTGTCGACCTCGTGAGCTTTTTCTTGACTCCCTGCATTGTAAACCAGTAAAAATTCTGGCCGCCTTGGACATACTACTTTTTACTTTAACAGACGATCGTGCAATTCGTTCTGCCCTTGCCAGTCGGGTTTTGAACGACTCTTCTTTATTTTTCATCCGAGTAACCATTTTCTTCAGGTTTGTGATTTGCCTCTGGTAGTCTTTGATCTGTTCCGTCCTAGTTCGGGTAATATTAGTTTTTCCTGAAAAGTTAAGATTGACTGTTATAATAAGATCCAATAAAAACATTCGCCTTATTGTTATAATAGAAAATGGGAAAGATTTTGAAGATATTTGTGTTTTTATCATTGTCACTCAATCACGCAGGAATGGCTGAATCGATTTCGATGAAATTGTGCACCAAGATAGTCGGTCATCCTGGATTAGCACAGGATACTTTCTATCCCAGTAATCTGGAAGATGCTAGCAAAGGCTAGACTATAATATTAGGACTATAAATCGCCAAAATGCCAGATCATTTGTTAAATTAAATGTAGAGGGGACACCACACACACATTTTTTAAGTGCATGCTTCTTCGATTTGGAATCTTTGAAATATTTATTAAGTTCAGTTAAGCTACTACTCATTTATTTATTGTACCCCAAACAATAAATCAATTATCTATATAGACAAAATACTAACATACCTTTGCATAATGATGTTTGCGATTTAGAAGGTTCTTTCTCAATATACGGCATACAAGCATCTACTGACGTTTGTATATGCACGTGGCTCGTCAATGCAATGTCTATAAGAAAAAAGGAAATATTCATAAGAAGGTACAATTTTACCCAGTATTATGATACAATCCATACTAATATTATAAATGTGAAAGTAACTCTGTCTGTCTGTCTGTATGTTACGTTTTCACGCCTAAACCGCTGAACCGATCATCATGAAATTTGGCAGAGATATAGCCTGGGATATGGAGAAGGACATAGGCTACTTTTTTACGCGATAACCGACATCCACGCGGGCGGAGCCGTGGGCAAAAGCTAGTTATAATATATATCGTTATATATATTATAATCTAAGACATGACCATGTAATCTATTACATGGGCCTTAAATAGGCACACTTTTACCACCCTACCCTTCGGGGAAACAAGGAGTGATGTTATGTATTATATCTAAGAGTAATTGAAAAAATAATTGAATAACCTCTACAGGCATAGCAACATTAAGTTGCTTGATAGGTTAACCAAGCTAACGAATGGGTAAGTACACACGCTCAGCAGGGCTAGTATGGCAGAAAAGGGGAAAGAGAGAAGTTTCTTCTCAGGACCAAAACAAATAAAGAGATTGTGACGACCAATTCATTTGTGGACGGTTAAAGTGACAATCCTTTTTAGTCATATTAAGAAAGGCCTTGTATTTGTCTTCTGTCATAAAGATAAAGGAGTGATAAACAGTTTCGACCACACTCCATCTTGACCCATCGACCTAGCCCTGCAAACATGATAAACATTATGTGTGACAATAATTATTTACCCGTATTCTGTGTTACACCGGATGATGATGGTGCATCCATTTCAACGTTTGCTGAGGAAACAGCTAGCTTCATCCTTGGTAAGCAATAATTATGCTCTGTATCCAGATCGGTTATTACTTTTGGCACACCTGAAACGTAATTTAGTGTTAGGTAATTTCTGGTTTCTAGAGACAGCCAAACAGATTTCAACAAAATTTGGCACACAGGTAGACCACGTCTTGGATTAACGCATACGGTTTTTATCCCAGTTCTTCTGGGTTGCAGGTGAAAGCAAATGCAGCAACTGGTTATCAAATAATTATAAAAAAAAATCATTCATATGCATTTATTGCCTGTTATGATTATGTTGTTGTGTAAAGTATATTATTGCCAATATTGGTAATGTGTTAAATTGTTTAATGGAATACTCATGTTCCTATCTTTATATTATTATAATAATAATGTTGCTATTAATCTGAGTAAAGGTCCAATAGATAGAATTATCTGTTTTGAGATAACGGTAATTTATGATAGAATAGTTAATGCTGTTTCCGTGGAGTTTCTTATCCATTCTTCTCCACGAAGACCTAGTTTTGGAACAGACAACTAGCTTTCTCAGTAACGTTACCTTGACAAGCCTAATTGAAATAAATGCCTAGTCTTGTCTTTCTGTGCTTTTCTTTATAAAATCCTTTCCCTACACACCATATTCTTAGGGACTTTCATACATAGTAAACTACTAGTTACCATTCTGATACACAAAGCTTGCTAATAAAGTGGCTATCAATACCTATAAATGTAGTTTACATTTAGAATCTGACAGCAGAAGTCTGATTTATATATATATATATATATTTTTTTTTTATACTTATTTTATATTTTATTTTACTTTTTTATCTTTTCTTTGCTTTTTTTTTTTTCATACTATTCAGTTTAAGAAAGAAAGAAAGTGGTGGAAGATATAACAAATAATCAATATACAGTTTACCTTCTAAATACAGACAGGGTATAGCTGTTTTAGTAATGCCATGGCCTCGTGTCCTGTGTTCGGGTTTAAAATGGTAGTCACACACTTTTAATGATTTCGGAACCTTCTCAGGATCTTCATGAGCTATATTTTCGGGTACAACTGCTACCCATGCTTCAAAGAGGCCAGGGTATTTAGTTTTATTCGGAAAACCATGCATTGACACTCCTGAAAATAATAGTGTTTACTTAAAGGTAGGTACAAAAAGAAGGACTTTCTACGGGTGTATGTTTTCAGAGTTGTAATGTTGTTGGTTGTTGCTAATTGTTTACTGTTTTATATTAGATATTACGCATGAGATAGCTAAAATCTTTAGAATTTCGAGCTTTGAAGGCACGCAATCCAAACATAATTTAGCGTTGATTGTGAAAACACCATGTTGTTGAAGAAGTTGTGTTTTAACATTACAGAATAGCCCTATGTATATTTTACTTCATTATTATGTGCAATACTTACCAAAAGTGTCGCAACCAAAAATGCAACGAGCTTGGCGAGAACTCATTGCAAGAATTGCAATGAAAAACTCGTGAAATAACAAAAACTTAACAAACAGTAATAATAACAACAGAATAAAAATCAAATAACACTTCGATAACGTAGAAAAACGACAGTTTTACACGAGAAGCAAGGCAATAGAAGTTTTCAAGATAAAATTCAAAGTTTCAAACTTTCAAAGTCATTGAATGATTTCGCCGGTACTGACAGTTCTGTTATTCTGTAAGTAAAATAGTTGCTGAAGCAAAAAGGCGCCATCTAGCGAAATGGAAAACGGTTTTATCGACATTAAGTTCTGCAAAACTTTCAAAGGTAGCAGCACTAGTCTGTCATTATGGTCGAAAATCGCAATAGTTCTAAGTTTCACGCCCCTGTCTCCAACTCATAATCTGCCTCTGCGCCAAATTTCATCTTCGTAGGTCCAGTAGTTTTTAAATTTCGTGATTATCAGTGAGTGAGTGAATGAATGTATGAATGAGTAATAACCTTTCGCTTTTATATATATAGTTAAGTGTATTATTTCTAATGCAGGTTGAAAAGGAAGAGCTGAAACTGCCCACAGGAACAGTTCTATACTTCAGTGGTGGTACTGATCAGATGAAGAGGGAAGATATCAAAGAAGCACTATCAACAATAGGTAAGGATTTGATTTACACTTTGTTAACTACAGGATACATTAACCTATTGACCGCTTGGTTTTATATCAATTGCCGTGCCCCCAGCGCCCGGCTCATAAATCTACAAATAAATATCTACGACAAATATGGTCGTGCAATGATATAAAAAGCACAAAACGAACATAGGTTCTCAGTCGTATAAATACGACTGAGGCGGTACGGGCACGAAAAAATTTGTCGTATTAATCCGACCGGGGCGGTTAAAAGGTTAAAAAATACAAAACAGTACGTATCCTGGTGTTATTATAACATTCGGGCTTTAGAAAGAAATACATACCTACAAACTGAGATGACACTCTACAAAACCTAATTACTCCTATTTCCGTCGGGAAATGTACTTAGTGAGTGAAAAGAAATGAAATTGTTTATTTTGTAAAGAATAATGGATTTACTTATACAAGTCATATTAAAAAAAATGCTATAAAAAACTAGAGGGTGGCCAAGATTATTTCTGGACTTTAAAAGAGACTTCGGTCTCTTTTAAAGTCAGACATAATCTTAGTCAGGTCATGTGAGGACCATGTAGATTAGTGTCTGAAATGGTCTTTTAAGGAAAGAACCACACAGATTTGAGTGGACCTGTCCAGACGGTGCAAGAATTTATCAGTCGCCATCGTGCGGTTGTTGTCGACGCTACTGGCCTGCTGCAGAGAACTAGGAACAAAAGTCTACTAGGATATAAAAGGGCAAAGATGAAGCAGCATGATGAATTTATTGAAGACTAGCTTTTGTCCGCGGCTCCGCCTGCGTGGATGTCGGTTATCGCGTAAAAAAGTAGCCTATGTCCTTCTCCATATCCCAAGCTATATCTCTGCCAAATTTCATGACGATCGGTTCAGCGGTTTAGGCGTGAAAACGTAACATACAGACAGACAGACAGAGTTACTTTCACATTTATAATATTAGTATGGATGATCAATGAGCATCGCGTATCAAGTCGCCGCTAGAGGCGCTAGTGTAGTGTGAGGTCTCCGAAATGTCAAATGTCACTGTTTGTGAGTGGACTACACGGGTTTATTTCAAATTAGTGTTGTGAATGTTTTGCAATACCTGAGATTAACTATGGCAAATATGAGTTATGGGTCAATGAATTTCAGTGTCAGACAGTTTCATCCTTCGGAAACTTATGTCCTCGTTTTTTTTCTGAACAAAACGGGACTGCGCAACACTGCGGCATACTCGATATTTTTACGGTACAGTTTTAGGGTATTAAATATGATTCGAATGTCAACTTTGTTTTCACGCCTATAGTAACAAACTTTATTGGCTACACTTCAGAACCTTACTCGACAGTGGCGCCAACTGGTGACCACCTAAACGGTAGCCCTCATTAGTTAGACCACACTTTGCATCTTCTGCAATCTGCCTAGCCATTTCCCATCTAACCAGATGCAGTTGATACCAGTATTTAACAGAAATCAGCCTTTGTCTCTAAACTTACCAATTGATTTTATACAGGTGCAGACATAGCATACATAGACTTTAAAGTGGGCGACAAAGAAGGTTGGGTGCGTCTCACAAAGGAAAATACCGCAAAGGGGGTAGCAGAAAAAATGACAGACAACAAAATGAAGATCGCCGAAGCTGATGTTGAGTTCAAAGTCCTTGAGGGAGACGAAGAAACGACATATCTACAGAAAACAGTCGAAGAAATGACCAAAAGGCGAAAAAATATGAAGAACTTCAAAAGCAATAAGGGCAGGAAAGGTGGCAACAAGTACCACGGCAAGAAGCGACGACACGACCACGAGGATAGCGGCCCTCCCAAGAAAATTAAAGCATCCGACAGTTAGTTATAGATGGCGCTGCCGTATACAGACGACTCTATGCTTAACCATAGACTTTCATGTTTGCTTTTAAGTAAATCAAAGATAATCTTTAATACAAGTATAAACTGTTTGTTAAAGAACCGGAACTGTGTTAACCTAGAGTTTCATTTGTTACGTGAAATATTTACTATTAAATTTTTATCTCATAAGGATTTATGCCGTTTCCTTATTTTCTATCACATTAATCGTTATTGAGAAAACATGTAAAGCTAAGAGCGATGTGTAGCGTTACAAGAAATGGATAGAACAAGAAATAAGTATTAGAAAATGGCACTGGTGACTGAAAAGTTGTGTGGAAATTGGTTGTCATAGTATGGGCATGTGATGTAGAGGAATGTGGAAATAAGTGTAGGGGAAGACCAAAAAAACGATGGATTGATGTGAAAGATGATATGGCTAGAAAGGGGGTGGCTACCGAGAGGACTTGAGATAAGTATGGTAGAAAAAGAAATGTTGCGCAGATCCCTAATAAATTGCGATATGAACAAGAGAATGATGATGAAATGGAATGAAGGTTTTCTGAAATGACGTTCACTAGATGGCAGCACTGAGACATCAGGTCCGGGCACTTGTCGAAACGCCTATATTTTCATTAGTCGTGCGTGATTGAATGATTTATTTATTTTACCTCTTACAACTATTATTATGTATATCACATAGGTTTAATGAAAATAAAATATTTACATTATGCCAACTACGATGAACGTCATCATACATTTTATATTCATTGTCAAAATGGCGCCAACTGGTGGAGTGAATTTTCATGAAAATTCGTTGCCGTGCACATTATAATAGCTTTTGAATTTGTCGGGAAAGAGTAACATTACATTTCCCAATACAGTTGGCAAATGTAATGTCTTAGAGTCGACATCAAAGTAGCAGGTCGTGGCAATATCCATGTTTGTAGGTAGTCTTGGCCGAAAAAAATGTATGTTTACACTGGCACACACACAAGCTTTTCCAATTTGTCTTCATAAAAATAACATATAAATTGAATATTTTGTTCCGTATTAATGATTAATAAAACTGAGGTAATCAGCCATTTTCGCTGACTGCAACTTTTATTTTATTTTTTTGGGAATTTAGTAGGTGCTATTTGTTTTGCAATTTATGTCGTGTATTACGATGTAAACTTACTTCGTAAACGCCTGTTAGGTTTCTAAGTTATATCATTCAATCATTCGTTCTTTTTGATAAGATCCTGGCTGTTCAGTTGTTGTTATTATTGATTATTTGAGATATTGTGTATTATTTTGTAAGTGGCGTGTTAAAGTCTGCGAGTGATGCTGTTCATACAACTTAATAAGTTATTGAATATAAAATAGCTGAATATCGTGGTCCTGCAAACAAAATTCTGATAAATGTTTTTCAAAAGACATCCTACTCAGGGTATGTTCAAAATTATATCTGACTCAATGATATTATAAGTAAACTGAGGTAGATAGATTGCAGTTCTTTGGAAATTGAAAACAAACTGAAACAACTGTTGCTCTAGTAAAAATGATTCGACGTTTTCTGACTTATAGTACAGTCAGTTACTGCAATTAGCTGAAATGTTTAAAGTTTTTTTTTTACTAACAAATCGTATGATTTTCATATTTTTCTAATTTTGGGTAGATTTTGTATAGTTATTTAAACAAAATTAAGAATTATAAAATTCTATCGATTCGTATTCTAAAAAATCTCAACCATTTATGCAAGGGGGGGTCAGCTAATTGCAGTAACTGACTGTACCATTATTTGGTTAAAGAGTTAAAAATGTTAAATACTATATTCTTCAATTGTATTCAAAAGAATGCCTGAAAACTTACAGATACCGATTATCGAATTCAAGAAACAATGAAGCTTGAAGAATTAAGAATTTCTGAATATCCACCACCATATAGAATGAAGACACCAGAAATAGGAGTACATTTTGATTTTTCCGACGCATGTCTTGAGGAAGTAGTTGTTGAAAAATTGGTTTCTCCAAGAACAACTGAAAAAGCAGATGACGAAAACTCTGCTGTTTCGATTTCAAGTGATACACACACTCAAGAAGATATAACTGAATTCATATTTCCTCCAGTTTTGTGTAGAATGACAGCAGGGAAAAGGGACCCACGTGGTTCTTTAACACTCGTTGAAAAACCTAAACGGAAATCTGATTATGACTCTGACGACACTTGTGATACCTATGTAATTGGATATTTACTATATTTGACTGGTAAAAAATATTCTGACTTTCGACCATGGGGACGATATGAAAATAATTCTAATCCGTCGTCGTTTATTTTTTCTGCTTTTATACAGCTAGTTTGGGAATAGCCCCAAACTAGCTGTATAAAAGCAGCAGCTATTCTAGTACGATTTTATATAAATAACCGATTTTAAAGTTACAACGTCATAATATTTATCTTAATATTTCAAAAAGCTCAGATCATTCTTATCATGTAGTTTTTTAAATCAATATTCTAGGTCGAGTGTGGTGAAAAAGGTTTATGCAAATGCCAAAGGATGCGGGGCAGAGAATACTATGATTATTATGAACGTACTAAGGACAAAGACCACGTCACAATGTACGCACAGGGTAAATGTGAATTGCCTAGGGGAGCTGTATTCCATTTTACTGGAGCCCCCGATACTATGAAGAGGGAAGATTTAAACGACGCGTTAGTAGCTTTAGGTATATTTTTTTAGTATTAAACAACCTTGTATAATTACTTTTTGGAACAACAAATAAGCATTTCCTTATTACTTCAGGCAAAAAAATCTATAGAATTTATTTAATCCAAAAATTGATTATTATTATTGCGGTTTAACCTGAAGATTTTATCATTCTATTAGAACGTACTTGAAATAAAACAAGCACCCGTTTCATTTTCTAGTTTTATATCATGAATAAAAATATTTATAGAATAATGTTGTCTTCAGGTGCGAAAATAGAATTTCTAGACTATCAAAGTGGCAGTAAAGAGGGATGGGTGCGGCTCAGTTATCCATATGAAGCAAGAATTATAAGTAAGAGGATGATAAACAAGAAACTTAATATAGCCGGAGCAGAATTGAATTTCAGAGTTTTGTCAGGAAAAGATGAAAAGAGATACCATAAAAAAGCCATAGAAGCCATTTTTCAACTACAAGAAAAGGCAAAAGGCTTAGATAAAAAGTTAAAAAAGGCTGGATACAGATACGTGACAAAATATGATGGTGACTTGAGTGGTGATAATTAAAAACGTATTTTTTTTTAAACCTTTATTAATTTCGTTGCCGACTCTGTCTAGATTGCCATCGACACGAGAGAAGAATAATTTGGTGAATCACCACCAATCCTGATGGGTATCATTGATATCTAGTAGCGAGGAAAACGTATTTTTTCATTCAACGAAATAAATTATTTAGGTATAGCTATCCTATTTTACCGAAAAATAATCGCGTTGCAAAGTGGTTAGTACTGAATACCGATATATATTTAAAATAAGAATACATGAGAGTGCAAATAATAATCAATACATATTGAAACGCTTGATTTCATAAAATTGTAATTGCTAACGCTCCTTTGTCGTCGGCTCAGCCGCTCGCTCCGCTTTTGAGGACAGTATACGCGAAACGTAGTATGGCGTTATAAGCACAACAGTAAACAGAACGTTTATTAGTTTTCTGATCACGCGGAAATTCATATGTATTTAGGTATACACAAATAATTTTTTAAATATTAATTAAACCGAACTATTTGACATCCAAGCAAATAAAATGAATAATGATTAAAAAAATCTGTTCAATTAAAATTGTGACTAGCTTTAACCCGTGTAGCCGAGTCCTGTCTTTTTTCTATCTGCATTTACGAAGAGATTTTTCATTTTGATATTCGTTTGATAGAAAGCTAACTTTATAAACACTACTTTATGATTTTAGTACCTATTTAGTTCACAATGTTCACTCTCGGTTTAATTCATTCAGTCAATGACCTCATCTGTCAAAATGTTTGACGTTTATTGAATATAATCGGTATAGTGCTATGGTTATGCTTTTGTTTGCTACTGAGTAGAAGCATTTAATTATTGAAGAGAAGGTTAAATTGTTAGTGGTAAACCTAGTGTGTTGTAAACAAAATGAAGCCGGAACAAGTGGAAGACACTGAGAATTCGACTCAGGTAGCAGGCGATGTCATTGGCGACACAGCCTACAGCGAGCGCTTCGTTCTCAAAATTTTACTGAAACTTGCTAATTTAGACACGTTAAAAGAAGAAATAAAGGAGAAAGCTTTTGAAGACGATGTCTGCATACTGTGGGACATGACTGCCGAGAGAGATGTTGTGTTATTTCTGCAGAAACACGATGTTCTAAAGCTATTCAATTTCGCACTACCGGTCATTGAAATCCCAAGAATTATTGAAATAATCGTCGGAATCATTGGAAATATGTGCTGCCAAAAAGAAGTAGTGAATGTTTTGATGAAGATGGACAATTTATTAACTATTCTGATTGATTACATAAACACGGACGATAGTCTCGTCTTAGTTCAGTTGCTGCGGCTGGTGAACGCGTGTTTGTTCCTAGCGAACGAAGAAGAAGTAAACATTTGGATGGAGTTGTTCATAAACAACGAATACTCTTCAGCCTTATATTTTATGTTAAAAAATTCTTCCCACAAAGTACTTTTAGTGACTGCTTTAGAGAATTTAAATACTCTATGTTCATACTGCAATACTGATAAATTTAGAACTAAGTTTTTTACACATTTTGTTGTAACTGAGGCCTTAGATTCACTAATATCAGCTTTTACTGAGATAACAGTTAACCAGAAAGAGGTGTGTGTTAAAGACGAGTTGGAAAGAATTCTAGTAGTAAGTCTTCAGATAGCTTTAAACTTGGTTGGGTTTGATAAGTCACAGGAGATCTACAGCCACAGTACAGAAAGTGTCATGACTATGATAAATGTAATATTAAAATACTATGAAGACAAATTAGTAATTAACAAAGAAATTGATTCCGACTTGGTGGATATTGTTGAGTCAACAAACACTATAGTGAAAGCATTACAAATTACTAGTGCACCTGATAAATATTTTGAACTCAGTTACAGTATTTGGAAAGCCTCATCTTCAATTATAAAATCTGATAAAAATGGGTCATCGTTTGAAGAGAATGACAAAGAGGAATTGAAGGAGTTTGTAGCAAAAGTTAAACCATCTTTGGCAACCTTAATTTGTAACTATCTATCAAAGTGTACAGATGAGAATTTGCCAAAAGTATTAGATCATATCGGAGTAGATTATGAAGATATTATAAGTTGGGTTAAGGATAAAGAGTTGCAATGTAATGTGCGTAATAGAGCAATTAACTATAGAACGAGGTTGAAAGATAATGTAGATTCATAATTAAAAATATTTCATCTTATTTTTTGCTTTTTATTTCAATAATAGCGACACGCCCTGACTTCGCACAATTGCAATTTTTTTAAATAGACAATTGTAGCCATGTCCATCTGGAATAATGTACCTTTCAAATGGTGAACGGATTTTTTAAATAGTAGCTGTGGATCCGAAGTTTACCCTCCACATATAAACAAAATTCGCTCTCCCTCTTTATAATATTAGTATAGATTTATGAGTCTTCACCAGTTATGCATTTCATCATCATCATTAGCAGTCTTGTTTTTTAGCCACTTCTGAGTATAGGCCTTCTCCCTTTTGTGCCATGGTCTGTGAGAGTCACAGTAGGTCCTTACCCCTGGTCTTCCATAGGTCATTTCTAAAGATAGAATTGGTGGTGGGATAATTTGGTGGTCCAACCATTTCTCATGCATTTACCGAGGAAGAGATGGCGGATCTGTTGAAATGTATAGGAGCAAAAACACTAAACTTGAATTTAAGATCAACTACGCCAAGACAAAAGTAAAGGTAGTAGACCGTGCTAATCTTGCGAGTACAAAGAGTGAGAAGGTCAGCGTGTTCGTGTCTTTGATCACGAATGAGCCCGGCGGCTGCCTTGAGGAAACTTGCCGCCGTACTGGTACCAGTCTGTGAAAAATTTGGAACAACCGCGGTATCTGTCGGAATACCAAAATTCGACTTATCTGTGCTCTAGTTTTCGGCAGTAAGATTGATGCTTTAGAGATGTGGTGTTGGCGGAGGCTACTTCGTATACCGTGGACCACCATGAGAACGAATAAATCCATGCTGGACGAACTCAGCTATCTGCAATACGACAGGAGCGTGCCCTCAGCTTTTTCGTACATAATATGCGTTCACCTAAGCATGGTCTGGAAAGGATTGTTATTGGGCCGGGTGGAAGGAAAACAAGCTCAAGGCAGAGCACCGGCAAGATGGTCAGTTGCGATCTAGAAGCGCTGTTGGAGGCAGCATTTACCGAACGGTTAACACTGCAGAAGACCGCATAATTTGGAGACGCGTCGAATGTAGTCGTGATCCTCAGCATTGAGAGAACCACGCAGAAGATATATTTTACTTACTGACTTGTAACATATACATTTTGGATAACTGCATGTGTGGTTAATAGCGTTAGCGTTTCTAGGTGGCCGGCCTGGGGAGAATCTCCCCAGCTTGGCCACATTTATATCTAAAAACTAGGGTACTTAGCGAAGATCGGTTGTCTCCCAACTGTCGCTAATTAGCCGCAAATTTTCGCCAAGTCACAGATTTTTTTATTCACTTAGGAACGCTTCTAACTTTTGAACCAGTGACCGACAGATTCTGATATTTGGCGACTGATTCCGGATAATTAGCGACAAAATTTGGGAGAAAACAGATCTTCGCTAGGTGCCCTATGTTTTGAGATTCAAATTGAGCCAAGCTGGGGAGATGCTCCCCAGATCGGCCACCTATAAGCTCTTATACCTAACTTTTGAACCAGTGACCGACAAATTCTGATATTTGAAGACAATTTTTTTTGTTTTATGGAAATTAAAATCCCTGATGGTGGCCATACCAGTGTCAATCACACGCACCTCTGCCCGTTGCGGTTTTGTGAAGCAAAATACCACTGTTTTGCTTTACAAAACCACACTGTTCAACTTTATTTGAAGGCATGGGTTTGGCAGTGAAAGCCGCGCGGTGCTAAGGCTCGCCGGATGTGCGCCAGCCCCATTTTTGTATACATACAATAAGGTAGGTATATAAGGAAGAAGAAAAACTACAATATGTATATAGGATTATATATTTTTTTACACATTATGAAGCAACATTTACATTACCATAAACGAGTTTTACACCGTCGCGTATGCGGCGGACTAAAACTATTCGAATGTAACAGTACATAGTAACAAAACAAAGCTCGCTACATCCATGCCTCACATACTTGTCACACAATGATATGCTCCTCACATAAAAAAAAACGACACAATACTGAAAAGGAAAAAGGAGATTAATAAATTTACATATATTAAATGTACTTATAAACTAACTAACCACGAGCCTACGTGCCCCATGAAAGGGCAAAAAACGCACGAACTTTTTTAAATATCAATTTGTATATAGTTTACATATTATTATATCGTTAGAGATAATAAAAACAGGATAAAGACTAGACTTTACACTGATCAACGACAAATTGGCTAACAGCAACATATCGCGCGTCCCTGCGCGGCCACGACGCAGCATAACGTAAATATATCGACACGTGACGTGTGCAGTCGCGGCCGGGACTCGCATGTTAAGGCTCCTACAAACAGGCGCGACATGCGACGCGACTCAAAGTCACCGGGAGTCGCGTGACGAGCGGTGCCTTTGTGTCGCGGCTTTTTGTAGGAGCCTTTATTGTTATCTTGTGCTCCATTCGGTACGAGCCTCGGCCCCGATTGCACAGATCGAAAACGCTGATCGTACATAAAATAAAACAAAAAACATGTGACCAATAATCTGTCGCCCGCAGAGTCGCTTCATAACATACATATAAACGTTACATGTTACCTACTCAATAAGTTACATAAATAATTTGAATTTAAAACGAGTCTTAGGCTTCTGAATAACATAATTATAGCATGTAGTACCATGGCAAAACCCAGTTTCGCTACGCCACAGTCCTCAAAGTAGCGACCATGCCCGGTTAGGAGTATCGACCTTTACAGTTTAATCTGAACCATAATTTGTTGTAATGTTGACTTTTCCTTCATTCTTAAAGACTATAGAGCTGTATTATGCTCAAGAGGCAACTTCGCGCATTTTCAATTTTAACAGACCACGTTACAATGTATGATCGTTCAAATCGTTATCTTAAACTAACCTCTAAAATCAAATACCTTATAAATATCCAAAAAGTTAGAATGTCTATATTAACCGAACGATATAATATTTGTGTATGGGCTACAATACTTAACGACATTCACAACTTCACATAATATATAAACACATTACTCAGGTACATGTGAACATTTTTACATAACAATCCGTTCGGGCCTCGTTACTTTTGGGTGGTTAAACTGTAAAGGGGGAGGGGTCGTACATGGTCAGATAATTAGAAGACTGCATAAAAATAATATTTACAAATAAACCGTAGCGGAAAAAGCCGCGGGTGATACGAACGCAGTTGTAACCCTTTGTACCGTCGGGATATGTTGCGACGCACGTGTGACGTCACCGACTGTACCTACACGTTGCCTGCATTGTATAACGAACATTTTGCGTTCGTTTGTCGAAACAAGTCTTCCAACTCATTAGCATTTTTGGTCGACTTTGTATATCAACCAAAGGTTTCATCATTATTAATTTATTACAAACCCTGGTTGCTTCACTTTGCATAGGTCCATTTTTCGACAAACGAACACAAACGCCACACGATAAACTAAATTAACTTCGACACAATTCAACTTCGATAAAAACTAATTCACTTACGTTTCGTCGATAAAAAAATAAAATAAGTGTAAAAATACTTTTACATAAATTTTATGTAGAAAAGAAATACGTCCAGATTATCACCTGGAGTTCAGAATCAAGCCAATTCGTATTATGGTCCGATTTTGGCACATTACCTTCGAAATACATAATAAATAATACTATTTTGACTGCGAACGCAGTGTGAGTTGAACCTTTCCTCTTCGTAATAGGAGCGAATATTGAATGGCAATCGTTCTCTAGCTTCTGATATCAACATCGATAAACTATTATATTTGTTCGCCAGCTTGATGTTTATCATAGAATCAAGGAGAGCGGTTGTTATTATTTCTGATGTACTTTTCATATGAAGTGCAAAACATATCGCCATGTTTCTATGACGGAAGCATCGCGCTACAAGAAAATAATCATTCTACGATATAAATTCTTTGGTACATTTTTGTGAGCAACGACAAAATTACTGTGAGTATTCTTACAAGCAATTTATGAACATTCTATACGATACCAAAATACTGTGGCTTGGACCGAATTTAATGTTACGTGTCGTACAAACTGAAAGTTTCCTCACGACGAGATAACGATGTATGATGTAGCCGATCGCGTGAGTCTGAAGTCACTGGAATGTTCGCCTGGACGCAGAACGTTCCACCGCACGGCTGAGCCCCACAAATACATATTGCTTTCATAATAAGCGTATTATTTTATTTTAATCCATCAAGAGTAGGTACGATACATTCAAAATTTTTTGTACTTACACAATCTAAACACGAGTAAATATTTAAACAACCTACATTCCCCGTCTTCGTTGTCTTGAACGGACAGCTTGAATCAATAGGACAACTACGGGGTCCACACCGAGATTAACTTTGTAGAATAAATATTAGGAATACATCTACACAGTCTGTTATATCGGCAAAGGGTGATCAATACATCTCATTTGTGGGGATTTTCACTGAAATATTGTGTTTTGTGAGCTGCGGGCAGGCGCTTCGCTGCACCTCAGTGACTTGTGAGCGTAAAAGTGTGGTGATTGGCGAGATAATTTCGGATGAAAATCCCTTGCGTGGGATCTATTGATAACCTCGACCGTTCGCACACACGTACATCGTACATACGCAAGCGCTTGGCTGGGAGGCCAGCCGATGTATTCTCTCAGAATCTCAGCGTAAAAACTGACGTGAAGTGAGCTGTCAATAGCATCAGGTGGAATGACAGCTCACTTGATCTCAGTTTCCACGGTGCGATTTTTACAGAATAGAACAGCTGAAGCGATCACAACATTTATCACACGGGGGGATATGAGAGTGTGGTGAGTTCGAGATGAGTCCGCGAGTGGAGGGGCCTACGCCCCGGAGAAGCCGTACACTTCGAGCACTCGGATCTCGAAGTCGCCGCTGGGGCAGAGCGGCGGGTTGTTGAAGGTCGAACAGCGGTCAGTCTTGCCAAACCTTATGTTCTCGTCCATCCAGATCGCCTGGCCTTCACTGTAAACATGAAAAAATATATTAAAGTAACATTAACAACAGGTAACATTTTTATTTGTTTGTGGAAGAATGGAAGACGATACTGTCAGTGTCAGAATGTATATCATGTGTAAGTCCTACGCAGAATATGTTTGTTTTTTACCTTTTTTTTTTGTTGCTATTGTTCAAATGTGTTTAAATAGTGTATTTGGCTTCAGTCGTTCTATTTAAAATAAAATAAATTAGTTAATTAAAGTTGAATTTTATGAACGGTGTTCGTATTATGTAGGTATGTGCAAGTAAATGAGATGTAGAGCAGGTCCAAGTTTAGTAGAGGGCTTATAATGGCTGTAATGATGAAAATGAACAAAAGTGAAGTTATTCATGTGGTCTGATATTAGAAAAAAAAAATACATCAAACAGTTATAAAAAAAATATAACAACACCGGAACAGGAATCTTATAAAGGTGAAAATTTAAAACATCAAGACAAATTGTGAAAGATACACAAATACATGCTTTAATATTCATCAAACTATGGAACCAACATTGACGTTCATTGGACAACACGCAAATTTAATGTATCAAGTCAATCAACCGCACGTCAGTAAATAACACTTGATATATAAAAATGGCCCTTACTGCTACAAGATAAAGGCGCAGTTAAACTCAAACGGTCTTATTTCAAAACAAGGTTTTCTTTAGCCGTGGTGGTATAAACCATCGAGCCAATTTTTTGTAATAAGAACCTAAGGCCCTTTTCTGATTTGTCGGTGTAGCAGCGGCGCGACATCAGCATGCTCGGATGCCGAAAACATGCGCGTCGCCTGCACCTGCCGCACATATCGTGAATGAATGAAATGCACCGACCCCAGCGTGGTTTGACCAGACTCGATTACTCGAATGAACCCAAAGATTCACACTAGCCCCTGGAGCCTCATTTTTCATGGGGCTACAGTGACCATTGCATATCAAGGAGTAGACCGGGGGGCGCGATAATGGTAGGGAAGAGGTGCCCATAGGATATAGAAAGATTATTAGAGCCATACCGGATATGCATTTTAAAGTAAGTAAAGGAATAGTGGAGAGACGGGTGATATTTATCGGGAGGGGATCTTTTAACGACGTCGCTGCCATTATGCAGTGCCGCTTGTGCCGTCGCGAAGGATGGTGTCTTCGAGTTCGAGTGAAGAAGATGCTTTAGTTTTTTACATTTATAATCGTTTATTTACGTAAATAAAGAAAATTTTATTGGCGTCATCCTTTTATTGAAAATAATATTAACTGTCAAGTGATTGTTGAGGACAAAAGTCCCGCTCGGTAAAATGCAGAACGGCCACTGGACGTACAGGTCGAGACGCGGTACGCCCAATCTGGGCCGCACCGCTCTTGCGCATACCCGAGCCAATCAGGAACGCTCCATTGAAATATAGGTGAGACAAATCAGAAAAGGGCCTAACTGTGATCGAAATGCAGTTCTTAATTCAAAAAATCAAAACTGACAACATAGTCCGGGTACTAAGTTGTCAGTTTTGAATTTAGAACCTTAACTTAGTAGGACTAAAGTTCTAAATAGAAAGGTTAAGAAACTAACTGATTTCTGAGTTGAGCTATACGATTACTGATAAATGCATGCACTGACTGGATAGGTCCACTCAAATCTGTGTGATTCTTTCCTCACAAGACAATCTCAGGCATTACCCTGCATTGTCCTCTTAAGTGATAATTTGGTGAGATTCTGTCCATAATGCAAGATTATATTTTCTGGACAGGTCTTTGCTGTCTGCTCTGCAAACTCACGAGATCAAGTGGCTGCTGTTCGACTCAAGGCCACAGATTAAGGAATATGGCTGACCAAGATTATGTCTGGACTTTAAAAGAGACTGTGACCGCTGAGTTTGTTTTTGACGTACTTCGCAGAGTAGTCGGATAGGAGACATCAAACTCATCTAGTTTTAAAACATAATTTATTTTTGACGTGTAAAAGTGTTTTTTGAACCAATTTACAGAAATAGATGTCGAAGCTCGGGCTTCAGTTAGATCTCGTTTTGTAATAAGACGTAAATTATTACCAATGACATGCGGCTGATGGTGTATTCCCACTGTCCCCATCGCCCGTGTCCCCATTAATGGTAATTCACATAAAATGGCGATAAAAAAGGTTACATTAATGGGGACACAGGCAATGGGGACTGCGGGAATACACCCGGCTGACTGACTACACTCATACACTCATCACTCCACATACCCTCCACCGATTGTAATCATAGTATTATCAGCTGCCATGAAAAGAGAGTTCGCATGTGGAGTCCTCACATCACTCTGTCCCTCCTTTTTGTCCTCGAGGCATCCGACCCACGGGTACTTCGCTCGTAGAGGATGTAAACTGTAATGTACATATATTATATATTGTAGATAAGTAACTGACCCGCCTCCTATGGTGATCATCTTGGAGTCGGCAGCCATGAACAGTTCAGAGCCGTGAGCCACTCGCTCTTCGCCCTTGCCGTCAGCTCCCGAAGTACATCCCACCCAAGGGTACTTTGCGCGCTCTGGGTAAAGGCTGGAAGCGAATTAAGGGTTGATGCAACATGCTATGGTTTTTTACAGGTTCGAGGGTTACATGTAAGGTTTACACATCATATATGGGTTTTATTAATGTTATTATTTTTATTGAGGTTTTGAATATAGTTTTTTTTTTTTTTTTTTTATGCGTTCTATAACACGGCTTGCGAGCAGCAAACTGGCAGAAACCCGTCACGTAACAAAAAAGCGTTTTGCCCGAAAAAGTCAGTTACAAGTGTCAAAAGTTTTGGTTTTTTTTAAAACAGAGCCATCTAGTATAATTTTTTAGCTTGCTAAAAATGCATACTAGATGGCTCCGTTATAAATGTTTTGCATACTTAAAACGTATACTAGATGGCGCTGTATTAACAAAACACAAATTAAAAACTTTTGACACTTGAAACTTGAGACTATACTAGATGGCTCTGTATTTAAGCTTATGTTATTTAAATCCCAAGAAAAACAATAAATATGGACAATATTACAACGAGCATTGATATTGTATTTATCGAATTTAATACACTTTAATACGAATAGGGTCTAATCTACATAATATGTTATTATTTTGTAAATAAAGGGGTAACATAGAATAGTTACAGGAAATACATAGATATTATTATTGCTTTTTGTATTACGACACTTATTTGTATGAAAAACTAGTTAGAGGGCAAAAATCAAATAATGACAATCATTAAAACACACCAGGTAAAAAAAGTTTTTAGTTTTTTGTTAGGATGGTTAACAAAATTCGCAACCATTAAACAGACAAAAATAATAAAGCATCACATGTTAGGTCGCCACATAATAAGCGTTAATACAAATACAAATATATACAAAACACCAGCGTTTACCCGAGGAGCACCAACATATAAACAAATAATTGGCTAAACTAAAGTAATCATCTGCCTAGCCTTTTCCTAATTATGTTGGGGTCGGCTACCAGTCTAACCGGATCTGGCCTCCACAACCCAGCTACTGGGTAACTCGATACCCCTTGGTAAGGCTGGTTGTCAGATTTTCTGGCTTCTGAGTACTCGTAACGACTGTTAAAGATCAATGAATGACATCCGGGACCAACAGCTTAACGTGCATTCCGAGACACGGAGGAGTCTTTGTATATATGTAATGGATGATAAACTAAAGTAATATAAAGCATAAATACAAGACAAAAATATTATAAATAAATTTATTTATAGATTTCGACTGCTTGCAGGTTCAATTGGCTATTGATTGAAAAATATAAACTTTTCCTGACAATAAAATAAAGGGTCATGAACTTTGCGAAGTGTTACAGTACCCGTAGTCCAAGGTTGATATTCAAAAAGTGAAGTAAAAGGTTACCTAAAGAGGAATGTCTCTCCGGTGCCGAAGTAAGCCTGTCGGTTGCCGCGCTCGTCCTTCTGGTTGCGTTCGAACCACCTCGTTGAACAGTATGCACCGAATACCTGGAAATAGTTTTTAAATCTATTTAATAAAAATCTTTAATTCATTTACTGACAGACAACGCATAGCCTAAACCAAAAAACTAAAAACTTGAAATTAAGTAAAATTTAAATATTTTTGAAAATATAAGCGGTTTAAGTAGGAAGAAGTTTGTAATTTCTTCCCAAGGGAAATACCATCAGACACATGGCTTATCCTTTAACACATTTTCAAGAAAACCTTGAGAAGTGTTTCATTTTTAACCAAACATGGATGCTAGATGCTATTATTGCTACGTGTGTAAGGGCATTGGAGGTAGAAAATAAATTCATTATTATTTTATACAAAGCAGGATTATACAAATTTCAAGATCGTTGTTACACAATTTTAATCAATTCTTTATAATAATATACCTGAGACAGTATCTAATAAAATAGAAAATCTCAATTCGGGAGGGGCTTCCACTGGGTCTCAAAATAAAGAATGTAGTTGTGAAGTACATAGTTCCCGAGCAACCAAACCTTTCTTAAATACAAAATCTTGCACTCACTTCGTTGTTACATGTCTTGATCATGAGCAACGTTGGTTCGTGATGCTCGACGCGCACGTAGAAAGTGGTTAACGAACAACCATGCTCTTCTGTAGTGTACAGTAACACTGGCTGGTACATCGTGATGCGCACCGGCAACCACGACCATAACGTGAACAGCTGGAACGATCAGGAATGTATTAGAATATGTTTTTGATTAAATGGTGAATGAGGTTGCTACACTATCGAAGATGATGGTTGCGGTTGCTAATCTAACGATGGTCTACTGTAACTTGCTAATTTTTAATAATATTGCTATTTAACTTTTACTAAATGAACATTTATTGCTAATTTTGTAATTTGTTTATTTCTAAATTCTATTAAAATTTTATGTAAACTGTAAACTCAAAATTATTCGTGTACTTTGTGCGAAGATGACGTCATTTGTCAAGCACGCACTACTTAATCTGGTGCGATGACCAAGTAAGTATAAAAGATTACTGTAAATTCTGGTAATATGATAATTTCTTTAAACCATATCATCTTGCCTATAATTCTTAAATTCTTTCTAGGTTATGAAAGTGGATTTTTTTACAATGTATTTTTTGTTTTGAAATATTTTCAGCTGGCAACATCTTAATGACGTCACAGTTAGTGTGTGTTGTATTAGTAAACGTGTACAAGTGACTTGTGCTTGTAGTGCGGATATAGAACAATGTAAACACATACAGTTCTACTTTTGTTCGTGATAGTGCAATATCTTTAAAGAATTGGCCATTTTGTAATATGGAGACGAAAAAAAGTATCCTTTTTATTTCAGTAGTTAGTAAAATTCTTTTAAAAACCAACTGTAATCTTTTTTGCTTGATGATTTTCGACCTAATACCCTTATCATAAAGAGCTATTGCACTATCACCGATGATTTACGTGTACAAATGAAAGGATGACATGTCATGCAACATTAAAATATTGAAATAAAAAATTAAACAGCTCGAGTTAGAGCCAAATTCACAACATCGATTTCAAAAAAGCAATGTTTTTACAATGTTAGAGGTAACTTCTAAACAATAAATCGCATTCAGAAATTAATTATTAAAAAGAAAATTCTAAGACTAAATAATTAAAATTTAGGAAGACACATCTATTTTGAGAGAAGCTGAATACTCTTTAAACTTACGCTTACTACCGCTTTTTCTCGCAAGTCAGTTTGTACCTTTAAAAATGTTAATTTTCTTGGAAAAACAGACTCGTAACTGGCTTTTGTGACAAATTTTCTACGTTAATTTGACTAATTTATTTTATCTTAAGCTTCTATATCACCTAAAGTACTTATTATGCAACACTCTGTAAAATATTATTTTATATAATGAGTATTATAAGGCCATGCAACTGGAGATCAGTGTAGGTAAGTATTGAACTTCAAGTGATGTCATTACCTGGCCAGAAGAAAACAAATAAATATTGATACTTCGCAACTTCACAATCTTCAAAGAAGTTGTGAAAAAGGCCCTGATTATACTTTACATTATAAGAAAATGGACGGCTCAGCAGCCAGCGAAGGGTATAAAATTCGTTAATGGTAAATGTATGAGTACTAATTCCTACGCTGCACAACTGATTTAGTGATTTTTCAAGAATCTGTCATTGACATGGGCATATACATAGGTATAGTGCACGTTTCAAACTTTATGGCGGCTCTGAAGTGCGCTACTGACAAATGAATTACTGCGCCTGCGCAGCGACTCGCCTTTAGGCTTTTAGAAAAAATATCAATGTATCAAAAAAATAAAAAAATGAAAAAATATAAAAATATCGATATATCGATATTTTTTGGCTATATTTATTATTTCGATATAAAATATCAGTATCGAAAATGTATCAAATACGATATATTTCCATAAGCAACACCGTTGTCGCCACTGACTGCTAGAGTCAAAGGCGTAACGTACGTCTGCGTCTGCTTGCTCGGAAAATAAATAATTTTAATGCAAGTGGGCCTAACTGTGAAGGCCAAGAGCTACGCTGTTGTGGATTAAACATAAAGTAGAAATATTTTTTAGAACATGTCACCGACATATAGTTTTTTTTTTTCGATATATCGTAATCGATATCGTTTTTTTTTTTTTAAATATCAATAGTTTTTCGCACTTCTTTCATCCCTAGTCGCCGATGTTCCGAGCCGCCATAAAGTTTGCATTAGGGTACTACTTGCATTTACATATTATGTAATAACAAGAATAATTCTATTTGTTTTATAAGTGTTTGATAATAACAAATAAAAAACTTGAGTCGGATATTGTATTTAAAATTAGAGAAATCCAAGTCCCTATTTCATATCATATATTTACGATAGTTGATTAATCCGATTATACAGAGTTATTGGTAAAACACCAACAACCTCTCAGGACTTTATTACAGTAACCGTCGTGTGAGTCGTGAGCACGAACTGACACCTGCGTAGTAGTAAATTTTTGGGTCTCTTTGGCGGAATGAAGAAGCCGGGGGGCGCCGAACTGCATGCGATTGGTTCGTCAGTCGATACTCGTCGGCTATTGGACTTTCGCGTGTCATTAGAATACTGTGCTCTTTCGTGAAATTTTAATAGGCACTTTTGAACGTCAAAATTTACACGGAAATAAAATTGATTCTAGTTGCGCCTTCCAAAAGGTAGTTTCGCATGGAGAAGAATGGGCAAGAAACTCCACGGTTACTCATTATTACAACATTACTCTACCAAAGTAAAATTTCAAGTACTACTATAGTTAGTTAGTTACTGAAGTACATATCAAGAATTTTCGTCAAAATGGTACTGAATGAATTTGGCCGAAAGTGTACATGCGCGAGTTTGCCCCCACTACTGCCCATCTGTGCTCACGACTCGTGCCGGTTATTATACTTGACGGGATCCGCTGGGACCGGTGCCTGCCAGGGTTGCGGGTTTGTTCGAAAGGGATACCGCGGCTCTGGCACACAGGCAACTGAAGGAACACGGGTGGGTCTTAGTCAGTAAAAGTCTGACACGCCCTCCCGCTCCACCCAGAGCGGGAGAAGTTATTTGATAATTTGCCACCCAAAAAAAAAGGACTATGTTACTAACATAATAACCAACAACTTTTGTTCTATGATTTTTAATAATTCATCAGATTGTAATTCATCAGACTTTCATACAAAAATATTTAAATTCAACGCTCTAAATGTATAGAACAACGAAATCTTGAAGGTTTTTTTTTTTTTGTAAATGTATCATGTTTTGTAAAAAAGTCATAGGAAAAAAGTTGTTGTTTATTATGTTAGTAATAGCCCTGCAAGGTTATTTACCAATATCCCTGTATATGTTATCAACAGTGATGTTCTTAGGGGTGTGAAATTCTATCTTGTTTGTCGATAGATCTGGGCCTCAAGTCTGCTATTACAATAGTGTCAGAATGGTCTCGCCATTGTGAGTATTTGACAGTGTTTTTATGGCAAATCTGTCAAAAACTCGCAATGAAGAGACCATTGCAACGTTTGTACATTAGTAGACTTGGCCCCCAGGTGCTAATACTAGCCCACATCAAAATAATCTAACTAACAAAACAGTGGCTAATTTTGCTTTAAAAGTTTACCTACATGTGATCAGGCACAATTTAGGTGCAACTAGATACAGTGACAATGTGGAGTAAAAGACACATGCATAAAAATTGGAGTTCCGTAGGTGTAAAAAAACTGCTAAGCAATACATAGTTCTGATAATATCGAAAGTTCAGAATGAAAAAGAAGTTCAATCTACTACAAGATCTGTTTTATAAGATTTCTTAAATTTAAATTTAATTTGTTCTAAATATTCTAGATATAGATATAAAATACAAAAAATTGCATAGAGGAGAACCACATCTGCAAAGCGCAATACGAAACAATAATATTATGACATTTAGCAAAAAAAATGTCGCTCTGCGCATGTTAGCCCAGCAAGTCGCTTTTATGCGCAGTTATAAAATTGAGTATAATCTAACACTCAAAACTAACAATCACACACGTACGTACCTACGGAACCAGCCAATTTAAAAACGATCTACATAAAGTGCTCAAATGAAAGATAAATCTACGTTTACAAGTGCCACCACGACAACTATCCCCCTTGTTACAAGATAGGTGTGAACAGATGTCCTGTCAAACCTTATGCCTCAAGTCTGATGCGTGGTGTAGTTGATCCTTGAATACCGCATTAGGGAATGGGAACCACAGGGCCAGATGGGCGGAGCGTGGGCTCTGCGAACCACGGGGGAAAATGGTACTAGTCATCAATTGTGGGTTGGAGGCAACGAGACGGGACACAATTGCGTAACACACTGGTGCCGATTCTCTTGTTCACAAACTAAACAAAATTTAAGCTCAGTGCATCTTTTTCTTTCTATTTCATTAAGAAAAGGACAGAAGACAAATTTTAGTTTAGTCCTGTCAAATTAATCAGCGCCTATCACTACTCCATACAAGTTTAGATGTGATTAAAAACTTGCCGACTAAAATTACGTCAATTTACGTCAAGCGCTGATTAATTTGACAGGACTAAACTAAAATGTATCTTCAGTCCTTTTCTTAATGAAATAGAAAGAAAAGATGCACTGAACTTAAATTTAGTTTAGTTTGTGAACAAGGGAATCGGCACTGTAATCTATCAGAATCTGAATGATTTTGAAGGATATTGCTTATCCATTGCGTCATATGTTCAAAAAAATTGTCTGGTTGACAATGAATGTTGTTGAACTGTCAAAATTAAGCTATTATTCTATAAGTGTGATACACAATTACTCTGCTGGCAGGTCTGAAATTGCCTTATGTATTCTCGTACCTACGCTGAAGTAGAGTAATTAATTTGATGAAAACAAATAATGTTTTCAGGGTTTTGGAGTCGTCTTGTTCATAGAAAGTTATTGTATTGGCACTGTACAAAATAAACATGTAATACAACAACAAAAAAACAAACGAACGCACATTAGCCGTCATGCAGACTAGCTTACACTTACTTACCATACAAACGCAAATAAAATATTCAAATTAAAAACAAGCTTAATTTGTAATGTCGATCCTTCCGAAGCGAAATCGCTTCAAGAGAATAAAATAAATAAAACACCTAGTGAAAAGCGGTGCATCTAAACATCGATATAATGTCGCAAGCTCTCAATAGGGGCGACACTTATATTTGGTGACTTAATACTTGTATCTTACTTCGCTTTGGTCTAGAATCTGCGACCTTATGGCTTGGATTGGGAATACGCCCATCGATAGGGCGCGCGGGCCCGGCGAATGTGAGCCCTAACAGGAAAATCGACACACAGTTAGCACTCACACAAAACAATCGATTACATGCGACTTCCACATCACTATTATCGATATTCTCTCAACACTTTTGTTAATATCTCAAGCTTTGTCCACTTGTTATGGCATTTTATATTTTTATACATCTGTATCGACTTCAGAGAGTTCTGAACAAAGATCACACACATGCCAACTGTCCAACACATTGACATATAATATTATGTTCATTAAATTATTCTAAAAAGAAAATATATTGTACATAGAAGAGAAACACACTTAAAACAATGAGAGACACATGAATAAATCAGACATTCAAAGCGAATGATAATATGAATGTTCGATATCCTTCATTCGTTTCAAATATTTAACTAAATGAGAATTAAAATCGAATCGTATGAAACATCGACGTACACAACAATATAGTCATTCACAGATCTTGGCTACACAGACCGAACATAAGATAACGGTGGTTCGACAAACGAAAACAGTATGTATCTTAAATAAATATATTAAACTGGACTATCGAATTTGTATAACAATTCGATTTAAAGTTAGTCGTGTTAGGGTTGCAATCGAATGAATTTAATGATAAATAAAAGCCAAAAGCCACGCCTAAGTCGTCGTAGTACAATACCATTTGTTTGCACGTTTCCTCAGACATTCTCTGCGAAACAAGTAAAATAAACCGATATACAAATATATTCTTGTATATATTTGTGAATGTGCAGTGTGTAGTTAGGATATAACTATCGTGACTGTTAGCATCAAAGCTACCCGTAAGCAGAACATAAAACCTATATAAGTACTATCATGGTTACGTACATTTGACCACTTTGAAAACAAAATCCAGTGCACACGATGACCATATCTATTTACCGCCCCTTTTTGCAACGACCAATAAAAGAAAATAAACTATTGTGTAAATAAATTTCTCGGGCTCTGTTACAATGATGTCAGATGTCTGACCACCTCAGATGGTTTTCTTTACGGTCTTTTTTTATTTTATTTACAAGGGACTCAGCAGAAATCTGATGCTGCGATGCTATTGGTTGATGAACGCAAGTAAACGTTACTATAGCGGCCGAGCGCTGCAAGCAGGAATAGTCCTTACGGTGGTCATATGTCGGTGACCGTGATAGTACGTGGCTGTTTTTCAATGAGAAATTATACCATGATCATCCCTCTTTAATTGACAATAATAAATATAGCCTCTTCCAAATATATATTTTTATACATACTATATAAAAGGCTGCTGCTAAAAAATACATAAATTATAATATCATAATATGATTTTAGTACATTAAAATATCAATATATTCCTGAAAAGAAATCGCAAAAATCTTATACCATTCCCATACTTTAGCAGTCTTGAAAAACAAATTAAGCTTCCAACCACAAATAAATATCCCTACCAACATTACACCTGTCAAAGAAATGTCAGAATCAGAAAGGATAAGGGTAAAAGTGAGAGTTTGGTTATTAGGGTAAGTACCCACCTCGCGGATGGTGAGAGTGTGTGACATCATCTGGATGTTGACTTGTGATTGGCTGGTGGGAAGGTTGTCGGACGACCTGGAGCGAACGAGTCGGGATCCTGTGATGACCTGCTTCGATTTGAGCGTCATCTCCGTCTTGATGAATACCCGGGATATGTACTGTGAACTGGGGAAAATGGTGATTAGATTAGTGAAAATTATATTACGTTATACTAGTTTATCATTAGTGTTACAGCTATATGAACATAATCCCGCATTGCTTAGGTAAAGGGGCATGCCCTTTATGCCTGGAGACTCTTATTTAGGAACTAACTGTTATCCGCAGTTTTTTTTTTCTAAAATAAAATTAGCGTAAGTTACTTCGTATAAAATCAGCTATCTGCCAGTAAAGGTCCCATCAAAATCGGTCCAGCCGTTTCAGAGATAAGCCGGAACAAACAGACAGAGACAAAAAAGAGACAGAGACAACAACAGTTTTTTTTTTTTAATTTTTGTTTTTAGGACTGTATAAACTTTCATAGTAAAAAGTTGTTGTTTTGACATTACTAACAGACACTTAAATTTTATTTATTTGTATAGATTAAGTTTTGTTTACATTTTTAGTTTTTGTCTTGAGCATAGTTTTCATTGACATAATATTATATAGGATGTATCTATTCAAACACGAAATATTTTAAGAGATACACCTACAGGTGGTAAAGAAGCAATGGAAACGATTTTTTTTTTTTTAATCTGAGTATGTTATTTAAAAAATTAAATAATTTAAAATTGACGGCACGGTTGGCGCAATGGTTAAGCGATTGACTGCTGCGCTGCGTGTCGCGGGTTCGATTCCCGCACGGAACAAATATTTGTATGATCTACAAGTAGTTGATCCGGGTCTGGCTGTTTGTGTATGTGAGTTTAAATGTTTGTAAACGCACCACGATACCGGAGAAATTCCTAGTGTGGGGCAACGTTTAAAAAAATATATATATTACTTGATATGATGATTAATTATCAAAATTCACCGCGCTTGTGCCGCCACCGTCGCCGCGTCCGGGCGGGTCATTCATAGAATAACTTTAATTTTGGAAAATGCAACACCTTTGCAAAATGTCTCAAGCAATTTTAAAATTATAATAATTATGTAAAAATATAAAACACTTAGATTTTTTTTTTTTTTGCTTCTATGGCTTTTTTACCACCTGTACATGTTCCTCTTAAAATATTTCGTGTATGAATAAATACACCTTATATATTACTAGCGTAATAGTTTTATTGTATTTGTTGGTATATTGGCTTGTACTAGCTGACATATGGCAAATAGTTTAATTAAATGTTCTGTCTCGTAATTTTAATTACTTTGCATATCTACTATTGTATAGGATCAAGTTTTTCTATCTGAACAGACAGCTGTGTTCCTGGAAGTTTGTTGCGCCACTTCTTCTTCCCAGCTAAAGCACTAGGAAGTGGTGAAGGGCGACGTTTTGGGGGACTGTCTTATGTAATTTTGACGTTCGAAAAGTGCTGATACTCAGCCTCATCATCTTTTCACCGGAAAGACGTCCACTGCTGGACATAAGCTTCCCACAATTTGGGGGGGTTTGCCATAATCGCCACGCTTGGCAGGCGGGTTGGCGATCGCAACACACACATGTGTACGGTGTTAAAAATGCATAGAGAACGCTGATGCCCATTCTCTAATAAGTCCCTTAGTCGCCTTTTACGACATCCACGGGAGGAAATAGGGTGGTGCTATTCTTTACGTCCGGCACCACACGGCACGGCAATATTCAGCCTAATTTGAATAAATGACTTTTGATTTGATTGATTGATTGTATTATTTGTGGTTTTTTATTATTTATTTTATTTTTATTTTGCAGAATATGTTGTGTGCCTTTTATGTAGACTATGCAAAATAAATGTATTTTCTTTCTCTCTTCCATAGATAATATTGCAGATTATAGGTACTAAAATTTTAATAATAAAAAAAAGTTCCAAATGCGTGGCGTAAACCTTATAACGTCACGTATACTCTTTAATACCCCACGACTTTTTCACATTTTTCAGATAAGTTACTTACTACATAAAACGCTCTTGCAATTTTCTTTCCCTAACACTGATTTATAGCTAAGCTTCGGTAAGCCCGAAATAATACCATATATATCTTCATTTAGCTGACTTAAAGCGAGAACGTAAATAATGTGAACAAACGGCACAATTTTCTGCATTACCATATGAAATCTAATAAAAACCAACGTTCAAGATTCGTCTCATTAGCATACTCTGATTGAGACGAATTAATTATACATTCGACTCGCACACCCCCTAGTGAACTAAATTTTGTAAAGGAATAAGTTTTCTTAAATAATTTGTGAAGCATAAACGTGATGAGGAATAAAATATTTTTTAATTGGACGTAGTTAATTAAGGGCCTATAATACCTCAAATGGCTTAGCATGATCCTCCGTTATGTCAAAAATACTGCAGCATTAATTTTGAAATAAATATATGGTAATGTTGAGGATTAATGTTAAGTACTATGTTAGCCGAAAACACGATTCCATAAAATTTTCTCGATAGAAAAAAAATCCAAAGTTACCTCCAAACCGAACAATAAACCGCTGGTATTAAAAAAATACTTTAAATTGGATAATGAAACTTTGCATATTAACTGAACTAACTATAAAGCAGGTCTATTGTTATTTACTTTTTTTTAATGACCATTATTTTCACCGTAAAACGAAATTACCTAAACTATCGGCGCCTTGGAGCATTTTCCCTGCCGCCCTGTCTCGCTTGCTCGCGTGACCGGTAGCAATAGTGTGCGAGCGAGATACAGAGTGAGGTGGGGCTGAGGTAGTATAGACTCTTAAACGAAAAGGATCCAATCCACACAAAGTGCTTTTAGAGATGTTGACGTCTGAAGTTTAGAAAATATAACATATTTTATATTTCAGTGCATGTGGGCTGGTTCTGAGGTTGATCAAAATGATAAACTGTTGTTTTTTGTTCGGATCTATTTTACTCACCGATAGTATCGATATTTAGCATCAGTTTGGTACACTTAACTTATTTTTGACCAGGTTGTGGATTGGATCCTTTTCGTTTAAGTACGTCCAATTTTCGTTTCAATCGAATTGTCATGTTTTATTTATGAATTTTGAAGTTAGAAGGTTAGATACATTTTTTTCCGGGGCGAAAAATTTTAATGCATGAAAGATATCTTCGTTCAGCATTTTGATTTGCAATTAGACCCTGTTCAATTTTAATTTGATCAGGGTGGAAAATTAAGGCATGAATCCCCATTTACAGAATGCAAGTTTCTTGTCTGTGGTATACAATCAAATTGAAGCAAAAAAAGACATGTCTAACCACTGTTTAGGCGGTGCAACTTTTCAAAAAAATCAAAATATTTTATTTCACATAAACCTACATGGGCACTTATGAAACGTCAGAAGCTAGGTGCACGGTTCCAATTAGTCGTTTCCTATGGAGAAGAGCCGGCAAGAAACTCCACGTTTACTCTTTTAAAAATAATTAGCGGTACAATATTATCAAATAACAGTGATAATAGGTATGGGAGGACAGTGTAGGCCTTTCAACAATTACCAGGTATTTAACAAAATAGAAAAGTGCCAACAAATCTACACTCTACTAGGCCTACAACGTTCTCACATTCACAAAATAGAAAATACTTTTACTTTTATTATTTATTTAAGCTTCTCGTACACAATAAGGTCCAAAGACGGACTTAACTGCCTTAGACATTCTCTACCAGTCAACCAAGGATGGTAATGTTTTTTTGTTTTCTGCTTGAGTATAGTTTTCATTGTATTTCCTGGTTTATTGGCTAGCTGACATATGGCAAATAATTCAATTTACTGTTCTGTGTTTCTTAATGTTAATTACTTTGCATACCTACTATTGTGCAGAATCAAGTTTTTCTAACTGAACAGACAGCTGTGTTGCGAATTTGAATAAATTACATTTGATTTTGATTTATAATTTATGTATAGATAAGATGGCAGGTGCTCACTTTGAGAGGAGATAATATATATATATATATATATATATATATATATTATCTCCTCTCAAAATCTTACCTAATATATATATATATATATATATAGATATATATATATTAGGTAACATTGTGAATTTTATAAATAAAATAGGTACACAAGTACATAAATAGGTTATAAACTAATAATAACACTCTTGCTACAAGTTATGGTATGCCACTGGCAATTACAACGCACCGTGTAAATCAGGTTTATGTTTAGATCAAATTATTTTCCCCTTAGCACGAACGTAAACCCGCGTAACATTATTGTAACATGTTCCTGGGTAGCCACATTTGCTAAGATTAGTTAAGTTTCTAATACAGCGTGTTACGGAAAGGGTATATCCATACAAACTGGGTGAAGAGTGTATCTGGTTCAGAATCTCTGTACAAAATTTCAGCTCAAAAGCACTAACTAGAAAATGCTTAATATTTTTTTTATATCGATAGTTTATTAAATTCAAATCATAACAAACGTGTTACCGCCGTTTCTTTGTGTGTAGTTTATTGACACCGATCAGCTGACTTGGTCTAGTGATGTGTAGAATTCAATTGGAAACATTTGATTTTAGTTAAATGTTTCTTAACTTTTTATTTATGTAGGTATAGGTATTAAAAAATATAGCCCTGTAGTTTGTTATCACCAAAAGAATCCGTGCCTTTGATATGTATATATCCTGTCCGTAACACGCTGTATACACAAATAAGTACACTTAGCAAAATTCAAAAGCGGTTTTCTTGTAGGACAGCGATTGCAAGTTTGAGATAAGACCAATTTCATAATTCTTTGTGTTCCAAAATACTATATACAGTCGCCAGCACAAGTTACCGCAAACTGTAAAACTTTCTCATTCGATTTTGAACTTAACCTTAAACATTTTAAGGTTTAAAATCGTTTGGAGAAATTTGACAGTTTCGTATAACCTGATGTGCTGGCTATCACATGACATAATCAGCCTATAGTATTCCCACTGCTGGGACACAAGTCTCCTTAGTTCGAGGGAGTGGGCCATAATCCACCACGTGGGTCTAATGCGGGTTGGTGGATGTCACATGTATTCGAATTTTTAGTTCTAGGACATGCCGGTTTCCTCACGATGTTTTGAGAGCAGTGGCGATAAAATTAAATACACAAAGTGTCTCCTACAACTCGTAATAAGTCAGGGCCGATACACTTGGGCCACCACTGCTCAAACTTTGGCCCAAACTTTTAAGTTTAAGTTGTTAAGTAACAACATAAAATTACAATCAATACAGTTGAAGAAAAACAGTATTAAAAGTTGCTAAGTGTACAAAGTTTCTCTCTTACCTTAAAGCTCTAATGCTAAAAGCAGTCCTAAGCAGCTTGGTAGGCGAAGCAGGCATGTTCCTACAGAACTTGTCAATGGCGTGGTCGACGCCGTTCTTCGTCGCTTCGGCGTACCAGTCAGAGCTCTGGTTCGATGCGTGTTTGTTGAATAGGATGAGGATAGCTAATGCTACCCTGTAGAAAACCTGTGGAAAAGAATATCGATTGTTACGTATTTTTTCTTGTGGCTAAGTAACAACAGCCGCACGGGTTGATCGATCAGGTTAAGATGGGTGACCATCTCTACATACCAAGACCCCTCCGTGCCTCGGAAAGCACGTTAAGCCGTTGGTTCCGACTGTCATTCGTGGATCTTTGACAGTCGTTACGGGTAGTCAGAAGCCTGAAAGTCTGAAAACCAGTCTTACCAAGGGGTATCCACAACCCAGTTATTGGGTAATAACCCAGTAGCTGGGTTGTGGATTTTAGATAGGTAGTCGCTCCATGTAAAATACTGGTATTCAGCTGCATCCGGTTAGACTGAAAGCCAACCCTAACATAGTTGTAAAAAGGCTGGGTAGATGATGAAGTATTTCTCCCTAGCAATCAAATCAGCCCTTTGTATATAGTCCCATGCTGGACATAATCCTCGAGACATGTTGATTTTATTCTTGTTAGACAAATATTTAAATGTTCTTTAATATCGTTATTTGTATTAACCCCATTCTTGCTACTTATTTCTCAAATCGTGCAGAGAAATTCGCTAAATGAGACTTGGGTGAACCAATTTTCAGTTCAGCGATTTGTAATGAATTATTATCAAAGAGATCCTTCTCTGAAGCCTCTGTGCAGTCTTAATGCCTGCGCTCATGCGAGAATAGGATTAAAAACATTTAACAATCACAGAGTGTTTTTGACGATGCAAGATAAGTGTAACACTAATCCTTTAAAGATAAAGGAACTGAACTGTCCTTCAAATCTTTGAAAACGCAATTCTGCTTGGCGGCGATAAAAGGTTACTTCTACGAGCTCTTTTCGTCTACTAAAATCTGCAGAAAACGCGCTTGGAATTTACTGAAGTTACAGACATGTGTCCTTACCTTGATACCCTCATGGAAGAAGCAGTCGAGGACTCGCACGAGGTGCGGGAAGGGCAGCGCGGCGAGGATCCACCACTGCCAGTCGGCGTAGATACGCTCTGGACCGATGGCGCCCGACAGCCGCGACAGATGCTGCGCCGCCGACTTCTGCAAACAATTCATACCACTGTACGGAAACTGTATGGGGACCTGATAAAATATTGAATTGAAGACAAAATTGTATAAACCGGCGGGGTTATCGTGTAACATACAATGGCAAAGCATTCTGACAATTCAACCACATTCATAGCGTTGTTTATGTTGTCCAGCAGACGAACTTTTGAAACATATGAAGCAATTTTCTTAGGAATCCGTCGGTTTTTGATTGAAAGTGTGAAAGTGCATTACGAAAGAACAATGGCGAGAAAATTGTTGATGAAATTATTAAGCGTCTACATATATCACCGTGATAGGTACCGACGAAATAATTCACTAAGTTTTATCAAATCAAGCTTATGATCTATTAAAGTCTAGAAAAAAAAGTCGTCTTAATTGAAAACTGAATTGACTAGATTAATGATGATGATAAATAATCATGGCTTCGTTACTTTTTTCTGGCTTAACTTCATGACTTTTGGCTTAGCTGAACGTTTAATGTTGCCATGCAATATAAATCTTCGTCAAGTTACATAAAATGCTTTGCTTTTCGTATTGCATTAATATACTTATGAAATACATTTTTGCAACAGAAAATAAATGTGAAAATAAAAATAATTGTTTGTGCTAAGAATATAGCGGTCATAATTGTTTAATTTAATACATACAATTATGACCTCGTAGTGCAATTTATTCGAGTATGGCAACATCGCAAAAAAAGAAATATAACATTTAAGTTGTCAACGCCACATATTGACATGTACCTTACTGACAACTTATTTTACGCGTGCGTCTCGTTATTTAGTTTTCCATCGATTTTCCGTGATTTTCTACTTCATCAATTGCTTCTGCTTATGGATTCTGAGATTTACTGTTCCCTGTGTGACTAGTGCTTGCCTAAGAATTCTGATTGTTTGCTTATACGACGACATTTTTCTGTGACTCTGGATTCCGATTCTGGCTGATACCTTGGATTTTGTAGTGTGCATCGATTTGTTTATCACGATGGGTAACCGTGTTAAGCCTACACGCATCATGTGTGTCAATAAAATGCGCCAATACCGGGAAAAATAATGTGAAATAAAATAATAATGAACTGTTGGATGTTGCGCACATACAATGACTGTAGTGTGGTATCAAGGATGGGCTAGGCATCAACAAAATATCTCAGCACCTGCAGGTTTTCTTGATGACATTGTAATAAGAGAAGATGAGGAATAAATATGAAAAAAAAGTTTAGTTTTTTTTTTTTCTACACTCTTGACCTACATCTACCATGTAATTTACCATATAATACATATATAACTTTCTGAATACGTACTCCGTATCTTATTTTGTCGTAAAAATGCATTTCTATCAATGATATTTTAAGTGGTAAGTAGGTATTTCTTTTTCGATTAGTTTGTTGTTGGTTGACAAGACATACCTAACCTCTAGAACTTCAAACTGGAATATCTTTAATTCCTGACTTCCTACAAAAGTATAACTGAAGACAAAACTGTTCAGGAATTCAAAATCTATACTTTTAAATATTTTTCATAACCAAACGACAAAAAAAATGTCAACAAAAATTTGTTCGGGAGTTCGCCTTTGTTCTTTGGATTAAGGAGTCCCACGAAGATGTATCCAGCGCCGGATGCACTCGCACTCAAAGTGGCTTATTCCACAATCCCCCAGTGCCTCACAGTCCCTCAGTGGGGAAAACTGAACCCTAATGTAAAAAAATCACTTTCAGGGGGGTCTTGGAATAAGTTATTTTTATTTTTTTCATTTCTAGTTTTCCCCCCTAAGCGGGATTATCAGGGGTGAATTCTAGACAGTTTTGTTATAGATTCCACTTTTCCTCCTAAGGGCGATTTTCAGGGGGGATTTGTGGAATAAGCCCTGAAAGTCAAAGTCAAATCATTTATTATCCGACTACGCGACAGCAAAGACAGGGTTACGTTTTTTCAATTAGGCACATAAAAGGCACTTAAGAGATTTGGACGACAAAATTAACAAAAAAAAATTGAATTGATTCTAGTTGCTTCCAAAAGGTAGTTTCGTATGGAGAAGAATAGGCATTCCTCTGCTCATTTCATACAACTGCTCGGAAATATATTCCATTTGCTCATAGCAGGTAGGAGCGCGAGTGGCTCCCGGGCAGGATCCATCGCAGTCTGTTTGAATCTTAACGTAGATGGGAAAAGTTGTTGTCCATAGTACATTTTGTCCACATAATCGTTACTTATGCTAGAAACAATTATATTTTCTGCTGTTTCCAAGTATTTTTAATTTATATCAATAAGTCTAAGGAAATAAAAATAGTGATGCAGTCCCCTGCATGTTTTCATTTCGATTCACAGATATGGAAATCAAAAAGAAAGTAGACACTTCCATATAAGGAAAAACGAATAAAACACTCTTTTATGTTGATTGCACTCAATGACCACATACAAACAACCGATTATGGATAATGACTCACAATATTCTGATGCAACCCTTGGCACAAATCTCGACAATAATTAACGTAAACGAGTACTTTTATCGAATAAATCGATTAAAGTTCAAGTGAACCGATCGATTTTTACCTCAATGGTCGTTGCCCTCCATGTTTATTATTCATAGTCGATAAATAGTGATGTGCCCTTCGTGATATCGTTATCGATAGTTTATTGTTAGATCACGGCGCGTGGGCGCACGTGATGTGTCAAATAGATGCGATAATTATTCAATTACATAATGTATTCGTTGCTTGTAGTGATACATTTTTATTTTGTGGTCGCAGCTGATTTTTATCGATTTTATTATGAAACTGTGGCTCGTTTTATTGGGTTATCAACCTGCTTGATGTAAAAATAATTATACTGATTGAAGCGGATTTTTGCGAGTGTCAGCAGGCGACCTAGTTAAAAAGGGCTTCCCCTTTACTTCAGGTTAGTAGGAGAAACAGAAACCTTTTGAACGTAGAAACTGTTCTCGTTCAACGATCCCCTTCAGCCATTATTCCAGAAATAAAATACCTTTACAATAGTAGTTGCATGAACGAACGAAAAAAAAAAAGCAAAAGGAATAATTATGTAAGTATCGTAGCAAGTGGCGTTCTGTAGTTTCTGCTTACCACCATGGAAAAAGACGTGAGTATAGGTATGTATGTGTAAACATAGTAAATAATTAGTTATATATATATATAATATTTTCAAGTACGTCAGGTATCTTATGAATGGTAATTTGTGTCAACGTCATTTTCCAAGGGCAGATGATTTCTTAATTCTATTCTAATATCTCACATTAACTGTTCAAATTAGTTGGTTGAAATAACTGTTATTATTCCTCTATAACAGCGTGTTACTTATATTTATCCGCTTTTCAAAAACTGGGTGTTAGTTAGCTATAGCCAGAAACAGAACAATCAAGCCACTGTTTCACGACACTAGTTTCATAATTGTAAACCCCGCTTTAATAATAACTTGTGTATGGTTACAGTATTATTTTGCCCAACAAAACTATCGATATCGCTATACGAAAACACTACTACAGCGCCATTACGAAGAACTTATGTCAAAGCCCCACGGTGCCATAATATATTTACATGACAAAAACAAAGGTAATAGCTTAAGCAACCCTAGTCGCGTGACCTACAGTTATGGTGGAGTAATGGGCTTGATAGCACCACTTCAGGGGGTTGGCACGCCATGTATTAAGGGGTATAAGGGCTATGCTTTTGGTATTGTTCGTCGAATCGTTGAGCTCCCTTAGGCTCATTACGCACTGTCGACTTGTCGCCGGCGACTCGGTCGACGGCAACTGTGACTTACTATAGTTTAAATAGGTGTTTGCGCACTTGGTCGCCGGTCGCTTGCTTATGTTTTGGTCGCCGAGGGATCGAGTCGCCGGCGACAAGTCGACAGTGCGTAATGAGCCTTAAGGTCTGAGTTGAGCTACTCGATAACTGAAATACTGACAAATGCGTGCACTGACTGGGTACGGGTCGTTACGGGTAATCAGAAGCCCAAGTCTGACAACCACTTTTACCAAAGGGTATCGTTTTACTCAGTTCGGCAGTCAATCCATGTAAAATACTAGTACTCGTATTCATCTGCATCCGATTAAAGGCTTCTACAAACAGGCGCGACACGCGACGCGACACAAAAGACACCACGTGCCGCGCGACGAGCGGTCTCTTTGTGTCGCGTCTCGTGTCGCGCCTGTTTGTAGGAGCCTTAAGACTGCAGCCGACCTCAACATAGTTGGCTTGGAAAATGATGCGTGCACTGACTCGACAGGTCCACTCAAAACTGTGTGATTCTTTCCTCAAAAAACAATGTTAAACACTAATCTGCATGATCCTCTTAAGACCTGACCAAGATTATGTCTGGCTTTAAAAGAGACACTCTGAACTCTGAGTTCGTTACGGTCTTCCTTCTCAGAGTAGATAGATAGACAGATAGAATACTCTTTATTATGTACACCATAAAAATTACAGATATAAATGTAGAACTGTTACATAGGGTGTCACAATGGGACATAAGAGTACACATAGAATACACACATACATAGAGACATAAAGTGTTACATAGAGTAGTAGGAAACACCAAACTCATACAATTTAGTTTTAAAACATTAATTTTGATATGGAGTGTTTTTCTTAAACTAATTTACAGAAATCAATATCATTTATAGCATTTAATACATCTTGACGAAACCGGCATGTTCTAGAACCAAAAATTCGAAGACATGTGACATCCACCAACCCTCACTGGGCCGGCGTGGTGGATTACGGCCCACTCCCTATCTCCGAGAGGCCCGAGTCCCAGCAGTGGGAACATTATAGTCTGTTTCTGCTGATTTACTACATACTAATATTACTACAAACCACCCCTTGCTATAGACCGGTAAATTTAACCATAAACTTCAAAGGGCAATTCGAATTGGTAAACCAATTAGCTGTCAATCAAGGTTTAAATGTCGAGTGTACATTAAAGAGCTGCTACTGAGAAAAGGGGTTTTATTTAATTAAGGGCTTAGGTACCATCTGGACCGTAAAATTGAAGTATCGTACTTACGATATTGCCGAAACGTGATTGAGCCGAAACGTGAACACTCACGGTACGGCTGGTCCATAAATTCAAGGTCGCTCAGCGAGCTATGGAACGGAGTCTTTATTATGGTGTACATAATAAAGAGTATTCTATTCTATTCTATTCTATGCTTGAAGTTTCTCTGAGGGATCGAATCCGGAACGAGGTGATTCGGCAGAGAACCAAAGTTGTCGACATAGCTCACAGAATAAGCAAGCTGAAGTGGCAATGGGCCGGCCATATTAGCCGTAGAACCGATGACCGTTGGGGTAGACGTGTTCTTGAGTGGGGACCGCGAATCGGCAAACGTAAGGTAGGACGCCCTCAGGCTAGGTGGAGCGACGATCTTCGCAGGGTGGCTGGTAGCAGCTCGATGACAGTCGCCGAGAATCGAGCTGAATGGCGTGCAATTGGAGAGGCCTATGTCCAGCATTGGACTGCTATAGGCTGATGATGATGATGATGACTTACAATAGTGACGTGGGTTTTGTAACATTTGCTTATTTTTTACAGCCAAATAACATATCCATAACATAGCATTACGCCTGTATTCCTGGTAGGGTTAGGGAGAGGTGTAACCTATATAGTACACCCACATTTTCATACATAACCAATTATTATAAAAATCAATCTGACGCTAAATACCAGTATAAGAGAAGCGACTGCCTATCATACCTCAACAACCCAGTTACTGGGTAATACGATACCCCTTGGTAAGACTGGTTGTCAGACTTTCGGGCTTCTGACGACCCGTAACGACTGTCAATGATCCACAAATGACAGCCGGGACCAACAGCTTAACGTGTATAGAGGTAGGTGAGGAACAGTGTGTAAAGTTCATACTCATACTCAATCTCTATGGAAAAGGGAGGTTCCTCTGACCAGACGAGTGTTGTGTCTGGTGGGCAACTACCCGACGGTTGATCTCGGGATTTTGTATTATATAATGCTAGTCGCGCGGTAAACTCTGATTGCGCGATGCAGGATTTGTGACGTCAGGTCTTTGATGCGTAGTTCGCATGTGGCGTTCTACAGGGTTTTTCAACAAGAACTTTGTTTTCTAAAACAAAATAAAACAAAGATTCAGATGAAGATGATTCAAATTTTTATTGTATTACGAAGAGAAAAGTTTGGCAATTATGAATTAAAAATTATATCTGGCAAATGTCCACCACGACCACACTAACAGATGTCAATTCTTTCATCAAAGTTCACATCACGGATTTTGAGTTTTAAGGCTGCAATCGATTCGATTGGCTCTGTATAGACTCTGTCCTTAACATAACCCCACAAAAAATAATCCAGTGGTGTTAAATCACACGATCTGGCTGGCCACTTAACACTTTCAATGCCAAAAACCCAGCATATGGGTCTAAAAATAATTCTATCGCGTGCCCAAAACCCGCATCCGAGTCGTCGCTGTAGGTAGCTATTGATGACTTCTGTACATGACGCGTCGTGGGCATACAGCGACGACTCGGATGCGGGTTTTGGGCACGCGATAGAATTATTTTTAGACCCATATGCTGGGTTTTCGGCATTGAAAGTGTTAACAGCTTATGTTGTCCGAAAATATCACGAATTTTACGAAATGTAACTTTAACAGAACCACCATTTTCATAGTGGATTTTAATTATTTTTATTAGATTTTCGAGCGAAATTGAACTCATTGTAACAATTGCCAAAGCATCTACTACGAATACGTCAAAAAACTAAATGTCAAAACTGTCATGTTGTTGGTGTTGCCCCAATTGAAAAACAAAGTTCTTGCTGAAAAACCCGTTAGATACCGCCACACGTGTTTTTCGAGGCACGGAGGAGTCACGGTATGAAAAGATGGTCAGCCATCCACGGACCAACCACGGCGCTTAATCAGATGGATCGACCCGTGCAGCTGTAATTACTTAGCCACGGCCGATTTTGATAACTGCACCCTTTTCAGATTCTGAACGTTTTTGAAGGATATTGCTAATCCATTGCTTCATATGTTCGAAAAATTTATCTGCTCAACAACGTAAATAACGCAATGAATGTTGGTGAATTGTCAAAATGAAACCGATTGCTTACTGTAAGTGTTACGCAATTACCCCGCTGAGCAGACGGGCACATTTATCGTCAGTTCAAAGTTTCACGTTCTGTTTCTCGCTAGCCCGCGGAGGTTTTATCCGTGTAAAAAGATTATCGGATGAAAACTAGTTTATCTGTTGATCCAGCTTTAAAGCTAGAGGGTTTATTGTTTGAAACGTGAAAGTCTTGGCCTTTATAATGTTATTTCTTTGATAATTTGAACTTTTATACTACTTTATTATTCTCTATTTTATTATGATGTACACTCTTGGTAATAAACTACGCAGTAACGCAAAGTATGTAAAGGCCTTAAGCAACAATTTAAAAGTCAGATTTATTTGTTTGATTGTAAACAGACTCGCACGCAACGTTTCGTCTGATACGAAAATCAAATGTTTTCACTATTAAACTATTTAGTTTGAATAAACAAGACCAGATTACTATGAAGCGGGTTAATGTATGTTTATTGTTTTAAATAGATAACATGGCTATGTCTAGGAAACTAAAATTTAATATTATTACGAATCAGAAATTATTTTTAGGGTTCCGTATTCAACGAGGAACAGGAGTAATTTCGCCATGTCCGTCTGTTTGTCTGTCTGTCTGTCCGCGGCTCTAGAGACTTTTAGTAGTCATCATCCTCATTTCAGCCGAAAGACAGCCGCTGCTGGACATAGGCATCCCCCAAGCAGAGCCACTTCGACCGGTTCTGTACTTCCCGCATCCGGCGGATTCCTGCGGCTTTCACAAAGTCATCGGTCCACCTTGTGGGAGGCCTTCCAACGATACGTCTTTTAGTACTAGAAAGCTGTAATTTGGCATGGGTATACATATTAATCACGCCAACAAAGTGGTAAAATAAAATCTTGAAATAACGTTTTTGTATTGTTCCTCTCTTACACGTAAAGTGGGGATGTTTTTTTTTTTTCGTCTATACCATGGTATGGGGAATCGTTGGATAGGCCGTTCAAAAATACTGCGGGTCTGTGAAAACCATTTTAAAATTCAGGGATCAGTTTGCGTAATATTAAGCTTTAAGGAGCTAATTTTTGTTAGTCAAGTATCTGCCCCTAAATTGCTAATGGTGAATATGTAAAAAAAAAAAACACTTTTTGACAATGTGTCTTTTTTTTTATGTGACTTTTTCAATTCATATGGTCTTTTTGAGTTGGACATTACTGACATAGTAGGTAAAGGAAAACGTCATGAGTATTCATGAGGAAGCCTTTTTTTTTGGGGTGGGAAATTACCAAATAACTTCTCCCGCTCTGGGCGGAGCGGGAGGGCGTGTCAAACTTTTACTGACTAAAACCCACCCGTGTTCCTTCAGTTGTCTGTGTGCCAGGGCCACGGTTTACCTTTCGGACAAACCACTAAGGAATCATGAGGAAACCTGGACTTACATTATAATAAAGCAGTAACGAAGTCAAAACCGTACCTAAATTGAATATTTAAAAAAGTTATTGCTAAGAGGTGTGGGAAGGAGTCTAATGCCGAAAATATAGATGTGTGTTCCGGATTGGCGCAAAAACAGCAGAACAGATTCGGATGAAATTTGGCACACAAATAGTTTATAGCCTGGATTAACACTCATCGGCCTAGCCTTTCTACATCAAAGGATATATATAGGATCTACAAATGACAGCCGGGACCAACGGTTTAACGTGCTTTCCGAGGCAAGTCACCCATCCACGGACCAACCGCGGCAAGCGTAGCTTAACCTGATCGATCGACCCGTGTGGCTGGTATTACTTAGCCATAAGCCCCCTAAACCTCCAAACCTAGATTAACGTTAAGGGTACTTTTAATCCCGGCAATACGTTCCCATATTTTCCAACACCCAACAAAAGCTAAATAAGTCTGAAATCGCCAACCCGTCTTGAGCAAGTGTGGTCAATGCCTTCTGTGTATGAGAAGAGGCCTTTGCCCTGCAGTAGGACAATAATAGGCTGGTATTATTTATTAATAGCTTTTGCCCGCGGCTCCGCCCGCGTGGATGTCGGTTATCGCGTAAAAAAGGAGCCTATGTCCTTCTCCATACCCCAGGCTATATCTCTGCCAAATTTTATGACGATCGGTTCAGCGGTTTAGGCGTCAAAACGTAACATACAGACAGACAGACAGACAGAGTTACTTTCACATTTATAATATTAGTAAGGATTAGAGAGACTTTTTGTTCAGACTAACGTGACTGGCAAGCGAGAGATCGTGAGGGCCTCATTCGATGCACAATTGACTTAACACCTCCTAATATTACAAGCATACTTACTTAACTTACTTGAAAGGGTTAACCAGAACACTAGTAATGCGTTTGCGTCTTACATCTATACAAATACCTACTTGTATAAAATTGAAGTGTGTTTGTAACGTCAAAACAACAGCTTTTTACTAAATGCAATTGAAAGTATATACTTACGGTACTTATAATACAAACATTTTTTTTTATTGTCTCTTTCTGTTTGTTCGGCATATCTCCGAAACGGACCGATTTCGACTGGACTTTTACTGGCAGACAGCTGAAGTTATAGGGGGTAACTTAATCTATTATTATTTTAGAAAAAGTCACGCGGGCGAAGCCGCGGACAGCAGCTGGTAGCAAGTATAATTATTGACTTTTTATTTTGACATCATATTCCAATTGCCAACCTATTGGATCGGCTTAAGGGGCCGTGCACGAAATCGACTGATTTTGATCAATTTTATTCATTGTTTGTGAGAAAGGGAAAAATAATTTAAAGAAAATTATTTGTGATTTGAAAAGTCGTGTTCTTTGTTTTGCATGTGGCTGAAAGGGATTTTTCAAATAAATTAAGTATTCACGGTAAATCACTAATATTCGCAACAAGTTTTCCGAAAAATTACGCGAGACTGACATTTGATCATCATTCTACAAGAAACTTCTTTTGATTTTGAACATTAATAAATACGAGTATCATCAACATCATTATATGGTCTACTTGCATATGGCTGAACCACTTTTTTCAATTTCCATACAAAATATAGCAGAAAAATAATACTGAAAATACCTTCTTTTGTTTTTGTTTTAAACCCCGTCAGTAATATATTTTTTCCTATTATTTAGCAAATCATATCAAGAAATTTAAAAATCACAAATTAGTCTTCAGCTATCCTTAAAATATAATCAAAATTTTATTTAATAATTGTACAATATCTTCATTAAGTTAATCAACGGCGAAATAAACGATATTTTGCAGAGCACAAAAATGATGAAACTATTAACAGCTGCTGTGACTGACACGAATGGTTTAGTACCATGAAAACTGTACTTTTATAGTTAGATTTAATGTTTCGATTATTTCAAGTTTTCTCACAATTAGACAAGATATTGACAAAAGACATTTATTTTCGTGCACGGAGCCTTAAAGTTTGACCAAAAGCAGCACATATACCATAGGCATGTAATGATGGTAAAGTAAGAGACCGCGGCTATGTAATAACAGCCGCACGGGTCGATACATCAGGTTAAGCTACGCTTGCCGGGGTTGGTCCGTGGATAGGTGACCATCTTTTCACACCGAGACTCCTCCGTGCCTCGGAAAGCACTGGCCGATGGTCACGGCTGTCATTCGTAAATCTTTGACAGTCGTTACGGGTCGTCAGAAGCCCGAAAGTCTGGCAACCAGTCTTACCGAGCGGTATCGTATTACCCAGCTTTTGGGTTGTGGAGGTGAGATAGGCGGTCATCATCATCATCATTTCAGCCGAAATACGTCCACTGCTGGGCCTAGGCCTCCCCCAATTGGGGGGGTTTGGTATAATCGCCACGCTTGGCAGGCGGGTTGGCGATCGCAGTATGGTGTTAAAAATGCATAGAGAACGCTGCTGCCCATTGTCTAGTCAGTCCCTTGGTCGCCTTTTACGACACCACGCCACGATAGGCGTCGCTCCATGTAAAGTACTGGTATTCAGCTGCCTCCGGTTAGACTGGAAGCAGACCCCAACATAGTTGGGAAAATGCTAGGCAGACTATATTTAATGTTTGTAAAACTCAAGTCTTTAGGTCAAGACACTTCGATCATTATGTGTCTACAACATAACCTGTACATAATATTACACAGTTTATTGCCCTGCAATTAACTTGGTTATGCATAACTGCATAAGTGTAGGGATAATCTTAATTAAATAAACTAGTTATTATCGATCTTATTTACCTACTTTATAAGTGATTTATGGATAAAGTCATGCAGCAAAGTTTCTTCAAGCGATAGTTAGGTCCCGAAGTTTGTTAAAATTAGCAATGCAAAGTATGGGAGATGAGAGTTGACGATCAATACAAATTGTGCTATGTTCACTTCGAAATATCTTAAAATCATTCATTGACTGACAGACAAGTCACAGCCTAAACCGCTGGGTCTAAACTAAAAGCATGCAATTTCGCACAAGAGTTCCTTTTGTAACGCCACGTAATTCATATCCCTTTAGGGGTAAAAGGGGTTAAATAAAGGATGAAAGTTCGTCATTTCTGCCGATAGGAAATACCATCGGGCACACGGTTTGTAGCTTAAGATTTTCTACATAGGAGTCATTTGTTGCGTCAGCAAATCGGAGTCTGGTGTAATCATGAGCAAAATTTTGCCGCATCATTGATTTGACGGGGATCAGGCTAATGTAATGTAGGTTGATTGGTCATGCGAGGGGTGAAACCAGCCCCTATTTGCGTAATACACTCGTTATTAAAGGTAGTCGTTTTGACAATTCAACAACATTCCTTGCGTTTTCTTTTACAACAAATTTGTTTGTTTCGATATTAGGGTACTGAACATTCTGCCTGGGTTGCGCGTTTGTCCGAAAGGGATACCGTGGCCCTGGCACACAGGCAACTGAAGGAACTCGGGTGGGTTTTAGGCAGTAAAAGTCTGAAACGCCCTTCCGCTCCGCCCAGAGCGGGAGAAGTTATTTGATAATTTCCCACCAAAAAAAAAAGGGTACTGGACATTAATGGCGGGCATATGCGCTACGGTCTACCGGAGAATTCTACTTTTGCGGGTGTGACTTCAATACATGCTTGGTGTACCTGCGCAGGTACACCAAGCATGTATTGAAGTCAACTTGGTAGTTCTTGGAACATACGACATTCATGGTCGACCAGTGTAGGCACACATGCACAGGTCTTCCATTCCGGTGGGCCGTAGCGTGTATGGCTTACATAAAGCCAGAATGTTTGAAGTAAACTTACGGCATGTTTTTTAGCGATCTGCATAACAGTCTTCCATGTAACTTCGTTGAGTAGTTTCGTTTGTGTGATGAACATCTTTTCCTTGGACGCCACCAAGCTCGCCATGCAGTGGTAGCATTCTTCTTCTGTAACAAAGAAAGAAATAACATTAGTAATGGAATACGCTGGATGTGAGAAGCACAGCCGCTCGTTGTGGCGACGTTTGGGGGAAGCCATGTCCAGAAATGGACGTCTTTTGGCTGAAATTATTATGATGATGAAGATCTTCTTTCTTTTTCGTGGGGTTAGTCACTAACCTGGTTTCAGAGTTTTTATGCAGCCTATAGGCCTCTGACTTGGCTTCACATGCCATCGAGAAATATTTCTCAAGCATATCGGTTTCCTCACGATGTTTACCTTCACCGTTTTTTAAGTAAGTGATAATTAAACAATACGCACATGAATCCGAAAAGTCAGAGGTGCGTGCCTTGAGTTCGAAGTTAAGACCTATGCTTGGCAGTCTGACGGTCACACCACTAGGCTATCATATTTGTAGCTGTGATGTATGATGATGATGAGATACGTGTATTATTTCAGGGTAAGATCTACGCTAAATTGAAAACGACCAGTGTTGAAAATGTAGTAACAGTCGAAGGAGAAACAACGCCATCGCCACACTTGAGAAACGGATAGGTGATAGTAGCTTTTTAGCAGTCAGAAGGACAAAGAAACTCGCCTTTTATGAAACTCAAGGGTAAAGTGCGTATCCTATATAATAATAATACCAGCCTATAACTGTCCCACTGCTGGGCAAAGGCCTCTTCTCATACAGAAAAGGCCCGAGCATTGATCACCACGCTTGCTCAAGACGGGTTGGCGATTTCAGACTTATATTAACTATAAGTCCAGGTTTCCTCACGATTTTTTTCCTTCACCGATGTCAGTAATGTCCAAGATAAACTCAGAAAGTACATATGAGTTGAAAAAGTCACATTGGTACTTGCCCGGTTTTGAACCCACAACCTCATGCATGAGAGCCGAGGCCTTAACCAACAGGCCATCACGACATCAACAGGCCATCACGACATCCTATATTTTGCCGTATATTTTGTAGGAAAGCTGCACGTGAAAAATTATAACTATTACCACCAATACCCTTACTTAGCACTAACTTTGTAATGAACACATTGCCATGGAAACAATTACAATCTCCCTACTGCTAATTTTCCATAGGAAACAAGAAAATTCTATTAGTATTAACAACCATTTGTGTAGTTAATTGAGAATCTTAATTGCTCCTTTCTCACACCCTATTATACAAACCAACCCTTAAAAAGGTAATTCCACTACATACACACGACGAAAGCCTCTGAATTCCAATTACAAGTACATCACTACAAGACTAAAATAATTCCTGCTCTAAAATCCATTTCAAGGTACATTTGAAGCGTTTACGCCATGAAGTAAATAATCTCTTTGTTCAGTTAAATCTACTAGAGTAATATATAATGTATAGCGTTGAGCAATATATGTGCTTAGTATTTGGCGGTACTGCCAAATGGTTGGTTGTAACGAATCTAAAAGCAGTTATGGCTCTGTTTAGTTATAGCTGTAAAGTAGTGGTTAATTGTGTCATGATTATTTTGGAAATGACCTCGTGATCGTGGTGGACGGTTTATTGAAGGGTTTTTTTTTTTTAACTACAAGAAATCTTTAAATTATAGAAGTATGACACAACTATGAAAATAATCGTCTGAATAAGTATATATTATTACCTTTACAGTTTGTAATAGTTACATGAATGTGTATCTCAATATTTAAATAAATATTTATTCCTGGATTTTTCGTAATTGCACCTACCACTGTATGTCTCTGCATCACCCAAAGGTTGACTGGTAGAAAATAACTATGGCATTAATTCCGCCTCTGTACATAATTATATATTATGTGCTTGAAGTATTAAATAAATAGTAGGTTAAATAAGAGTGAAAAAAGATCTCTGAATACATCGTTTTCAGAAAAGGTGTCCATTTTATTTACTACTATTGTTAGATGTTTTAACACCTAATATAAAAAGCATGATATAACAACGCAATCCGCATTTCCATTTAAAACGAAATATTACAAAGTTGAAAAATATATATTTGCAACATTGTGTAGCCGGAGTGCTGTAAATAAGGTTAGTCTGTTTGTCGGTCAATGACCTGTCGCCTTGTTACTGACACACTTTCAGGTGATACTATTAAAGATAACAGATAACGAAAAGTACGTATACTGAACAAATCTGAACAGTAAGTAAAAGATATCGCAAATGTAATGACTGAAATCAAGAAAAATGTTACTTTTACTGTTTCTGAAGCCAAATCACTTGTAGCGGATACAACAATTCAAATAAACCCACCTCTAAAAAAATAAAAACGCTGAATAAAATAAAAACTCAATTTGAAAACGTCCCAGTTATAATTGCTGCATCACAGAACACAAGCACTAAAACTCGATTAATGCGCGCCGCAGTTACAACGAAATGAAAATAAAACAGAGATGGAAACTCCAGGCCAATCCCATTGGGATGTGAAAACGTTTGCTCTAGTGCTGTTTGTAGAACCGGGAATGGAAAGATAAATCACGTGAAATTAATTTTATGAGTAAATATTGTGGCTGAAAAGGGCAGTGCGGAGACTAAAAGGAAAACTGCGATGATGGTTGTGAAAAATTTAATGTTGAATGTGATATTTTTTTTAATGACAAACAATGAGAGAAAATAAAGAGTAACGTAGGTACGTGGAAGAGGCAAAGCTAAGGCAAAAGACAGAGTACTTACTATATAAATTATAGTCGATAAAACTATTGCACGAAAACAGCAGGTCAACTTTAAATATCCATTCAACTTGATTCCATCGGCAAAAGGGTTATGTTTGAACATTTCACACTGTAAGACACAATAATTATATTGCTGATCCTAATTCACGGCAAGTCCAAATGCATCTAAATTTGCTCAATTTCATCCACGTCTGACCTACATAGTCTTAACTTTGCCAACAAGCTAGAATTGACGGGATACACGGGACGTCCTGCGATTTCCCCGTCACTAGCACAGCACTTGTGCATGACAAATTGAAGTGAGACATCCAATTTGCAATCGACGCTCCCGGCATATACGAGAGCCCTAGAGACAGGAATCGGTTTCCAATAACCGATGTCTATGTTGAATTTATTGGAGTACATGTGTCTAGCTCAGATGTTGTGCATTGGAAACTAGGTTGCTTATGTAAATTTTGATATGTTTGTTTATATTTTCTCTGTCTTTTCTGTTTTCATATTAGGCCAACTATTAAGGATTTGCAAGTACATGATCAATGTTACTTCGTTCATTTGGCATGATTTTAATATTAATTTAGTTTGCCATTACAGTCTGACTGACTCATGTGAGTAACAGAAATGATCAATCTCCATTTTAACTGCCGTTATATCTAATCATTCTGATATACATAAAGTTTAATCTAGTAATGCACAGACGGAAAGCAAAGATGACTGAAAATCGTGTTCAGTTCTTAACCACATTTCAGTTATAATCCTTCTTTACAAATTCACATTAGCCAGATTAAGTTGTAAAACCTAAATATAAATGGCTGTAGCCACGGAGCAAACGCAAATCGTTTCACTAACGACCGAGCGATTGTAATTAATAGCTTCCAAGCCAAACGCTTTGAATTATTTATCGAGATGAAAACGTTAAAGTTTTATAGTTAGGGTTTTAGTTTAAAGTTTAATGTGGGAACGTTGGATATTGCTTTTATGTGTAGAATATTTCTCATTAACGAGGTTAGCAATTGAACGTGACGCATAAATAATACAGCATAAAGAATATGATTTAGATGAACATTCAAACGCCTGCTGCCCCAGTCTTGTTCCCAAATTAATTTAATTTGAGACCGCAAACTTCCTCTTTCCAATTGAAAATGAATTGGAAACAATAATCAGTCATGAGGCGAATTGGTAATTATAGTATACATTCGAAGACTTGAAGATGCTGCTTCCTTTTCTCCTTGTCATCTTTTTCAATAAGCAATGTATGTAACATTGCTTATTGCTTAAGCAAGTTAAGAGTTCTCATCCTGCCCAGTGCCTGCTGTTCTTTTTATATGTTCAACGATATCTCATTCTTTAAATATACACTCTGCATTATTCCACTTCTTAAAGATGTTTGCAAAATTCTTACTCTTTAGGTTATTATACTTTTGGGTCTAGTAAGAAATGGTCCTTCTGTCCCTGTATTTCTTTCATCCGCATTGTGTATCACCCTGCCCTTAGCTCTTTTTCAATAAGCAATACATATAAAGTTCTCCGTTAAGTGTTCTCATCCTGCCCAGTGCCTGCTATTCTTTATATAATATGGAACGATAGCTCCTTTCCTTCCTTAAATATACTCTCTGTATTATTCTTAAAGATGTTTGCAACACTCTTACTCTTTAAGTTTATTATACTTTTGGGACCAGTAAGAAATGGTCCTTCTGTCCCTGTATTTCTATCATCTGCAATGTGTATATGTATGTAGTGCACACTACGTGTCAACACAGGTGTTCGGTAATAAAGCGGTGTGGCTGCGGTCGACTAATTAATATAATTAACTACTCACGGTGAAAGACCTTAGCGTATGTGATAATGTGGATTGTTAATCGTCTTAGCGTCATGGTTTGGTAATGATGTTACTTGATTTATGATCGTAATTAGTTTGTATTGAGATATGTTTCTATGTAATGGTATTTTCTAGTCAAATGTTGGAGTTTTTGGTCTTATTGATATGGTGAAATAATATTTTGCATTCTTTACTGTCTTGTTACCTTATTGGTAACTGTAGTGGTACCTTGTAGTCATCTCGGGAAATACCTAAATGAACCATTTAAACCATTGAGTATATTAAAAAAAGCTAGCCGTTCCTTCTGCGAACAGAAAGACCAGTTTTTGTCGTCTCCCAGTACCAATTCCAAATCCTAACCACATGCTCTTAAGACAAGGCAGAATATGAGGCCATTATTTAGCCTACATAAGAAAGCTTTTAATACCCGACCAAGTAACACAATTACAGATCCGAGGGACGTCAGAAACGTAAGAGGTTCCGTACTCAAGGATAAGTGCATTAGTCGAGGTGATGGAAAAAGGAATGTAATTGGGTTATGATGAAAGGGAAGCTTCCAGCGTGGCAATGTCTTGCGAAATTGGAAGAAAGATGGATTTATTACTGTAATATTTTTTTATGACTGGTTTTTAAGATATCGAGCAAAAGTCAGAGGACTAAGGCTTTCAAAATCTAACAAAAACTCGAAGAGCTAAGTATTGGAGAGTAACTAACGAAACCCCTAGAAAGGGGTGGACTACAAAAGGTGTAGCTATACCTGGTCTATTTATACTAATAGGGAAATAACTACCAATGCAATTTGCACTAAATGCATTTTTTGTTATAATTTTCTTAAGGCGCAATGATTCTGCGCTTGAGCCGACTCAAATAGGCTCACGAAGCCGCGAATGGTTGCCTCGCGCTTTTAAATACAGTTATCATTTTATCAAGAAAAACTCAGCGAATTGTGCTAAACAATCTTACTAGGTACCCTTACGAAAAATAAGAAAAAAAAGTCTGTTATGTAGGTATGAGATTGATTAAACATTACGAAAAGGGGTAACTATGGGTTTTTTTTCTATCCAGCTAAGTTAATCTAATCGTGTTAATAAAATGTCGCGGTCAACAAGTAGGTGCTCGAACGCATAACGCTCCGAAATCAGCAACCTTCATCTGTTCGTCCTACTTTTTAATATCAATTACAAACAAAGATTTCAAAATTAGAACTCTCTGTCCCCAGCAATTTTGTTTTATGACATTTGAAGAGTTAAAAGCGAATGCAAGTCCGCCAGATCCATAAATAAGTTTTTTTTTTTTTTTTCAGAACTTTATAACACAGATTTTTATGTTTTCCATGAATTCAAAAATCTAGTAAGCGAGGTCGCTGTCGGGACATACCGCCTTAAGTAACTGCTGAATTTTTGTCTTCTTTATTATGGAAACCATAATGTATTATTATTAAATGTTCGCATCGTTATAATAATTTGTTTTATTTACTATTGTGGACTAAACCACTTTCTTTGAGTACAATGCACCATTATCAGATTCTATTACCAGTTTTTATTTCGTTGCTCTTGATACATTGGCTATTCACTAGAATTCTTTCATTATAGAAGTATAAATTATGATAACATCGTGGTCACGTTCTACACTGGACGTCAAACTAGGAATTTCTGTAAAAACCGGCCAAGTGCGAGTCGGACTCGCGCACGAAGGATTCCGTACCATTATCTATAAAAAACAGCAAAAAAAAAAACACGTTTGTTTTATTAGTATTTCCCTTCAATATTTGTTTTATTTTAAATTAATTATTTATTTTTAAAGTGAGTACTAAATATTATGTGAATATTTCAAGTGGGTACCTGTTACCGTTATCAATGGTGCCGATTCTCTTGTCACAAAATTCTCTAAACTAGACTAAAAATCACCAAAATTTAGTTTATTCCTGTCAAACGACCATTTCCTATTCTGAAATTGACTAAAGTGACACAACTTAACTATATTTTAGTTTGACAGCTCTAAGATAGTACTGAGTTTTTAAAGGACATTGACCAAGTGACTAAGGAACCTAGTATCGGTATGAAACATGCAGTGACTCAAAGATTTATGGTTTAATTTAAAGAATGATTTTAGGGTTTTCATATGTTATTTACTATTTTATCATAATTCTCAGCATTACACAGTAATTAGGTATAAAAATCTAAGTTTCGAATCGAATCTCCTGGTTTTTTGTCACAATGTATGCTGGTAAATTCAAAATAAGAATTAGTAAAAATGACGATTGAGCATTTTTAATATTCGTTAATTTCGCTCGAGAAATCTTGGATCGAAAATGTAGTCTGTTATGAAATATAAATCGCTTTCAATGCTTACCGTTGTGTTCAACTTAATTTATATACTATTAAACAATTACCTACGTTACAACAAGGTCACAACAATAACATTAAACCGCTGAACATTTTTGGTCTAATAAATATTCAGAAAACACACAAATAACGTGTCAAAAGCATTTCATTGAGAACTGCGTTACCACTAAAACCATTTTTTTAATGTATGAATATGTTCCAGTTTCTACTCACCTTTAATATGGAGGCTTCTTTTGAGGTTTTGTTTCACTTTACAAGAGAAAGGCTAAACTAGGAATGCGTAATGCAGGTTACAGACATTGTAAATTAAAACTCCAGTAAATAATATACACAAGTTCCTCTATTAAGCAAATAAGAAAATGAGCATTGAATTCTATGGCGCGCGTTTGTTCTGTTTTCAAAGAGTTTTTAATGATGAATCAAACAGGCTAAGGTCTCGAAAACATTCTGCCTTTCTATTAACCAAAAGTTTTGCTTAGCTACTTTTAACAATTTATCAGATTGTTATTACAATGTAATAATAATAATTAGTTGTTATTAATATCTGTTCTTACTAATTATTCTATAAATTAAATAATCGGATGCGTAATTTAATTATTTTGCGTAAGTCAAGGTTTTATTATTTACATACTCTTTGAATGCCATGCCAATGACATGTGACAATACTTGCGTGAAAAAAAAAAACTATGTATGGGTAAAATAGGAAATCGAAATAAAAACTAATACTTTTATGATGTCTTTTATGCGGAGAATTTAAGGATTCGCATTACCAGATACAATCGTTATATTTCAAAACAAGAATTATCAACATTATAAACTTAAGTCACCACAGAACAAATAACGATACTAGGTCCTGTCAATCTCCTTTAGTGAAAATGGCAATTTTGCTATTCTGAATTTGACGTTTTTAAACTAAAATTTAGATTTTCTATCTAAATCTGACTATTTTTAATCGCGATTAAAAAGGTGTGGAATAAAATTAGTTTCACCTCGACTTCTGGTGCAAAACCAGTACTGTATATAAGGTGTATCTATTCATACACGAAATATTTTAAGAAAACATCTTTGTCGTAAAAAAGCGAAAAAATCCTTTATTTACATATTCTATGAATGACCCGCCTCGACGCGGTGACGCCGAACGGTGCGGTGGGGTGGCGGCACGAGCGCGGTGAATTTTGGTAATTAATCATCATATCAAGTAATTTTAATTTTTTTTTTTTTTTTTTAAATATACTCGGAATAAAAAAGAAAATCATTTCCATGGCTTCTTTACCACTTATAGGTGTATCACTTAAAATATTTCGTGTTTATCCCTATACATTTTTTTCTTTTCTTTTGCTTATATCTCCAAAATGGTGCGTCCTATCGCAAAAATAATGAAAATTTCGACCCCCTTTTAGAAACCCTTAAACCACTATTACGCTACATGTAGGTAATCTTTTTTTTTATTTTCCACACAAAAAGTGAAAAATTCCATAAAAAAACACGTCGCGGCTGCCCCCCATGTGCGCCTCCGGCTCTAAAATAAATCATAGGCAAACAAGTACAACGTTGCGAAGCCAAAAAAAAAATACCACGTGGAGTCACGATTGTCAAATTCGATTTAGTTGTGTCAAACTTATTTTTAAATTTAGAGAATTTTGTTTGCAGAATAGCTTTAAGATTCTCATAGCCAAAAGTAAGGAATTTTAGTGATAGTTTAGTTAGTTTAGTTCGGTGTACAAGAGAATCGGCACCAATATCGAGCAAAAACGAGCAAAAAGATCACGTTTGTTGTATGGGAGTTATAGTTGTTATTATAGCGGCAACAGAAATACATCATCTGTGAAAATTTCGATTGTCTAACTATCACGGTTTATGAGATACAGCCTGGTGAGAGACGGACAGACAGACAGACAGACAGATGGACAGCAGAGTCTTAGTAATAGGGTCCCGTTTTACCCTTTGGGTACGGAACCCTAAAAAGTAACTAATAAGAAGACACTAACAGCTGTTTAACCGCGCTAGATTATGCAAAAGACGTGTGACATATCTTCTCTTTTGTAGAAAAGTACGAGATGTTGTTTGAACTGACAACGGTCAGTATGTTATAGGAACAGTCCTTAAGGGGGATGCGCTAAAGAAGCCCACGATTTTTTTTTTTTTTGCAATTTTCATGTCAGTGTCAGGTTGTATGTCGATAAAAATATGATTCACGACCCTAAATAATATGGCTTTACAGAATTATAATCATTGGAATCAGCAATACAACTCCTTAAGTTAGAATTGGCCTCAAATGTCATGATTTCGAGAAATAGACATTCAATAGGGTAATATGAACTTATGAGAGTTGTATTGATTATTTTTATGATTATAAGTCTATAAATACATTTTTGATACAGTCGCGAATCATATTTAAATCAACATGCAACCTGACACTCCCCTGCAAATTGCAAAAAACGTAAGAAAATTTGAATTTGTCGGACTACCCTGACGCTTTCGCCTTAATAAGAAATTTCGGCATATTTCGGAGGGCAGTCGACTCAAAGAGATTAATTTGCTGTTATATACAAGTTTAATAATAATAATAATAACTTTATTTCAGAGCATTCATTACAGAACATCCATTCATTTAGTAAGTTCCTTTGAGAAAAGGATTAGTGAAAGCGAAAGGTCGGGCTAACGTCAGAGTTGATGAAGGTGAGCTTGGAAATTATATATTAGTATAATCTTAGAACTGCGGAACGTTATTAGCAGGAACGTGTACACGAGTATAAAAAGGCACCTTCAAAACTTTCATAACTGCTGAATAAACATGTTTCATTAAAAGCTTTTATAAGTTTGAATCTACTCGAAATTCTCATACAAACTTTGCTTTGAATATAACCCCGGTTGGAGGATTATTAACTCAAGTGCCGTTGTTTTCGTTTTAGTTTATGCTCTAGTTAAAACACTAGATCATCTTTAAAAAAAATCACGTTCTGAATAAAATGGACAACATATATAGACGGGCTTTAAACTTTATTATTTCGAGTATTCTTGTAATAAACTGAGTTAAGAGTGAACCCGGGCCTTTCAGCATCCGTAACAAGAACCATTTCATCCATAACCTCATTAGTAACCATGACAATGCCATCAATCTATTGCACAATCAAATCTTCAATCTAGCCCAAAATCTATTACTAGACTGGATATCGATCCTCTTCAGTACAATACCTAAGCAGAGCGCGCTGGAACTTCATGAATAAGTAGTGAACACTGAACAATTACCTCGATTCAGCACATTCAACCCAAGACTACACTTACGTAATTTATGTATATCAAGTTCTATGTTAGTCTGAGAGTTTCCATGTGGACTTGTTTGTTGAACCCTGTTGGTTTATTGTGTGTATGATTGGTTATGTATCTAGAGGATTAGGGAGGGATCTGTTTTCAGGAATAACTGACAAAGAAGCATCTTGCTTTATATGTTACTAATAGACGTCGCCACAGGACTCAATCACTCTAAGGCCTGTGTTCACCCACATTCAAACCACCGGTTAGGTATTTAAACAGTTGGTTTATGTCAAATTTCCTATGAAATTTTGAGTAAACAACTGATTAAATATCTAAACAGTTGATTTAAATGTTGGTGAACACAGGGCTATATTGTTCAAACTCTGATTAACCTTTAAGTAACCTGTAGAAATCGATTTAGCTATAAATATAGCTGGATAGTGTAATTAAACACATTGCAAAAAATGCAGGCTGAAAAGTTAATGGGATGAGATCAGTAATAATATTAAAAAAAAATAATATATAAAAAATGTAATATGTAAACGTAAAAATGTAATGTATATTAATTAATGTTTTTGACTCCAAAAATACCAAAACCGATACAGATAGCAAATAATGAACACGCCACAGACAGATTCGATCCGATCCTCACATACCATGAAGTAATGTTTATTCGTGGAACAATAACATACTCTCGTGAGTGACTCTTAGAATACAACCAAAACCAAAAGTTTATTAGTTTTGTAGACAGAAATAGTAAATTGCGGAGTAGATGCCAATAAACCATCAGTTTTAAAAGTTTTAAAGGCTACGTGTTCTTGGATATTATTACTTTCAGTATAAATGCTATAAAACCACAAATCTTTTGAGTAATTTTTAAGAGTAGAGGGGGAAAGAGTAACATACTGTGTAAAGATTTGGCTAGGTATACAACAACAAACCCTATAAAAACACCTACATAATTATCGTCCTTTAGCTGAAAGTGAGAAACCGTTATGTCACACCACGATTCGCCAAGAGTCAAGACCATGACAACGTCCTGGCAGCCACACCCAACCTTCCGTATACTCGCCAATACGTTAGCAAAACAACAACTAATTTAAAACGCATCTAACACATTGTCCAATCAGCCAACGAACCATGCAGAACGGCTATGGAAAACACAGCACAAATAAACGAAGAATTTGGCAGCCGGACTTCACGACAACAGAGAATCGCCCATTACCGACGCTCGAAGACCATTACCGCGGTAAAGCACGTACGTTTACCGCCGTAACTTATTTACCGTTCGAACCCAAGTAAATGTTCCTGGCAGACGATACATCAATGCCACTATCAGAATGTTTTCGTACTTTTTTCAGCAAGTCTTTCGTTATTTTGTAGTGGAACGTCGCGCGTCGCCGAGGGGTGTGTGTAAAAGCTCAGTGCCAAAACAGATTGGGATTCGTTGGAACAAACACTGTCTAAACAAATTGACTGAAAATATGTCGCCAACAATTTAGAAGGATCATACTGTTTGTGTAAATTCGAATATTTGTTTGCTATTGAGATATTAATGAGGTTTTGGCGACTCTGGAATGTCATTTGTAAGCTGGAAATAACAAATTGACGTTATTTGCTTTTCCGGCAACCTGATTTAGCTATCAGAACATTGACTTTTTAAGATAGAATTAACGTGGATCTTTAATATGTATAAAAAAGTAAACTGGATTAATGTGACAGATTTTTTCATTGATCAATGCTTAAATATCTTCCTAGAATGCGGTCCTTAGAGACATGACTTGTAAACGCCCACACTACCGAATTCAATCATTCTGATCTGGATCGGCATTCACAATGTCTACCCTCCAAATTCTCAAGACTCTCAGACCGCTGCCAACCCATATCTTCCTTCAGAACTACGCATCAACATTGCTACTACGACACTAACATAGGCTACCACAAATTACATTTTTTATGACTTCACGATACAAAGTGTGCCATCCATTGGTGCATGAAACAATAAACGTTATATTGGACACATAAAAACTTCTTATTGTATTCATTGCGGTACATAACGCAGCTGGACTTTTATGACTGCCTCACCCACTTATTACTTGTTGACTTAAACATGTATATTCGTAAAATAATTATTGCTAAACGGTTGAGGGGTAAATAAATGAGACCTTGAATTGACATCTAGAAGTGTCTGAAAACTTTGCAAAGTTGAGTTAAGAAATTAACAAGATTAAAGGGATAGAAACTTTAAATAACTTCGTAGCCAGCTGTTAGACGGATTAAATGAATTTAATTATGACGATGAAACTAAATTAAGTAAAGCAATAGATAATGAAGAGGTGGCAGAGACGAGCAAATATACCCTTAATTAAAGATTTTGATTGTCATTAAATACAAGATAACCCAATTTATGAAGACGAAAACACACTTATGGAAAGATTTCATCACACCACACACAGACGAAGCCAAAATGAAACGAAATGTCATACATACATTGAAAGGAGCCTCATCAACTTTTTAATTTCGCCACTAATTAGTCGCTCACGTATTCCGAAACTTAGCCATCTCTGACGTAATGACGTCAGAGACGGCTAAGTTTCGGAGTACACGTAGACATGTTCGTATAACAATCCGTCACGTTTCAAACTAATTAAAAGTTTTCATATAGCATAATCATAGACTATCGCATAGAATATCGCCGGTTAGTTTGGGACGGTAAAACTACACTTAAGGGCAGCGGCATCACCATTTCAGAGTTTCTGACGAAGACACGGCACCAGGTATTTGTTGCGGCTCGCAAGCACTTTAGCATCAACAACTGCTGGTCTGCAGAGGGAAAGGTTATTGTCTTGACGCCTGACAAGTCACGCCGGAAGATAGCGACCATGGGTGAGCTTGAAACGCTAATCGCTCTATTCCCCGCTCCCTCCAGTGCACCCGCACCCAGTAATCCCATGCCTGCCACTTCTACCTCATCAGCCGTTGCATCTACTGTGCCTGAAACAGCAACCCCCAAACAAAAGACTGGAAGGAAGGCTCGCCGCCAAGATTAGTTGTTTACGTTTATATCCCCTTGCGTCTTTGACCGCTTTGTTTAATATTAATTTGTGTAGTGTCGGTACACTTTAAAAAATCGATTTCCCTTTATTTTAATCTACCCATAGCTTCTACTTTTGATCTTTTCCTCACAATTCACAACATAACTTGCCGGTAGTCGCTCAATGTTGATGATTTTATTTTATTTTTACTGTGATGTGACGTGACGTTGACGTTTGTCAGTGTCATTTTTAGTTTGGTTCCTACAATTGACGTTACGTTTCGTTACACTATGCGTTTCTGTCCGTATCCGAATGTTGCGGATGATATTCTCGTTTGTTAATTATTATATTTGTGTTCTGTTATTGATAAATTTTCTTCACATTTGTTTTTAAATGGTTTGTTAAAATCTCTGCCAACAACAGCGAATAGGTGCTTCTATTAGTTTTGCGTATTTAATTATTTTTATTGTTTTGTTTTTAAAGTAGTTTTGATATATTTATTGTTTGTATTATTTTTATTCATATATTATTTATTATTACTCTTGCTAATTATGATCGATGCGGACCTGGATGATGATTTTTTCTCTTGTTCATCCTCTTCTAGCAGTTTCCTTAGTGCGGCGAGTGGTTCTTCCTCTCCTCTCACACTCGGCGATCAGATTTCCTCTTTGCTTTCCCATCTCCCTAACAATCTCAATATAGCCCACATCAATGCCTAAGTGTTCCATGCCATTACTCTGATCTTCTGGCTTCCATTAACAGTGCACATATAGATGCTTTGCTTATCTCAGAGTCCTTCCTCAAACCCTCTCTTTTATCTAAACACTTTGCCCTTCCTGGCTTTGATCTTATCCGTAATGATAGAACTGGTAAGGGTGGTGGTGGAGTTGCCATCTACTTGCGTACTGATATTCCCTACAAAATTATTAGCACATCACCATCTTCCTACTCGGGGTCAGCGGAGCATCTATTTCTTGAAATTTCCTTGCATCACGTTGAAATGCTTCTTGGAGTAATGTACAGTCCTAACCTCACTATCGATTACTTTGATTCTTTGGATTCACTTTTAAATGGTTTCTGTCCCTCTTATGACCATGTAGTCTTGATGGGCGATTTTAATACTTGCCTTCTTAAAAATGACAGTCGTACTCACAAACTTCAATATCTCTTATCTTCTTTTAACCTTAGTATTCTGCCTCTTTCTGCTACTCATCATTTTCCTAACTGCACCCCATCTCTTTTAGACCTGATGATTGTCTCTAATTCTAATAATGTATCTGTCCACGGACAGCTCACTGCTTGTTTTTCTTACCACGACTTCATCTTTATGTCCTACAGGATTCGCCCTCCCAAGCGTAAGCCTCAATATATTTTCCTTAGGAATTATAAGGCCATTGATCTGGAGGCATTACTGCGTGATGCTAGTGGCATCGACTGGACAGACGTCTTGGAGAGCTCATGCATCAACGATATGGTTCAGTTATTCAACAGCACATTACTCAGCTTATACGAGTCAAAGTCAAGTATGTTCCGGCTCCCTGGCTTACTCCTGCCATTAAGGATGCGATGGCAAGTAGGGATAGAGCTAAAAGGAGGCTAAAACGCTGTCCTTCTGAGCGCAACTTGAATGCGTTCAAGGTGCTGCGAAATCGCTGCAGTCGTATGTGTAGAGATGCAAAGAGACGCTACTTCCATAATTCTCTCGACAACCGTAATTCATCAGAAGTCTGGAAGTTTCTAAAAACTGTCGGCATTGGTAAGTCCCCAGTCGCTTCCAGTAAGAACACTGACGTGTGTGCTCTTAACAAACTTTTCTCACATCCGCCTGTTACGTTAGATACGCACGTCAAATCAGCTACTTTAAATAAACTTTCCTGTTTGCCTGTGCCGCAGTGTCCTTCTTTCAAGCTTAGTCCTGTGGATGAAGGTGAGGTCAAAAAATCTATTGGTGCTATCTCCTCCTCTGCAGTTGGTAATGACAATGTTTGCGCAAGAATGATTTCTCCTATCCTTCCCACACTGCTTCCTATTTTGACCCATATTTTTAATTTTTCCTTATTTTCATGTACTGTTCCTGAGGCTTGGAAACAAGCCCACATCATCCCCTTACCTAAAATTCCTAATCCGGTCTCACCGGCCGATTTCCGACCCATTTCTATCCTCCCCTACCTCTCTAAAGTTCTTGAGCACATTGTTCATCAGCAACTTTCTGCATTTCTATCTTCGAATGACCTTCTTAGTCCGTTTCAATCTGGTTTTCGACCTGGTCATAGCACAGTAACGGCTCTTTTGAAGGTTACTGATGACATCCGCTGGGCTATGGACCACAAATCTCTTACCTTGCTTGTACTTCTCGACTTTAGCAGTGCCTTTAACTCTGTCGATTTCGACATCCTTCTAGGTATCCTAAAATCTTTCAATTTCTCTCCTTCTACTATTAATTGGTTCGATTCCTATCTTAAAGGCCGAACGCAGCGGGTTTGTCTCGAAGTCTTCGTCTGACTGGTGTGCTCTTACAGCGGGTGTGCCTCAGGGTGGCGTTCTCTCTCCACTTCTCTTTTCTATTTTCATTAACTTTGTCACCAGAGTCATCTCTTCACACTTCCATCTCTATGCCGACGATCTGCAGCTTTACAGTCACTTCTTGAGGCAGGATGCGGAAGCAGCCGTATCTGCTATGAACTGTGACCTGGATTTGATTAGCGAGTGGTCGCGGTCTTTTGGACTGCAAATCAACCCTAAGAAATCCCAGGCCATAGTTATCGGTGGCAGGTATATGCGGAAAAGGCTTGATGTTGCGTCGCTGTCTCCACTCTGTCTGAATGGAGTTCAGATTGAATACGCAAACACGGTTAAAAACCTGGGGGTGACCATGGATTCTTACCTATCGTGGACTGCCCATGTTGCTCAAGTCAGTCGCAAAGTGCACTACACGTTCCATTCGTTAAAATGCCTCCAGAGCTTCTTGCCCTTGAATACCAAAATCTCCCTTGCTCAAACTCTCATACAACCCATGATTGACTACGCTGATGCCTGTTGTTTGGATGCCACTGAGGAGCTTTTAAATAAACTTGAGCGTTTACAAAATATATGTATTCGTTTTGTTTTTAACCTTAAAAAGTATGATCACGTTTCTATCTATCGCAAGATACTCAAGTGGCTCCCTATTCGACTTCGCAGGAACACTCGAATATTGTGTCTGTTATTTAACATCCTTCACAACCCTAAAACGCCATCCTATCTGCGACAACGCTTTTCCTACGATCGTCCTTCGGATGCACCTTGCAGGTCGCATCTTAGAAATCTCCTTAGACTCCCTCCCCACTCATCCGACTTCTACTCCTACTCATTCACTGTGCACGCGGCTCGGTTGTGGAATTCACTGCCACCTGACATTAGGGACTGCCAAACTGTTGCAGCCTTTAAAAGAAGAGTAAAGGATCACTATCTTTCTACTTCGTCATAGTTGCATATTATTATGTATTTATTATTTTCCACTACATTGTAGTTCTAAGTATATATTTGAGTGATATTTATTTTAGAAGTATCTATGTAAGTATATTCTATTATTGTATGTTTATAAGTATTTATACTAGTGTATAGCTATTTTGATTTTATGTATATATATTATTATTATTTTTTATATCATTTTTTTTTCTTCTACACTTACACACGTTGTCTACATCTCTATATCTACTTTCCTATCGCAGGTATGCTGGAAGAGATTTCATTAGAAATAAGCATCACCTTTGTACGTATTTTTCTGTTCCTTTCTTCTTGTCTGTTTATATGTGTGTACATAAATTGTTAAATAAATAAATAGACGCGGTGATTTCGCTCATTTTGCTGTCAACTACGCCACCTTTTGTACTGGTTCGATGTTTATTATATATAATTTTAACCTTATTAGTAGCTTTGCTGGCTTTATTAGGTACATGCTATTATGAGACAGTAATAGAAAGCCTGTCATGTTTGTTTTGATCTATGACTTCGTTGGAAAATAATTCATTACATCTGCGTTCTCTCGGGGATGATTTCATTTAACTCTTACGATTTTGTCAAAATAAGTATTGCTGGTACTCTTGAGAAAAACCTTCTCGTGAAATAGTACGCCATTATTACAAAGCAGGATACAAAATGACAGTGGAGTACGGAACAAGTCTTGGTAAGAAAATGAAATGAACCCGATTATACAAAAAGAAAGTTTAAAAAAAAGTGGATTTGGTTTTTATAACCATTTAGGTACATATTGAGATGGCTTTCTTGTAAGATTTACATTTGACATTTAGTTTTTGCTCTACACTTTAACCTCTTACCAAAAACAGGGTTATCTCATATCTGTCAAATACTAGTAACCACTTTTCGCTAGATATTTGGTTGGTCTGATTTAGACACCGCAGTCATCAGGGTCATGATATCAGATGATACTGGCTAGCAAAGATTACATTTGAAGTTTAACAAAACAGTATTTATTTAATTATTCAAATTGTATGCACAAGTAAAAGAATTACCGCGACTTTGTAGTTATTTTTTTACTTAATGCCTGAGGCATTTCCTACCAATCTATCTTGGGTGATGCAGAGATAAAACATGGCAGGTGCAATATATTAGAAAGCAAAACGAAATAAAAAAATATAAAACAAAAGAATAAATACAGAGGTACATACATATAAAAAGCGTGAGCATACCTAAGCATCTTATAATATCGGCAACGATCGTTAAATCTACCATCGTCTCGCATCCTAGTCCCTACATTCCATCTAAAAGGGGTTGAAGCTATGATGGTTCAGTACAATATTTGCAAAATCAAAATATAACAAGTGCTATAACAAAATGTATTAGGTACAGTCGTTGCAGTGTGGCAATATAGGCCTTTCCTGTAAATTGCCTCCCCTTGCGCAAGTAGAGTCACCTTCATATGGAGAAGCTCATAAGCTTGGACGGAATATATTGCGTGCCGTCTTTTTAAAATTGTATGATGTACCATTTGGGATGGCACATGTGGCACACGTAGAAACCACTTAAGTGGTTATAGCCTTATATTTTATTTTGCAGAAAAGAATTTTAGGTTCAGGAGAGGAGATATATTTGTCCTAGCTCTAGATATTGATGTTTTTGTGTATACAGAAAATCACGCTAAGGGAATTCAAGTTTATGACGAAGATAACTCTGATAGACTTGGTAAATCTGAAGTTATTAAAAAAAACCGACGAAACTTCGCCAAACCAACATGAAACCCATAGAAATGTTACAAACAAAACCCTACGTAACACGTAAACGAAGTTTATATTTGGATTTATCACCAGTTCCGAGCGAAGGAAAACATCGTAAGGAAACTGGCACTTTTAACAATAAACAAACACACGTTTAATGGTCTAATACCGTTAGGTGGCAGCACCTGTTGCATGGTGGAAATTAACTATTTCCACCACTGACTCCACTGACACCACTTTTGACTGCTGAATATTTTATGTTGATGAGCGATCAAAGTGCAATGCCCTAATCTATCCATTAAACAATTTATACCTTTGTGGTGGTCGCTATGTGGCCGTCATTGGCATTGCAATCTATGACGTCACGTTAAAACGGGTAAATACTGCTGTAAACACTTTTTTACTTAACGCCCGAGTCTGTAATAGTGGAGGCAATACATTTAGGAGGACAAGACTTTTTCCAACTTGATGAGCCAACATCAAAGTCCTGTATCATATTCGACTTTTATCAAATTTACTTTTAGAATTCCATATATACCTCGTATTTCATAATTATATTATGTAGATACTAGGACTCCCAAAGGCTTTGACCAACTGTTCTATTAAGATTTCAGTGACGAAATTACACAGCAAAAGATTATCTAGGACATTCTAGAAGATTCCCAAGTCGTTGACCTGCAAGCTGCAGCAGAAAACCGTCACGGTCTAGGTATTACTCAACTTGATGACAATCGTAAAATGTTAACGCCCCGCACTAAACACTCGGTTCACGAAATATTTTCTTTTATCATCGTGAGATATGAGGAAATGGAAATCTTGCTCTAAGTAATATTGGATGAGCTGTGAACTTGTTAATTTTACTACATGTTTTTAATTCAAGGTCGCCCAGCGCGCTATGGAGCGGGCTATACTCGGAGCCTTCAAAAAAGGAGGTTTCTCAATTCGACCGTATTTTTTTTTTAAATGTTTGTTCGCGAATAACTTCGTCGTTTATGATAATTCATTTTTTGTTGGAAACGAGATATCCCAAGGGTGGTACCATGATAAGGAAACCAGGATCTGATGATGGCATCCCAGAGAAATCGAGGGGAACCTTCGAACGTAGTGGCGACTAGTGCGTTTTTTTTTTTTTTTTTTCATTAAGTATTTTAAAGCACTACTATTTAATAACGGTCTGGAGTCGATCCGATGATGGAGCCGAAAGACAGTAAAGGGAACTCCTCAACGATTTACAGCAATTACCCGGTGTTTGGGCTTGATTAATTTGTATTGATGAGAACTTTGCACCCCTTAAGGGTTATAAGTGGCATTATAGGTTTGATGATGGAGACCACAGACAGTCGAGGGAATTCCTCAACTATTTACAGCAGTTATTATTAATTAATTTAATTTAGCTGGTATTTCATCCAGTCGGTGTATGTTCATGATGTTATAATATTTCCTGTCACTGTTGTGGTATATCAATTGGTGTGGGGTAGGTACCACGACTAAAATGTGAAAAATGAAAAACATTTTACAAAAAAAACAAGACTTCAAAAAAAAAACACTAAATTTTTTAAATTACTTTCATTTTGGAAGTCGGTGGCAAAAAACGAAAATACGGAACCAAAGACACGGACTTCCAAAATTAAAGTTATTTTTCGTTACTTTATGTTTTTTTTTGAAAACACAATTGGACCCGGTAGATGGCGCTGCAATCGGGTTCTAGGATCGTTCAGACAGGACATCGTCTGTCGGATCCGATAGTTTTAGATAAAGCCACGCGGGCGAACCCGCAGGCAGCGGCTTGTAGGTACATAAGGTTTAAAAAAAAGTGTGCCTACACGTTTCTGTATATACGCCATCTACGTAAGGAGGTTCGAACGCAAACAACGCATATTGACCTTTAAGTCCACGAGCATTTGAAGACGTAAATAGAAACTTTCCACTGCTGGAAAAAACCTTCGGAGAGTAATAAGTTTTCCTTTATTTTGAAAAGCACCTGAAGTATTGTTTTTCGTTCTTCGATCCACGAAGGATTTAAGATTACTTCAACTCACGAAACACTTATTTGTGTTCTCCTTTAGGAAAATGTAACATGACGCCTGTAGTTCGCGGGGGTTAAGCAGAGGTGTACTTATAGTACTTCCACATTTCGCCAGTTATGTTTTTAAGGCGACGATAACCGACTTTTAATGATTTTATACTGAAGATCACGTCTTAACGAGTGTTAATGATTTGGAAATAATATATGTTAAATAAGAGCATTTTCTTAATAACTTAATATTATGAATATTTTAGATTATGTTTATATTACATAGCGAAATTTATTTGTAATGTTATGTCTAACGCGGATAAAATAACTGAGAACTAACGGAAAATCTAACAAGCGTATTTTTCTGAAACCTACAGAACCTATTTAAAGAAAAAAATTCTATTGATCTTTCAGTATACTTGTTTTATTCAAATACCTTTTGTTTTATGTATAATAAATTAATAATGCGTCTTATTTCTGACCCCTGTCATACAGGATGTCCTAGTTCAGGGGTCGAGACCTCATTGATGTAACGTGTATTGAAGTTTGGAAAGAAATTACTATTACTATTATTTGGGACAGCGCTCCTGGATGGGCCAGTTCTAATACTGGCTGGACGTACGACGCGTTGCGTGAGCGCAGTACAGAGCACGCAAGCTAACCAATCAAGGTCACTGGCATATATCTGCGTCTTAAGTAATATGAAATAGGAAAAATGTAATTTAGCTATTAATTCTAAATACACTTGATAGATATGTTTGCCATCTAAAACTATGACAATAGTTCAGCCAAAAACGTTTCAAATTATTTTTAATGTTCTATAATAGCTCCGGTTATTAACTTAAACACGAAATTGGTGGATTATTCATACCGTTATTTCACAAAACATTTTTTCAATAGTTTTTAAACATGGCGTACTTTCAGAGGCTACTCGTATAATTATGATTCGAAAATTGAATATTTTGCATAGGCATCTTTCTGTTACGCGGTCGTGACTTTTGTTTACGAGCTCGATCATTTTGTTTTGCAATTGAGTTTTAAATATAAAAGACATTTAAAAAAGTTTAATAGCAAGGAGTTTTCATACATAGAATAATATGGGATAGATTTTATACGAGGAAAAATGAATGAGTCCGTACGTCTTAGCATTGAATTCTCAAGTCTTTAATGGTTGTTTTTAATATATTTAATTACCAGTTTTAATTTAATTATTTTCACATCAACATTTGTCAAAAATCGAATAGGCAGTATAGGCTATTTTAGTTGTAAAAAAAAAATGTCCTGTTGCAAAAACGCACCATTTTCTGATAATACTAATTTGTGTGATAACTTGATTATTTTTTTATTTGTTTTATACTATTTCCCACAACTGTATTGAAAAACGTCGTGTGATACACGGATGTATAGGTTGGTTAAAACCCTCGCCTTCGGCTCGGGCTTGTTAATGACAGCTCGTTTGCAATAACGTACTTTCCACCCTTGTATCACAGTGTACTATTGTTTTATAACCTTCATACACATCAAAGAAAAATTCTGTACAATCTATGGAGTTTTTTATTACACAACAATATCATTGTCGCCTTTTTAATTATCTAATTAAAAAGTGTAATGAAATTGCCAAAACAATCGCATTGCTTATTCAGGAGTACTTTCATGATTCACCGTAATGCGATAGCAAATTAAATTACCTTTAGAAATGCAAGTTTTACATCACGAGTAAAGTATTTAAAAATAGTATTTTTATAACATTATCAGTTTTATTGTTCTACGGAGATGGATGAGAAAACTCTTTGTTATTTCAAATTAAAGACGAATTAATACATTAACACTGAAACAATTTTATCATAACACAAACAAAGATGGCTGACGTGGCTCAAAAGGCTTGCCCAAAATAAGGCTCCTACAAACAGGCCCCACACGCGACGCGACACAAAGGCACCGCTCGGTCGCGCCTGTTTGATGATGTTGAGCCTTATTTTGGGCAAGCCTTTTGAGTCACGTCAGCGATCTTTGTTTAGTGGAGCCTTTAAATGGGAGAGGAGTTCGTGGCTAAGTAATAACAGCCTCACGGGTCAATCCATCAGGTTAAGCTACGCTTGCCGGGGTTGGTCCGTAGATGGGTGACCATCTTTACAGATCGAGACACATCCGTACCTCGGAAAGCATGTTAAACCGTTGGTCTCGGCTGTCATTCGTGGATCTTTGACAATCGTTACGGGTCGTCAAAACTCAGAAGCCCGGAAGTCTGACAACCAGTCTTACCAAGGAGTATCGTATTACTCACTTACTGGGTTGTAGAGGTCAGATAGGCAGTCGCTTCATGTGAAATAGTGGTATTCAGCTTCATCTGGCTAGACTGGAAGCCGAACCGTACCTAGTTGGGAAAAAAAGGCTAGGCGGATTGAATACAAACAATACTGCGCTCCAAAACAAAGATAGCTGACGTGGCTCAAAGGTTGCCCAACTTAAATGAGACTGGGCAGGACATGTCTGCCGCCGAACAAACTGTTGGCACAAATAGCACAGAATTGGTGCTCTGAGACAGTGAGGCGAGGTTGCGGCAGACCACGTAAGAGATGGCGGGAGGAACTGGATAGGTTTAGTCAAAACTGGAAGGAAGACGCGTGGACTCGCGAAAGATGGAACGTGTGGTGGTAGGCCTTTGCCCAGGAGTGGGACAGCGCAGGATAGTAAAAAAAATCTTTAGACCGTTGGAGACCGATAGAATTTTAGATGAAACGAAAGGCCTCCAGCCGATCGTTTCTGTAAAATTTTTACAGTGAAACTTAGGTGAAGTAAGCTGTCTATACTGACAATACCTAGCATCAGGTGGAATGATAGCTCCCCTTCATCTAAGTTTTTACGTTGAGATTTTTACGGAATAGACAATACGGCAGATACCAACAATATCAGACAACATAGCGCTTCATAATAATTATCTCCGAAGAACGTTTTTCCACACCATCAACGTCATCCCTTGAAATATGTTTAGAAAAGCTTTCTCTTACGCTCCCAAAGGCAACGGTTTTGGTAATAACGCCGAGCCAGCCGAGACATCATGAATGGCAAAAGAGCGATAAGCGAAGGGAAACTTTGAGGGAAAATTTAAATTTGATGAAGCGTATACTTTTTTCATTAAGCTACTGTGACGCCGTGGGACTTAATTATGAAGTTAATACGATTATATTTTTAAGCCCGCATAACAAAAGAGTTAATTTTTCTGGTTGTATACAAAGGGTTGACATAATAAAGGATGAATAGAATTAAATGTAACCGGACTATATTGTAAATACAACAGTTTCTGCCTAAAAAGCCAAAAATAGCACGTTTTTTGCTAACAGATAACAACAATGACATGCTATAATTTGCCTCTATCACAAATATCGACGAACTTTGAACCCAAGCGATGTTCATTCATGGACAAGAGCGGCCTTTGACCGCTAACCTTTACATGAAACTCGACTGTCACACTAATGCTATAAACATTTTCCAAGTACATAGTAGTAAACTAGTTTATGAATCACGTAACTTTTTATGGGGAAACTAACGGTTGACGAAATTCTAGAGATTGTAGAGTAGGAATAATTGATGAGAATAATTAATACATATGAGAAAGTACGTCAGTGTGATGAATTGATGATTGTTGATTGCATTGTCATCACGGAGTCAAAATTATTATCTTTATGAAGCAGACTGAGATGGGGAGCAAAAATATCCTGAGAGAAACATATATAAAGTATTAGTAGCATGCTAAGATTTAACAAACTAATCATCTTGGTGTTCAAAATCAAGTGGCGCGATGACGCGATGATATTGATGACAGAATCAGACACGGATATAAAGCAAACATAAGTATTTTCGTTGAATTTGAACAGTTCAATAACGACAAAACTGCTATAGACAAACAATCAATTCAAGGTTACCGGAATACTGAATAAAAAGTATAAGTAACTGTTATCAAGTCCGTGCGAGATAACACTGAGTTTCTTTATGACACACGAGTAAACTAATGCAGACTACATGTCTCGTAACACGTAAATAAAAGATTTATTGCTAGTATTAGATAGACACTAGTTGATATCGAAGATGCATCTGATCTGACAAAGTTAAAGATACCCTGTTTGTTCAATTGATGTCAAATATTGGCGGGAGAGGGATGATTCTCATAACATAATTATCTCCCGCCGATATTTGGGGTCTTCTTCTTCCATACCTATCTATTAGCCTCAGTATGTATCCCACATGTAATTCATATAAAAGCATAAATGCATCCATGTAACAGATGGAATTTGAACACAACACTCAAAAAAGCAAGGGCAAATATAGTAACAAGATATTGCACAATATTAGGTTAAATAATATGTAGTTTCATCCGCAACCAACTGTAAAAGACTCAAGTATGCCTTTACCAAGCAAATGGGACAGCATAAAACAACGATAAAATTTTATGGTGATTTTATATCACCGTGATAAGGCAAAAAAATTACGTTATTTCTCTTCCTAACAGAGAGTGAATCATAGTTTTAGGACTGAACTAGATTTCTTCTACAGACAGTTTTTGTTCGCAAAGACGAATAAAATCGATGACGTCACCATGTTGTACCAAAATGCAATGTTAGTTTGAACTAAAGTTGGAACATGTATAATGAACGTTAAAAGGAATAGTGGAGAACATTAAATACTTACCAGTCGAAACTCGTAAGCCTCATGAAGTCATGATGTTCTAAAAACAGAGGAAACGGCCCTTATCTCTTCCATCGAACATATTTAAAGCAAGAGGACTTGGCTAGAGTACCCTCTGACGCGTTGAATTGGCTAGTATGTATCTAGGACCGAATAACATTGACGTAGAACATTTTAGACAATCATGGATTATCTTATACAATAATTACATTTGTACCGTAAGTATATGGTGCAGGTGTAATGATCCACAGAGTACCGTATTTGTACAATCAGAGTTAGTCACCGATAATTACGGCAAATTGTCAGTCACGCCAATAGTACACAGAGCCAATTCAGTGCATTATTGCAACCTTCACTGCCATATATGTTTTATTAAATTAACAGTTGCCTTCAGGTCAAAACTTTAATAGAGACAGAAATATGTAGATAGTTTCGAATAACCTACACACAATACATAACATAAAATCACGCCTGTATTCACCGAAGGGTTAGGCAGAGGTGTACCAAAAGAACACCCACATTTCGCCAGTGATTTTAAGTCCCATGGGATAGGGGCGAGCCTATTTCCAGCAAACGGACCCAAAACTAGACTACGGGCTGTTACTGAGATAATCCTGATGGAAAACCCAATAACACTTTGCCCTACCAGGGAATCGAACCCAGGAATCGCTTGAGACAACTATTATAGAATAAATTATTATAAAATACTTACCCATGAACTAGAATTCCAAAGTTTGTGACGTAAACAAGCACAAAATACATGATAAAAGATAATAAAACGTCTGAGTGGCCCCACGGAGCTAGATAATTTACAAAATGCAATAATGTCATAAAAGTGTAAATCGGTTGGGATTACTGTTAAGATAAATATAAAGTTTTACTACATTGGCAGTCGACAGATAAATAAATGCTGATATTTGGTCGCATTAGGGTAATTCCAGAATGATTACTGAGGGTGCCTCAATCGATAAAAAGAATAATAATATTCATATATATAAAATTATAGCCGTCAAAGGCAGACTTTGAGTAAATGAACCGACAAAGTCAATCCCTGAAGCTAAAGCAAAAATAATGTATAAAGCGATTTGAATTTAAAAGCAGTAAAATATGGAATAATAAATGTACGTTCTACAAACTAGGCTGAAACTTAAATTAAGCGGTGAAAAGTAAACGAAGTGGAGAGTATCTTTATAAAATATATTATGATCTCTGAAGACCAAGCAATGATACAGTTATAAATCTTAAATGGGGAACTTGAAAAAATGCCACAACAGTAAAAAGGTGACAGATAATCCCAAAAAGACATGAAAGGTTTTTGTAAATTCAAGATAAGGCTTTTGACTGTATCGAATAAATTAATCACAAAAATATTTGCATATCTTGCTTTGACGGTCACACATTCAGCTGGTATCGATTCTTATCTATTCAATCTAATGTCGATAAATCGATTCTGATCTCTTGCGATTTGTCACTCATATCATAAGTAATCTTCCGTAGTTTAAAATTTATGGAAACTACATCTTTTTTTTAAATTAAGTATAGCTTCATCTTGTTTTAGTCTGTCTCCGAAAAGCTCTTTATTCTTTCATCATTCAGCCTATTTTATTTTATTTTTAAAGTTAAGTTCTTTGTGAAATTACTTGTTTCTTTGATCTTAGTTCAAAACTGTTACAAAACAGTTGCTTTTATTTCAGCGTCGCCTATTTTACATGTTTTTGTATGTATTGCGTAAAATACACGTCATTGAGTCGAATAGTATTCTGATTTTGTTTATTATTTTACATTAAATTAATGACTATTTAAAGGCTACCCGTTAATGATAACAAAGGAAAGAATTTATCGAGTGAAAATTTAATCGTACCTATCTGTTGAGCAGTGACGCTATCATACCAACTATAATGATTCATTAAATTACGATGTGCAAAACCCGTATAATAGTGACATTTAACGCCGCATACAACGTTACGCATGATTTTCAAGGATTTATCACGATGTTTCCACTCGATTAAGCATCTATTTACCTTGTAAGGGATATAGTTACAGTTTAGAACAATCGCCTCATTAATTGCTGTAACGAACACGCCTTTCAACCTTTAACGAAGTTGGGTTGAGCTAGGATTTCTGATTGAGATTAAATTTGGTGTAACGTCAGCAACACATAATCTATACATAGGTATAATAAAATCGTAGCGAAATCAAAACTGTACATTGAATATTTTTGAAAAAAAAAAAGTAATTGCCACGAGGTCTGGGAACGATTCTGATGCCGAAAATATAGTTTTTAGAATTGTTGTCTGTTTGTCTGAATGTATGTTACAGCATCACGCAAAAACTACCGGATAGATTTTATTCAAATTTTGCATAGATATTCCCTATAGGTCTGGTCAATCTGTAAGGTATAAATTATCACGCTATTTGCTATGGGGCATGACCAGTATTGTCTTTAAATTTGCTTTCATAGTAGGAGGCAATTCAAATAACAGATGATAAGAAAATCAGGGGATGCAATTTGGTGTTGCAGCTACATCATCTAAATCCAAAATTTAATTACACCACTCGATAGCTAAAGGATAAAAAAATTCGCTCAAATTAAAATATTACCCATTACATATACGTGTTCACGTAAAACACACGGCCGGGTCCACGTTCCAGCCACACCCCGATTTTTTAAATCCGCCATGTCCCATATACAATGGTCCACCTGAAGGACCAAGTGAGGAAACCAAACCCTTTACCACAGAACATAGAACTGTACGTCGCTTGCTCACGCGTCACCAGTCCTGACTCTCTGTATATTTTGACTGCTGTGACCAAAACTACAAACGTAGTATTCAAGGAAGTTTTATTAAAATGTGGCTGGTATTTTAGTATATTGTAGTGCCTTACGACTTCCACGCGAACGAAGTCGCGGGCAGAAGCTAGTAGACTTATATAAATGAATACAGATTGAGTTCCTTTCAACCATCAGTCTCATACGTCTTTCACAGTTGGAATGCAGAAAGGCCCAGAGGCCTTCTATTCAAAACTGTTCATGGCGATCGGTGGGCGTATGATACAAAATAAATACCTGCTTATCCATTAGACATACCGGTTATGATGATAGCTATAACAGAACAATTTTTCAAGTGTTGCCCACACACGTTTCGATCACTCGAAGCTAAGTATAGTGATAGCATATCTGTTTAAAAGATTGCAACACTGATAGATTAGTGAACAAATACCATAATAACGCATCCTTCTGAATTTGACGATCATCGTTGAGGGATATTTGTATTTCTCAATATTAACACATTTAAACCTAACATTTATGTTGATTGAGGGGCAAGAGAAAAGACGAGTTGTAGAATTTGTAGATATTTCAGTAAATAACAATTACAAGCATGTTGTAAGAGGTACAGACGCAAATACTGAAAGCGGTAATCTAAACGGTGCATTCATATATTAAAATAGCTAAATCGTTAATGCATCAAGATTTGCACAACTTTGTGAATTTAAGTACGGTTATATCAAATTCAATATTTGAGTATGTTTAGTATAGTGTTAACAAATTACAAACTAGTTCTTTGAATATTAATGCACCAGTCGTATAGTTTCATGAAACGTCACTAATTAAAGATATTAAATGAAAACTTCCAACTAGAGAGAGAGTCGAGGAAATAGTATGCAATACTTTTAAATCGAGTTAACCAACTGAATTTGTGCAACATTTTATCCCGACACGCGAGCAAAATAGAGAAGGGACGACTGATCATAAAAAAAAACTGCCAACGCTCTAATAATTGGGGTTCAAAAGCTTTCGGTTTTCAGGGGAGAAATCTAGCTTACGTAGGTACAGGAAAAGCGTTTTGAAAAACTCGGCACACGAACGCAACTGTCATTAAATAAACGTCTTAAAGCATTGTAGATTTTAGCCTATGTTTTTTCACTGTCCATCATCCATTCCACATGTAAATTTTCGCACTGTTATGCAAAAATATTTAAAGAGGATAAAGCAGCGGTGCGCAAACATTTGCTTTTCGCATATATTTTTTATTGTATGCGTCGCAAATTATTTAAATTTAAAATCCTGTTTTAACGCTTCTGTGGAATATTTTGTCAACAGGGAGAGCAGATATTTAACTACTACATTTAAACCACTTTTTATCTACCATGGGATGCTGGCAACAAACGATCACTATTTTTGTCACATTTAGTTGATAGCGAGAAGCTGCCAGAACATAGCGGACTGACATTTGAAAACAATCCAATTCTCTGTTTACCCAAAAAAAACATGAGCAATAAAAACAAATAAAATTGTAATGATATTGATATCAGCAGACTCGACATAATCCTTTGTTTTTACGTAAAATTTATCGACATAGATACAACTTGATATGACGGAGTCAACACGTAACATGTCGCCGGTGCAGTGTAACATGGCGTTAGTACTCTGTGCGTATGTGACGTAAGCAGTTCAGTATCAGTCGTTTATACGATTTGATCCCACTTTAATGCAGCCCCTTTGACGTAGGCTACGTGTGTTGATAAAGTTTTAAAAGTAAATGAACGAAAGCATAATTCTCTTTGTATTTATCGTTTTTATGATTTTGGCTGTTTTTGGCATGATGTGGATGTTTAATTTAGATATCTTCGTAACAACCGTCTTTTTTATAAGAATCAGTTACTATGCTAAATCAAATTCATCGTAAGCAAAGCTTTCTTCCAATTCTATCAAATCTGCTGCAAATCTCACCAGATGTGTTCGCATATCAGTATTTTATAAGGACTTTGTAAAATAATGCAGCTCAAGTCGTAAGAAATCCGCTTAGAAAGAATTCCCGGATAAACCCATATAAGAGTTTATTTCTCTAGCTTTTCCTGGAATTAACTTGCTAAATCGACGGGAAGTGACAGACGGACGCCCCAACGGATGTGTTTATACGGTTTATCTACCAACCTGCAGCGACTACAGGGGATCGCTAGTTCTCCGTCGCACAATTAATTGAATCTTCCACGAGATAACTGAATTAAATTGAAATCGTTAACGCTTTTTTTTTCTTCTTCTTCTGGCTTCGCACGGATTGTGCATTTAGCCAATGACACGTTTACGTTAACGCTTTGAAGATCAATGGGGAGGGAATTGGCATTTATACGCAATTTAATTGTAAAGGGCTTCTGAAGGGTTAAATTATACTTCCATGGTTGCTTAAGCAGGGCTTATGTTATCAGTCTGTGTGTAACCAATAAACTTGAATAAACTTTCAAGAATACCCGAATCCTTGTGGCGGTATCAACAACGCCACATGCGAACTACGCATCAAAGACCTGACGTCAGAAATCGTGCATCGCGCTATCAGAGTTTACTGCGCGACTAGCATATCATATATACAACATCCCGACATCAACCGTTGGGCAGTTGCCCACCAGACACAATACCCGTCTGGTAAGAGGGTCCTCCCTTTACTATAGAGTATTAGTGAACTTTACTCCTACCTCTAAATCCTCTTTGGCAGCGCGATTCTATAGGCCCAACAAATATCTTCCTCAATTTTCCTACACAACAAAACAAAATCTTCCTGGTTCTTGAGACATAACAAATTCCAAAATATATTAAGCTGACAAATGTATACCTATTTAAAACCTGTCACCACGGTTCGCAAATTATCTCCACTCAGGACCTTAGGGAAATTCAGGGATCCTTTGAGTCGAGGGTCGGTTGATATTAACTGACCCGCACTTGACTTGCGAACTATACGTTGGTTGGTAGGGATGCTGTAGAACGAATTTTCAAGCGAATATAATTATATTTAGTCTGCGTCGGAATTTTTGCTTCAAAATCTGAACCGAAAATGTGTAATCAAAATTTCGTGTTGGCTCTCGATTTATTTGACGTTTTAATATTGTTTTGGGTTATTGACTTGTAGAAAAATGACAAATTAGAGATGCAAACTGTACTGAAGAAGTGACTGATTATAAAGATGGTGGTACTGGTAGTCTATTTGGAAGAGATCCCAATGCTAAATGATCTAATGTCTAAATGTATCAATATTTATAATTTCAATCGCAAATATAGGAGAAGAAATGTGATTGACAGGGTTTTTTGTAACTTAAATTTAATCATTCCTAGCTACGGTATTCATCAGATAAGTTAGTAACAGGTCCGATGAATGTACTGTGTCTATTTGCTTACTAAACGGATTTTAATCTGCCATGTCACTCGTCTTGTTTCTTGTCTTGTCTGTCAGCCATATTTGAAACAAGCACACCTACATTTCCAGTTTAAATGGTTGATTAAAATATTTGTGATGTCTATCCTATTTCAGTAAACCGCGAGTAACGGATTACTATTTTTGTTTCATCCCGAGGTTTTCCAGTGATTTCATGGGCGGCTGAATTGTTAATGTAAATATTTTAAACAGAAGACAGGATTGATACAGATTTCCAGTCTAAAGATTTGTATAAATAATAATTATTTTAAATATAAGAAAATCTCAGGACAGTGAGTAATGATATAGTAAACAATATGATGAATTTTACAACAAGGTCAGTACATTCAAAAGATCTGTAAGTACATTCAACTGTCCCCTGGTACCTCATAAACGACATAACTATGTAAATGTCTATTAACTGCTCCCAAATCAATCTGCCTAGCCTTTTCACAACTATGTTGGGGTCGGCTTCCAGTCTTAACCGGATGCAGCTGAATACCAGTATTTTACATGGAGCGACTGCCACTATCTGGGTAACACGATACCCCTTGGTAAGACTGGCTGTCAGACTTTTGGGCTTCTGACGACCCGTAACGACTGTCAAAGATCCTCGAATGACAGCCGGGACCAACGGCTTAACGTGCTTTCCGAGGCACGGAGGAGTCTCGGTATGTAAAGATGGTCACTGGGGGACCCGTGCGGCTGTTATTACTTAGCCACGAGCTCCTCCCCACACACCCAACCCTAACCTACCAAATAACGATGTTTATTTAGATTTTTATTTTTTTTATATACTTCCTTGACATAATCTTTTCGTTATTTTAAATTCTTTACCTACAAATCGAAATCCAATTCTTGATTAGTGGCTTTTGTGGACGTGATATTTAATCAGATTTGTTACTGTAGTTGTAATTTCAGTCGTCATTTGGTTTAAATAGGTTTTCATTTTAATATAATAATTGTATATATATATATCTCTTTTTAGAAGATTATTTTCTATTTTGTGAATGTGAGAACGTTGTAGGCCTAGTAGAGTGTAGATTTGTTGGCACTTTTCTATTTTGTTAAGTACCTGGTAACTGTTGAAAGGCCTACACTGTCCTCCCATACCTATATTATTAACACTGTTATTTGATAATATTGTAAAGCCAATTATTTTTTAAAGAATAACCGTGGTGTTTCTTGCCGGCTCTTCTCCATAGGAAACGACTAATTGGAACCGTGCACGTAGCTTCTGACGTTTCATAAGTGCCCATGTAGGTTTATGTGAAATAAAATATTTTGATTTTGTCAAAAATAAATCTGGGCAGAAAAGTATCCACAAAATATACATCCATTTACCTGCTCATATCAACGCAATACTCAACAGCTAAACCTGTTAAGCGCACCGTCACAAACACCAATAAAGAGCAAACCTAATTAAAACTTTATAACCCCACTTATCCAGTCAAGCAACACATCTTCAAAGCCTTCCTATACGAGAACTTTGCGAATAACTTGGAAACTGAGCTTCGAAGTTAGCACTTCATAAGTAAAGGCAGTTACCGTCGTCACCTAGGAACGAAATTAAACTTCTTGATTGAATTTGAAATCTCATTAAGTAGACTTACCTAATGTTGGCTCAAGTTTATGTACGAAGAAATTGAAGCCGTGATGGTGAATCTCGCACGATAAATAGGTTGAATATTTTTATTTGTTGGATTTCGTTTCAATAATAATATAAAGAGTCAATAAGGTACTCGTATTGGAAAAACGTTGTTACTGGGTTTATTTAAGAATTTCTATACTGTCTGAACCTCATAACATTACCAGAATTTTATTCATGAGTTCTAATGCGCCTCCAAAATCTTGTCAAAATTCTACATAGGTGTACACACGGCCACAAATCAAGCTATAAATTTCCAGTATAAGCGGACCTCTCATTGTACGGAAATCCTATACAATCCGAGATCAGCCTAAACTGGAAATTTATAGCTTGATTTTTGGCCGTGTGTACATACATTTCATTGTTGTATTTTTTTTTATAATACATTAGTGACGTTTAAGAAAGCATTTAGAACCTTGACCCGCCACAATTATGACGACTACAAATTATGTTTTGTGATCACAGGTGACAAATTAGCTATTGTTGCAGCACACCGGGAAAGCCACAATGATATTCAATGGAATTCTTAAATTGTAGAAGTTTAAGAGCCGCTTTTCTAGTAGGTTAGTAGGTTTACTTAGCTCTTGTGCCAAAATATGTTTACATAAATTAAATACTGCAGATAAAGAAACTATCCGCAGTGGGGAACTAAATGGCTGCTATGTAATGGACCTACGCCAAGTTTTCTTGAAAAAATTTAAACAAAACGAAAGTAAAAGAAGAAATGAACAAAAAGGTATTGAACAAATATATGTACATGGACAATTATATTTTCAATACAACACAGGCAGAAAATAGTGTATAAATAACCTAGAATAAAATTATGGAAGAACAAGAAAACTTAAGACAATATAGTATAAAGACATACAACATTCTACGTCATTCATCGCAAAAATAACAAATAACCAATTCAACATGACATTTCCCGTTTATTGCCTAATTTTCATGATCAAATCTTGAAAATTCATAAAAACGTTTTTATAGCTTTCAAAATTGCAATAGATATCCATAATAATATTAATTACGAACTCAATGACAAAATGATAGAATTGTTAAAATTATACTATTATTCCAATAGTCATGCCATTTGGCAATTCAATAAAGAAACTGACCTAGCAGATCTGACACACGAGGATTTTATTAATCTAATTAAATAAAGAACGCGTGTTGCAGCGAGCTGAACAAAAAGGAATTAACGTAAAATGGTTCAGCACTAGATTCCTATTACGGTTATTTATCACTGCCCTTTATTTGAGTTGTATTTTGGTATAATATTTCACATCGCAAAAGTTCTATTACATTTATACAACATGTCGCGGAATTAACGTATACCACCAAACAACCCAATTAGAATATTATGTTATAATCATAACACATACACTGAATTTTCACTATTATGTATAAAACATTGTTTATTAAAGTTATACTGATTGTGGGATAAAATTGTGGTCACACATTATAAATCAACGCACGCACACAGTCGCACACGTATAAGGGTCTAGCGTAGTAGGTACTTCGTCCATTTTTGTTTGTTTTGACTGTACAGCGGAAGTGTGGCTGTAATTTACGTAGTTTCAATTATTTTTGGGATAAAAAATTCTTACATTAAAGTGACAGAAATCGATTCAGTAAACGATTCTGAACAAACTAATTTCATAATGTGCATTAATTCAGTTACAAATTGTATATGGTTACCCTCTTAATAAATGTCTTTGAAATGCGTTTATTGCATCATTCCACAAAGGATTATGAAGTTTATTAATTTACAAAAATATAGGACACTTGTTCTGCGGACCGAATATTGGTCCCTTTTTTTTTTGGGTAGGAAATTATCAAATAACCTCTCCCGCTCTGGGCAGAGCGGGCAGAGCGGGAGGATGTCTGACTTCTACTGACTAAAACCCACCCGTGTTCCTTCAGTTGCCTGTGTGTCAGGGCCACGGTATCCCTTTCGGACAAACCCGCAACCCTGGCAGGCACCGGTCCTAGCGGACCCCGTCAGTGCGTGCTGACATCTCTTTGAGGCGCGCGTGGAACACAACGCGCCGTCGACCCGGACCAGGGGGTCTACTCCCTAAGCACGAAGTCCGTCGTTTCGGGCGTTTCCTACTCCCTATCACCAACGGACGGACGATTCGTTCGGGGCCCGACGAAGAATGAATGACAACACGATTTGACAACTGTCCCTACTCCCGATGCGTTTTTGCCCGTCCGAAAAGTTGAACTTGACGCTTGTTTTGACGGAACCTTGTGTCAGTTGATACGACATCAAAATAGTTATCGTTCTGTCGACGAACGATTATAATTGTTTATACTATTTAGAGACAAAGTAAGGAATTCCTAAGTATGGCTGCTTTTTTATTGCTTGACAAAGCTATATAGGAAGAGCGGAGGCAACCTCGACAATATTTACGCCAAGAATTTAGGTTGGCGAGTATTCCCGACGTTACTGACTTATCTTAAGCTATTTGGCAATTTAGCTATTCTGAATTTGACGTTTTTAAACTAAAATTTAGATTTTCTAACTAAATCTGACTATTATTAATCGTGATTAAAAAGATGTAGAATAAAATCAATTTGTTGTCTTGAACTAAACTTCACACCAACATCTCGACTACTGGTACAAAATCAGTACTGTTACTGTATATTTTTTTTTTCTTTTCTTTCGCTTATATCTCGAAAATGGTGCGTCCTATCGCAAAAATAATGAAAATTTCGACCCCCTTTTAGATACCCCAAGCCCCTAAAACTCAACATGTTTTTTTTTTTTTCACACCAAAAGTGAAAAATTCTACATAAAGCACGTTGAGGCTGCCCAGCTCCTGCGCGCCTCCGGTCAGAGTCCGTGTCCGTGAGTTTCTGCAGCGGTTGGGGCCATTTTACGAAATGAATAAGAAAGAAACTAAAATAAAATAATTTTCAAACTTCCCGGCTAGTATCGTTGAATTAATTTGAAAATTTCCGTCAAAATGTCAAAAAGGAAAAAGGCAAAGGTATCAACAGGATAATGCCGGTTTCCGGACAAAAATGTCAAAAATAATTCTAATCTTTATAATAAAAAGTATATTGTTAAAAATGTAGTCATTTTCTAAAGAAAAAATATTGATTTTTGTTTATTTAGCTTGAAAACCACAAAATAATTAAACCGGTAATCGACCGGTAAAATAGCACAACTCTATTGTCATCAATCGCCATGCGTCTTTCGTTCACGAATATTGTCTACGATTCCGTTGGAAACTGATGAATCCGAAATTACTAGGGAGTAGGGTTCAGTCCGACGTGTCGGACTACTAACGGACGGGCCCGTTACTTCGTTGACGGACTTAGGGAGTAGACCCCCTGGTCCTTACCGGACGGCGAGCTGCCATAGCTCGCCGTCCGCAAGCCCGCGCCTACGGTGGCCGGGAATCGGCTATCGATTCCCGCCGCCCAGGGCGTCTCCTGCGGCGACTAGGGACCTGGCCCACAGGCTGCCGCTCCTTCACGCGTTCCGCCTCCTCCTTTACGAGCATTACTGCTTCGCAGAAGGAGGTGACTGCCTCCCATGCACTCTCGCTCCGGACCATGGCCTGGACCAGGGCCGGACGCAAGAGATCATCGCCGCCAATCGCCTCCGTGAGGACACGGCGGTGCTCTGCCCAAGCCGGGCAGACCTCCACCGTATGCACCACTGTGTCCTCCGGGCGATCCACACAGTGGTAACACCCGGGCGTTTCCTCCCGCCTAATCCGAAACAGGAACCTCCCGAAACACCCGTGTCCGGTGAGGACCTGTGTCAGGCGAAAGGTGAGGACGCCGTGGCGCCTCTCTAGCCACTCCTCAAAGAGGGGGACTTATCGCCACAATTGTGGCGTGCCCAGCGCTAGGTTGCGACAATCGCACTCTCCATGACGCCATGAGATCCCGCCGGAGCTCTGTCCGCTGTGCCGTGATTTCTCGCGGCAGCGGAGTTACGCCCGGCGTTTAACCTCCTCGCGCCACTGCCATAAGTGCGCGAGGATTTTTGCCTCCAGATCCCATGGCGGCAATCCGGCAAGGAGGCTCGCCGCCTCACCGGAGACCGTGCGGTATCCCCGTATCAGCCTGATGGCCAGAATATTGGTCCCTGAGGGACACCCATAGTTTTCTGTATCGATTCGAAGCATCGGATAAGAATATTGGAACCAATATTCCGCATTTACACGTCAAATCCTTTCTGTCTGTAAGACAATATTCATACAAGAAGAAAAATACATTACGTTCTAGATATTTAGTAGCGAACGTGCTCAAAAGCCTAACATTACCATCTGCCAGAAGCAATGACAAATGTATTATGTTACATGGCAACGACCTGCCAGTTAGGGGCACAAACAGTGGTGTATGCTCTCGCTATTATCACGAGGCTGGTGCTGTTAAACAAACAGCTAGTTTGATTTGCTTTGGTTGTAACTATAGTGAAGAATAACTAATATTTTTTTGGCCAATTCTAATAATTTAATAGTGAATCATCACAATGTTTCATCGTATTTGGAAATGTTAAGATAATAGAGAATAAGCAATCTCAATTTACAAGATATCATAAAAGACATGTTATTGTCACATTTATAAATTAAAACTAAACAACTAACAACTAAAACAAAAGAAACATTAGCATTGACACAATTATAGATTGTAAACATTTCAATAATAAACGGACATTATAAGTAAAAGTCCTTGCACCACACTGACTTGTAATAGAGGCCAACCACCCATGCGATTGCAAAGTGTAACGATATCACATGAGTTTCTATGATTCATTATATAAATATACCAGTTTGAACGATATTAGAAACAGTGTAGGTACTTAATCTTGAAACATACATTATACTAGTAATTGCAGATATTCTTAAAAGGCGAGCTACATTTAAAACGATAGCAATTCTAGCTTGGTTACGTGTAATGAAACAGCATTTAATATTTGTTAGCGTTTTGATCTAACGGTTCAAATTTTTTTATGGTTTTGTAAAACTCTTTGAATGGAGGCACTGAGCCACATGGCGTAACCTGGACAAAAATATTCAGTTATATTAAGTTTATTATCTTTTGTTGTAATAAATGTTCAATATTATATTATTAATCCGGTTCACATCTGTGGCTTTAGTGTAGTTTTATCTTTATGATGCCACAAATGATATTTTTATAGCTAAATCAATTTGCAATTGAAGACCGGCTATGACCGGCTATTAAGATTCAATATTTTTATATGAATGCAGATAAATATGGAAAGGGAACAGGCTCGAAAGGAAATGAACATTCTATCGATTAAAGAGGAAACTTAACAATATTCTAGGAAACATGCTGCTATCAACCATAGTACTATAAATCATGTTTAGTAATTAACACCTTTTAGGCCCTTGGAAGCCATTCGAGACGTTCAATTTGAAAATAACAATTTAGTTATAATATTAATCTTCAATAGGAGATATAAACCAGCCGTACCGGCTACTGCGGCTGTAATCTGTGGTCCGACCAATGGTCGTAAAACTACTAGCTTTGATATACGGCCGTCGGCTGACGTGAACGACAATTTTGTTTATAACAATTTGCTGTATGAATGTATACGAGTCTGTATGTGTTCTCAGGGTTTTTTCCTTTCATAATTTTGAGCGGTAGCAAACCAAATGAAGATCCGAGAACTCCGAGAATGTTTGAATGAGCATGAAATCAGAATAGATGATAATACTAGGTAAACGGTCTCAAACAGTATTAGCTGCGTACGCAAAATACCATTTGTGAAGGTCTGGTGCGCACAAAAAATATAGACTAATTTCATTTATAATCTCGCAGCGTAGAGCTACATATTTTTTTAACCAATATACCAAATATTGTTACACCAATAAATAATTATCCAAATACACATTATCAAAACATTTATACAGTTCTAAAAATAAACCTACATCCTGTCGTCAATCAAATCTTTATGTAAAAGACATAAATTACATCAATGTACAAACTGAATTCTAATTTCCTGGGCCCCACAAATTCGCCAACCCGGAAAGGTGACAAATGATTTGAGGTCCTTCATGACAAGATTTATTTACTCACAAAAGGCTGACTTTGTAAATAGTGAGAGAGAATACAAAGTATAGAATAGGAGGGAGCTTAACAAAGATCGTGACCTATATTCTTACTATGAGGGTCGACTTGGATTCGGGTCAGGCACTTATGAGCTCAAATGCAGCTCTGGTGCTACATTTTAGAAAATCCTTTGAGGTGTAAATGCATGCAGACAAATTGAGTTCTACTAGAAGAGCTTTTAGCTGCAAATAAAGTGGATTCTAAAATAAATCTGCGAGTATTAAAAACAATATGAAAAGTAGTCGCGCCGCATGAGAAGTATTTGTGGTATTTAGTACTTCTTAATAATACGTTCATACCGAAGACTGTCCAAATGTTTGTGAAAAAGAAGATTTTTTTTCTACTTATCGAGAGACACTATTCAGAAAGCAATTTCAGCAAGGCAGGATATTTCGAGAAAGCTGGAGTTGCATTGTGAATGAATGAATGAAATGCACCAACCCCAGCGTGGTTTGACCAGAGTCTGGTCTTGCTGAAATTGCTTTCTGAATAGTGTCTCTCGATAAGTAGAAAAAAAAAAAAACTTCTTTTTCTCAAACATTTGGACAGACTTCGGTATGAACGTATTAGTAATCGAGTCTAGTCACCAGACTCGATTACTCGAAAGAACCCAAAGATTGACACTAGCCCCTGGAGCCTCGTGTTACATCGGGCTACAGAGAAAAAGATGGAGTTTCATTGCATATAAAAAGTGATAGCTTGAAAGTTTATTGTCCACATCCGGGCGCATATTGCCTCAGTCACAACTCTGCTTAGTGAGAGCAGAGTGGCGCAGCTTCATTCAGGAGGCTTTAAAAACCATTCAGACTAAATTAAAATAAAGAAGTGATACAAATGCGAAATGAAGACTAAACAATAGCTGGAGTCATAACTACGGAACTCTGAATGATGCAGCAAAGAAACGTTGACTCCATTGAGAATGGCTGACTGTGAAAATCTGTAAAGGCTGTACCTACACGTCTCTCTTTACAATAGCCTGACCTACATTCACGCTAAGTGAACGAACGCTTGAGTATTCAGAAGTTTAAAACGCTCTAGAGACAAATATAAACGCTAAAAGACTTTAGGTCTAAAAAAAACTAAAAGTAATTCCGCTTTAACTTACATAAAAACACGAAAACGAATACTAGAAGTCAAATATTCCAATTCGTGAGGTATAATTTGGATCGCGTATAAAATAAAACGAAATGAATATCGGTGTGGGTCTTCAATTTATTGGAATGGAAGTCTGTATAGGTCAGAAAAAGGTTTGTTATTCCGACGAAACATATGAGGGTAACACATCGATCGTCGGTGGAATCCAGAAATAGACCAGAGTTTAGCCAGAGTGGTGCCTGTTACACTTTAAAGCGACTATTAATGTCTTATATGTAGGAAGAGCGCCAAATTATACAACAAAGTTGACTAATTTGGACAAAAACGTCAGACTTGAATCCTTGGAATTTTTACATCACACAGAATAGATGCTCGTTACAGAAATAAGGCAGAATTAAGCATGAAAGGGACACTTTCTTTAATGGCTTTAAATTAATCTCACTCATTTAAAATAACTACTGTTGTCATGTAAACACTCGTGTATTAACACTCATTTGAAAACCTAGAACCGAAATAAACATGCATGCTTATAGCTGAGTTGATGACAGCGGTTAAGGGTCCGTGCACGAAAAAAACTCTCTTTTGGCAATTTCTTATCTAATTGTGAGAAAACTTGAAATAATCGAAACATTAAGTCTTTGTAACTATAAAAGTACAGTTTTCATGGTGCTAAACCATTCGTGTCAGTCACAGCAGCTTTTAATAGTTTCATCATTTTTGTGCTCTCCAAAATATAGTTTATTTCGCCATGGATTTACTTAATGAAGATATTGTATAACCATTAAATAAAATTTTGATTATATTTCAAGGATAGCTGAAGACTAATTTGTGATTTTTAAATTTCTTGATACGATTTGCTAAATAATAGGAAAAATATATATTACTGACGAGGTTTAAAGCAAAAAAAGGTTTTTTCAATATTATTTTTCTGCTATATTTTGTATGGAAGTTGAAAAAAGTGGTTCCGCCACATGCAAGAAGAGCATATAATGATGTTGATGATATTTTTTAATGTTCAAAATCAAAAGTAGTTTCTTGTAGAATGATGATCAAATGTCAGTCTTGCGTCATTTTTCGGAAAACTTGTTGCAAATATTAGTGATTTACCGTGAATACTTAATTAACTTGAAAAATCCCTTTCAGCCACATGAAAAACAAAGAACACGACTTTTCAAATCTCAAATAATTTTGTTTAAATTATTTTTCCCTTTCTCACAACCAATGAACAAAATTGATCAAAATCAGTCGATTACGTGCACGGCCTCTTAAATAGGGTAGTACTCAAACACACAAATATAGATATAGGTCAGCTACTGTCAAATACAGACTTTTTGTCCTTATTTCGTTTCATTTTATAAAACAAAATTGGAGATGGCAAACACAAACATGAAAGCTAACTTCGATAAAACTGAAATTTTGGGAACCATGCCCGATTTAATCTCGACAACAGTGATATATTTAATACACTTTCAAATGAGAAAATAGATAGCAAAGTAGCAAATAATACTTTCAGTGTAGTGAGTACTGTTGTAAACAGAAATATAAAGGTATTGATGCCAAATGTACAAAACATTATTCCGAAGTGGCTGACAACGACGCATTTTGTTACCTAAAGCAAAATTCCGCATTATATGGCTTTAACCATGCCTGTTAGTTTATGACAGACGTTACTAATAAGACCTTTATTATTACAGCAATAAAAATATACGACTCAACAGAGAAAGTTGGTACTATTAGCCTCTGCGGAAAAATTGGAAGTGTCTCGTTATCATCTATTCAATGTATTTCACAGAATGCATATTATATAATTTGGCACCAGTCTTTTATTGCTTGATACAATTTTCTTTTAGACACACAGCACTAGGTTTTTGTGCTATATGCAGAAATAGTTTCAATTTTCTATCGTTCATGTACTCCGCAGCATTGCTATGATATCATTGGTCTGACTAACTAGTGACATTGTGTGGACCTCAGCTCGTATGGAAATCGTACCGGCCTTGGTAGACTATAACTTTGTGATTAGATCTCGCACAATAAATCTCGTTATAAAACAAAAATACTAGCGCCGTTAATTCAGCAGTAAAATGGTCACAAAAAGATTCAGAAATAAAATGTTTGTTGATGGGCACAGAGTAGGCAACTTTATCGTTGTATATCAAATCAATAAACAACCCCGTTTGTCGGTGTTGGGGTATAAAATGCGGGTTCCATTTCGTTCTAAATGGAGTTGGGATGCTCCTTTGAACGAGCGTAATCAAAAAACGTAAGTTCGTCGTGTTTCTCGGAGACAAGGCACACCGCAAATCGAATTTCAAAGCTTTTCCACCAGACTTCACTTTAAAATAAAGTATTAAACAAACATGGCAAGAACTTCGTTACATGAAAATTGTTTCATAAACGAAAATGCCTCAAATCTTTCAGTTCGACAAAGGTAGGCTTATTACCGACTTTGGCGCCGCAATCAAAGCGAGCAACAGAAACAAGTACAAAATTATAATAACTTGTAAGTTATCAAAACGAGATATTGTTAGAGGAGACGACGACTCACTTTGTGTGTCTGTAACTGAAGCAGGAAAAGTTTATTAAGTCTTATCTATGTGTCGCGGCCCGCGGGTAATATAAACCGTTTGTACAATACGAGAACGGAACAGGAAGCCCCTTCTCGCTCCAATGCTTACAGAAAACGAACAAACAGCATGTAATGAGAGTTTTATTCAAGCTTTTTGTGCGGCCCTTTCGACCTTTGTGTCGGCATTGTGACGAATTAAATTGGGTTTCAATACATTTTTAATCAAACACAGCCGGAGAACATGGAAAACTCTTTCGATCGAAAGAAATTGGAGCCAAGTCTTTTGATCTTGACGTAAACAGGCTTATCACGATAAACTATTGATAAAGTAAACTCGTAAAGATAAGGGAGAGCGTTGGAATAGATTCCTTAACGGTCACACTGTTTCGCAGGCGGCTGATGGTAAACGTTGCCAGTTTCGGATCGATATGAGGGGAGCAGGGACTGGCGGGGAGCCAACCACTAAAACACGGCAAGCCAGAGTTTACGTCAACGCTTTAGAGCAAATTACAAACGCTAACTTTATTTATTAGTGCAAAAGCAACATGGATAATATTTATGACGTGGAGCACTCGAACGATATCTGGTTAAAACCAGATCGGGCAGTGATAACGGTGAGAGCTACCAGTGTCACGGGCGTACGTCTGTTCAAATTAATAAAGTGAACGACATTGACACACGGCCACGAGTAGCGAGGGACAACAATAAAAACATCGTTGGCTTCGACCAAACAATTCGTGCTTTTGAGAGGCCCATGCCCATGTGACTACGAGCGTCATGAACTATTTCAGTTTAATAACATGCCGCGTCGCAAACGTGACCGGCAGGTTAACTCGACAACTCGTAGCTACGTACAACTGAACTCCCAGAAGACTTAAAGGAAACAACACAAATAAATCCCATAGAAATTTCATTGTTCCAACCACCGTTTAAGGATTTCTTCTGAGTATTGTGTGTTGCCTCATCAAATGTTTACTTTCAATCAAATCGTCGAGAGAATAGAATCTACGTCGCATAAATATAAGAGTATATTACATAATAAAGCGAGAGATTACAATGGAGGAAATTGTCACTTTTGGAGTCATCCGGCTGCTAAATTGACACCGCCTCTCCGCCTCCTCACGACACGGTTCAAATTGTCCCAGACGTATGATAAATGGCTAGTATAACCATTATTTATATATTTCCGCGTGTTTACATTAGTTACAGCAGCATCGTCAAGCGTCGACGTATTAATATTTAATTTGACATAAAACCACGCACATCCCATATCGATCGTAAACGCATGTTCGCATTCCAGCCAATTATATGAAAATGTGCTACGGAGGAAGTGAATCGTATGGGACTGACAGCACGATGGACGCAATGCAAATCTGTGGCGTGCCGGCGACGTCCATTTATCGTTTTGATCACGTCAACCCGGTCAGATCCATATCGAATACATACCAGACTCTGCTACCCAAGTACGAGAGTTCAATTTAGATGTTGATAAGAAAGATCAGGGATACGAATTAGATGCAAAGAATAGTCGGTCTTAATGCATAGATGTAGAGGTGATATTCATTTTTGAAGAGTGGAAGGGTAATCGCGGTATAGACGGGAGACTGGTCCGGCAATTTGCCTATTGCCGAGTTCAATTATCGCCCCCCGCACTCATTACTGAATTAAGGCGAGAGCGACTGTAAATTTTGTGACGCCTCTGCTCTAGAATTGAGAGTACTTTATGATGAGTATATAACCAGTTATTACCTGCCTATATTGAACGGTATAAGTGAAACAACAGTCAATAAAACAGATCTGTTTTATAGATAATGATTAAACGAAAAGTATAAATAAGGAGCCCAGTTTTACTAATTAAAAAATGAGACATCCATGTTAGATTTTCAGAATCAAATTGCGGCTAGTAAGTAAACTTCATGAAATACTTAGTGTTATATCAAATTACCTACACTGCTAATGTTGAAAAGGGACCAATTAATCGACCGTATATTGGAGTTCTCATAAATTTCGTCATAATACTAGTAATGACAATCAATAAAGCTGCGGCAGTGTTCATAAACCGAGCGAGCCATAGTAATAAATTTAACAGCTCCCATTCAAGCTTCAAGAGATAGCTTTAATACTAATTAATAAACCGCTTCCGCATCGCCCGAGGAAATTGGCGTTCACATTATGATTTGGTATTCTAATAACGACGAAAACTTTGGATTTTCCGATTTTTTCACTCCAATTATTTCGGATTATTTATCTGCTATGAAATCTTTCAGCTGCTTTTAATTAATTATATGACAAATAAAATTGTTTAGCATAACGGAGACAGATTTGTGCCATCGGCATCGTTATGAAATATGATTCATAAAAATCGTATTTATTAATTTTGAGATATATCTTGAAGAAAAAAGTTAGCTTCTTTGTTATTAGGTAATTTAAAACAGTGCGTCAGAGTATTTACAGTCATAATTCACAGTAAGTTCAATTTTAGAAATAATTTAAGAAGAAAACCAAACTGAACCGGATTTTCCTTAAACATGGTATCAACTTACGCTCTAAAACTTGATTTCGAGACCTATAAATCAATAATAGTATATCTAAATATAATTAAGCAAATGAAAATAAATACGGTTGCAGCTTCGATTCCAAAATAAAGGTTCATGAAGACTGTAACAGTCACTCGGAAGCGACAAGAAACAACAAGAAGCGACAACAAACATTTTGGAGAGGAAAAAAATTATAAAGCAGTACTCACCAGGCATGAAGTGCAGTAATGCAGCGGTGATGGGATACAGGCTAGGGCTGTACGTGATGTCCGGGCAGGCATACCCGAGAACTGACACAACCCTGTCTGCGACCGCCCGACCCTTGCGAGTCAGGTGGTACCCCAGGCAGTGGGTCGCCTCCACGAAAGGAGGCAACATGATCGGCTTGTCCGGCAACTCAACTGTGCCGAACACCTGGAATGAAACACAAAGAACTTTAGAAAATTGTAAAGATCAAGCAATTTTGGAACAGCCAATTGAACATGCAAGGATACATTACGTGGTACACAGTCGTGCTTTTAATATTCCCAAGGTGCTATCTGTAAGCTCGAGATCAAACCTCGTCTTTGTGAGCGCGAAGAATATCGACTGTAGGTAACGTAACGTCATGAATAAATTCGCATATTGGCAACAAGCAACAACATGCACTTTCATGAAAAGCTTAAATAACTCAATACTGCCAATGGCATCAAAACGATTATTATGTAACGTTGTCCATAATATTTCCTAGATTCAATAAACCTACGCATTCTTTCGCCAATCGAGTTCAGAATTTCGATTTTATGTCGAATCAAAAGAACAATGTGAGTTCTAAGAAAGATGCCAGACACTCGTTTATTTTTATAAGTCGTTTTATTGTTACACAAGATAACAGGCTATCAACATAATAGAATACTATAAAGAGAATCTCTATTACGAAGTTTTATTAAACCACATAAACTTTGAAGCTGTTCTTGGAATCAAAGGAGATCTGAATGAATTAGTTGTTTACCATCACCAGGAGACGGATGGCAACATTACTAAAGTAGCTATCAAATATAGATGTCCCAATTCCACGTCCGATTTGTGGGATTGATCTGGTAACGTTAGTGTTGGTAAGCAGGCCCAGCCGTCTGACGATTCTGTTTCTAACGTCAATCGGGTAACAGAATGGATAATATTTGTAACTACAAGTTAACAACCTCTTCTTATCAATTATTAGCTTATCTTTCATTATTTAATAACTATGGAAAGTTACATGCATACGCAATACAACTAGCAATCTAATTGAATGCAAACACGGATTGCTAATGCGATAAATAATTTATCAGTAAGTACATATACATTCATTTAATAATTCAAAAACGTGTGTGATTGTAAACTTCAAATTGTATCACCAAACAGTAATGAAGGATATTTTTAAAATGGTAGAAGATGACAGATTTTCAAATTAGTGTGCACGTATGAATTTGTTATCCAATCTGTGGTTGACATGTTCTGTGGATGCGTGATTATCCACTTTGCGGCAAGGACAAGATGAAGCGAGGCGCACAAATTATATATTTGAGCCTGCATGCTTTGATACACGCTACCTGTGCTGTAGAGCGAAGTTAGATGAATATGACATTGTGACTGAACTACTGATTCCAATATCAAGTTCTACTCGAGAGTAAAGAGGAAGCGTTGAAATGTTAACTTTAATAAGTAAGTTCAAATTGTTTCTAACTATTCTACTACTTATCACATTTACTAGTGTCGGCATTTGGATATAATATGTATGAGAAATATGTTAGAAATGAATCACCTTGGCCAAAACAGATGGGTGTGGCATGTTCTCTATGTACACCTACGTATATCTTAATTCTAATATGCTAGATAAATCTTGGTTTCAATTTATTACTACGAATGCTGTGACGATAAGGTGATTCCAATTCACTTATACTTTTTTCAGCAATGTGCTCTCTACAGTTATCCCTTATTATTATTTGCCTGGGTTTTGCCCCTAGTTGCCTCCGTACTCTTCTACCACTTCTCTCTATCTAGGGCTATTTTGCACCTGTCTTTATCAAAGGAGTTTTTATCTTTAGCTCATCCCGCCATCTCTGCCTGGGCCTGCCGCGATGCTGTCTACCATGTGAAGAGACCCATTCGGTCGTGAGTTTGGCCCATTGTTCGTCTGACATACGGCAGATGTGTCCAGTCCAATTCAATTTTAGCGTGGCAGTTTTCCGAATGTCAGCTATTTTTGTGATAGAACGGAGAGTAGTACTCCTAACCCGGTCTTCAAGTTTGATACCGAGAATACTCTGTTCCATAGCTCACTGGCAAACCTCGAGTTCTGCTGATTAGTCCTAGACCAAGTTTGAGAATCATATGAGAGGGATGGGAAGTACACACACGTCAACAAGTTGTTTTTTAAGAAACAGAGGACGATCTACTGACAGTTATATCTATTATCAGTTTATTTTGTAAAGATATAAACCTCTACTTGTTCATTAACAACTAAATCTACCCACACCACCACCCCACACACTTGCACACCACATACCATAGACTACCTGCAGTATTGTCTCTCCTTCCCCCTTAATCCATCCAAAGGTTGTATTTAAAAGATCGCTTTTAGCGATAAGACCGCCGATCGTGTCACCCCTTGTAAAGTTACTACATATAAATCTGTAATTTTTATAGTGTGTAATAAAGAGTATTCTGTTCTATTCTAAATCTGCTTTATGAGCAAAATCCAATGCAATATACAGCTAACGTCAAGAGAGGCTAATGTTAATAATTTCTTTGCATATATGTCGTCTTAATCATCGTTGTAAAGAAGTAATCCCCATGTCACGTTTCCTGACTACTTAATTATAAACAAAACAGCGTATTCTTATTATCATGACTTGTACAAGCAAGCTTGGATCAATATTTTTGTACAGCAGAAGATAAGAGCAAACATTCATTAACTTGTTTTGGTAATGACTTTCGTTGAATATGTTATAAAATGTATATTATAGAAGTACTTTGAATAAGAGACGTAGCTTTTAAATCGCAATTGATTTCCTTGTCTTTAATATATCATGTTAGGCCTGTACCAAAATCTTCCACACTTAGAATGTTAATGTGAAAAATTAAAGGCATATAAACCGTTAATATTTTTGCTTGAGCTGTTAATACATATAGGTCATATAGATTTAGGAACGAACAGACGTTACAGAGGCTAAGAAAGCCAGTCGGCCTGCTAATGAAAGGGGCATGACCAAGCATGACGCTAAATGCACACATGTTTCATGATCAGCCAACGTTAAAATCGGTTCATCGAACGATACCCATACTCAGGTACGATAACGATAGAAGAAAGAACTATGTACGTCCGTTGCGTAAATTTAAGAAGCCAACGAACCCAATGTTTGTAAATGGGACGTTACGATAAATAAAATAAATACATGCAATAAACATTTGTCCCGACGACAACAGCCGGTCCCGGCGATGTGACGCGAACTGACTAAAATTAGACCATCAACAAAGCTCGCATAAAAGATTCGGATAATATTCGCATCAAAAATAATATAGTTTCACCGGACAGTCATAATTTTAGTGCAATAATATTCAATGTCATAGTTTCTCAATCGTTTGACAGTTTATTACAAGAATTTTGTCGTCGGAAGACACGGATTGTTTTTAGATTTTGTGGTCTAGATCTAAATACATAAGATCTAGCTAAATAATAAGATAATACCTCCACTAAAGCTAGATACAGTTCTAGCTTGGTTTCTGTGGATAGTACATATTAGTGGTTGCTGTTTTCATTACGCCGAAACTGCGCCAAACTATACAAAGCGGAGTTTTGAATGCTGGCTATATGCGAAAGCGTTTAATGCCGTGCGCTGAAAGTCTAAGCTGGCTCTCAGCAATGTAATTCTTACAAAGCATTTAGTCGAAAGTAGCTTCACTCCGGATCACAATGGATCGAGGATTCTCAAAAGGTGGAGCTAAGAGTCTTGTTGGGAAGTGCTCATGATAAAGAGGCAGTGACAACGAAAAAAAAATTTGGAGTTTTGGAAAGGAGAATTGTTCATAGAGGATTTAAACGGAAAGACAGAATTTAAGAAACTAAAACATATTGGAAGTCAAATTGATGTTCATGTCATCGAAAAACACGAGTCTGCTAAAAGATTTTATGATAATTATAAGAGTCAAACAAGATTTTGGAAAGTCTCCTCAAAAAAAAATCCAAGGAAAATTACCAATTATATCGTAAAAGCGATATTCATAAATACGAGGAACGCTTGTTTAACGACATAGTAATGAGTATAAACTAATGAATAACCTACTTCATTGTTTTGTTTTTCAATTACATGAATAATAATAGATTAAGTACTAAATCCCTGAAAAGTAAGATGGTTTTCGAAGAAATGTTAAAACAATGCTGAATTAACATAAACGTTTAAAATGACGTGTATTTTTTTAAACTTTCAACTTCCTTAAAATATTTTGGATAGGAATAAAATTTCCAAAACTGATTCCAAAAGCGGATTTCATGTTATTTCATCTCATACACAGCAATTTATTTACGGTTACTAAAGCCTCATTAGCTCCAGCAAACAACTTGTAATGATATGATGATACACTACGTTCTAATTCAATTTTAAATCAAAATTTGTCATTCCGTTGCATGTTTCGCATTCAAAACAAAAAATAATATGAAAGAGCTACTTTGCAGCAAACAAAACACACGAGCTTAAAAGGAACCGAATTAGCTACCTTAAAATTCGCACTTTATTTTAGAATCCACAAACAGATTATCACACACTCCAGACAGCCAGTATGAATTCCAGATTGGTATTGCGAATCTGAAAAAATTTCCACGATATTAACTATAAAATGGCACAATGGGGGTTTCTGAAAAGCCCCTAGGCAAGTCCGCTTACGCAGGAATGGTCTATTTATTATTTCTGTCGCGTACCCCACCGTCCGGGAGCCTTGAATAATGAATTTCGTTGTTCGTTCACTACTTTTTGTAACCGGGACAAGTCGGTTAAACTGTTAGTTCCGAAGGCGTTACAAATTTCTGCACCATTGAAATTAAAATTTAACGTCTGAAAACAAATACTGGTGAAATGCGGTTGCAGTTGAAAATAAAAATAACCGTGTATCAATCGTTGTTGTGTCTACACTACAGTACTTATTTAAATCTATTTTCGTGTTATGTATCAGCTGTGTTACATCAGTCTATATAATTCTCTAATATAACATAATTTTCTTCACAATGTTTAATCCAACCGTATAAGTCAGTTCATGTTCATTGTCATATTTAGTAACACCGTCATATTCAGTAACATCATCATTTGTTGCGCGTCGCATCAATTAATAGCTGTGAAATGAATTATTAATTTCTTACATGTTCATGTTTCCTCTTAGAGAGGGAAAAAACTAGTATAAGAAAAAAATCGCAATCATACATACGTGGTTCGCGTGTGTGCCACGCCCCCAGCGCACGCGCACTCTCTGAGCAGCGCGCGCGCCGACCGTCCTTCGCTCAGTCAAGGCCGCCCACGCGCTTAGAACGAATGCGCCAAAACCTGATCCCAGCCTGTTTTGTTTATAAACGAAGCCTCAAAACAGGTTCCACAACTTTTTGCACGTGATCTCCCGGGTTAAGCATATTAAGCATGACTGTCGCTATAAGCATTCATTTTCATGTTTACTTACAGCGGAAAATTATTACATAATAAAGTGTACTAAGTTACAATGCACAATAAAAAACTTGATTGATGCAAATGCAAAAAACACAATCTGGTGTCATTCACGTAGACTGTGTGGATAGCGATAATCTCAGTCATTTGAACGAGGTGAAATTAGACATTGACGAAACGCAGAAAATAAATTGGTTGCAGTTGCTAATATCGGAGCTTTAAATTAATCTAGTGTTTCTTGGCATTTACTCGCTGGCAAGTAATAATAACACGAAGGTAAATATAAACAGAATGTTTGTATTGCCAATGCGTTGATAGTATTGAGGCCGAAGCGCAAGTGGGCAGAGGGCCCATCGGTCGGGATTTACGCCGGATTGTACCAAATCCAACGAAATTCATTCCATCTTTATATCTGTTATGTTCAGTTCCAACATGCACATTTGCATTCAACCTTGATATTTGACATGAATAATGTTATGAATTATTGAGTGCTCTTAACGAGTCCACTGAAATAGTCATCGCAATCGGACGCACTGTATTAAGTGTTGTTTTCAAAACTGATATCTATTTTGTCTGGATTTATGTCATCTTCATAATAGATAATTGCACATAACTATGTTGTTCAGTTGCAGCATTAAAATCAATTTTCAAACAAAACAGAGTAATAAGAAAATGGAAGTAAGTATTCCAAGAACCATTGCTCAAGATGAATGAGAAGACAATTAGACAATTGTTAGCTTGACACGAATCATAAGGTGTATTGTATCTGGACAAGTGAACATGGATTATAGGTACATGTGCGACAATGGGCACGTGCGTGGGCGAAGCGTTAAGGCCCTAATTAGTACAGCCACAACCCGACGCGACCTTTTGCCACTGACAATCAACGCTTAATTGAATAAAGTGGACCGACATGAGCCAAAATGCGAATTTGATGCGCTTTATATAAGACGTTTGATTACAGTTCTTTTAAGATTATATGATTACATCAAAAGTACATTCATAATTCAGAATTCTTTACAACTGACAATAAATGGTAGTAAATTCCTACATAAATTCAAAGGCTAACAAAGGGCTCCCACCGACATACCACATTGGCATAAATATGTAAATGAACTCAGAGAATAAGGCAGAACTTTTCCTATATGCTGTTGTATAAATAAATACGTGGCCGCTGTTATTCTCTCTTGCGAATAAGATCGATGATACTATTTTCGGCGGAGCAAATCCACAAGGCGGATTCCGTCGGAAATAACTCCGTGTTTTACCATCGTACTCTGAGCGACTGTAAATCTTTCTTGGTTATAAGTCGATTGTTAAAAACACTCTTGTTATCTACGAGGCTAGATTAATGCATCAAGTAGATACGACACTAAAGCACTTAGGAGCTAGTGGTATAATTTAAGATATAGTTGAAGCAATAACAGCAAATTGCAAGAAACACAAAAGTAAAGATATAAGACAGACGCGCCAGTTGCGTACCAATAAACTATAGCGAAACAAAGATACTGGACTAGCATTCACGCAACGTACCGGCATGTAAATGACACATGAATAGACTAGGGATGAAGAGATAGATTTGCATAAATATAAAAAGAAACAAGAAGACACTATGAATACGCTGACGCCATGACGTTTCAATATCGCGACTACAGGTCTTTATATCTGCTTATGGGGCCGTTCAAGTATTACGTAAGCACTACGGGGGGGCTGGGGGTCTTTGTTTTGCTTATTTTGGATGACATGGGGGGTAGGGGAGTCTAGATGATGATTACGTCATCGGTAGTTATTTACTTTTTTACACGAATGGCAACCCCCACATTGTCTATGCTTGAAAACGAAACGAGAAGATCCATAAAAAAGTAAACACGCACACTGATAGGAAAGTTAGACCTGGGGGCCAAGTCTACTAATGTACAAACGTAGATTTGCCATACAAACACTGTCAAATACTCACAGTATTTGACAGTGTTTGTATGGCAAATCTGTCAAAAACTCACAATGAAGAGACCGCAACGTTTGTAAATTAGTAGACTTAGGCCCCTGTAAGAGTCGCTGCTCGTCGTGCTAATGAACTGATGGGCATTATTCAAAATTTAGAGCACCATGATGTTGAATGGCTCGATGAGAACGACGTAGACATTCCAAAATCGGAAGAAAGTGAGCAGACTCACAACACTGAGCAGCAATCCAATGTCATCGTAAAATTAGAATCATGGATTCGGGTTTCATGGACTGAAGACTGTTAATTTGAATTTAATATGTGTACCAAAAATTTTAAATACGTTTGTTATGTTCGTAAGATTAATATTTTTGTCCCTTACTCTATATTGAATACTGTATCAGTAAAATCTAATCTCTATCCTAAATCTATTTTCTTATTTTCAAAATTATAATTATAATATTTAAAAAAACATTTTAATTGAAAAATGTTTACGTAAGTAAGAGCTTTGCTTACTTTTGCTGACAAGGGGGATGGGGGGGTAAATAATTGTAATAAATCTGCTTACGTAATATTTGAACGGCCCCTATGTAGGTGTGGGGAGCGCATTAAAAATTAAATACAATAAAAAATTAAAAACTAGCTCCCTGAATAATAACAGACAAGGTATTAAATATGGTAGATAAGAAAAGTAATTAACTTTTAAATACTGAGCCGTATCACAATTATACAAAACATTTTAAATCAGACGAGAGGCACTCTAAAGTAATACAATAAAAAAAATAAAAGTAGCTCCCTGAATAATAACAGACAAGGTATTAAAATATGGTAGATAAGAAAAGTATTTAACTTTCAAATACTGAGCCGCATCACAATTATACAAAACATTTAAAATCAGACGAGTGGCACTCTAAAGATAGTGGTTGAACACACAACATGAGTCTGGTAACGTGGGCAAATTCCATTGGCCCATTTTGATAGATCACATAACGACAATTAGATTCGAATGTGTCCATAAGAGAGGACAATTTCCGTATCTAGTTTGCAATGCCTGTAAACAGTGTTGATTTGATAACCTCATGTCAAGCCTGTTTACAGTACCTAGTTTGATTGATAATGTGATAGGAACAAACGACCCGGGGTTATCAGTGAATATAATATGCTCGAATATAGTCAGTGCAGAATTATTTTTACATATTTATCAATTTTGTGTGGGTCATCGGTGTTCACTTACATTGTATTTTTAGTTCGATGAGACATGGGAAAGATTTAGACATGAATTATGATAACCTTTCAATGACAATCGTTATCATTAATAAAACAACTGTTGATGATAACAAAAAACCTTGAAGAACACAGTGCCGAATTGCCGATGACTACAGAAGAGAAACTATTGAAGAACTTGAGAGCAAAGCTTAACCAAAATTGCTCGCAACAGACACTACTAACAGTGTTGTGTGTTGTTGGAGGAAAGTGTTGTAATCAGATCAAAGCGGGCACTTAACATTTCACCGAGTTTGCAACAAATTGAAAGTAAACCAAGATAGCTGACGTAGACTGCGGTGTACTGGTGTAGAAAACTAAATAAACTGTACACAATGGGAACTATCTACCGACAGGAAATTTATAAGATTTTGAATTTATAAACCATTTTTAGAGGTGAATTTTAGAAGATCATGTTTCTTTACAAAATTAATACATTTATGTTAGTTGATGGAAGTTTAGAGGACCAAGGATAGTAATAAAGGAAACATTGTCCACGATAAATCTTGTATTATTTAGACATCTACCTAACCCGTTTATATTTCCTATACCACACAGAACATTGTTATTCCAACTCTCTTTACGTATGATATAAATATTGGCAGTGTTCATACGATAACGTACTGAAATAGATCGACCTAATAAATAGGAAACGAGTGTGTGGCTCCATTGCGCAATATTAGCTCTGACACGGATGTGAATGTGCTGAGATTGCACATGGCATTAGAATAAATTGTTAGTGCACCTGTTAGTGCCTTGTTTACTAAACGTTTCCGCGTCTCAAAATATTTGTGCTCATATAAACATTGTTTGCTGTACGCAAGATTTTAATTTATCCAATTTAGTATGGCAAAAGAAAACATACAGGATATGAGAATAATTCTGAACAAGACTATATTAATTTTGTGGGATATAATCAAACTATCTTTGGAAATTATGATGCAAAAGATGACCAAACAACATTTAAACCGCCAAAAACGCATCCTGTTTCCAAAAACTTGTACGTATGTATGTAGGTTGATGTACATTTTTTTTTTTTTTCAAAATTCAACAGAACTTATTTGCAAAGTCAATCTAAAATATAAGTTGTTTGTACTTAGCGAACAATAATGCAAAGTAATTCCATACAACTTTATTCAGTTGTCCATTCTAATCAGCTCTTTAACACGTATAACTCATTATTATTCAAGCGATAGATAAGGTAAATTATTCCAAAATGGAACTTGTATATCCGACACTAAATAAGGTACAATAACTAAAAATGCATTCCAAGGAAATGAGATGTAAATGAAAAGCAGTGAGACTAACAATCAAAACGAACAGGAAAATTACACAAAACCTAGCTAATATCAACACATAATTAACGTTATCTATAAGGACCGTAACAAGGGACTGCAACTATAATTCTTGATAAAATTCAAAACATAGTGACCCAACCGGGTTCGGGGACCCGACATGAAGCCATTAATTTATTAATTAAAACAGCAGTAAACATCTTGGCGACAGACACTACAGGCGATAATGATACAATGATACGAACAAAGTTCGATTTCAACCATTCCTTAGTTATCACATCATATTTTTGTATATTTACGTGCTATTGTTCACATTTCTTAGTAAGATATACAAAGATTTACGAGTCCAGTCTCTTGTGATCAATTACTGTGGGTTCAAAGACAGCCTAGGGTTTTTACTTGGTCAGTAATTCTTCAGTCATTACTTCATTTGCTGTTCTGCATTGGTCTGTTATGATTACTAGTTGAGCCAGCAATAATTGTCCGAATTTAAGCAGCATCAAAACAGGCAATTAGCAACTGAACCGTGCCTAGTTTTGAGAACATTTGATTTCTGCGAGTTTTTCTGTAATTTTCTTTGGCTTATTTTCATGATCAATAATATCATTATTATTCTCTTTAGCATTAATTCTTTGTATGAATGACCTATCATTGCTTATGCATAAATCATGACAAATCATGATTCGCTGAATTTAAATCAGATGTTTTGAATAGTATTATTGTACTGGTTATAATTCATTTGCTTGTTGTCAGTACATACTAGAGGTTTTGTAAATTCGTTCTCTTACGCAATATTCATATTGTTATTAGCCTTTTCAGTAACGTTCCTATCAGTAGCAGATTTTTCATCTACCTATTACGTTCATTTTATCGTTTTCCAAGATTCTGATCACATCAAAAACCAACATCGAAATAAAAATACTAGCTTTTAACCGCGGCTCCGCCCGCGTAGATGTCGGTTATCGCGTAAAAAAGTAGCCTATGTCCTTCTCCATATCCCAGGCTATATCTGCCTTTCATGATGATCGGTTCAGCGGTTTAGGCGTGAAAACGTAACATACAGACAGACAGACAGACAGACAGACAAACAGACCGACAGACAGAGTTACTTTCACATTTATAATATTAAGTATGGATTAGAATAAATATTGATTATTCATCATCTTACTCAACAGTTGACCAAACTCTTAACCACATAATAAAATGCACAAAGAGAATTCGATCCCTCATATTTGCGCAGTAGGTAATTAATCTAGCCTTTTATAAAAACAACTTGCACGTATATACTTTACTTACATAATAAAGTCAACATTATTATTTAAGTATGCAGTTTAAAAGTCATGCTTTGCATACATTTCTCGATAACACTGTAAGCCGATAACGTCTTGTAACGTGCTTCAGAAAAATGCAATTGGGTTAGGGCAGTTAACTTGAGAATGTGCATGACAGCATGATGCATTTGTGATTGTGTATTTAGATACATAGTGTCATTTATCATGCTGACAGGTAGAACAGTTTCATGTTTGTGCTTACCGCTTGCGAAATTTAAAATGCAAGTTGATAAAATGGTATATTGTTTAAATGTGCGATAATCCTTTCAGTCTGTTAAATTTTCCGTCGAAGTTTTCTATTCGCGTGAGACGATCATCATCATTTCAGCGGAAAGACGTCCACTGCTGGACAAAAGCTCTCCCAAATGGATTGAATTGGATTGAGGGGGTTGGGTGGGACGATATACAGCTGTTATTTTCTGTTTTTCTCAGATCGTCTTAATTTTTATATTCAGTATTAATGGTTTTTGATATTTTTTAGGGTTCCGTACCTCGAAAAGGAAAAAACGGAACCCTTATAGGGTCACTCGTGTGTCTGTATGTCCGTCTGTCACAGCCAATTTGCTCCGAATCTACTGGGCCGATTAAGTTGAAACTTGGTACACATTATGAACATAAAATAAATTAATTTTCAATGAGGGTCACTTTTGGGGGGGCAAACTAGAAAATTAAAAGAAAAAAGTTTTACAAACGATTCCGTGTGACATCTTAATAATAAAACAAAGTCGGGTTAGGTATTTACACCATTTATAACTCAAGAACGGCTGGACCGATTTTTATGATCTTGGATTTGTCTCAGTCCCGAATAGCAAAATAATTATTAAAACACGCGAAACATTCACGATTTTTTTTTTTTTTTTGTAGATAATCGCTTTCTCAAACATTTTGTACAGAATGGCTTTTTTGATGATATCTCGAGAACGGATTGGGGTACTTACAAGAAAAAATTTAGTTTTGATAAATCTCTTACAAACAATTTTACTATGATTAGATTTTCCTATCATCAGATTTCAATTATGTTATTTCAGTACTTAATCAATGAGACACTAATAATAATTAATTAAACTCTTTCGTATACCTACGTAGGTATTCAATTTTGTAATTAAATTAACAAACTAATGAGGATTGTTGAAGATCTTAGTATTTGGTTAAATACACTATGTGTAACTGAGCACATTAAGAAAGTAGTTTATTCAGACTCGTTTACTGAATCAATTCCTGTCATTTTTGATATACGTAATTTTGTATTCCCAAAAAGAATTAAAACTACGTAAATATATATAAACAGGTAGGTATATAAAAATAATCTATAATATATAGGTACATTTGCAGATAAAATAATACATAAAAAATAGATTAGTGAAATGTTAGTATCTTATTCTCAATCTCCTGACTTTGATTGTAAGTTAAAACTTGTTCCTATAACTAAAACAGGGCTTCCTCTCTCCTACCCTTTTGCTGTGCCCTACAGGGTCCATAATGATCTAAATTATATAGTTACCACCTAAGTACACTTTATGAAAAGCAATAAAGATATTGAGTATTGAGTAAATTACAAGTCAAAGTCAAATCATTTATTTCAAATAGGCACGTAAAATGCACTTTTAAACGTCAAAAATTACAAAAACAGTTAATTGATTCTAGTTGCCTCTTCTAAAAGGTAGTTATGTATGGAGAAGAATGGGCAAGAAACTCCCACACTTCCGCTGTACAGTTAAAACAAACCATAATGGATGAAGTACAGTGGCCAGCACATCAAGCTACAGGAAATTGTCAAATTTCTAAAAAGGATTTTAAATTAAACTTTAATATGTTGAAGATTAAGTTCAAAATCGAACGAGAAAACTTGATAGTTTGCGGTAACTTGATGTGCTGGCCACCGTACCTACTACGCCAGACCCTTATACGTGTGCGACTGTATGCGTGAGTAGATTTGTAATGTGACCACAATTTTATCCCACAATCAGTATAACAAGAAAACGGGACGAGCTGGACAAAACAAACGACCAGTGGTCCACATTAGCCCTGGATCGAAAGAGCTGGAAGTCATGGGGAGAGGCCTTTGCCCAGCAGTGGGATGATACAGGCTAACAGTAACAGTAATCAGTATAACTAATTTAATAAATTAACAATGTTCTATACATAATAGTAAAAAATCAGTGTATGTATTATGATTATAAAATAAAATTCTAATTGGGGTTTTTGGTGGTGTGCGTTAATTCCTTTAGTTGAAGATGCTAGTGACACTACTAGTTAAATAATTTGTAAAAGTCTACTTTTAATCAAGATTTAGCACTCTGCTAAAGTTGACAATATTTAAAGTTAATTTAATTAGCACCCGCCATTTAAGATAATGGATTTTAAATTGCTTGAACAATGATAATGACCCTCCATTTTTGACGTTGAACGTGTCACTCGAGGCAAATGACTTAATTTCGGTACAGATGTTGGTAATAATTTAGTGGTTAATGAAATAATTCCTTTAATAATATGATACTAGAAATTAATCAGCAGCTGATCTTGCACAAGTGAACTTCAAAGACAATGATGATAATCCTGCTGGTCTTACTACAAATCTTGAAAGAACACTATGTTCTATATATGGCACCCTGAATCAATAAGACTGTACTGCAAGATATTCCTAAATTTTTTTTTTAAATAATCTATCAGATTGGTAACTACTTGTTATCAAATAATCTCTCAATACTCTGACGAATTAGTCACTATCACAAGTTATTAGAAAAGGCAAATCTTGTGTATTTTATCTACTCCCATTTAGAGCAAAACATTACCTCTAACATATCAAGTTTCGTGTTCGGTAAGCCAATTTATCAGATAGAGCAAAGGAAAAACATTGTTATCCATTACTCAAACAGTTCTATTTACTTAATGAGACCAAATAACAAGGAGAGAATACAAGGCTGAATTTCTATCTTTTGGTAAACGAAGCAACAGTCTCGTCGTAAGTCAGAAATTCAAGGTTAGAAAAAGAAAAATAATTAGAACTGAAATTGAAAGACTACAAAGGTCTGGAAAATTGAAAAGCAATTAGAGCACAAGGAGATATAACGGCAACAACTCCGACAAAAGAGATATATTAAACATTTTCTAATGAAAAAAAGCCGACGCTAATAATGGTTGAGTAAGAGGCTAGATGATGATAACTACAATGGAGGTAAAATAGATGTAAAAGCAATTATCAGTCCGTTACCAAGCAATTATTCAATACCCATGTGAGCTGCAGCATTAATTGATACCAATTGCGCAAACTCGATTAGACGGACAGAACCGCAAGTGCTGTGGTTTAGCGCATTCGAATAATTCTATGATCGGTGTGCCACTATGAGTTGCTGTAGTGGCTAGAGGCACTTGTTAGGCGTGCCGATTAAGCACCTCAGACATTTCCTTTCCAATCTAGAAACGGGTATCTATTAAACATGTGCGAATTACAAAACTGAAGCCGGTTTTGGCAACTGTGAGACTTTTATGGTGCTTTCCGAATTAATAAAGAAATGAAAGACGACGAAGAGATTTGGCTTAATATTAAGCTAAAAACGCAAAATCATAAACCAAAATATTTTATTTCACATAGTCACAAACATGGGTACTTATGAAACGTCAGAAGCTAGGTGCACGGTTCCAATTGGTCGTTTCCTATGGAAAATACGGGCAAGAAACTCCACAGTACTCTTTTAAAAATAATTGGCTTTTACAATGTTTTCAAATTACAGTGTCAATAGTAATGGAAGGACAGTGTAGGCCTGTCAACAAGTACATGTAACATGAAACATGAAAAAGGAAAAAAAATACTTAGAAGCTGCTCGAATGTATAGCTGAAATAAAAGAGCCTCGGGATAAGTTATCCGTTTAACTTTACAATACACAACATTAATCTTTAATAACGTTATCTTATCACTGTTATTGCTTCAATCCGTATCCACAAATACCGCCGAGCATAAACAATTCATTATTATTCACATTTTCATTCATTCATCGCTATTCCGCTCAACTATTTTCCTTCACATCAATGTTATCGCAACCCATATTTTGTTTTCCACTGTATTTTCGTATTTCGGACGCAGTTATTAAATTAGTACTTTACATAGTTACGAAACAGTTTCTGCTCTGACTCCTGCAATTTCTATTTTAAGCGCAGACATAAATTCCATATGCAAATAAACGTGTTTTTCTGCGTTAACATCGAAACAATGGGCGTTGCAAATCAATAATTCTTTGATCGTTTTAGATACCATTTGTGGTAACTAGATGAGTAAATTAACTCGATAAGCGCTCAAGGTCGAGGAGTGCGTACGAACTCTTGTAAGTGCAGGAAATAGATTCTGTCTGTCCGTATCTTCGTGTACTTCCTGTGGTCGCACTGGTCGCGGTTCGGCTTAGTCATAACCAGTAATATTCTCTGGTCCGCCGGTCAGATCAGCTGACTCGATCACAAGGACGTGCCTCCTCGTGCGTGAAATGTAAGTTGTTTTCACATGTTTTTGGTGCCTTTTTTGTTCAAGCTAGTGTGTTTATCTTTCTTTTAAGAGACGTTGTTATTCTGGATTCGAAATTATTTATTATTTCAGCGACACAAAAGTTCTCCTCTTTTTTCGTAACAACATCCGTAAGTCTACTTACGTATTCATGTCTCAGATTTTTTCCTAAGTCATTGTTCTGTTAAACATGAGCTCAGATTGAAAATACATCAGTAATATAAAGTTAAATAAAATATTGATGGTCTACTCACGTGACCACAATGCAAGTAGCAGAAGGTGAGAATAACAAAATGGTGCTTGTCTATTTTAAGACTTGGCTCCCCGCCATCGCGCGCGCGGCTTTACCTATGTAAGTATATCAATTATCTGTACGAAATGATTTTATGTGACAGTAAATCAAAATGGGGCAATTTAACGACTAACTTTGCCGAAACAAAAATCGTTAAATAATTTGTATTATTACAACATAACTTTTATTATTCTTGACGAAAGCAAAAGTCATCAAATAATTATCTGTTTCCCCGAACGACAAGGATAAGAGAGTTTACAACAACACTAAGAAGCGAAGGGGCTCAATAAAACGCCATAAACACCAGCGTTGAAAACAAAAACTCGTCGTAGTATTCTTGTATACTTTGACACGCCTCTCTCGCGTTATCAGCGGTTATTAATCAGGCGTTTTACTGCTCACGCCTCACGCTCACGAATAAAACCATAGCATAACGAAGCCGTGTCACATGAAGTCAGTCCATACTCAGTCTCATTCATCAAAACTCCCGCTAACTTGATTAAAGATGCCTAATTACTCGGTAATTGGGGCATTTCAAAATATTCAAAGATAAAAATAATTCCAATTAATATTGCACTGATACTAATTGATATAAATCACACTTTTGACTTTAATCCGACATTGAATCATAATAAAATGTAATTAAGATTTGAACAATTGACAATAATTTACAAAAGCCGCCTCAATGAGGTACAAATAAATAGTAAACCATATTTTTTCATTAGGGCAAACAGTTTTCGGAGCCCTGAAGATGCGAAGGGATAATCCTTTTAGCTTATTTATTAGGGAGTTTGCCCAAATCAACGCTTCTATTTACCAAAATAATTAAGTAAAGCTTCTACCCTCTGAGATTTAATTAGACTTTTATTTTAATACTAAATAGCGGGAGTGCGGGATGTCGGGCTTTCGTCCGTCATAATCGGATTTGGTTGTAATGAGATTAGGGGCATGACGCGGGACGTCTGAGTAGCGCTTGAATTTAGAGGGTTCCGTTGCTGGACACTCAGCAATTCTTTATTCACCCAAACATGCAATTGGTAAAAAACCCCCAGAGTTCGAAACAAAGGCACAAAGCGAAGTTATCAAAGCGAGAAAATCAGACAAAGAAGTCTTTTGACAAATTAGACCCAGGTTCTCGGCACAATGACTTATTATTAAATATTGTTGTGAAAGAAAATATTGTGGTCAGACAACGATAGAATTTCTCTTCCCATCTATTCATCAAGTCCATAAATATCTCGTGTTTAGTGTTTACAATCAGATAATCACATTAAGTCGTAATGTGTAAGGTCATGGAGACCACAGCGAAAGACATTCGGACACTTTCGTCTGCTTTCTCCGTCCCACTCGCACGTTTAGTATGACGGATAGCGATATGGTTGTAAATCCACCGTTATCGGTGACTGACAGCGTGTGACGGATTGCGAGGTCAAGGCGCGTATGTCGTTGGCACTGCACCAGAGTTCACACGACGAGTTCCTGCGAACGACCCTCGAGCGAATTTCACGGATACCTAAAGACTAGAGCACATTACTGTAATGATGGCGTAATGCCTAATTACTTTTTGTCCCTTTGCGAACAGCTTTGTCAGAGAAATGTTGAGTTCATTAAACATAACGAACAGCTGCCAACCTTATAGAAAGAAAATACGTTTATTTGCGGTAAACATGACGCAAAGAAAGAACACAAACACAGAACGAACAAGTTGGAAGAAAATATACGTCATATCCATGCAAAACGGCCATCGCTCAGCATAATGCTGCGACCATATGCGAGACAGAACCCCAGCGCTGGTTTTTAGCGACAGCCGGCTTATCATCTCGGGCTTTCAAGGAGATAAATAGTAAACTAAATTGCCCTACGTTACACTTTAATGACTACATATTGTTGCATACACAGAGCATATTTGGCAACGATGTGCGTCAACCTAAGAGACGTATTTGAAAAGAATTGGATGCTCCCAATGCCTGAAGTTGTTGATTAGAGAATTACTGCTGCTCGCACCCGAGCAGCAGTAATTCTGCGGTCAAGGAGATTCAGTACCAGTAAACACTAACAGTACTGCAACCACAGACAGTTTAACAATACAATGCGTATTTTGCAATAGACTTCCTTTTGTGAATTGTATGGAGGTTTTTATGAGTCATCGTTTCAATTCTCAATCTAGGAAAATACATAATATGCCTCAAATGATGACAGCAAAACCAATCTCGCAACAACGAATCCGTGTTATATAGTAAACGCGCGATTCCACCAAAATTATGTTCAGCACATTTGTTCACAAACATTTAGTGCAGAACTCCAATAGTGCACGTACTGAGCTGCAGATCCGTTTCCACCAGAAAAGCTGTACGTAATTTTTATAAGCGTACAGTGCAGCATTTGTAAATGTTCATCTGAGTAAGTTTGTGTGTGGAATAGCGCCTATACACAATACACGACCCTATTCCAGAAAGTACAATAAATCTAAACTTATTAAAATCTCATTTTATTAGACTTTGAAACAAAAAAACCATTTATACTTACAAGTTTCTATAGGAGTAAATGAATGAAATGCACCGACCCCAGCGTGGTTTAACCAGACTCGATTACTCGAATGAACCCAAAGATTCACACTAGCCCCTGGAGCTTCATGTTTCATGGGACTACATTGGGCATTGCATATCAAGGAGTAGACCGGGGGGCACGATAATGGTAGGGAAGACGTGCCCATAGGATATGGAAGGATTATTAGAGCCATAACGGATATGCATCCTTAAGCAAGCAATGGAATAGTGGAAAGACGGATGATATTTATCGGGAGGACATCTTTTGACGACGTCGCAGCCATTGTGGCTCAGGTCCAGCTGCTTTCTCGACTCCTTTCTGTGTCACTGCTATGCAGTGTTATACGTTACACGAGACAAGAAATTACGAAACTTGTAACATAGGCACTGCCGACAAGATAATAACCAAACATGTTCCAAGACTTAGCTATGGTATTTTATTCCGTTCGGAAACTGGGAACTGAGATTCATGCCTTGGATGGCACGTGGAAGATCCATTGACTCATCATAACTTCATGGACATGGATATAAGAATAACGTAGGAGGCAATATTCTAAACTATTAAGGCTTGAAATACGGTTCCAAAATTCTATGATCGCAAATGAAATCAATCCAAGCTTAAATGTACGACCAAAATGCCCAAAAATTTTGCTACCATGCGAAATCAATAACAAAACATAAACCAAGGTCCGGACACCTTATGGAAGCCTCCCCCGTTTCTGAGGAAACCGGAACACTTAAGCTTGCTACCTTGGATGGCACGTGGACGTCCCAGTGACAACGACATGAACATAAACTATGGAGTTGGGAACTCCAAAAATATTAAGGCGGTATGACCCGACAGAGACCGCGCTAACTATATTTGAATTTAGGGAAACATAAAAAACAGTGTTATAAAATTCTGAAAAAGATATCTTATTTAAGGGTCTGTTGGACATGCAATCGCTTTTAATAACACGATTAGGTTAACTTTGCTACATAGAAAAAAAAAAACAAAATTAGGTACCCCTTTTCGAAATGTTTAATCAGTCTCATAGCTACATGTATGTAAAGCTACTTGGAATGCAATATCCTCAACTATATCTAATAATAGTCTCTAAAAAAATGACATTGACGAAATAAATCTTAATAATGTGACATACAATAATCCCTTGGACATCTGTAATATATTTAATGACTATTCATTTGACATCTAATCAGCTTATAAATTCCAATAATATTAAACTTAATCACAAAAATAAAAATCTAAATACAATTTTCTTAAATCCTGTAGATGCATTAGAAGTGTATAAAATCATAATGTCTCTAAATAATAGCAAAACTAGTGGACAAGATGATGTCAACACAAACTTTGAAAGCTTGTGCTATTTGTATATGTCATCCACTGGCTCATATTATAAACTTGTCATTCCTAGAAGGTGTATTTCCTGAACAGCTTAAAATGTGTACCGTGAAACCACTTTTTAAATAGGGAAATAAGTCAGACCCTAACAACTATCGGCCTATCGACCCTAACAACTATCGGCCCATCACTATAGTTCCTATTTTATTTATCTACAAATTTTGAAAAGGTAAGCTTATTAAGTTAAATAACTCTCTCTCTAAACATGAGATATTATGCAAGGAGCAATTCGGTTTTCGCAAGGGTAGTTCAACTGCTCTTGCAATCTTTAATTTGATAAAATATTTAACAGAAAGCATCAATAATGGCAATCCAGTAGTTTCCCTATTTCTGGATATGAGTAAGGCTTTTGACTTTGTAAATCACTCTAAACTTTTACACAAATTAGACATAGCATAAGAGGAAAAGCATATGAATGGATATCTAGCTATTTGCGAAACAGGAAACGGTGTACAGAGATATCCAAAGTTGTTAAAAAAGGCAGCAAAATATATTTTAAACAAAAATTTAAATCAATGGCAATAATAAATAAAAATGGTGTGCCTCAGGGTAGCATTCTCGGGCCTTTACTTTTTATGCTTTATATAAATTACCTTCCGAAAGCCACTATGCAGAAATGTATTCTTTTTGCAGATGATACTACAGTTGTTATAAAATGTCAGGATAAAAACGCGTATAAATCAGTTATCGAAAAGGCCCTATTAGATATAGTAAATTGGATGGAAAATAATAATTTAAACATAAACATTAGCAAAACAAAATTAATCGAATTTAACTCTTACAGCACAAAACAATTAAATTTAGATATAATTTATAAAGACAAACGAGTAGAAAAAGTAGATGATTTGTCGAATGCACGAGGCAAACACTCGCTAATTCGCGAGCCTACTTCAGTCGGCTCGAGCGCCGAATCATAGCGCCTTAAACTATTCCGTTACCAGATTATGGAATTGGAGGAGGACGATGTAAAAGAGACTGACAGAGGAGAAGATATAGCGATGTAAAAAGCCTTGAGCGCAAATTAAATCCATCCTAGCTTAGATGCCCAACCAAAAAGTCCAGAAATTTTACTATCATCGAATCCACACACTGAAACTCCTGCCAAATATTCCAAATCGGAGATAACAACAAAACACACACTAAGATGTTCGGCATGTAATTCCTCTCCCGTTTTTCTGAGAAAACCGGAACACTTGGCTTGCTACCTTGGATGACGCGTGGATGTCCCAGTGACTCATACTATTTACTTACAACGGCACGAACCTAAATAATATTTTTGGAGTTCCCAACTATGGAGATGGGAATTCCAAAAATATGAAAATACTCCATTACAAGATTATGGAATTACAGGAGGACGATGTAAAAGTGACTGACACAGAAAAATATGTAGCAATGTTAAAAGCTATGAGCATAAATGAAATCCATCCTAGCTAAGGTGCGCAAACAAAAGGGCCAGAAATTTTCCTGTCATCGAATCCACACACTAAGATGTTCGGCATGGAATGCCTCCCCCGTTTTTCTGAGAAAACCGGAACACTCGGCTTGCTACCTTGAATGACACGTGGACGTTCCAGTGACTCATCCCACTTACTTACATTGAAACACGTTCCAATGGGAGTAAACATTAAATTTGTCACTGGAATAAATTGGGTGAATGTATTGGACAACGACAGATTTCGAGGAAATTGTGAAGATGTTAATGTAATTATGTACAAACATTTAGCTTGTACTTTCTCGGAAGTACAGCCTGGGGTGCCAATTTAGACACCAACATTATAAATATAGGAGACATATGTAATTATATAAATATGTGGCTGATTTCCAAGTTGGGCACGCATCATTTTTGGAATTTCATTGATGAATTACTAATGACTTGTGGATCTGTGAAATGTGAATGAAACAGTGGATGTTAATGTGATCAACCGCAATGATTCCATCAGCTCTGCGCGTGTAGATAGGTATTGATTAGCTGCAAGTTGATCTACTTGAGAAGTAGGTGCAACAAGTTCAACAGGTAAGAGCGAAAAAAACGAAGCGGTTCGTAGAGAGTTAAAATATGCCAACCTATGGATCTTCCATAGGTACGAGTATCTAGTCACAATAAAGCGCATCTGCGACATTGCCAGCTCATACTTGTCCTGACTGTCTTGTTGTTGTTAATCTTAGGAGTACACCCTTTTTTGCAAAATTCATTCGGTATGAATTCTGCCCAAAGGGTGTTTGTTATAGGCATGGATACGCCCTACGTTCGTATTTTGCCACTTTTGTAAGTAATCATATACAGCGTGTTACGGAAAGGGTATATACATATCAAAGGCACGCATTCTTTTGGTGATAACAAACTACATGGCAATATTTTTTTAATACCTACACTTACATAAATAAAAAGTTAAGAAACATTTAACTAAAAATCCAATTTTTCCAAATGAATTCTACACATCACTAGACCAAGTCAGCTGATCGGTGTCAATAAACTACACACAAAGAAACAACTCCGTAAAATATTTGTATCTCATGGTACTATTTGCGAAATGGGTTCCGCATGTTAGTTTTATTCCACAAAATATCAAACACTTGAACTTCTGTGGCAGGTGTGTGTACTAGGCGCACAGACACAGATAATGGATAATGACCCTCGTAGTGCGGTGACACGTTTGTTATTATTTACATTTAATAAACTACCGAAATAAAAATTATTAAGCATTATCAAAGTTATTGCTTTTGAGCTGAAATTTTGTACAGAGATTCTGAACCAGATACACTACTCACCCCGTTTTTATGGATATACCCTTTCCGTAACACGCTGTATATGTTTTGTTCTTCATTCTGAGAGTTAACTCAAATGCATACTATTATTTGTTCTTGTCATTGATGACTTGATCAATAAATATGTAATTAGGTTCTCATTTAGATATCATTTATGACCGTTTGGCTATAGACATTATGTGGATCAAATACAAAATATGTATATGCTAGAGAGCATATTCATTTTCAATTTGATACTATTTTTAGACATATTTGTGAATCAATGGTGCCGATTCTCTTGTCACAAGATTCTCTAAACTAGACTAAAAATCACCAAAATTTAGTTTATTCCTGTCAAACGACCATTTTCTATTCTGAAATTGACTAAAGTGACACAACTTAACTATATTTTAGTTTGACAGCTCTAAGATGGTACTGAGTTTTTAATTTAGTGAAAATGGCGATTTTGCTATTCTGAATTTGACGTTTTTAAACTAAAATTTAGATTTTCTAACTAAATCTGACTATTTTTAATCGCGATTAAAAAGGTGTGGAATAAAATTAGTTTTCATGAACTAACCAATCACCTCTACTTCTGGTGCAAAACCAGTACTGTATTTATGGTGTATTTCACGAAATATTTTAAGAGAAACATCTTTAGGTCGTAAAAAATCCACAGCAGCGAAATTTGTTTTTTATCTAAGTGTTCTATATTTTTACATAATTATTATAATTTTAAAATTGCTTGAGTCATTTTGCGAAAAAAAAAATTGTATTTACTTCTATGATTGACCCGCCTCGACGCGGTGACACCGAACGGTGCGGTGGGGCGGCGGCACGAGCGGTGAATTTTGATAATTAATCATCATATCAAGTAATTTTAAATTATTTAATTTCTTAAATAATATACTCAGATTAAAAAAAAAATCATTTCCATGGCTTCTTTACCACCTATAGGTGTATCATTTAAAATATTTCGTGTTTATCCCAATTTTTTTTTTTTCTTTTCTTTTGCTTATATCTCGAAAATGGTGCGTCCTATCGCAAAAATAATGAAAATTTCGACCCCCCTTTTAGAAACCCTTAAACCGCTATGACTCTACATGTAGGTAATTTTTTTTTAATTTTCCACACGAAAAGTGAAAGATTCCATAAAAAACACGTCGCGGCTGCCCCCCCATGCGCACCTCCGGCTCTGAAAAAAATCATAGGCAAACAAGTACAACGTTGCGAAGCCAAAAGAAAAAAAAATACCACGTGTACGAGTAGTCACTATTGTCAAATTCGATTTAGTTGTGTCAAACTTATTTTTAAATTTAGAGAATTTTGTTTCCAGAATAGCTTTAAGATTCTCATAGCCAAAAGTAAGGAATTTTAGTGATAGTTTAGTTAGTTTAGTTCGGTGTACAAGAGAATCGGCACCAATGTCCCGGAAAACGGATGGTTAGGTACCTATTGGGAATTATGGTCATCTATACTAATATTATAAAGCTTAAGAGTTTGTTTGTTTGTTTGAACGCGCTAATCTCAGGAACTCCTGGTTGGAATTGAAAAATTATTTTTGTGTTGGATAGTCCATTTATTGAGAAAACATATAGGCTATAAAACATCACGTTACGACCAATAGGAGCGGAGCATAAATCAAAAATGTTGCAAAAACGGGAAAAATTATTCCTTTTTGAGAGCTTCCGTTGCGTGCGCTGCGTAAACGGTTTAAGTTACGCAAATATCATGTATGATGGAATTGTTCCTCTTTAAATGTTCTAAAAAAAAGTCCGCGACAGCATATGTCTATCTTTTAAAATTGACTCATTCTAACCTTTTTTTATGGTAATCAAATTGGTTCGAAATTAATGCATTATTTGCGAAGGAGTTTTCATAAACATGGTATTAATCCTTATCCAAATAAATACGTTATTCATCACAAGTCTTTAATTTTGAACAAAGTTGCCCTTACATCATTTCATTTCAATGAATATCTTAGGAGATATAACTGTTTTATAATAACTCCGCAGCAAAATAATGATCAACTCTGCGAGGTAGTCTATTCTAAAGCTGAAGAGTTAGTTTTTAGGGTTCCGTACCCAAAGGGTAAAATGGGACCCTATTACTAAAACTCCGCTGTCCGTCTGTCTGTCTGTCTGTCCGTCTGTCACCAGGCTGTATCTCATGAACCGTGATAGTTAGACAGTTGAAATTTTCACATATGATGTGTTTCTGTTGCCGGTAAAACAACAAATACTAAAAAACAGAAAAAATAAATATTTAAGGGTCCTATACAACGGACATGATTTTTTGGCCGTTTTTATAGGTAACTAGCTTTTGCCCGCGGCTCCGCCCGCGTGGATGTCGGTTATCGCGTAAAAAGTAGGCGTGAAAACGTAACATACAGACAGACAGACAGAGTTACTTTCACATTTATAATATTAGTATGGATGGTAAGGAACCCTTAGTGCGCAAGTCCGACTCGCACTTGGCAGGTTTTTTTGTTTTTGAACGCGCTAATCTCTGGAACTGAGAGTTGGATTTGAAAAAATCTTTTTTGCATTTGCAGCCCAATTCTTGAGGAAGAAATACATTCCTATTAACTGGGATACAATTTTTTTTTAAATGAAAGTTTAAGCGAAAACGAAGTAAAAGCACGGGCAGGCAATATGATGCGAGGGGTTGGGTCGGCGCCCCTTCGTCCGCGTGAAATTTCTTGTTCCCCCGACTCGGGGGAACAAGAAATTTCACGCGGACGAAGTCGCGGGCAGAATAAAATTATAAAAGGAAAGACCCGAAAAATATCACAAGAATATTATGATGATATAGATTTATTTTTATGTCTATACAGTCCAAATACCGAGCTAAACCTACTCAATCATAAAAGAAAAGCACTCGTATACAAGCTGGAAAGCTCTTATAATGCAGTCGTTAAACACACCCACATACGTATTTTGTGCATGTGGGGAGCGACGCGTGCACAGCGTCGAAGGTGAGCGAGCTGACTTGATGCCGCGCCAATCTCTTACGTGCATATTAATGATGCCATTATTGTGCATTTCGTACACAAAAAAATATCTCATATTTTTTGTAAATACAGCGGAAAATTTTCTTCTTTACCATTATTTAAAATAACAACAAATAATACATGAGGCTACAAGTTCAAAACAATAAACTCATAAATTCACGGTACTTGTATTTATTAGCTACAGCCACCTGTCGTATAATTAGTCTGCCATTGTTAGGCCGCCGGCGGTTAATTAAGATGCGCGAGAGCTCCTATTGTGACGCGAGGATGCGCGAGCGCACGTCGATGTCGTACACAAGGAGCCGTTTGCTGACAGACAAGCCTACGACTCGAACAAATTTCAACTAAACAGACGTATACGTGCTATTCCACATGACACTAATACACGGCCTCGTTGGCCAGATTGACTTTTTATTGACAACTTCACGCACATTTCAGTTACAAGGACAGCTTGTGCCTGTGTGAGTGCGTTTTGTGGTCAACAAACAGCCACCTGACTTGAATTTCGATGTGCTCGCTAGCATACTCGTAACTTGTTGCTAAAGAGAGCAGAAATCTAAAGAGAGCACTTGAATAAAAACGCGTCGAAAACTCCGAGACCTTGACGGGCGGACGTCACCTTCTTATCTGGGGGCGCGATATCTAACTAACATTTTGGGAGGTATTGGCCAAAGTAAATAGACATGACCTTGGAAATATTAAGCACTTGCCGGTTTCGCGAGATAACGCTCTCAGTCGCGCACGTTACCTTGCGAGTTCAAAACGAATTTCTTATGTGCCAAACAAGTTAGTGAAGTTGGTCGCACACCTTGGAAAAAAACATATCGCTGTCGCGTTGCGTAATTTGAAAGAGCACTGACCTGTGTAACCATGTCCCAGTAGAATCCATCGAGCATAGACTTTCCATGTTGATGTTGTCTGCAGAGCGCGGGCCAGAGGGACGCGCGGACGGGGCTGTTGATTGGCCAGGAGTTTTCTCTGATGATTAGCTTGAGCTCGCGCTTGCGGGCTTGTTGGATGAGGGGCTGGATCTCCTCGAATGTTTTGAGGGGTGCTTTCTTGCCTGCGAATAAGGGTGATGGTAAGCACTGCGTCCAGATAGGCGAGGGTTCGGAGACGGCGAGGGACTCCGCGCTGGGTGCGCGAAACGCGGCCGGTTCTATGTACATCGCACAGTAGGCGCGGGGCACATGCTTTCGGTGCGCGCGCGCCGGCCGCACTGACGCCCGCCGCCGCAAGCTTGCCAGCCTCCGGAAAATGCGATATCGCGCCCCAACACTGTCACACTTCCATTGTTTATTTGACCGTGTGACGCGCGCACCGGTACAACAGACCAAACATATTTAATTATGTTTTCCAATCGAATTAATGTAATTAATTCATTAACTATGTTGATTGATTAGTTCTGGCAATTGAGTTTATTTATTTTCTTTTTGTTTCGTTTGAACTCAAGTGCGCTATCGCACGAGGTATCTAATTGTAACATCTCTAAATCATGAATAACTTAGGAAAAACAAAATAAACTAAGTACATAGGGCAAGTAAACAACACGTAGATATCACACGATAACAGCATGACCAGTGGTATAAATAGTAACAGAAATCAAAGCAAAACGCAACGTTTTGGACGCGAGCCAATTAAACGAAATTTTCGTATTGCATACGTAATCGTAGGCTGAGACTGGAAACGAAATAAAATAGTAGAACCAGATACGCCCTTTGCCCGACCTAACACACGATCTAAATACCGCTCATTGGTTCTGACAAGTTGTAAGTTCAAAGTAAATAAATCAAAGTTGCAATGTGTATGTGAATCGTTAAGAGGGCATTGGCATGGGATTAAAAATGTACGACTATTGATTGATTGTCCATCAGCCACTGAAATAGCTCTGTACAACTTCATTTAACGTAATCAACTGTAACCACCTCGCAGTTAAACGTTCAGGTAAATAGATTGTCGCGCTTTGTAACTTCGTCTTTTTCTTCTTCTACTTCGTGTCGATGATTCCATATATCTGTTTGAAATAAACTCCGTCCAGCGAGTAATTGGATAACACACTAACAGCAGCAATGGCTATCATTTTGACAGTTCAACAACATTCGTTGCGTTATTTTACGTCGTTGAGCAGACAAAATAATGTTTCGAACATATATGAAGCAACGGATTAGCAATATTGGGTGCACAATTCGGCCACTTCAACTGAGTTATTGATGGCCTCGCAAAGGTATTTCATAGTGCAGGTGCCATCATGCCATCATGATTCCAGTGCAAGAGAGAGATTGAGCTATACATGACCGCTAGCACCATCCCTTTTCAGTCAGGAATCATAAAGGCGTTTATCCATACTAATCCATACTAATATTATAAATGTGTAAGTAACTCTGTCTGTCTGTCTATCTGTCTGTCTGTCTGTCTGTATGTTACGTTTTCACGCCTAAACCGCTGAACCGATCATCATGAAATTTGGCAGAGATATAGCCTGGGATATGGAGACGGACATAGGCTACTTTTTTACGCGATAACCGACATCCACGCGGGCGGAGCCGCGGGCAAAAGCTAGTACTTCATAATACACAAGCCCCAGGTGTTTATGCACAGAGAGCATGACAAGAGGTGAGGCATCGTTTGCGATGATATCACAGTATGATATAGAATAAGAACTGACTGTGCTTAATATAAAGTTATAATATCATGGATCATGTGGTCTGCAATAAAAAAAAATATTATTATTAAAAATGTATAAATTTTCCTAGATCATGAAAAAAGAGACGAGTAATGAAGAAATAATGATTTTGATCCCGCTTTTATACAATATTGGACGTCCGCACAAGCGTTTAGGCAATTGAAAAGCTTTTAGGTTTCCTTTCCTGGTATTTACGAAAGAGTTTTACACAAATATTTTAGTCATAGACATTGATGTAGAAAAAGAGGAAGAAAAGGCACCGCTCTCATGTCACGTAAATATTATTGGACTAGAAACAATTACAAGTAAACACACCCACACAACTACATTTGCCAATGTCGTAAAACAACCGAAATAGAGAGACGCGGGCTGCAGTGGGAACGAGATAGCAATCATTGTCACCGTTACGTACCCATAACAATTCAGAAACAAATGGCGACCTAGAAAGCAATATTATTCAGGAGAATTTTAAAGAAAATAAGTTTTGATGTACAGTGGCCAGCACATCAAATTACACGAAACTGTCAAATTTCTCCAAACGATTTTAAACTTTAAAATGTTTATGATTAAGTTCAAATGCGAACGAGAAAATTTGACAGTTTGTGGTAACACCACCGTACTTACGAGTGGAAAATAATCCCGTGGAACTTGTTTTTGGTTTTTGAATTATTTGTGCACATTATGAAAACACAGGAAGGCATTGTTGCTGCTTTTTTAGACGATTACGGTAATTTTACCTAACGTGCTGCACATGTGCTACACAAACGCCAGTTCGATTGTGACTAAGGTAAGTTGTGACGGTCGGCATAAGTTATGCGGTTTACGTCGACGAGCGCGTACCTAATCTTCCTCTTTTTTAACCGACTTAAAAAAAGGAGGAGGTTTTATACATCAATGGTCATACGTGTAATGGAAAATAAACTTGAAAGAAATATTCAAAACTACAAAAATGACATTAATTTTATTAAGGTTTTAATTTAAGTTAGTATACCATTTTCAAAATATGAAACGTTTTTATTTCCCATTGCACAACTTTTTCTAGTGACGTCATCGAAAAACCAACATGGCCGTTCATACCGACGGTTAACATTGAGGTGTTAAGTAAACAAGTACTCGTATGATAAGACGAGGTTATCTACAATGCAGTCGCCGACCAACCGCTGCGATTGACAGACTTAGACGATTTATTTTATGTTATTAGTGTTATTACTCACTTAGTTATTGCTACGTCTAAGTTATGTACAGCGATACTAGATAATGTGGATACGCAGATTTTTTTTTTCTCAATAATGCCTTTTGTGTTTATTTGTTGACTGTGGATAACTATGAATTTTGTTGATGGATTGTAGTTGTTCATAAAACAGTTTATCGGATTAATAAATGACCTTCAGTTAGGTATTAAGGGCTGCGATAGTGCCTACAGTATAGCAATGTGATTTTCTGGGTGGAAGCATCAGGGTAGCCCGCGAAATTCAAACTTCCTTTCGTTTTTTGCAATTGATCGTTTTTTTTTTAATATAAAATTCTGTAAATAAAGAAATAAAAGTAAATATACAAGTCTATAGCTTAGTTTTTTACCAATAATTCGACAATACATTATTTATACCTATTTACAATGAAATGAGCGTTATTGAAGTTTAAACGTTTTTATTTTTTGCTGAAAAGTTGTCATTTTTCTCTTATACGTTTAAGGCTCGTACAGACTCGCGCGATATCGCGGGCGCGATGCGACACTAGTAGCACAATTTCTTTGTCGGTGCCTGTCGCACGAGTCTGTACGAGCTTTTATTCGGTGGGGCCATCGATATGTATATTATTTTAGAAGAAAGGGAGTACCGTTTCTGGCACTCGCCGGGCGCTGCCGCGGCACGCTCGCGGCTCATGCGTTGTGTGGTCACAGTTCTAACCTAACCTTACCTACAGTTCAGAGGCCTGGTGTGAGTTTATTTTGACCATCTCGTTTAATCGTCTAGTCTCAATTCTTGCATTTTAGGCATTTTGCTTGTTAAACATTTTGATCTGTAGGCGATTTACAGCTGAGGTAATTTGCTGTGTAGACATTAATTTTAGGCATTTTGCTTCTTAGACGAATTGAAAGTTAGACAAGTGATCATAGAGGATTTTTTTTTTGGTCTTCACGATCTAACGCCAAGATATTGTTAGTTTTTGTTTTGAGTGTTGCTTAATTTTCATAATTACTTTAACCCAATACAATAACACAATATCAAGCAATATATTTGCTTTTAGGCGATATGATCCGACAGAGACCGCGCTTACTAGTTTTTTGAATCCATGGGAAACATAAAAACAGTGTCACAAAATAATGAAAAAAAAAAAAAAATATATGGTGGACATGCAATCGCTTTTAATAACACGTTTAGATTAACTTTGCTGGATAGGGAAAAAAAAGTTAAAAACCCCCTTATCGTAATGATTAATCAATCTCATACCTACAAAACAGACGTGTTTTTCTTATTTTTTATATAAATAAAAAGGTAGTAAGTAAGATTGTTTAGCACAATTCGCTGAGTTTGTCTTGATAACATGATTAAAAAAATTACTACGCCGCACAGTGGATCGTCCCCATAAAAGAGGTTGGACATGGGTATCAAAATTAACATTAAAAAAAAAAATGCTATCGTATTCCTTATCAAAAACCTACAAATATTGTTCTCAGACATTTTTTTATTGGACTCATATTTCAGGAGAATATCGATAAAAAGTGTTTTCTTAGTATGGAAATGGACACTTAAACTCCCCCACCGCCTGAGTTTCGCCTTGTTTTGTATAGTCATTTCTATAATTGGTATCTATTGACTATACCTAAAGTCTCTAATTCAGATAATTTATGTAAACAAAGTAATGTCAAGAAATGTCACTGTCAAAATGACAGGACAGTGGTTCAAAACATTTTATCATATTCTTTTTTTGGAAATAGTCATCGCTAAAATTAAAGTGAATTAATTATAAGAACTATGCAAACAAAATACCGTTGCCAAACAATGTATTGTGCAGTATGTCGGAGACACGGCATATGATCGTCATAATCAGCCCTTTTAAGTCCAGTGCTAGACGTAGGCCTCCCAAAATCGATTTCCACTCGAAACAGTTTACTGCCGTTATCATCCAAAATGTGGCTAGATATGCTACTTACAATAGTATAAATAAATAAATGAATCTATGAATGAGAGTTGTAATATTACTGTTGTTGAAGATGTAAAACATTTGAAAATGTTTGGATCTCCTGCATTGTTACCAGTATCATAAAATATTTTATACCAGAAAATCTCCTTTTTTTAATAACTTTGTTTAAAACCGGAAATTAATAAAAATAATTACGGCATGATTATTTATTAATTATTATTTCTTAAAATCAGTACATAAAAGAAAATGTAACCTCTTTTTTCACCATTTTGTGTGAATTACCATTACGAAGATATTTTTTTGATATGTTATCCCTTTTGTTTACATAAATTATCTGAATTTGAGACTTTGGGTATAAGTGCCACATTTTGTCCAAAGACACATGGTGCAACAATCGTTCACTTTCTGAGATATAATCGATTTTCATTTTATCTTAAAAAAATACAATAGCGTGACAAAAATACCATGGTAGTCATGAATTTGCATTTTGCTTGAATCTTAAAGGCACGTACAGACACACGCGATATCGCGGGCGCGACAGGCACCGACAAAGAAATTCTGCTACTAGTGTCGCGTTGCGCCCGCGATATCGCACTGGTCTGTACGAGCCTTAATAATGTATGTATGTGTACCTAGGTACATTTAAATACTTCCACACTCCAAACACTTTTTACGATTTTCTCCTGGAATATAAGTCCAATTAGAAAAAGTCTGAGATGAATATTTGTAGGTTTCTTATAAAGGAATACGAGAGCATTTTTTTTTTTATTTGAATTTTTATGCCCATGTCCAACCTCTTCTATAGGTGTGATCCACTGTGACCGGACGGATCATAGCGGTTATTTCATTGTGTAAAATGAAAAGTTATAAAATAAATTGCATGATTATCAATTTTCTTATCAAATCTGCCTAGCCTTTTCCAAACTATGTTGGGGTCGGCTTCCAGTCTAACCGGATGCAGCTGAATACCAGTAATTTACATGGAGCCACTGCCTATCTGACTTCCATAACCCAGTCACTGGGTAACACGATACCCCTTGGTAAGACTGGCTGTCAGACTTGGGCTTCTGACAACTGTCAAAGATATTTTTTTTTATTTTTATCATGTTTTCTTAAATACTAACAAAAGATTGTTAATACCTATTATATAAGTCTGGCATTTAATAGGGAGGTATATATTTCTACTCGGTTAGTTAATTTCCGCTCCAACCCTCGCTTCGATCAATATCATTGATCGAAGAACCCTCGCGTAGTCGCGTGTACTTGGCTTTGCTTCCGATGTTGTTCAAATAAATGTTTTCTTCTAACTTTATTAAGTGACAGACAATTTATTCGATAAATCGTCTTTGGAAAAATATAGGCCTTTTCTCTAGTCAGACAAAATTGATTTTATGGTTATTTATTAAGGGGACGGTAAGTTCTGTTGACCTTGTGCGCTGGGTGGTGCGTTTCCCTAACCCCACGCGACCACGTAAAATTGCCACCAATATTTATTTTTAGTAACGAAAATATGAATATTTGAAAAAACCACAAATATAATTACTACATACAAAAAAAAAACATGAAAATATCAGAAGTAGTTTTTTTATTAAAACGTTGCCCCACACTAGGATTTCTCCTGTATGGTGGGTGCGTTTACAAACATTTAAACTCACATACACAAACAGCCAGACCCGGAACAACTACTTGTAGGTCATACAAATATTTACAAATATTTGTTCCGTGCGGGAATCGAACCCGCGACACGCAGCGCAGCAGTCAATCGCTTAACCACTGCGCCAACCGTGCCGTCAAAAAAATAAAATTAAAAAAAAGTAAAGTTTGAAAATTATATCGTTTTATGTTTTAGGTAGATATTAATTACTTCCTGAATTTATATCGTACAGTATTTTACTACAATACTCAAATATTCACGCATTCTAGTTTAACATAGATTTTTAGCATAACTTACTTGCATTATTTGAAGACGTAGTAACAGATTTATTAAAAGACACTAAAATCATATATCTGCGTCTTAAAATCACTTGTCGGTGTAGTAATCACAATCGTTTTATACTGAAACTGTCTTCTTATTCAATTAGTCTGTCACTTCTAATCGTAACTCGTGATCTACTTTGTTTTCTGGGTTCATTATTGTTATTAGTAATTAACTGTTTATTTATTTTACTTCGGTGTTCCTATTTTATCATTTGTGTTACAGCTACATATTATATGAACATAATCTAGCATTGCATATTATTATGTAAGCGGGCACGCCCTTGATGCCTGGAAACTTTTATTTAGGTATTTTGTTTACATTTTTAGTTTTTTGCTTGAGTATAGTTTTCCTTGTTTTTGCTGGTATATTGGCGTGTTAGCTGACATAATTATAGCAAATAATTTAATTTACGTCACACATGGCCATAATGTGAGTTTTACCGCACGCTACGCACTATGGCCAGAAACTAAACTCGCATTATGGCTAGAGATGGGTAGTGGGTTAAAACCCATTCTTCCCATTTGGGTTAAAACTGGGTGATTTGGGTTTTAACCCGGTTTTAACCCATTATCACCCATTTTACTGGGTGAAAATGGATATAGTTAATTATTTAATAGTGGGAAGGAGAATTCACTACTAGCTTGTCAAAAATAAAAGCCTGAATACAAAATCAGATACATTTATTAGTTCTTTGAATAATTACAACTGATCAGTAGGTCGTCAATCAATCATCATCATCATTTACATCGGAAATACGGTAACAATAAATAAAAAAAATTGATGTAGACGGTTCAGAGTTATTTCTACGTAGCGCCGTGGTATGCATATTATATCTATGGGAGTCCATATGTATCGTTGGAGAATCAGGCACGCAGTCCTCAGTGTTATCCCTTAAATCATCCACGTGCTTGTGCAACAAGTTCCAATTGAGGCCATGAGAGCCAGAGTGGCCTAAAAAAACTGCTCTAAAATGACCTCGGAAGCAGTTTTTCAAAATAAAATCAGTATTGAAAAAATTACTGTTAGGCCACTCTGGCTCTCAGAGGCCATGAGAGCCAGAAAAGGCCTAAAAAACTTCTCTAAACTTACCTCGGAAGCAGTTTTTCTAAATAAAATCAGTATTGAACAAATGACAGTTAGGCCACTCTGGCGCTCATAGCCTCAATTGTATGTTATATAATTATGTTAGTGTTGCTGCACTTTCCGTAGTGAGTCTATTTCTTTTTTACTGTGTATGTTACGAGCAGTAAAGAACCGCTCTACAGCAGCAGAAGTGCACGGTGCTGTAAGAATACGGACAGCGACTTTGCTCAATGCAGTAGATCTACATATTCTTTTCCACCAGATTGATGCGCTTACATCGTCGATGTTAGCCTACAGAAATCTCCGACTCCAAAAACCATCGCTTGCTCTATAAGACGCCAAGTTTGTCTTGACATTTAATCCGATACTTTGTCCTATTTCACATATGTACTCCATAGCGTTGACTTTTTGACTTTCGTCAAGTTCAGATCCTTGGTCTGTGGGGTGATGCGGTCTAATAAGTACGCTGCAAAGTGAATCGGTTTCAAACACATTTTGATTCTTTCGTCGACATTCATAAATATTTCATCTTTTTTGTTGTTTTCTATTGTGACATCCGGCAAACTAAAAAGTAATTTCGATTTCATATTTTTTTATATCAAAAATACCTTATGAACATTTTTTTCATTTCCTTCTACTTAATTGAAATATTGTATCAGAAATAGGTTTACAGAGGTATGAGGAATAGGGTGTAAAGTTCACTCATACTCTATAGTAAAGGGAGGAGCCTCAGACCAGACGGATGTTGTGTCTGGTGGGCAACTGCCCGACAGTTGATGTATATATGCTAGTCGCGCGGTAAACTCTGATTGCGCGATGCAGGATTTGTGACGTCAGGTCTTTGATGTGTAGTTCGCATGTGGCGTTGTAGATGCCGCTACATCACTCCCTTCCGGAGACCGGAGGTCGATAGTGGGCTGAGTCAGTGCATATTGCGATGCTTGCCAGGGCCAATTGTGGTTCCAGTGAGTCGGACCCGGATGCCGCATAGTTCTCGGTGAGTTGGAACAGTCTGCGGAGATTCCCCAGTGAGTCGGGGTGGCGCTGCGTTATGCTCCAGTGAGTCGTATGTGGTACAGCACCGGGTTGAGGCTGACTGCTGGCGTCGACCAGGAAAGGGTTGAAGGGCTCTGCTTGTGGACCGGCCGAAAGTCAGTGTGCTGTGCCAAGGTTGCTGATGAGGCTGAGGGTGATGACCGGGTATGCGCGTTCACTGCATGCAGGTGGTCAGGATACCCGTTAAAGCCGTGGGTGCTGGCTGGCTGAGTGACTCGCCGCTTGAAAGCTTGAGGAAGTGATGATGACGTCACGCTGAACTAACTGCTTGAAGGCTGAGCTAATGTCCATGTTCGGGGTCACCAGTAGGTATAGAGGTATGAGCAACAGGGTGTAAAGTTCACTCATACTCTATAGTAAAGGGAGGATCCTCCGACCAGACGGGTGTTGTGTCTGGTGGGCAACTGCCCGACGGTTGATGCCGGGATGTTGTATATATGCTAGTCGCGCGGTACACTCTGATTGCGCGATGCAGGATTTGTGACGTTAGGTCTTTTGATGTGTAGTTCGCATGTGGCGTTATAGATACCGCTACAGGTTCCATAATAAGTTTGTATTACATATTATAATTTTCCAAAATTGTCATCCACCAGCGCAGATTTTTGTTCCGCAGGTAAAAGTGTTGATCTTTTATGTACAGCTAAGGTCTGCAAGGCTACTTTAGTGTTTTTTCGATAGTTTTAAAGCTGGTGTAGTAACCTAGTAACTGCCCCAGGATGTCACAATAATAGAAAACGACAAAAAAGATGCAATATTTATGAATGTCGACGAAAGAATCAAAATGTGTTTGAAAACGATTCACTTTGCAGCGTACTTATTAGATCGCATCACCCCACAGACCAAGGATCTGAACTTGACGAAAGTCAAGAAGTTGACGCTATGGAGTACATATGTGAAGTAGGACAAAGTATCGGATTAAATGTCATGACAAACTTGGCGTCTTATAGAGCAAGCGATGGTTTTTGGAGTCGAAGATTTATGTGAGCTAACATCGACGATTTAAGCGCATCAATCTGGTGGAAAGGAATATGTAGATCTACTGCATTGAGCAAAGTCGCTGTCCGTATTCACAAAATTCACCCAAAACGCGCGCACTACCAGCGAGGTAAACTCGAGTGAAGGTTTGAATGGGGAAAAGGACGCGGGAGCTGCCTGCGCGTCCCCCCCCCCCCCCCCCCGCCCTCTCGGTCCTGCCATCCTGCACACCGACCATAGCGTGCTACATGTTTAAATACAAAAAAAAAGAAATATTTTGTTTTCACCCGGTCAAACCACCCAGTGGGTGGAATGAAACGGGTGATAACTGGGTTTTAACCCACTAGTAGGTTTTAACCCGGGTGATTACCCATCTCTAATTATGGCCAGGTGAAGACGTAAAATTGTGTACTCACCACGGGCAGTAAAAAAGAAAGCCCTCGATCGCATATTTACAACCCTCGCTTGCGGCTCGGGTCACAAATACCTGCGATTTCGGGCTTTCTTTCTTTTACAGCCCTTGGTAAGTAATGTACTATTACTGTTCTGTGTCTCGTAATGTTAATTACTTTACATACTTTTGTATAGAATCAAGTTTTTCTAACTAAACAGACAGCTGTGTTGCTGGGGAGTCCGTTGCGCCACTTCTTCCTAGCGAAAGCAATAGGAAGTGGTGAAGGACGAGCGTTTTGGGGGGCCGTCTTATGTAATTTTGGCGTTCGAAAAGTGCTGATTCTAAGCCTAATCTGAATAAATGAGTTTTGCTTTTGATTTTCTCGTTGCGTCTTTTTTGGATTTCCTTATTCTCTACTCGATTCTCTTCATTGGCGACTTTCTGTCCAAAACCAGTGTCTGAAGCAGTGTTTCAGCCGACTAGGTCACTATATTTTAAAGGCACCCCGGCTTTTTTTTGATGATTATCCACACTAATATTATAAATGTGAAAGTAACTCTGTCTGTCTGACTGTATGTTACGTTTTCACGCCTAAACCACTGAACCGATCGTCATGAAATTTGGCAGAGGGATAGCCTATTTGATAGAGGGATGGCCTGGGATATGGAAAATACTTTTTTACGCGATAACCGACATGTACGCCGGCGAAGCCGCGGACAAATGCTAGTATAAATATAAAGTAATATTTTAGGTTCTACAGACTAGTAATATGACCAAGGCACGTAACTGTTCCTTTGGCTATGCAAATAAGCGTAGAGACATCGCGGCATTGCGCAGTATTACGAAATATTCTAAACGCGCTATACATGAAAAATGAATTGGACATTATTTCAAAAATTTATTAGAAATATATAAACCCTATATTTAACGGGGCTGTGAGTCTGGATATACAATGGAATGTAATAAAATATGATATGATTAACGTTCCACGATGAACCAGTTGAAGGCTCCAGCAGAAGTTCTTTCTTGGTCCTGGAAGACCTAATAATAAATATCTTAATGGTATGGTAATGAAGCTGGATACTGGAAGACCCATCAGAGGGTAAAACATAATCTGGGATTAAAGAGAGAGATAACCATCCCCCAGTCGGAATCTTAGCTAAAAAAGCTTAGGTTTACCTAGGATTTTTTTAGCTAATATTCCGACTGGAATAAGGAAAAAAATTAAAAAGAAAATCAGAAATTTCGATTATTGTGTAGACCCAAAAAATTCTAGTGGTAGTCAAAGTAACTGACAGTTAAATTGCTCTAGAAATTCTGACACAAACAACTTTCTCGTAGATTTTCGTATTGATTATAATTTTCCAAGAACTGATATAGCGATCATGACGTCAGCCTTGCAAGTACGTACGCATACCATGAGTTTATTATTGGGTTTAAGATACCGTTTGTTTTATCAGATGGAGTAATCTTCCATCTATTTTCGGTTTGTTTTTATCAAGATAATCTGTTATTTTCTCCCCATTGAGCTGTTACTAAGTCTGTTACAGTTTGAATGTCACGACATCATTTCGACTTTGAAGAGACTAAGCAGTAAAGTATAAAATTCGGCATGGAGGATCAAATTGTTTAGTTGGTAGTGTTGGTCTGACTGCACGAAATTCCTTAACGCATAATGGGACCTCTTTGGTCCCATTATGGAAGGACCAAGGAAAATTGGAAATGTTTTGGTAGACATTTTATAACACAACATACCTTACTTTTTTAACCGACCTTCCAAAAAGAAGGAGGTTCTCAATTCGGTTGTATTTTTTTTTTTTTGTTTTTCTTTTTTTTTTTTTAATGTTTGTTACCTCAGTTCTCCGTCGTTTATGAACCGATTTGAATTTTTATTTGAAAGGATATACTTCCAGATTGGTTCCATTTTTTTCAAAATGCAGTTATGGTGGTGGGATCCATGAGGAATTGAGGGAACTCCTCAAATTTTATAGGCAAACATATAGCGATTTTTGTATTTTCATCAACAACTCAAGCATTTGCATTCAGAAAGTATCATTTGATGAAGTGGAACTGATCAAGAAGACCAAAAATGGGCACCGGAACTCCTCAATGATAGGTATTTCACGGGTGGCGATATCTCGAATAAGATTGTTAAGCGACTATGAAGCAAGTTTAAATAAATAATTCTGATGAAAATGGTACCATCGAACTGATCTGAAGATGAAGCCGGAAGGTATGCACCGGCACTCCGTAATGAAACAATGTATCCTAGCCGTGTTTAGGCTTATTGGAATTGTCATGAGATGCACCCGGGCTATAAATGGTTATTAACCGATTTTTATTAACTTTGCTTGGGTAGTTTTTGAGTTGTTTAGTTTGTATTTAATCTACTTCGTATAGGTTTCTTGTTTATGCGGTATAGCAAGTAGTGGTAATCGAATTGTTGTGGAATAGGTATATGAAAAATAAAAAACTTTTTAACAAAAATACAATCGACTTTAAAAAACAAAAAAACACTAAAAAGTGAAAAATAACTTTAATTTCGGAAGTCGGTTGTTTTTTTGTTAAAAAGTTTTTAGCACAAAATATTATATTGCACCGGAAATGCGAGGTTGAGAGGCAACCAGCATTTTTGCCGTACGTGAGGGGAGTGACAGATAAGGTTGCCAACATTCTTCGGAAATACGCCGTAAAGACTATCTACACTCCTTTCAAAAAAGTGTCTCAGATGTTGCGTTCGCCCAAGGACAACTTTCCGCTGGAAAAGCCTGGTGTTTATAAAGTAGACTGCAGTTGCGGCAAGTCGTATATCGGTCAGACGAAACGTACGGTGGTAGCTTGTCGAATATCAGAGCATATCAGGGCGGTGAAGAACAACGACACCCAAAAATCGGCCATAGCTCAACATCTTTTGGAATCAGGATCGAACCACTGGATTGAGTTATATAACCCTCAGGTCATCTCGACAGAACGCCACTATATTCCTAGACTGGTTAGAGAAGCTATTGAGATTACCAAATATAGGAACTTCAACCGGGATGATGGGTCTCAACTGTCGAGAGCCTGGAATCCAGTGGTTCAGCTGTGTAAAAACCGAAGAAGTGCCGAAAAAAGTTCGCGAGCGGACACAGTGAGTTTCGTGTGTCGGGAACAGAATCGAGTTGCGAGTGACAGTGGTAGTGGCACTGAGTGCAAAAAACGAACAAGAAAGAGGGTAGACCGTTTTGTCTGCTCATAAACACCCACCCGCAGTGACTTCAGTTTATCCGTGATCATGGTGCTTGCAACAGCGCCGAAATATCGGGAACTCATAACAATGAATAAACATGGTAAATATCCCGCTTATGTTAATAATAATATTAGTGACCATGACAGTTTAAAAACTTATATTATATTAAAGGTCAGATATGCTCACCTTCGAAAAACTTTAGTTGCTCAATTCATTTTTCGTAGGTACTGGACCATTTTTCGTATTAAATATTTTTATTTTTCGTAGTTTGTCGTATTGGACTTTTTTATTTTTGGAATTTTTTCGTGTTGGACGTTAATAATTTATAATAATTAAATTCATTATTATACTCGTAGTAACCCATGAATGAGATGATCCCGATAGAGTTCCATAAATATTAAGCGCATGTATTTAATCGAACCACAAATAATTCCCATTTTACGCTCCTAAAATTACTATTGAATACTCTAATAATAATGATTGCGCCTCTTTTTGTGAACTTCAAATAATTACTATTTTGGGATTCTAAAAACACTAAATAGCCAAGTAACTGCGATCCAGCTTGGATGTAGGGCTCGCCGGCCGTTGTCGCGGCACCGCTCGCTTCGCTCGCTCGGCTCGCTTCGCTCGCTCGGCTCGCCCCGTTTTTCACAGTTCTAACTTAACCTAACCCATTTGGTCGGCGTGCCCTAGCTTAGTTACTGCGGCCAATTGTGAGAAAAATTCAGAAAGTTAAAAAGAGGCTCATTTATTTAAAATAGTACATATTCATTTATTATTATATATTCATTTTTTCCCGTGGGTGTCGTAAAAGTCGACTAAGGGACTTACTAGAGAATGGGCAGCAGCATTCTCTATGCACTTTTAACACCATACTGCAATCGCCAACCCGCCTGCCAAGCCAAGCGTGGCGATTATACTGGACGTCTTTCGGCTGAAATTTATTTATATAAGCGTGCATCATAAGAAAGGCATCAAAAAGTTTTTATAGGATCAGTTAAATATTTCCCAATATAAAAGTCGAAGCTGTGTGTGATATAATTTATCCACATGGATTGCTTATCTGCTACGCAGGGGGAGAACAGACGTGACGACTAGCGACGTTATCAGTTTTCAATAAACTGTTTTGTGCAGTCAACCAGATTGAAATGTAACAAGCCATTGATATACAAACAATGTTTTCAATAGCAATTTTCCTCGCCAATTTGGGAATGCGATGTAATAATGCAGTTCCGTTGTAACTTGTAATGTATTAACAATGAGTACTTTCTACTTATCTTCATGCGCAAATAACCAATAATTATTTTAGTCATTACTGTTAAATAAGGAAACAACACAAGTTACAAGTTAATGATGTTTGTTGGTATATTAGAAATTATCAGTAGCAAAGTTATTTTTGTCGGTGGTTTCATTACTTTCACAGATTTTTTGCTAATCTATCGTCCATGAAGCAATGACTTCCTAAGCTGTAGTAATGTGTTTCATCTTTAAAATACCTCCATATAGGCTCCCGGAAAATGATGTGTCAGCTCCCACGCCGAACTGCTTCAAGGACCGACTGGACAGATTTTCATTATAATCAACCTGAACCTTAAGTGGTTAATGGGACTTTTAGCTATTTGAAACACATGCATCAGCTAATTAGCTGCTAGTGTGCCTGACCAAATAATAATAATAATAATAACCCCACCGCCGTATCTCTACGTTGATCTTGCGCGCTCCGAACTCTAGGTCTGTGCCGGCAGACTTTACTCTCCCGGAACATGTCTAGGGTGAGGAGCCAGACCAAGAGAGATACAGAAAACCGCAGGGCAGCATGTGGCGAGCTGTTGGGCAGTTGCGACCCCACGGACCCTATCTCCCGGGAGAAGTCATGTTCCTCATCTCTGGCTTGCCTTTATTGGCCGGCTGGAGTGAACACTGACGAGGAACTGAGCTCCTACCTCATTCTTGCCTTTATTGGCCGGCTTTATTCGCAAGAGCAAACGTGCTCAGAGGAAGGAAGTATTCCAGTAAGTGCTTATAGGGATGTTGACCATCTTCCGGGCTCTGGGATTGTTCTGAGAGCCGTGGAATACCTCTCCACTCCTCGAGTACCTCAGGACATGTTGCCCCCTTATCGCTACGTCACTATGTGCTAGCGACCGTTTTCGGGGACCCATTATTGAGTTTGCAAGTCACCCCCTGCCATTTTATCCGTGTATAATAAAGAAATCAATAAATGATTACTAAATTAATTAATAAAAAATAAATTGATTTTAATTCATTAATGATTTATTAATAAATTAATTAAATATCGGGAAATTAGTTCCTGGAAGGATTTGGGGAGGCCTTGCCCACAGTGGAGAAGTAAGGATAAAAAAAAATTGCTCTGGATTGGGGTAACCAATCCTAATAATGATATAGGTATACTTACTACGTAAACTTTCTCATCTTGTTTCTTTTGTTCTATTCCTAGTGATCGAAAAAAGGTCAGACATCTGTGATCAACTAATCATTGTAACAGAGCCTACAAAAAACACGAACACTTTCATTGGTCGAAGCAAAAAGGGGCGTTAACAGATGTGGTCATCGTGTTCACTGGATTTTGTTTTCGAACTGCTTAGTTTTGCCTTTCCCTCATAGTACATAGAGGAACGAGGAACGCAAAAGTGGTAGAAAAAAACTGTGTAGATAGATACAGACTCTAATTTATGAATTTCTATACACATATTAATAAAAAGCTAACTTAATATTTTAATATCATTCATATAATATCACGTGGCCTGTCTCCAACGTGTGCAATGCTAATTATTTTAAAATGAATTGCTTGATATGAGAACCACTTCATTATATGCCGCCATAAAATACTATAAACCAGTCTATCTTATCAGTTTAATCCACTTTTTGTTGTTTAATTTAAAAAAAAAAAAGTAAAAAAAAAAAGTTTTTATTTTGGAACAACAACAAATTGACATAATTACAATAGAAACGGTGATAGCTACAAAAGTTAAAAACTGTGTCGCAGCTATCAACGCCCGTCTAAACATAAGAAACACATTGTTCCAGACTTAACTGTGATATAGGTACAATTTAGCTAGCTTTGGAATAAGGTAAAAATTAAAAATGCAAGAAGAAATAAAGAAACAAAAGCCATGCAAACTTTGTATCTTGGTAGTTGTGGTGCAGAGTGGAGTGGGAGTGTGAGTGTGGGTTTGTGTAAGTGTGGGTGTGTGTAAGTGAAGGTGTGTGTGAGTGAGGATGTGTGTGAGTGTTTGGAGTAGTTAAGATTTAAGTTTCCACAATTTTTTCAGTTGCATCATATGATAGAGATTTCAACCAGTCGGTCAACTTTACTCTTAAGATATTACGAGGTAAGCGGTAATTATTTGAAGACCACTGTTTTTTTTTTACATAAAACAAGCTTTTCGTTCCATCGTACATATTCATGAAATTCAAGAAATATTTCTTATATGACTCAGACGTTAAGTAAAATCACCTGGTTTGAGGATATGGTTATTTTTTTTCCTTTTTCACTGATTACCATGAGTATGCATCAGGGGCCCAAGTCTGCTATTTTCATAAATTCGTCACTCCAACACTATCCCATTGTCATTTTGCTAAAAGTTCGTAATCTACTAAATTCATAATGGTTGATCATTGGTCGGTCAATGGTCTCGTAATACAATTGTATTACAATGGCATTTTGAACATTTATTCATGCCAGATTAAATTTAATTTATGTATATTTTTACATATTATTTATTAGTGTTATAAGCAATCTGAAGCAGTAGGAAGTTGGAAGTTTAGTAGGAAGTTTCATTTGTCATTATGTACGAAATTACCAATTCTTTCAATGGAGTGTCAGTGGCTGACCAATGGAAAGTCATAATGACGCCATTATATTAGTAGATTACCAAACTTGTCAAAATCAACAATTATGAAATCAATTATAGACCATTCTGACACTATTGTAATAGCAGACTTGAGGCGTTAGCCTACAGATTCGACGAATTCCTTAAGTTCTGAGTTGAGCTACACGATAACTGACATAATATGCTTACACTGACTGGACAGATCCACTCAAATCTGTGGTTCTCCCCTTTTTCAGACACTAATCTGACCAAGATTATGTCTGGACTTTAAAAGAGACTGGCCCCTGAGATTGTATCGCCATTTCTTTTCAGGGGTAGTCAGATAGGAAATGTCGACTCCATCTAGGTTATTTTATTTTTTTATATGACGTGTAACCTATTCCGGTATTTGCAGAATAAACAATCTCATTTCATTTCATTACAATCCATTTTATTTCATTACAATTAATTTCATTTCATTACAATCCCTTTTATTTCATAACAATTAATTTTATTTACAAGGTCATTAATTAAATTATCTAGCGAAATTCACAGACATGATGAGTGTAAATATCTATTGCTTTTGCTTCTAAGTGCGGAATATGTGGAGTGACGGATTGATACAGAATTTACAAAAGGTATCTATCTTCAGGCTGGATTAAAACATTGTGACGTCTGTTTTAGATAGGTACCGTATACCAATGCGCATGACTCACTCACCAATTCACCATATATCAGTGTAGTCTAATACACTCTGCGATTAAGAGTGTATTTTTATCTTTTAAGATTGTGCAAACCCACATTGCGTGTGTTTACAAACGTATCTGTTGGTACAGGGCTGCTAATGCTAACAATTAGATTACCTATTTTACTGTTTTATTACCTAAAATGTTCTTAAAATAAATGTTTAAATGGTAAACCCTCCATATTGGTACCCTAGATACAGTTTTAACACCTTTGTTATATTTTTGGCAAAGTTTTATTATTTACTAGCTTTTGCCCGCGGCTCCGCCCGCGTGGATGTCTGTTATCGCGTAAAAAAGTAGCCTATGTCCTTCTCCATATCCCAGGCTATATCTCTGCCAAATTTCATGACGATCGGTTCAGCGGTTTAGGCGTGAAAACGTAACATACAGACAGACAGACAGACAGATAGACAGACAGACAGAGTTACTTTCATTTATAATATTAGTATGGATTTATCTTAATGAATGCGCCACCATTGGCGTTTAAATCTTAGTTGTCTGCTACATCTCCATCATTACAGCTGCAGTTGGTCACAAATTGACGTTCTCACATTTCTATCATCATATTCAAATATAGCTCTTGTGCTGAGCGTTCACGACGCTTTTTGTGATGTAAAATAGTGAAAATTATAATTGGAGTCAAAAGCTTTTTCTAAACAGAGACTGTTAGGGCGTTTGTGCACTATCTCGTATTCGGTTCGTATTCGTGGTTCGTGAAAATACGATTCGAAATAGCCTTCATAATAAATGTATGGTGGTTTGTGCACTACCTCGTTTTCGTATTTTTACATTCGTGAATTTCTCACATCTAGTCAGTTTTTACGGATCGAAGTAGCCGTCAAACTTGCTTAATATAGGGCGTTTTGTGCACTCACTCGTATTCGATTCGTATTCGTGTTTTTTAAAACGGTTCATGAAAAATTCCCCAAAACGAATCACGAATACGAATCGAACACTAGTGAGTGTACAGCGCCTATTCGGGAATTTCTGATCCGTTTTTATGCTGTTCGTAAAAAACATGAATTCGTATCGAATACCAGATAGTGCACAAACGCCCTTATTATGGGGTTCTGTGGAAAACTAAATTTTTTAATTAGCTCTCTAGTGCTCGCCTGAATAAAGAGGGCTTCAAAAAATCCCAAAAAAAAAAATACATGTCAGGCTGAGAAACCGCCCTAAGCATTTATTTTTATTTGCTATCATAATTCGTGCGCCGGTTTACACTCATAAATAAAGTAAAAATTCCTCAGACAAGCTCATTGATACATTTTTTAATTTCTTAACCAGCATCTAGTCTATGACGTCGGATCTACGTCAACCGCGCACCGTCGCCGCTCGCGGATCCAACGGGTTAATTTATTAACAAACTTGGCAAGTTCCATAGTATATTATGTTGCTATATTTACTAATTCAGTTATTTATACGCTTGCATGGAGATAAAATGAAGTTATGTACATTTACATGTTGGAATGCACATTACTGCTTCCATAATCTCGTTTATACATGTTGGTTGTTGACAGAGACCTCTTTAGGCCTGTGTTCACCAACATTCAAACCACCGGTTAGGTATTTAAACAGTTGGTTTATGTCAAATTTCCTAACAAATTTTGAGTAAACAACTGATTAAATATCTAAACAGTTGATTTAAATGTTGGTGAACACAGGCCTTAGTTAGTCCTATTTAGCACAGAATTGTAATTACCCACAAAAAAGTAAAGATCAATAAAACCCTATTATAACCATTTGGCGACGTGAAACAGATTATGAGACAGCACATCGCTTTATAGAATTAATAAACATTAATCTATAGAAATAAATAAAATTGAAGTGTCAGTTTGTAATGTCAAAAAACAGCTTTTTACTAAATGCATAATATATGAAAGCAATACGGTTTTTTTTTTAAATTTTGTCTGTTTCTCTGCCGGTCTATCTGTCTGTTTGTTCCGGCCAATCTCTAAAACGGCTGGTGTATGGTGGATTTTAGAAATAATAATTAAAAACCAGTACTTATAATAAAAAAATAGTACTTAAAAGAAAATGACCTTTTTTTTCGCCATTTTATGTGAATTACCATTAATGGGGACACGGGCGATGGGGACAGCGGGAATACACCAAACGGCTGGACCGATTTCGACGGGACTTTCATTGGCAGATAGCTGATGTTATAGGGAGTAACTTAGGCTATTTTTATTTTAGAAAAAGCCACGCAGGCGCAGCCGCTAAATTCAAATAATTAAAGCCAACACTATTATCATTCTATTTCAGCATAGCGTCAACCCTACATCAAAATAACACGCATACTGGTAAGCATCTCACGACTGACATCTACAGAGGTCGGATGAGATTCAATGCAATTAAATCTATCCGATGTTTACCGAGACTTGGCATCACCATTGACAGATGGCACTACTTACTTCACTCATGTTTATTGTTTTGTTTTCATTTGCTCAGGCGCATGTATCGAACATTATTTTGATAATTTTATCTAAATAAAACATTTCTTTCTACGCTCCTGTGCCAGTTCAACCAGCGGGGTAGTTGCGTAACACACTAAGGCCTGTGTTCACCAACATTCAAACCACCGGTTAGGTATTTAAACAGTTGATTTATGTCAAATTTCCTAAGTAAAGAACTGATTAAATATCTAAACAGTTGATTTAAATGTTGGTGAACACAGGCCTAAGGCACCAAAATTTTAACCTAGAGTTAAGATTTACCCTAGAGTTAATCTGACAGTTCTGGTATGAATCTGACAGGAGTTAAAATCTTACTGAGCTAATGATGATAACCCAGCATGGTGCAAGTGGGCCTAACAGTAGGAATGGCTTTCATTTTGTCAATTCAACAACATTCATTGCGTTATTTACATTGTTGAGCAGACAAATTTTTCGAACATATGAAGCAATGGATTAGCAATACCCTTCAAAATCATTCAGACTGTGATTGATAGTGTGTTAATCAAATAGGGTGCAGATTATACTCACCATGGAAAAATTGTCTATGCTCAGCACATTTATTTTTATTCTGTGACTTTTCATACTCATTGATTAATTTTAGTTGCAGTTTATTTAATTGCTGATCTGTTGTAACAGTATTGTGGAATTTTATTTTATTTTATGTAATAGATATGGGTTTTGCCTGAATTAAATGTTTTTTATTTATTTTATTTTTTCAGCAGTAGGTGAAATTGGGCTTTGGACTGTGGCGACATCTACAACGCCACGTGCGAACTACGCATCAAAGACCTGAAGTCACTCAAATCCTGCATCGCGGAATCACAGTTTACCGCGCGACCAGTATATAATATACAAAATCCCGACTTCAACCGTAGGGCAGGGCTTATTCCACAAATCCCCCCTGAAAATCCCCTTTAGGAGGAAAAGTGGAATCTATGAAAAACAGTCTAGAATTCACCCCTGATTCGCTTAGGGGGATTCTCTGGGGGGATTAGTGAAATAAGCCGGATTATCAGGGGTGAATTCTAGACTGGTTTTTATATATTCCACTTTTCCTCCTAAGGGGGATTTTTCAGGGGGGATTTGTGGAATAAGCCGTAGGGCAGTTGCCCACCAGACACAACACCCGTCTTGTCAGAAGATCCTCCCTTTTCTATAGAGTATGAGTAAAATTTTACACTCTTTTCCTTATCCTCTATAGGACTATAAATTGATGATGTTGATTACTCATTTTTATATCAGCTCTTTTTCATCTACACAGAAGAATGATTCGACTAAAGCCACGCAGGTGCTCTAATGGGGGCTATCGATTTTGTGCTCACCAGTTGGCGCCACTGCTAAGTAAGGTCCTGTCAGTACTTTTAATTTATAATATGTTTTGGATATGTTTAAGTACTCATTACTTCATAATTTTTGTATTTATTACATTTTAAAATATCAAATGAATATTTACATTATAATATTCCTAAAATTGGCAAGCATTAAGCAGACAAACATTATTCTTCCTCCAAGTGCTACGAAATTAGATCCAAAGTTGTTACTTAAAATCTTAAGCCATAATTAATCAGGAATGGCACAATCTTTACAATTATGAATAATCTATATATATAAAAATGAATCCCTATTTCCCTTGGTCACGGCATCACGCGTGAACGGCTGGACCGATTTCGCTAATTATTTTTTTGTTGTGTTTGTTAATGTCAGGAGAAGGTTCTTATGTAAGAAAAATTTAAGAAAGTTAAAAAAAAATAATGTAAGAAAACGACCATATTTACATTTTTATTGTAATAATAAGTAGGTAACTCTATCTTCTAATGTAACTTTATGGCGTTTGACATAACGTGTCAGTCATCATTTATTAGGTCTGAGAATAGATTTTATAAAAAAAAAAAAAAAACAAGGTTTTAGTTAGGTAGGGTAGGGTAGGTAGGGTTGGTAGGGTAGGGTAGGGTAGGGTAGGTAGGTGGGTAGGGTAGGGTAGGGTAGGGTAGAATAGGGTAGGGTAGGTAGGTAGGGTAGGGTAGGGTAGATAGGTAGGTAGGGTAGGGTAGGATAGGGTAAGGTAGGGTAGGGTAGGTAGGTAGTTTCCTTTGCGCGTAGACAAACTGCCACAGTCAAATAGCTTTTGACAGAACGAAGTCTGTCGGGTCAGCTAGTTAGTAATAATTTGCGATAGAAAATACCGCAAACAGTGAACGTTCAGTTTCAAATTTGACATTTCTATAGACCTCACTCTAGCGCTTCTAGCGGCGAATTCAAGCGCGGTAGTCCTCATTCTAATGCTTCCCTTATGTCAGATCGCAGACAAGCTCGTTAACGAGTGTTTTATTCGTAGGTTTATCATTTCCTTTTAATAAATCGATAACAAAAACATTGGACCGACCAGTCTATAGCATTCATCATTTATCTTTTGAATCATAGTAGTGGATCACCAAATATCATGCATGACACAGAGATAAACATAATAATTTTACATTGTGTGTGACTGTACTCCATTTACTAAAGCATTTGACAAATAACGGCTAAATAACGACAGTTATTGTGTAATATTGTTGAAGTTGAAATTACTGCACCTTAGTTTTTTTTTTCTAAGTAAATGGTAAATATATTAGATTACAGTGCTTTGTATTTATCGTGAAATAACGGAGTTTATTAAACGTTTACATCGAAATCACAAAAGGGTGAGAACAGTTATTTGTCTAACGTTATAATAAACTAGCTTTTGCTCGCGGCTCCGCCCGCGTGGGTGTCGGTTATCGCGTAAAAAAGTAGCCTATGTCCTTCTCCATATCCCAGGTTATATCTCTGCCAAATTTCATGACGATCAGTTCAGCGGTTTAGGCGTGAAAACGTAACATACAGACAGACAGACAGACAGACCGAAAGACAGAGTTACTTTTACATTTATAATATTAGTATGGATGGAGCACGTTGTTTTATACGTTATCATTTAATCACGTTGTTACAAAACTCGGCCGCAGTCTAAACGCGGAGACGTTATCATTTTATCTGGCAACACGCTAAACGGACCCAAATAATGCGCGGTGAATGTTATCTCGCAACGCGTAATACACAAAAGAATATAATAATGATGCCGATTCTCTGGTACACCGAACTAAACTACCACCACAGAATATAAATGGACAGTAGGGAAACTAGGCCTATTTGTAGAAATAATTACCTACGCTCCATTGGAGCGTTAGGGTTGGCACTCTTAATATTTGTAAAATTGAAAAGTGTTTTATTGGAACGAAGTTCTATTAACGCAGCTTGCGGTAGGAGTTGACAGGTAGAAATCGTCACGCGAAAAAGCGTTCCTACATGTTACGGCCCGTTCACACATGGGAGTCCGTTTTACTGGTACGTTTATAACGGATACGTCATAAATTTATGCTCTGTTCACACATAGGCACCGTATAACGTTCAACGGATCCGTCATTACTGGATGCGATGTTTGAACAGAAAACTCGCAGTATACCGCCGCTATTCTACAAGGATGGACGCTGTCGTGTTGTATTGGTACTATCGTCGGAGAAGGAAGATTCGACGTTATTGGCAGCATCCACTTATGGCCCAAAGATCTAGAGAGGGTGCTTACAGTTTACTCCTTGGTTGACATGGTTGATCAGTGATTATAATAATTATTACACACAATGCACGCGCGCGTTCTCTAGGAATGTCAATAGCAAATGTGAGACAAACAAAACCTGTCGCATCCTGTCGCATGTCGCTCCCCCTCCTACACCCCGCACACACCGCCCGCCACGCACACAGTATCTATTCGTTAAAATTCTTTTTTTTACTGTTCCGTCGCCCAGTATTCGATGACAAAACGGAATGTAATTTTTTTACGGAACGATATTTTTTACTGTATACAGAATACTGTGCCATGTGTGAAGTCGCTCATACAACTACATACGCTATCGACGAAAAAAAAAACGTACACGATAAAACGGAACAGTAAAACGGAGACATGTGTGAACCGGCCGTTATGCGACACCGCCCTCCATGCGACTTTTTTCTTTGGTCAAAATACCAATCTAAGTTGGCGGCTGCGAAAATTTTCATATTTTTCATCATGGATGTCGTTTTCATGGTTTTCGAGGGTGCTAAAGCCGATAGTGAGGTCAAAATGTAAATCCAAGTTACTCTATGTTAACTATACATAAATATATGTTATTTATAGATATTAAAGTCTATTAAACAATAATGCTATCCCGTTCTGACCCCGCTATGCGCGTTTAGGCTTTTAGACGTTTAGTTTGTGGAGGCGTTTTATTTACAGCGCGAAGTCAGAGTCGATATAATAAACGCTATATGCTTTGTACACATAGTTTGTGTTTTAGCGCTATACGTTTTATTAACCACCACTGTGTGACCCGTCAATACTCGACGTGATACGGATCACGGTGGCATCATCATGATAATAATTGTTGTACTTACATACAACATAATGTTGTTTGCGTACGTGTTAATAAAACTACCGTCTTAATACGAAAACCAACGTTTTTCAAACGTAACTTAAAGATTAGATTAGGCACTTTATTTCTTACTCATACAAATACGCAGTCGAGACGAAAATAAGATAAAAATTAGTAAATAGCGTAATCTTAGTATTGTAATAATGGAGAAAAGATAAGATATGAGTTGTCGTTTTCGAGAACAAATATATACGATAACTCAAAGGCTTTTGCACAAATCATTATTATATTTGTTCAGGGAAATCTAAAGATAATGTGACGTTACTTTTCGTCATTTTCCTGCTTATACCGTCACCTAAACCGGATGTGTGCATTACACCCTCATCGTTTTAATGTGTCAAGATGATGAAAGTAGTAAAGCTGTCTTTTGGCGTCAGATGACGTCAAAGGAATATGGTCATTAGAGCTCGAGAAGCAGCGCCAAAGAAAAGATCAAGACGCTAGTGTCTGTGGCGGGGATTATTGTAAGCCCTTTAGGCTTTACTACACGACAGAATTCACGAAATAAAAATGTATAATATAAATATATATAACATATCCATACTAATATTATAAAGCTGATGAAGAGTTTGTTTGTTTGTTTGAACGCGCTAATCTCAGGAACTACTGGTTGGAATTGAAAAATTATTTTTGTGTTGGATAGTCCATTTATCGAGAAAGATTATAGGCTACATAACATCACGCTACGACCAATAGGAGCGGAGCATAAATGAAAAATTATTCCTTTTTGAGAACTTCCGTTGCGTGCGCTGCGTAAAGTGCGGTTTAAGTTACGCAAATAATATCATTTATGATGGAATTGTTCCTCTTTAAGATCTAAAAAAAAAAGTCCGCGACAGCATATATGTCTATTTTTTAAGATTGACTCACTATAACCTTTTTATGGGTATCAAATTTGGTCGAAATTAATGCATTATTTGCGAAGGAGTTTTATCAACATAATGTTAATCCTTATCCAAATAAATATGTTATTAATTACATCCTAGGAGATATCATAATTTTAAAATAACTCCGCAACAAAATAAGTAGGCTATTTAACATCACGCTACGCCCCTAAGGAGCCGAGCAAAACGAGAAAAAGTCGGAAAAAACGCTAAGCGAAAATGAAGTAATTGCGCGGACGGGCGATGCGATGCGCCGGGGTGGGTTGTGGGCCGAAATTTTACGCGGACGAAGTCGCGGGTAGAAGCTAGTATATATACATAATTCGTTGAATACAAGGACTTCGTTCATAGTTCAATTTGATTAATGACATTTTCACAGTGTCTGTTTAGTCAGGTTTAATTACCAGCTATGTGCGATGTTACCAAATAATCAACTTCATGATGAGCACCCACTTGTCAGTATCGTTATGAGACCATCGAGTCACAAACCATATCTAAAGGACCAACCGCAGGAAAAAGGTACCACATTCCAGAAGTTTAATCCAATAACGGTGAATGATGTGTTATTTGATGAAAAGTTGATGAACTTTATTTTCCTTAATAATTTTCCTTTATGAAAAGCATAGAAACAACGGTTACTCACACAACACAAATTACGATGAAAAGGATTTCCTCATACGTAATGAATACAACAATAATGTATGGGAATCTGACGTTTAAGCTTATGACGTACCACAAGATGGTGTGGTTCCCGCCAATAACTCACAACACCATATTTTAGAGGTCATTATTAATTGCCTTACGTGCAGGATTCCACGACATCTATTAGGCTGTTGCAGTAAATGGTCATCAAACTCAAACTCAAAGCATTTATTTCAAATAAACCAATTACAGGCACTTTTGAATTGTCAAGGGGTCGGTCAGTCAGAAAGATGAAGCTAGTTGCCCATTCCAAAGCGTAGTAGGTTCCTATGGAGAAGAACGGACAAGAAACTCCATGGACACTCTTTTAAAACAAAATATTGTTACAAAATATGGGTTACATCATTCATGTTGAATTTATACATGTGAGAACAATGTAGAAAGACGTGCACGTTAGAAGCGTCCGTAATAGAAACAATTCAAAAATTAAAATAAGCCGTGGCAGCTAAGAGATGACCAGTCTCAACTGACGGCGCCCGTTCACGAACATGACGCATGGATCAGCACCATTTAGCTCAACCATTTTGAAGGGAACTTAATGATCCAACACACACCACCAGCGAGACATTTGAGTGAGCATGACATACTCTCAGCCGCCAGGGCACATTCAAGTCAATAAAAGACATATTACCCGGTAAATGGTAGCTCTATAGTACATAGTACTCACACCTGTGCTATGCAATTATATAATTCAAGGACATTGAGTTTATACAATGCAAAAATAGTTTACAATCTTCAGCAGCTCCAATAATATTTTCAAATGCTAATCAATTAGTTTATGCGCCCTTATGGAGCAGGACCAGCATTGAGCCAAGCATTTTTGTCAGCGATGTAGTCCCCCAATTTATAATATGCTTGGCTGCATAGTGTGCGTTTTATACAAGTTTTAAATTTTGTTTCGTTCAATTGGAGTATGTGGGGAGGTATTTTATTGTAACATTTTAAACAGTACCCCATGAAGGATGAGTCTACTTTAGCCAGTCTGAAACCTGGTTGAATTAATTGGTCCCTATTTCTGGTTATTGAAGTACAGTGCTAATTACGGTTCCCGAACTTCTAAATCGAGCCTTTTAATGTATCAGTATACGCCTAAAAACATCAAAATAATGATAAGTCAGAGAAAAAGTTTTTATACAGTTTTGAAGCTGACATACTGGCCATCATTTCGGTATCACCAATATTCCAAATTTGAAAAACAGAAGAAAACCGGAGTTTGGTCGCTCTTAAAAAAGCTTTGATTAAAGCATCTCAAGTCAATCGTTATTTGTTTTGTTTTGCATAAAAAGAGTATCGAAATTGTTTTTCCTTATTTTTTTATCCATTATGACGTTTAAAGTATGGATCCTGCACCTGAAGTAGCCGCGCGAGTAGTCTGGGCTTCGTCAGCGAAACGTAATTCCACAACTTCAAGTAAGTCGCCGTTCAAAAAATTTACCATCGATACCTGGAGACTGGCGGCTTTGTGCGCCGTCCATTAGGGCCACGAAACCGGGTCACTACAGCACGAAAAGATCGGTTTATCTTTACCACCAGCCTGCGTAATCGTCACCTGACTTTCATGGACGAACTGTTTGCGCTCAAATTGTTAGAAGGAGACTCGAAGAACGTGGCCCGAAACCGCACGCGAACATGGATTGCATTGGATTCAACGTCAATTGAGCCAGGTTCTTTTTACGGTTGAAACCAAGATAATGCTGTATGGCAATGATGGGCGTAGGAAAGTCTACCGAGAACTCAAAAAGTTTCTATGTAAACCATTGTTTTCTTAAAACACTCAACGGTAATTTTGCCCCTGAGAAACGCGAACTATACTCCATTTACTATAACATTAGACAAATAACTGTTCTCACCCTTGTTATTTCGATGTAAACGTTTAATAAACTCCGTTATTTCACGATATATACAAAGCACTGTAATCTATTTACCATTTACATTAAAAAAATAACTAAAGTGCAGTAATTTCAACAATATTACACAATAGCTGTCGTTATTTAGCCGTTATTTGTCTAATGCTATAGTAAATCATCACTACATATTATAAAACAAAGTCCTCCGCCGCGTCTGTCTGTCTGTCTGTCTGTTCGCGATAAACTCAAAAACTACTGCACCGATTCGCATGCTGTTTTCATCAATGGGTATCTTGGTTCTCTAGGAAGGTTTTAGTATATAATTTGTTAAGTTTTTCTATACATTTTTGTATAAATAAACGATATTTGTTGGAGGTGTCGGAAAAAAATAAGCCGTCTGGGAGCTTTCAACGAAAACGCTGTCTAAACCCTTTGAGATATAACAAAATAATGTATGGTGGAATTGTGTATCTTATAAAGGTCTTCAAAAAAGTCCGCGATGGCATATGTCTATCTGCTAAGGATAACATATTATATCCATTTTGTTGTCTTTTTGTAGGTATTTGTTTGCCGAATTTTACTCTTGGAAATACGATTACGATAACAATACGCTATAATATCAGTAGCTATTAGCCAAATTATGTTCGTAGATAAATAAGCTAGCTACTTACGTGTATTTCAAACAGTATACAAGAATATTTATCATAAAAACATTACTAAACACGGCGGCCTTATGATCAAAATTTGTGCATTCCAAAACTTTCGTTACTTTTTCACTGACATACTTATCACTTTTCGATAAAATATCACTCAATACGAAATCTACACTTATTTCTCAGTAATTCTGTATAAGATTCTTCTATGATTAAACCGTTTTCTCATTGAATCCATTACTTTACGCACGTATATCCTTGATGAACGTTTACGTCGCGCCACACGACCACAGAGTACAGACGTATTTTGTTTTCTTTTTTTTTTCGTTCTTTTAGTGGTGTTCCCGCTAAAATGTATTAGTACCGGTCAAGTATTAGTCGATTAATCGAATTCTACAGCCAGATCGTGTTGCAAGTACAAAATAAATGTCAAATATTTCGTCCAATTGCGAACGTGACCCTGAGAAAAGTTATGCACCAATGGTGTTCATTAGATTTCGAGTGTTTTCTCAGCACAAACGGTGTATCGTGCGACATTTCGGAGGATTTCGTTTTGTTTTCACATTTTTGGTACTTACGTGTATTATTTTAAAATTATTATTTGTGTCGCATTTTTATTTCGTGTTGTAATTTGGTACAATTGATTGCTTTAAGAATTTGAGTGAAATTTCGTATTTTGATTTTGTGTTTGTTATCTTTAGGTAAAGACTCATTATACGTTCAGATCATAAGTACTTTTAGTATATTAAATCATTTGTTTCGGTTTCTATTCACATAGTGAATCACATTAAAATTAATATTACGTTAGAAATTTGAGATATAGCTTGGGATAGAGAAGGATATAGGGTACTTTTTATGCGATAACCGACATCCACGCGGGCGAAGCCGCGGGCAAAAGCTAGTAAAGTATAAATAAAAAGAAGTCGGGTTTTCCTTCCTGACGCTATAACTCCAGAACGCACGAACCGATTTCCACGGTTTTGCATTCGTTGGAAAGGTCTCGGACTCCGTGAGGTTTATAGCAACTTTTTAGTGTAGGGTAGGTAGGTAGGTAGGGTAGGGTAGCGTAGGGTAGGGTAGGTAGGTAGGTAGGTAGGTAGGTAGGTAGGTAGGTAGGTAGGTAGGTAGGTAGGGTAGGGTAGGGTAGGTAGTTAGTTAGTTAGGTAGGTAGGTAGGTAGGTAGGTAGGTAGGTAGATAGGTAGGTAGGTAGGTAGGTAGGTAGGTAGGTAGGTAGGTAGGTAGGTAGGTAGGTAGGTAGGTAGGTAGGTAGGTAGGTAGGTAGGTAGGTAGGTAGGTAGGTAGGTAGGTAGGTAGGTAGGTAGGTAGGTAGGTAGGTAGGTAGGTAGGTAGGTAGGTAGGTAGGTAGGTAGGTAGGTAGGTAGGTAGGTAGGTAGGTAGGTAGGTAGGTAGGTAGGTAGGTAGGTAGGTAGGTAGGTAGGTAGGTAGGTAGGTAGGTAGGTAGGTAGGTAGGTAGGTAGGTAGGTAGGTAGGTAGGTAGGTAGGTAGGTAGGTAGGTAGGTAGGTAGGTAGGTAGGTAGGTAGGTAGGTAGGTAGGTAGGTAGGTAGGTAGGTAGGTAGGTAGGTAGGTAGGTAGGTAGGTAGGTAGGTAGGTAGGTAGGTAGGTAGGTAGGTAGGGTAGGTAGGTAGGTAGGTAGGTAGGTAGGTAGGTAGGTAGGTAGGTAGGTAGGTAGGTAGGTAGGTAGGTAGGTAGGTAGGTAGGGTAGGTAGGTAGGTAGGTAGGTAGTAAGTAGGGTAGGTAGGTAGGTAGGTAGGGTAGGGTAGGGTAGAGTAGTGGAGTTTATACTATAGCTTTTGACAGAACGAAGTCTGTCGGGTCAGCTAGTGAAGTATAAATAAGATATCATATAGTGCAGGCGGGACAATCTTTTTATCATTTCTGCCGAAAGGAAACCAATAAAGCATTGTCACAATGACTGGTCATGGGACCCTCGGTCCTGAAGACTGGATGTAGAAGTCCAATAAACAAATGTAAATATAAAAAAAGAGACACTGGTTATAAGCTCTTAGTAACGCACGACTACTTCTTTATATATTGAAGAAACACTTCACAATGTAACAGGAAAATGTGAGGAAGCAACACAAAGATACACCAAATTAATATACATAAAGATTGTAAATAAACAGCTCAATAGTTCAAGGCAAGCATCTTCCGATTCTCAGAAATAAGGAAGGAAGTGTTAGCATTTTGAAAAGCGTCCAAAACTCACGGCAACACCGACTCATGCGCATACGCGGAATACCGATCCCGATGCATCACTGGGAAACGAAATTCAGATTTATTGTACAGCTTCTATGACTGAACGTTACGGGCGCTTTCATATTTCAGATAACTAATTATTTACATTTGGGTTTGTTTGAAATTCTGAGAAGTCAGAACAACGTTGGATCATAAAACGTAAAACCTCAAAGGTGAGGGCTTTAAAATAATTATTTTTTCTGAGACTTGTTTTTTGACGTTTAAAAACAACAAAATAAATTGAAGTCGGAATCCATTTCTGATATCAAAACTTACTCTTAGGCCATTCGAACACCCCCTCCATCGTAGGTGATTTGCACAACTTTTGAACTACCGACATTATAAAAGCACAATCTAATAAAAAAAATCTTTCATTGTTTTCAGTTACACCATGAATGAACCGCGTTATCTAGCGAAGTATGACTCAAACACTTAATAGACACCCTAATAAATCACATTTATCTTGTCACTAAGATCACTGTTCAAACTATGTATAATAGTCTCCACGGAGAATGACGAAAGAATTTACCGAGACCGTTATAATTTTCACTATTATTTTTTGACACAAATTTGATGAAATCGATAAAGCATTGGGTCTCCAATCTGGACCACAAAGTCATTAATGCGATTAATTAAACAATTAATTGTGAAGTAAGAACCAACTAGTTAAGCTTGACTGGTGGGTTCTTATGCTGAATCGTGACTAAGCTGATTGCGACTGTGCCCCGTATTTTATATAATAATTTGCTGGTGTAACATCAACCTCTGTTGTGAAGCGATAAAACCTCATTTAATCCAAAAACACTATCCTAAAAGATCGCTATGCTTAAATCATTGGGAAGGTTGACCCCTGAAATTAAGGGCCTTGCAACCAGTTATGAAATTGATTGTCGCATCTGTTTTCTCACACGTGTTACATTGCAAAATATATGTCTAGTTACATCATTATTTATATGAGAACATTTAAGGGCACTTTCTATTCAATGGAAGTATTGTGTTTGACCATTTCTGCCCATAATAAAGGCCGTTCCAATTTTTGGTTGGATTGCATCATTGTCTAACCAAAAGATGACACAGTTTTCTCAAATCACTATAGATAGACCTCAAATCATCCATATAAAAGTATGAGAGAGCCAACTGTAGATATTAATAATTACGGAAGGCGGAGGCAGCAGTAGAGGCAAGCGATATCTAAGTGCCCAGAGTCACGTAGACCACAGTAGACGGATCTCTTAACGGAAATACTAAGATAAATCTGTTCAATGTAAGAGTTTGATCTTAACAGCGGGAATTATAATGATTGTATGGATTATTTTACTTTTTTAGTCACTTTTTTTGTCCTTTTTTCTTCAGGTATCCCCTTAACATTGATTACAGGTAGGGAATGAAAAGACTAGCCTACTGGTTCTTAAATGAGGGGAATTCTGGGGAGCTCTAGATGCATGGGTACAGAAAGTGGCTCTATTAACAATGTATTGTGTTGGGTTCAAAGATCGGATTAAATGGCCATGAGAGGTGGTTAACCCATTGTAACAGAAACTACCATCCTGCATTTTCCTCAAACGTTTTTCATTGTTTCTTAATGTTACGTAGCTATTTTCTCGTCATTATATCAGCAATACCTAGAATATCTTATATAGAATTTCTTCGTATTTTCTAAATAACAGTGATTAATTTAATAATCATAATCTCAATTATTCCAAATCTTATTGAGATACGCTTTCTAAACTGTATGGCTCAATAATGTTGATTAGATTCTGGCAATTATACTAATTCAACTACTTACCGAATCCAATGCCTACCAAATTCTCCGTATTCCTTAAATAAAATCTAAAAATATATTTCGTTATGCTAAACAGATTTTTTAATCGAGTCCCCTCTAATTTGCCTTGTTCCAAAATACATTTAAACGCAGTCATTATTTCACAAAAACATCTCAATTAGGGTCTATACTTTCGCCAGGTGGCGTGTTCCCCCCACTACGCAAACGATGGCATGTGCGCCTTCTTCGTTGACCTTGAGATTGCAATCACAACTGCGGAATTGGTTCTTCCCAGTAGATTTAACAAAAACAACGAAAAAAAAAAAATGGGAATACCCTCCGGAGTTTTGTGACAATGAACTAATGGTAGGGTAGCCCTCATCGTATTTCTGTAAAAGCCATCTTAGCATACCCGTTTAAAATACGCAGGTGTTGATTTTATTCTCAAAAACATGTCGATTAGGGTCTGTACTTTCGCCAGGTGTGAGGTGGCGTGTTACTCCCCCCCTTGCGCGAGCGCATGGCGTCGGACCATCGATGCACGATTTTGCGCTAATCACGAGAGTATGTGGTTCACCTAGTTTCTACGTTTTATCATTTTTTTATAGGTTTTTTTTGGTTTTTCTTTACAGTTGATGTACCTACATAGACGATTTCCTTGGAACAAGATTATGTCATGCAATAACAAGACAAGGTAAATTACGACGATGTATACGTAAGCTTTAAGTAAATAAAATATATTATTTATGGCTCATAAGAAACAATGAGCCATAATAAAATAACCTAGGAACTAGGTATTTAATAACTCAATTTGTTTGTAGGAAGCCATGGCAAGAATACCATGAGAACTAAAATGGTCCAGTTTGTCATCTTATGTTATGAGGACACGGATTAGATGTGGACCAACAGAGAAAAGGAAAAAAATAAATAAATTTAATATTTGATCATGAAAAAGTAATGGCATTATACCCGGTTCAAATAAAACGATTCACGTTTATTGAAAGGTGCAGACATAAAAGGTATGGTTTATAACGATACAATTTGATTGGTCATCCCAAATTTAAAGTGAACAGTATGTCATTGTCATTACGTGTGAAAATACCTTAAAAAGGAAACACAAATCGCGGGACTTTTATCAATGATTCATTTGTAACAACTATAAAACGTCATCATTTACTGCATTTTATTAAAACGAAGTATTTTCCTTCCCGAGATAATCCCAGCTTACAATGGCTAAGAAAACTATAAATATACACGCGGTTAAGTCTCTTATCAGTGGTACTTTAGATATTGCTGTTATCACCAGTTCAGATTTCTTCACTGATACGCCTCATTACTGAGATGAGAATTATTTGTCTCCTCCATTGATAGCAAACACTGTGTTGTGACCTAGATAGGTCTAGAATATTAATAGACTTTATTGTTTTGAGTAGAATGTTCTGGTGATAACTTCATGAAATAATAGGTTCACATGACAATGTTGATTCCAGTGTGGCGTGCAATGGAATACTGAAGCAATGAGAAATGTTATTTAGAGACTGCTAACTTGAAGAAAGCCAAGAAGTATTTTTGTAAGCAATGACGGATTGGCCAGAAAAGACAGCATGTAGACGTGTGGAAAACTATGGAGCAGACGCCTGAATTTTTTTAAAGAAAATCTTACAAACTTAATTACCGTAACGACTAATGTAAATATTAATGACGACGTAAACAAAGGCCCAGACCCAATCACCGAGAATGGTATTTCGAAGAGGATACCATCTACAAATCTGCCGCACTAACGAAAAATGCAATAACTCGATTTTGCCGCTTCCGAGAATTGTATTTTTGATTATTGAATTTTTTATGAAGTTTTAGTTATTGCATCTTGCTTACTGAAAAATCGAGTTCCTGAAGGATCAATAAAAACTTGCTTAGAGAGAGTTAGTAGATTTCGATTCGCTGACTCCAAATATATAACTCATCGAATATAGGTATAACTCAAAATCGTCCAAAGTCGAGTTATTGCATTCTTCGTTAGTGCGGCAGAAATACACTACGTAACAGACAATATTAATTGTCATGTTTGCAAAGGGAAGCTGATATGAGTCGTGGTAATAGACCCTTTGCTGCTGATATTTACTCACGCACCCAAGTAAAGACGACCTCCCTATTTTAATTAAACAATGTAGAGAGACGATTCCATTCAGTCTCTATTTGCTTTTAATTTCGAATATCTTTGAAAAAAGTAATAAAACAAAATTATAATAAAAGAAGCGAACATTAGTACGTACAACGTATTTCTGCGCACTAAATTACCTTTGTTCTAAAGACCTCACGCCTAATTAACTTTAATAGACAAGTCTCTCGTCTGGACTTATTTTTAGTATTGGCAACATTCTTATAAACTGTTGCATCCATTCTCAATCCGAGGTTGGAATAAATTACAGTCATTAAACACTTATTATTCATTAGAAAGAAAGCACTTTCTCCTCTCATTTCTTTAGTAGCGAATATTAGCAAAAACATGTACGTGTAAATTGCTTGTGGACGCAACAAAATGAAACTGCTTGTCTTTAGACGTCTCAGCTAAAAGGAAATGGGACGTTTTGCAATTTGTAAAATATAAGCCTCTCTTTGGTCAATGCTCATCAGTCAGGCGCGGATCTAGGTTTTCGCTCAAGGGGGGGCAAATAATTCTCTCTCTAATCTCTGGGATTGAATTTTCCAAGCCGTGACACCCCTTTAAAAAAAACATTCGTCGTCTGTTTTCCGTAAACTCCACAATGTTAGTAATATACTGTGTTCATAGTAAAATACAGGTTATAAAACTACGTAGGTTATGTCTAATTTAGAATTATGTGGTGGAGAAAATAAAGGTTGGTCGAAGCCCAGGTGGGGGCAACTGCACCTGTTGCCCCACCCCTGTATCCGCACCTGCAAGCAGCGGACGAAGAAGGGTTGTTGATGATGACGATGAAGAAACTTACTTTGTAATTTATTTATAATCAACAATAAATTTAAGGATATGCGACTAGAAGTTATTTTATTTATGGGTGTTCAATCGCAATCGCCGTTATACCATTTTACACGAAATAACAAGAGATTTATATGATAAAATAAAATTAATCAACACTTCTGAGTCGGAGGTATATTCAGCTGGTAGATCACGGTTTTTGCTCAAAATATTGACATAGCGTTCGATATTAAATTGGTTTTATTACCAGCGTGTTAGTTGACAGTGCACGAAAATATGTTTAACCAATCGTACTAAATTAAAGATTTGTTAATCCAGGAAGACGATCAAAGTATGAGTATACGAGTACTAGTAAAAAAAATACAAGGCGGATATATCCTGTATATTTGTACAGAAAAAAGCTTATAAAAAGTGCAATATCTACAAATAACCGTGACATTTAAACAAGCTAAATGACTTAAATAAAAACACCAAAAATAAACGCAAAAGGAAATGCTTTCAGACAGATATAGTAACACATTACACTTTGCAATATAAATTGATAACAAACGAATAAAAAGGTACGATTTTTTTTGTGTTGCCATATTATAATGCCCATTCCCTTCTTTATAGGGTAGTTAACAGACTTTAAAGAAAGATTTTATCACCACAGGGAACACGGTCAATATTTCGAAAGATACTCCCAAGAATCATTTGAGAAACTTCGCGACTTTTAAAATTTATTGCGAAAGAGTTTCAAACTAAATGTCCCCATTTATCTTGTTTTAAACTTCGAAGAGAAAAAGAGCACCTGCTTTAAAATATAAGTTTCTAGTGGATGGATTATTTTCAGCATTAGACATAAGTGGGACATTATTATATCAGCCATTCAACGGATGTTCTAAGTCCATTACTAAACAAGACCGTCGTTACATATACACGGAGTATATTGTCATAATCACATGGAACACCATTGCCTTACCAATAAAATTGAATTCAATTATTATATTACATTGTAATCCGTGTTTGTGTGTGAAAGCGCCTTCATCAGCCACACGGGCAATTTAGCATCCGGTTGTCTATGATAAACATGGTTAGTTATGCCAAAATGGCTTCTTCGGATTGAAAAACAGTAGCTTTGCAAACGACGATATGAAACAATAGGAAGATCCTGTAGCAGAAATTCATACTGATACTAATCCATTCTTTATCCATACTATAATAATATTATAAATGTGAAAGTAACTCTGTCTGTTATGTTTTCACGCCTAAACCACTGAGCCGATCGTCATGAAATTTGGCAGAGATATAGCCTGGGATATGGAGACGGACATAGGCTACTTTTTTACGCGATAACCGACATCCACCCGGACGGAGACGCGCCCAGAAGTTAGTATACTATAACCGATAAAAAGACAACTATAGTATTATTGCTACTAACCCATATGTAAATTCTTCTTTAGAATTATCCCTCTTGACAAGTAAATCCAGCTTTGCAGAAGCTGGATTTACTCCACTAAAATTCCTCAAACAAAAACGTGGTAATTTCGCAACAAAATCTTGAAATACTTCAAGACTTGAATACACAAGCTACAAAATAATCTTCGATAATACAATAGAACCAACCGCGTTGCTAACATGAACTCCATTCGCTAAAGTTAAGTCGCTATTGTCACGGTTAAGAGTGTTTAGACAGTGCAATGCACAACAAGCCAGTGTTTCACAAACAATGATCCAAGCATTACACTCATTCAGGGAAACTTATCGGCTGTGCAGAAACATGAAGTCAATGAACATGCTGAATGGCGAAAAGACTAGATATTGAAGCGGATCGAACGAGTTATTTCTTGGTTTTGAGAGGACGGCGTGGGATCTTTCTGTGTTCCTGAGGCTGATTCTTTAGCAGGAATTAAAATTAGATTTTCTATATTGATGACACGTTCTTGAAGTTATACTTTCTGTTTTTTCCTTGGTTTCATTTTGGGGCCATACCCTGCTCGCCCTTTAAACTATTTCGTGGAATCCTCATCGATTCATGTTTTATTAATGATCCAATAGCAATATTAATACTGTCCGAATGAGAAAATTCTCATTTCACTTTCCCAGCAGCTTAGACATAATGAAGGGATATCAGCAGATTGCTAAATAACTGTTGAGCTAATCGACTTGGATATAATCATTTTAAATGAGTTTTATCAAACGCTTTCATCCTGCAAGTCGCACTGCAATCATTTTCTATTCGATCCCTCAGATAAATACAGATTTCGCAAGTGGCTGCATAGGTCTGTACTACGAAAATACTAAACACAAACTCGGATTTAACTCAACCCGTTATCTTAACAGGACCCAGGAAGCCCAGTTACGTGTTAACAAATATCTTTTACAGCCCTGTAACATTATCTTGATCATTTTCGGAAGCAGTTTGGAGTCCAAAACGCTTCCAAAAGCGTTGATCTTTGGTGCGGATTTGTGGAACCTAAAGGTTATGACCGCATACTACTTATCCTAGCTCGGGTGACGTGAAACAACCTTGCTAAAAAATCATTACTGAAGGCGATAAGGACGTCTGGACTTTTTATAGGCTGGAAAAATATCGCTCCGCCTACAAAGTATGTTTTTTTCCGGTGTCTTGCAAAAAGTGTAGGATGAAGCGTTTAATGGTTTCATCTGCAAGGCATTAGTGCCAAAGAGACCATTAAATACTTGAAGTACCTGAGACTTGAGACATTCGTGATGGTTAACAGATTCATTGGGTTGATACTGTCGCTCAACCTGTGTAATAAAATAATCTTAGGTAGGTGGTTGCGTATCTTGATTATAGAACATGGTAATTAAAGACCAAGGAACGAACATTTCAGATTTTAGTTCTATTGCAATCATTACAAAACGACCTATTACAAAACTTATGCTTCAGTAAGTTCTCATTTGTACCTGTAATGCCAATGAAAATTCTTTTTAAAAAAAGTTCCGGTATTAATCAGCCCAGCGTATTTAACTTTGTCTGAATTTCGTTTACGTCAATCCAACGAGGCTTATGGTTTTTATTTGATTAACAGGTAATTTAATTACAGAAACAGCAAAAAGTGCATTTATTTTACTTCAATAGGTTAATTTGCCTTTTACGCACCATTTTCTATTCCTTGAAAATTTCTTTAAGCACATAATTAATAGCAATTGAAATTATAATGGTTTATCACGCAACAATATGAGGTGGTTACAAAAACACGGACGTGAGGAGTTTTGCTGATCTATTGTCTGATGTCAGAGCTGACTGAATTGGATTTTCTAGGTAATTCCTCATGTTTAAAATATTTTTTCTTTAAAAACAATCATATTTCATCGTTTTTTTTTTGCTGACCAAACGCCGTTTTACGAACGAATGCTGTTTTTGTGACGATCCTGCGTTTTGTTGCTTTGGTTTGCTTACCGGAAGACAAGTAAATCCACTTCAACTTAAGTTTTTGTTAAATATTTTGCTACAGCATTTCAGTTAACGCGATAGGATCACTTCATGGTCGCTGCGTCGATCTTAAAACCGAAACGTAATCAATGGCCGAAAGTTTAAAATCTTCCGCAGAAGTATAATGACCAAAACAGATTGCAAATAACAAGGGATATTCCTTCCTTTTCGCTCCAGCCCGGAATCTGAATTTGTGCATGGTTTGTGGCAATAGGCTCGCGTCCCATATTGCGTAGGATTTAAAAACAACTGGCGAAAAGAGAGTGCGCTAATGTGTAGTATGCACCTACCAGAACCAGGGACCGTTAGGGAATACAGGGCGTGGTATTATGCAATTTATTTGAAAACATGAGTTTTTAGTAAATTGACTGCCGCCGACTTTCAAGTTCCAGGGAAGAGTCGGACCAAACCCAATTGTGGATAACCTAAACTTCCCAGAAAATCCCCGACAGCCGATTCAATTGTCAGAAGCATCGTTAATGCATTGTTTCGAAAAGTAACATCCGAAATTCAAGGAGCAAGACTATTTTGGTAAAAAGGCGTGAGTCATTTGTAAAAAAGATATTCTGTGACTCAGAAATGAAAACAATAAAATTACTAGTTACATACAAAACTAGAACGAAATTGCTCAATACCGTATCTATTCATAATGAAGAATAAGTCTATTCTTTGAAAAACAAAATGCAAAGTAAATTACAACCACAAAAGAATTTATTACTTGGGGCCACAGAGAAAATGAATAGAAAATTACAACCACAAAGGATTTATTACTGGAGGACACAGAAAATGAATAGAAAATTACAACCACGAAGGATTTATTACTGGGGGACACAAAGAAAATGAATAGAAAATTACAACCACGAAGGATTTATTACTGGAGGACACAGAAAATGAATAGAAAATTACAACCACGAAGGATTTATTACTGGGGGACACAGAGAAAATGAATAGAAAATTACAACCACAAAGGATTTATTACTGGAGAACACATAGAAAATGAATAGAAAATTACAACCACAAAGGATTTATTACTGGAGAACACATAGAAAATGAATAGAAAATTACTACCACAAAGAACTTATTACTGGAGGACACAGAGAAAATGAATCTAGACAATATTTAATGTTTCATAAATTAACATTGTTGTGCAAAAAGGACATAAATTCATGAAGTGGGTATAAATAATTTTGTATTGGTATAAGCTCTAATTATTGCGTTTTTGTATTTGAAAAAATATATTGATTATAGTTTTATTTTAGGAAATTACAACTTGAACTAGTATTTTTTATTTCCTTTTAAAATTATCCTAAACTGAAAGACCAAATGGAATTATATTTAAACACTTTAATAAATTAATAACACAGATTTAAAAAACTGTACCTTTTTTTACAATTATACAAATTGTAAAATTCCACACATCAGGTTATCAATGATAAAATCATATCTATTGATAAACAAAGTAATTAACAACAGCTGATTTTTGAAATATTAATAAGAATTCTACACTAGTAAAGATAATGAAATAGTAGAAGACCCTTTTTTATCAAATTAAACAAACAACATTGAATTGAGTTAATCAAGTAATCATTTTCAATTAAAAACTATGATAACATGTGACTGTAATATTGTGGCCTTCATGCAAATTATATAAGATATTTTTATTAATAGAACACCTAAGAATATTAATTTGTTCATGAATAATAAAATGTTTCAGGAATCAAGTAATGTAAGAAAGTAATAATTTTTTGGGTACAAGTTGCAGAATTGGAATTAGAGAATTTGTCTATTATATTAAATTAAAAAAGGTTAATGTTAATTTATAATTTGTTTTTAATATAATGAATTGTTATCTTACCTGGTGGGCTATCAGTGAGGATAGTTATACCGGTGGGATCAACATGAGGGGGGAACGCCTCATACAGATCGGGCTCCTCTTCAAGCACGGCTGACAACATCACGGAGGGCATCCCGGCTCCACCGTCACTCACACACACACTATGACTAGACACTGCACAACACTTCACTTGACTTGTCGAGTGTCCGTAGCTCTCTCGGAGCTCACACCCGTGAGCCACCCCGAGCCATTCCCGACTACCACTTCAACAATGAGTCCGACTTGCCTAAGTCAAATCTTGCTGCACCATTTTCAAATCTGCAAAAAGGACAAAGTTCAAATCACTGGAAATGTGTCAAGACTGCCAATATATGTAACACTTTTATCTCTGAGATAACACTATCAACATTATAATAATCAAGCGATTATGCTCCCGGCGATAACGAAATCTTAGCGACTCTCAATAAACAATCAGTTACCTAATTCGTTATAATTAAAACGCTACACATCAGCTGATTGCTACGGTGCCAGGCCAGACTTGACATTTTATAGCTATTTTAAGACTTGCGGGCACCTGATCGGAGTGACTTCAATGTCAGATGCCAAGTACGAAAATTGAAAACTCGCCTCGATATCTACTCGTAATAATTGTATGAAAAGGTGACCGGACCGCGTCGGCAGTTCGGCACCGTACTCACCGCAATCCTGACGATAAATGATGCGAAGCAGGATCTGCGCCTCCGTATTTACCGCTTTGGAGTCCCCGCGGCGACTAAACCAAGTGGCCAGTTCCCGGCCCAACGCAATCACGAATAGGATAATAGTCTCGAATGGGAGCCAACGCTTTTGCTTTGTCACTTAAACGAACAACACAGAACATCACACAGATATATCGGTAATTGACCAAACGCACGGATACATTGTGATATAAATTCAATGATATGTGGGATAATTTGCGAGCCCCCCTTGCTTTCGTTAATCAAATTATCGATGTATCCGGTGAAAGTCGTTTTCGTTTTTATGCGATAATACACGAATGTGTAGAAAATGGTGTGTTACGAGTTTTTCGTTTTGTGGGGAAAAATCCCGTTCGTCGAATGAGATCGCACGATCACGTTATCCACGATTTGCAAGAAGTTGAGAACGCGATTCTGTCGTCGCACACCCGTCGGACCGTCGTCGTACAGGAAGAGCATAGACTAAACAATTTTGAAACACAAACGCCGCATGGCAATGTCATTGTACTGCCTATTTCAGTATTCCATAAAAACTTCATCACATTCTTGAGTAACATTTAATTTTCTCTTTTATCCAACTAAAGTTTTAATTTCATTAATAAAATATAATTCATTCTTTTCTATTTTATCAAAAGTATTATTTCCACATTTTACCACTTTCCAGCATCATAATTTAGTCACTATACCACGGGAACTAATTACAGGCTTTTACTGTTTTGAAACTAAAATTGCTGTAAATGAATCATTCAATGGAGAGATTTAGTAATAGTAGGGACTCGTAAAGTTTAAGCAGTCAACGTTTATGCCTACTTTCTTGTCTGAAAATATTTAAAATTTCTTTGGCAATCATTGGTAATGTCTTTGTTTTCCTATTTATTGTTATTCACTTGGCAACATTTAAATTTAATGTCAACCGTTAAGAAGAGTTTTCATCAATCGAGTGCAAATACCAAAGCAAGAAAAAACAAAAAGCGCTAAAAGTGATCTTTAACTATTAAAATTAGAACACTAAACTTATTAGTATTTTTTTTGTAAAACAATGCTCTGTTTGATTTTGAATTGTTACGGCCAGAAAAAAAATTGTTTTATAAAATTCCGGTTTATATTTATTCATTCAATTCACCGGCAATTCCGAAGTATTGAATATTATAATAATGGAATGATTATTTTATTTACCGATTTGCAAAAAATACTGTTTGTAAATAACTTACTTTCTAAATAACCTTGTGTAAATACAGCTTTAGATAATATCAATTACCAAAGACAACGTGCTCTTTACAATATCTACCATTCTAGTAGTATTACCTAAAATGTTAAATATAATTACGTAAAATATTTTTTGGTGATCATTTGGCAAGGTAAGCAAATGGAGCTCTATGAGACTGCCATGAAGTAACATAGGAGTCTTCAAAAAGCTATCGTTTACGATATTAAACACTTTCTTTTGTTTTACATAGAACACAACAAGTCACTTTTCACAACAATAACAATAAAAAAATACAAACTTGTACAAGTCTACTGTAAACTAGTGGTGGGTTATTGTCGAATTTTTGACGGACGAAACGCCACCGGTTTCCTGACGACGAAAACGGTTCGTCGTCGCAACACCCACTCCTACTGTAAACTCTTTACAAATAAAAAAAACATTCATGCTTCAATCAACAGCTATATTGTAAGTACCTATTATCTAAAAAAGTGCTAAATCATCATCATCAACATTTCAGCCGAAAGACGTCCACTGCTGGACATAATACTCCCCCAATTGGGGGGGTTTGCCATAATCGCCTTGCTTGGCAGGCGGGTTGGCGATCGCATTATGGTGTTCAAAAATGCATAGAGAATGCTGCTGCCCATTCTCTAGTAAGTCCCTTAATTGCCTTTTACGACAACCACGGGAAGAAATGGGGTGGTGCTATTCTTTACGTCCGGCATCACACGGTACAAAAGAGCTAAATGCTACTGTGAATTTGGTGATATCTGGAAATTCGTCCACGAGCCATCAATAAATTTTTTGTAGTTATTTCTTTTTATCAAAATACCAGCAACACCAATCTTCTAATGTCATTGTGACGCATAATTTGCGCACAGCTGTGTCATGTTTTCAACTTCGTTATTAATTTCACAGATTGTCGTTGACTGAAATAAGAAAACAGGTAGATAGATTTTGCGAATTACTTTAAAAAAGTTCAAGGCTATGTGACTGATTGAAGATGTCTTCGTCAAAATCCGAATCTCTCAAAGGTATAAAAGAAAACTACATTGTTTACTTGTATGGCTTCAAGGTGTTATCAAAAAAACTTATTTATTTTCGTTTTACAGATACAGTGACAGTGTTAATTAACGCTGTCGGCGATAACGAGAACTCCGTGAACAATGTTGTAATAAAATCACTGACCAAAATAGCGAATACTTATCCTAATGAAGTGATAGAAATATTTTGCGAGTTTTACACGAATACTGTGAAAGTGAACCCTACGCAGCTTGGAAACATTGTAAAGTGAGTAACTTATTGTTTGAAATATGTCATGAGATGATGTTGTGTTTGATTTACGTGTTTATTTAATAAGTTATTGCAATAAGGTTAATACCCCAACATCATACCTTTGTTGTGCAATTGCAGCATCTTTTATCTTGACTTGACACCTTATTAATATTATAGCATGTGACTAAGCTGTCTGTTTACCATACTCACACAACAAGTATCTAATGATGAAACGAGTAGTACATAGTGACTAATTCTCCTAATTACCAATTTGATAAACAGAATTATAATAATCATGAAAACAACAAGAGTTTTAGAGGGCTTTGTTAGAGGGCGTACTACGGTCCACTAGCACCACTCCTTTAGAAGAATATTATCTCGTGACTGAGAAGGAATTATGAAAAACGGCTCAATAAGATACCTCAGTATGTGTGTCTAGAATTTTCTAATACCTTTTGTAATGTTTTATATTGAGACACGAAACAACAAAATTCGATTTAAAGAAAAGTGCCCACATTCCTCTAGATCATATTTTGTTGCTTCGTGTCTCAATATGAAACTTTATCAAAGGTATTAAAAAATTCTAGACATACATACCGAGGTATCTTATTGAGCCATTTATCAAAATTCCTTCTCAGTGACCAGATTTTTTTTTTAATATTGTGGCGCTAGTGGACCTTTGTACGGCCTCTTAAAGTCTTGAATTAAATTCCAGACAATAATGGTAAATAAAAGAAAGAATTATGTTTTATTTTATTTTCAGCGTACAGGTACTATTCCTCTTCTGACCTGTAGAGACTTCTAGAAACTGCCCTCCCCTATTCTTGCAACTTGATGAAGAGCATCATCTTTATGAATATTATCAAAAATGTAACAAAACTTTGATCATCATCATCTGCCTAGGCTTTTCCCAACTAGTTGGGGTCGGCTTGTAGTCTAACCAGATGCAGCTGAATACTAGTATTTTTCATGGAGTGACTGCCTATATTGTCGCTCCATGAAAAATACTGTAGAAGGGGTGTGTACAAGGGGTATTACCCAGTAACTAGGTAATACAATACCCCTTGGTAAGACTGGTTGACTTGGACTTGGATGGGAAGAAAACTTTGATATAATCTGCTTATTGTCCAGAACACAGAGGAATATCTGCAGTAAATATTAGTGTGATAATATGGCTAAGAAAATACTTTATAAGATCTTATATTGCTGAATTATACACTTTTGCCATTTATTAATTCAATGCCATGCATAAATTAGAATACATAATGAAGCATGGAATGAATTTATATTATCACATTAAAAAAATCATTTCATAATGTTACATAACTGATTCACTGATTTTAAATTGAGGTAAAATTACATTAGCCTAAATCATCAGTATTATTACTTCAATTAATAAAAACTTGTATATTTAGTGAAATTTATAAATATAAATTATATTTAATACACAGCATAATAAGGAAAAACTATTTTAATGGTTTTATTAAAATTGTTTTTCCTCATTATAACTAATATTAACCCTGCATCTGCATGAAATATAAATCACATAAACGTTTTTTTTTTTTGGAGATTGAAATAACTGGTATAATTAATTCACATTATTATCACATTTTTATTATGCATTAAAATCCCATTGCTATTCTATATAAGATTTATTTTTTATTGTCATACTACATTACGTTCATTTGCAAAAAGCTTGACATAGTTCAAAAAGAGCGATTTTAGTGTATGATGATTTAAAAGTTTAAAAGCAACCAAAGCAAAATAAGAGTGCGACGAAGAATAAAGTCACTTTTCTAACTCCTTCATTTTCTCTTCTTCTTGTAGCAAAAAGCATAAAATTTGCTGTGTTCAGCTGTATACTAAACTCAAAAAAAAAAAACTTGTCACCCTTCTTGCCAATGAGCGATATATCTACAGATTTGATATAACATTACAACAACGCGTTTAGGGTGCTGCTGGGGCTACCACGATTCTGCAGTGCTTTGACTATGTTCGCAGAAGCACACACTGATGGGTTTCATGCTCTAATAAACAAGCAGTGTGCGTCGCTGCTGAGTAGTGTTGGGTCCAGTAGCAACAGTATAATAAGCGTGTTCGCGGACAGGTGGTACTCTCCACTGCTGCGCCACTGGATACGTTTGCATACTGTTTTTTGATGTGAATTTTATTAGTTAAATGTGTGTGTAATATGGAAATTTATTTTCTGAAATAAATGTTTATTATTATTATAAGCTAGCTAAAGCAATCTACTGAATCTACAGGCAGGAAAATTAATTGTTAAGCAAATTGACACCCTACATCAGTTTGCCATGTTATAACCATTTCATACACTGTCAAAGAATTTCAGTTGTGTTTTGGATATATGGACAATTACTGAACTGACTTTACTTGAAATGTAAATCATGATGTCATTGGCAGTAATGGCAGTTAAAGCTAGTACACACCTACCCTTTTTTTATCATCAACTCACGGCTTCTTCTCATAGGGGTAGGTTGAAACTAAAGAACGCCAACTGCTACGCTCCTTACATACTCCTTATCCTTCGTTTATGTTCATACATCTGGTTGCACACGCACACTGGTTGTGAGTGCATTAATCCTGACCTTTCTGAAGAACATCACCAATTAGGTCACTATATCCTCCTAGGGCGTCCCCCCCGGCGTTTCCACTCACGCCTTGCAAATACCTTTTTTTTATTAACAGTCTCTTTATAATCTTTCAGAGTTCTAGAACAAACATGCGTGAACCAAGTAAAGAGGCTGGAGCCCTCTACGGCTACCAATCTAGTAACGGCCATGCTTCGTGCTATGATGGAGAATGTGACGTACGAGCCGATGGTGCAGATGGGGGCCTCCGCAGTGCTGGTTGCTGTGGGACATGAGCACTTGGATCTAGTGAGTTTTGTGTTACTATCAGCAATGATATGCGGATACCAACTTACTGACGTCCATGCTTAGTGCTAAGATGAAGAATGTGACGTACGAGCCGATGGTACAGATGAGGGCTTTTGCTGTGCTGGTTTCTGTGGGACATGAGCACTTGGATCTGGTGAGTATTGTGTTACTATCAGCAATAATAATTATGTACCTAGTGACTGCCATGTTTCGTACTATGATGATCGAGCCAGTGTCACAGATGAAGCTTCAGCTGTGCTGGTTGCTGTGGGACAATTCATCAACAGCTTCTGGATAATTATAATATATCTACCAGAAGTTAGATAAGAAGAAGAAGAAGTCACAAGAACATGATGGAAACAGCATGTTCTTGTGACTGGGTATTTGACAAGAAATTGTGCAATTAACTTCACCTGGTACATCGGTAAATCTTGAGAGGTTTTAAGGGCGTAGCCAAATGGCAAAAACGGAACCCTTATAATTTCGTCAATATCCGTCTGTCCTTCTGTCAGGAAGTTAAACCAGCCATTTTACTTGGAGAGTATTGACACTAAATCAATGCAAAAAAAAAAAGCATAAAAGCGGGTAGGGAACGTTGGATCTCATAATTAAAAAGATGATGATGTTTCGAAAGTGACTTTTTTATATAAGTGAATAGTTTGTGAAATATGGAATGTTTTCGGTTGCAACTGCAGAATATATAACTTTGCTTTTTAAAGTTTTTTATATTTTTTTGAGAAATACTGTGTATTCACAAACTTATTTTTGCGGTCGATAAAATCAATATTCTCATAAGGTCATCTTACAGGCCAAAATAGGAGAAGCCTTATGCAGTTAGACACAATAGCTGTATGGCAGATAATAATGTGCATGTTAATTATTATTATTGAAGAAAAGCCCGAAAGTCTGACAACCAGTCTTACCAAAGGGTAGTATTACCCAGTAACTGGGTTGTGGAGGTCAGATAGGCAGTCGCTCCATGTAAAATAGGTAATGGTAATTTGCTGCGTTAGAGGCCTAATTGCGTAATAGTAGGAATCGGTTTCATTTTGACAGTTCAACCACATTTATTGCGTTGTAGTTGAGCAGACAAATTTGAACATATGAAGCAGTGGCAGTCTGCTCCAAAATCATTCAGATTGCGATTGATTGTGTTACGCAATTAGGGGACTGGTTAGACTGGAAGCCGAATTCAACATAGAAGGGGAAAATGCTAGGCAGATGATAATTATTATGAAAGAAAAATAAATTTAGATGTCTTCATCTCACCTTTTTTTTTTGTTTGGCAAATTATCAAATAACTTCTCCCGCTCTGGGACGCGTGTCAGACTTTTACTGACTAAAACCCAGCCGTGTTCCTTCAGTTGCCTGTGTGCAAGGGCCACGGTATCCCTTCGGACAAACCCGCAACCCTGGTAGGCATCGGTCCCAGTGTACCACGTCAGTTAGTGCTGACATATCTGTGAGGCGCGTGTGGAACACAACGCGCCGTCCACCCAGGCCTGGTCCTTACCGGACGGCGAGCTGCCTATTGCTCGCCGTCCGCAAGCTCGCGCCTACGTTGGCCGGGAATCGGCAATCGACTCCCGCCGACTTCATCTCACCTACAGTATCGCTTAGGTACGTTCTCTCTAAGTGGTGTCAATGTCGAATGCGTCACCACCTAGTTGCAATAGTAACCTGTCCGCTTTAAGACCACAGCTACTTAACCACCTAAATTGGTGCGAAGAGTGGCTATTTCCTGTTGGCTGTCATAGATGAGTTGAGATGCAGACTGTAGGTATATTTGCTTTTGTTATATTCTTCTGACTACTCGTAACGACTGTCGAAGATCTACAGATCTACGTGGGTCATAGTTATTTTTTCTCAGTTAGTTTTTATCATGGTATGGTGGTTATGGTTTTTATGGTGAGTAATCTATGCGGCCTACTCAAATGTCTTTTCTCTTTGGTATTGTTCGTCGAATCGTTGAACTCCTTAAGTTCTGAGTTGATCTGCACGATTACTGACAACTGCGTGCACTGACTGGACAAGTCCACTTTCAGACGTCTACATGGTTTTCACCTGAATCTGATCAAGATTATGTCTGGACTTCAAAGAGACTGTGACCTCCGAGTTTGTTTCGCCCTTTCTACTCAGAGTAGTCAGATAGGAGACGCCGACTTAATCTTGGTTTTAAAATATGATTGTTGTGTGTTTGTACAAACCTACTTACAGAAATAAAATCATTTATCATTTACAAATGACAGCTGGGACACACGGCTTAACGTGATTTATGAGATAGGGAGGGGTCTCGATATGTAATGGATGGCCACCCATCCACAGACCGACCTCGGCAAGCGCAGCTTAACCTTTGATCAGTCCGTGCGGCTGTTATTTATTACATAGCCACGAACACGATACAGTTTTAGTTGGCCAATGGTCAACATATTCTTGAAATCTCCTATACAAAATTTCCTTTCTCTCCCCAGGTCCTACGATCCCTCATCAACCAGCTTTCACCAGCATCAGTGCCACACTACACGATAGCTCACACATTAGGCACATTGGCCGCAGTTAACACCCACGGCGTAGTGCCACATATTAAGGAGATTCTCAGCAAAATGCTACCTCTGCTCTCGCTGGTCAAGGCTGATGGATTGAAGCAGGCTTTTGCTTATGGTAAGTTTTTGAAAATCAAAGTTTTGTTTTGAGCAATAATGAATGTGCGTATTCCCTGGTAAAAACCAGTAAGTGTTATAAACATCAAACACCAGAAAAATTGACGATGAGCCCTTTTGAAAAGCCACTAAAACTGGTATTGTCTGTTCCAAAAGTATGAGATGAAAATGTAAACAAATTGGTCAGAAACGTTTAGGTGTATCCTATTTTTTATTGTTGCTTACAATGTGCTTTTATTTGATTATTTGAATGAAACCTGGAATTCTAATTTGAAATCACCCTAAACTTTTTTTTCATGTGACAATTTTAAAACCTCATTTTTAGTCGATGATTTTCAATTACAATTTATTAATATTATTTAAACAATAATTGTTGGAAATAATTGTTGTGAGATATAAAATTGAAAATGAATGAATGTGTTACTAATTGCCTTAAGTGAGTGATTGCGTAAGAATTTAACCTGAACATAGTATGTTACACTTTTGTCACATGGTTTTGGAACAGACATTAGGTAGGTTGCGTTGGTAAGCTCCTCACTAGACCGACGCCCAGCACCCTAAGACCAAAGACACGAAGTCAGCGGGCGCGGGGCGGCGGCTCAAAGAAGGGGGGCGTTTCAATGCATAGATTTATATGGAACTGGCCTCAAAGGCAGCGGCGCGGGAAGTGGCGTACGAGCGATGCGCACCAGTCTATCGGTGCCCGCGCGTCTTTATTGACGTAGTGTTTTCTTGCCCGGTTGTAGGAATTCACATAATCTTTTGCCCACAATAAATCTAACGTTACGAAGAAATTGCATCAAAAAGATGCTGTCGTCGCAGTTCAGACATTTCGTTCGCGAACAAACACTAATTTCACATAACACAATACTACGCCGCTCTAGCGCCGCGCGACCGGCCCGGGCCGCAATCGCGTAGCACAATTTGCGTAGCACACTATCAATCACAATCTGAATAATTTTGAAGGATATTGCTAATTCATTGCTTCATATGATCGAAAAATTTGTTTGCTCAACAACGTAAATAACGCAATGAATGTTGTTCAGCTGTCAAAATGGAACCCATTGTTACTTTATTTGTTATGCAATTGCAATTGATGAAGGTGGCGGAAATCCCTTGGAGACCATAAGCGCAAGATCGGTCGTTTTGAGGATGCTTGGAGGAGCCCTTTGTCCAGCAGTATACGTCTTTTGACTGATTTGATGGTCAAATGAATCAGCAAAGTTTATAACAAGGCCCAGGATGCAGCCTATTCCAGTCCTCTGCTGGACATAGGCCTGTCCTCCGCCTTCTGCATCCAGTCTGTTCCAGCCACCTTCCTTTGCGTCCCACACTACGCTTGCCTCAGTCTGGGAAGATACGCGGTCTCCACTCTAGGACTCGTCTGCTCCACCGGCTATCGGTTCTTTTTATTTAATGTTTAAAAGGCTAGATTCAAGTTCACAATCAATGCAAACATAATATGTAACAATTTACAATTGAACAAATGTTATAAATAGCAGATGTTTCATGCATTATCTAAATTCAATGTTTTATCGCTCATAAAACTGCAAGGTTGGAGTGGATATTTATTATCTAAATATATTGGTTTTTAATTACAAATTGTTGTGTTTGGATACATTGTGTATTGAATGATTATTATATTGAAATTACCAACAAGTGTAAAAAAGGCTTCAATGTTTATACTGGGATATTTTTATTTGCGGGATTTTTTTGGAAGCGCGAACTTTTTACTGCAAACCTGGTTTCCAAAAAAAAATGGTTAGTTGCGCAACCAATCGAATTCGCGCCACGATTGCTTTTTAATAGGGGGGGGGGGGGGGGTAAAGCTGTAGTTATTTAGCTGGCAGCGCGACCATGGTTGCGCCGGATTTTATGTTTTATATTTACTCCGGGGAAAAGATCGTGTGGGGAAGTAGCAACATATCAATGGTAAGCTTTCTTATTCACAAAAGCAAAATTTTTCTTTCCAGCTTTCGGCCATTTCGCAGTCGCCGTTTCAGAACAAATAGGCGACAACGTAGAAAACGACAACATAACATCGATTAAAGACAATTTTGTCACAGAATTCACCATCATATTTGACGTGCTATACAACCAATGGCTTGCTTCATACGAACCTAAAGTTGCAGAGTCCGTTCTTGAAGCTCTAGGCCCTATTACGAGACTTATTTCGGAAAGACAGTTTAACGAAACTGTTAATAAATTCGTACTTTCATTGCTGTCTTTATACCGCAAACCAGCAATCAATTTCTACTACATAAGTCAATGTATATCGTACTTGCTGTCTCCATCGCCGTTGAATCCGAAATTGAGTTTGAATGACAGCGTCATCAATTCTATAAACCATGTGCTTTTTAACTTGGTTTTGGTAGAACCTGATTATGACCAGCCTCATACTGTGAAGAACCATTTTGAGGTCCTCAGGTGCTTTGACCATATGGCGGGACAGTTCCCTGAACAAACTATAGAGAGCCTACTCCACCAATGTAAGAATAACCAAGAAAAGGACAGAATGAAAGCTGTCATTATCCTAACTCATCTGACAACATCTTCCCAAGTTTTCGTCGAGAACTACGCGACAAAATTCATTGCCCTACTCAAAGTAATGACTACAATGGAGCAAGGTGTGAAAATGAAGAAGTTATTAGTAAAAGCTATAGTAGGACTTGTTTATAGAAACTGTATTACAACTCCAGAAGATTTCACAATGGTGGAGTTTATAATAAAGCATTGTGGTTATGAAGCGCCTGCTAACGTTCCTAGACATGACGTTCTAGATTTGCATGATACTTGCAAAAGCTCCCTTATATTAATGTGCAACACAGTTACTAGTATCAGATCTCAGTTACGTAACTTGTTGCTTATAGCATTAACTGGTGAAGAGTTCACATCTTCCATGGCAACAGTCTGCCATTGCTTAACTTCACTCCTTCAAAACAACTCTGACGTCATCGCGGAAGACCAATCAGAGAAGGAAATCGAAATGAAATGCTCCCCTGACTTAGTCTTCGTTCGGTGCTTAACACATGTCATCGAACCAGAGCAGGTTGAAAGGAACAAGAATATTCTAGTCTTCCTTGAAGAATATTCCGGAGATGTGCATAAGAACTTGAAAAATTCATGGACGATTGAGATTCAGAGATTATTGAAGTTTGTAGAGACGAGTGAATCTAAGGAACAGTGGCATAGTATGTTGCTGGATCTTTTGGTGTCGGCTGTAGAACAAGTCAATAGCAATAAATGGGTTGAATTCATTGCCACTTTGATATCACAGCAGATTATATCGAAGAAACAGTCGCCGATGATCAAAGGCGTCTCCTTACAGTACTTGGCCGTCTTATCATGCCACATGTCCAATGCGGCAGTCGTTGAAAAGATCCTTAAAATTATATTACTTGCATTAAAGTCCATACCAATGGAAAGCAGTGATTATGTCAGTAAAGCCATAGGGATCGCTTCAAGACAGCACGGAGAATTTATCCTGAATGAGCTAGATGCGCTTTATAAAGAAAATGAATCCAAAAGAGGCAGTAAGATACTTAATTTCTTGTCTTCGAGACATTCCAAAAATGAGGTGGAGTTGGGTATCGTTAGGTATGCAGTTATTACGTGTTATGGCAAAGTTGCCGTGGACTGCCTCGATGTCCATGTCTTGGCAAGACTAGGGGATAATGTGACGTCGATACTCTATGATATTCTGAAGTCAAACCCTCCTTTTGACCTCTGCAAAGCCAGTGTAACGACTTTATACGAGATAAGCAAGGCCTTATATCCAGCCGCACATCATAATGTGGCGCTAAGAAATCGCTGGCAGTTGTTGAACGCAGTTTTGGAGCAAATATATAATACAAATCTGGAAAAACGCAATGTAGAACTTTACCCGATTATTGTAAAGGCTTCGAAAGCGCTTACGAAGTTACAAAAAGGAATATTGCCTGAAGAAAGAAATACGATATTAAGGGTCCTATTCAACAGTATCTTTAGCGAACTATCTTCTTTCAAACGAAAATATGAAATCGAAGGCAACGGTGACAAAAATGACAACCTAGCCAAAACTCTAAACGACAGCCTATCTCTCTTACATCAGTTAATCAAAGAATTGATTATCCAGTCTACTTGTTTGAGCACAATTGATGACTTGATCAGCTTACTAATGGAATGGATCCGACACGAAAACGACGAGATCCGAACAGCATCTATCATGATCCTACAAGTAATTTTCGACACTTACATAAAAAACGTGAAATTGAATTACGAAACTCCGAGCAAATTCGGGCAAATGGGATATTTACTTGGACTTATAATCCCAGGAATCGCAGATACAAACTTCCCAGTAAGACTAACCACCATAGATTGTATAAAAGTGATAATTCAAATCCAAGATTTGTACGAAGGCCATACCATAGAGCCAGATGATGAATGCATGTCGAATTTGGGACAGCTCCAAAATAATATCTTAACGAACGATTTGAACATGATCAGTGATTATTGTACGGCATTATGCGACACTATATCTCCGAAGATACCTCATCATCACAATATGCAGTTCATAGAAAGTTTGCTCGAAATGTATGATGACCAGGAGTTCAGGAGTGTAGGGATCAGTTCGATCTTAGATGCGTACTTCTCAAGTAAAGGTCAGGATTTGTACCAGAGTGTTGAAAGGATCATGGAAGTGCTGTTGGCGACGATGACCGAAGTGGGGGTGGAAGCGAGACTGAAGCTGATGAAGCCGATGACGTCATTGACACGTCATCACTCGAATGCTGTCATTGCTGTGCTGCTGGCGCAGAAGTTGCCGTTGAAACCGTAAGTATATCTTTATTATTATGTATTTGATAAAATAGGCTTTGAAAGGTCAGGCAGGATTGCTTCCCAAAAATATCCAGCGAATAGGGTAAGATTATGATAATTTTGTTAGATCAAGTCTAAAAAGCGCAACAAAACTGACTTGAATTGTTCCAAAAAGCATCATCACTACATATTATAAAACAAAGTCCTCCGCCGCGTCTGTCTGTCTGTCTGTCTGTTCGCGATAAACTCAAATACTACTGCACCGATTCTCATGCTGTTTTCACCAATAGATAGCTTGGTTCTTGAGGAAGGTTTTAGTATATAATTTGTTATGTTTTTGTATGCATTTTTGTATGAATTAACGATATTTGTTGGAGGTGTCGGAAAAAAATAAGCCGTCTGGGAGCTTTCAACGAAAACGCTGTCTAAACCCTTTGAGATACAACAAAATAATGTATGGTGGAATTATGTATCTTATAAAAGTCTTCAAAAAAGTCCGCGATAGCATATGTCTATCTCTTAAGGATAACATACTATATCCATTTTATTGACTTTTTGTAGGTATTTGTTTGCCGAATTTTACTCTTGGAAATACGATTACGATAACAATACGCTATAATATCAGTAGCTATTAGCCAAATTATGTTCGTAGATAAATAAGCTAGCTACTTATGTGTATTTCAAACAGTGTACAAGAATATTTATCATAAAAACATTACTAAACACGGCGGCCTTATGATCAACATTTGTGCATTCCAAAACTTTCGTTACTTTTTCACTGACATATTTATCACTTTTCGATAAACTAACACTCAATACGAAATCTACACTTATTTCTCAGTAATTCTGTATAAGATTCTTCAAAGATTAAACCGTTTTCTCATTGAATCTTTACGCACGTATAACCTTGATGAATGTTTACATTAAGCACCGACCGCACCACACCGCCACACGACCACAGAGTACAGACGTATTTTGTTTTGTTTTTTTTTTTCGTTCGTTTAGTGTTGTTCCCGCTAAAATGTCAACCGGTCAAGTATTAGTCGATTAATCGAATTCTACAGCCAGATCGTGTTACAAGTACAAAATAAATGTCAAATATTTCGTCCAATTGCGAACGTGACCATGAGAAGAGTTATGCACCAATGGTGTTCATTATATATTTCGAGCGTTTTAGCACAAATGGTGTATCTTGCGACATTTCGGAGGATTTCGTTTGGTTTTCACATTGTTGATCCTTACGTGAATTATTTTAAAATTATCATTTGTGTCGCACTTTTATTTCGTGTTGTAATTTTATACAATTGATTGCTTTAAGAATTCGAGTGAAATTTCGTATTTTGATTTTGTGTTTGTTATCTTAAGGTAAAGACTCATTCACGTTCAGAACATAAGTACTTTTACTATATTAAATCATTTGTTTCGGTTTCTATTCACATAGTGAGTCACATTAAAATTAATATTAAGTTATAATTTTGAGATATAGCCTGGGATCTTCTCCATAGAAGGACACACAAGTACTTTTTTATGCGATAACCGACATCCACGCGGGCGAAGCCGCGGGCAAAAGCTAGTCAAACTATAAATGAAACCTCTTGTCAAAAATTCCACGAGAAAATCGAGATAACTACCGAAATACATTTCATATCTGCACGCTTAGCATGACGCTTTCTATTTCTACGAAGAATAGACACAGCTCTTTCTATACAAAGTGAAATATTGTTTCTCCATTTTTGATATAGCACTATAGAAATCCTCTTACAAACTTCTTTCTTACATTTTCCTTCTTCTGTTGATCGATGAAAAGTTATATCATGGATAAAGAACCTAAACGTGCTATTTGCTATCGAGTATTTCTGTTTTATGGACAAAATCACTTAAAAAATGTATTTCCAATAGTTACCAGTTTTTACTTCGACCATTCTTACAAAATAAAGAAGATATTCATAAAATTTTCATCTTTCAGGAGCGTATTAGCTTGTTGGCGCAGCCTAGCCCGTGACGAAGGCCTATCTGTAGCTATAACAGACAATTTCCTCCGCCTGATGACGTCAGTGGAGCTCTATGAAGATCCTTACCACATCACTGAACATCATATCGCTGCTCTCCAGCCCTTAACTGTAAGTGATGAAAGGTTTAGGACTATGTATCAAAGCTTAGCATATAATATTTTGTAGATTTTTCATTCAGTTTTAGAATTTTTGATAAGAAAGCTGTAAGTAAATTTTCGGCACTTGTATTTTTTAAATGATACGATATTTTCTTTTCAGTGGTTTAATTTACGATATTAAAATCTTTTATTTATTTCTATCATTCAGGAACAACAAATGCTTTTATTTTCAAACCTCTATTGTCAAACCTTCCAAACTTTTGGATTTGTTTGCATCCATCAGGAAATACGTCGAAACTGTGCCAAATTAATTTAAATTTGAATAAATGAAGAGACATTTATCTGTCAGTGTTGCCAAAGCAGGCAGGGTGGCAACTTGATATTTTCAAATTTGGTATTTTTATTTACCAAATTCTTTAAACGCGTGTTTGTTGATACGAATAGTACGTAGACTAAATATAATAACCTCGGTCACAGACTATAAATGGACAGTAGGGAAACTAGGCCTAATTGTAGAAATAATTATCTACGCTCCATTGGAGCGTTAGGGTTGGCACTCTTAATGTTTGTAAAATTGAAAAGTGTTTTATTGAAACGAAGTTCTTTTAACGCAGCTTGCGGTAGGAGTTGACAGGTAGAAATCGTCACGCGAAAAAGCGTTCCTACATGTTAAAAGATCGCGGACGGTCCGCGGCGATAAAGATTAATATAATACGACCACTCGTCTCAACACGGCTCCCGCGACTGAGAGCACTGCGACGCGGACTTAAAGGTCTCGTAGATGCGTGCGTCTGTGTGAGTGTGCCGTTTCGAACGTTTCTTCCTAGATTCGCTACTGTCCATTTATATTCTGTGCCTCGGATATTAAGTAAATGTTAGTTACTTATTTTAATGGTATGCTTACAGTTCTTTATCGATTTTGTCTGGATAAACTTCAACCCCTTGAAATGATAAAACAACTGATCCATTATTTTCAGCTCATAAGCGCCTTCGGAGAGATGCTCCAAGAAGAGACAATGAAGCCAACCTGCATAGCTAAATTCTCCGACCTCTTCGCCGTCCTATACACCACGCTCGCTTGCTACATCGACGCGGAATCGCCCGCGTACTCGCCGCCGACCAATAAGAATCAAGAACGCTTCGGATTCGTTCCCAATCGGGACGCGATTAAGTTGTCCCCCGCCAAGATAACGGTGCAGACTTTTAATGCGTTCTTGGAACAGGCTGATTGTCATAAGGTAAGTTGTTGTTTTTATTTTCCGAATGGAATCTTTAATTTACAAATGTTTTACCCTGAATGATTCAAACCCTGAACAAGGCTCGTATAGACTCGCGCGATATCGCGGACGCGACAGGCAGTGACAAAGAAATTGTGCTACTAGTGTCGCGTCGCGCCCACGATATCGCACTAGTCTGTACGAGCCTTAATAATAATATTACTTACTAACACGAGCTATAAGGTATTACTAACATTATGGATCTTTGGCGTCTGATTGAAGAAATTTTGATTTGATTAAATTCCATCTTAAATATGGGGGGGGGGGGGGTTCAGTGCTTGTATTTTGCTTCCTCTCTTTTGTAATTACGTAGGCCCTTGCTGGAGGCTTTAAGTTTTGTCGCTTAAGAGCGCATACATCGGTCCACTAGTCCTTTAACAAATATTATCTCCACGGCTATATTCCTCTAGATCATAATATTTTTTTGCTTTGTGTCTCAATATGAAAATATAAAAGGTATTAGAACATTCTATACCCAAAGTCTCTAATTCAGATAATTTATGTTAACAAATTAATGTCAAGAAATGTCACTGTCAAAATGATAGGATAGTGTTGCGAAAAATTATATTATATTTATTTTTGTAAATAATTATCTATCAAATTAAAGTGAATTAATTATAAAAACTATGCAAACAAAATACCGTTCTCAAACAATGCTTTGTGTAGTATGACGGAGACACGGCATATGATCGTCATAATCAGCCCTTTTAAGTCCAGTGCTAAACGTAAACCTCCCAAAATCGATTTCCACTCGAAACAGTTTACAGCCGTTTTCATCCGAAATGTGACCAGATATGCTACTTACAATAAGAATCTATGAATGAGAGTTTTAATATTAGTATTGTTGAAGATGTAAAACATTTGAAAATGTTTAGATCTCCTGCATTGTTACCAGTATCATAAAATATTTATACCAAAAAATTTCCTTTTTTTAATAACTTAGTTTAAAATTGAAAATTTATAAAAATAATTATGGTATGATTATTTTTTAATTATTATTTCTTAAAATCAGTACTTAAAAGAAAATGAAACCTCTTTTTTTCGCCATTTTATGTGAATTACCATTACGAAGATATTTTTTTGTTATGTTATCCCCTTTGTTTACATAAATTATCTGAATTTAAGACTTTGGGTATAGATCATATTTTGTTGCTTCGTGTCTCAATATGAAAATATAAAAGGTATTAGAACATTCTAGACACACTTACCGAGGTCGTTGTTGAGCCGTTTTTCATAATTCCTTCTCAGTCACGAGATAATATTTTTTTAAAGCAGTGGCGCTAGTGGACCCTTGTACGCCCTCTTAAGGCAGCCACAGGAAAGTCCGGTTAAGGAGTCACAACCTCTCAAGGTCAACTCTGAGATGACATAAGTAAAAAAGAAAATTGGTTGTCTGTAAAGTTGGTCTACAGACGATAGTTTAACGTGACAACGTCATAACAAAACATTGATGCGGCGCAAGCGTACAATGAGCGTAATGGGACAATGATCGTAACGGGACAATGAGCGTAACGGGACATTGAGTGTAACGGGACATTTTCGTGCATGCAGCCGGCGTTCATCGATTTATTAGACGTTGTCACGTCAAAAAATAACTTCATAGAGAAAAAAAAACATGGGTAATAAAATAATTTAAAGATTCGTATCATTTATTACGAATTTATTTTAAATCGTTTTTGTGACAAATATCTCAACGGTTCTGGTTGTAATTTTGTTACAAAATTATAAATAAAACAGGCAATTTTGTCGTCGTAAACTCTGAATTTTATATTAGTAGTAGTAGATTTGATTTTGAACTTTATTATACGAAGCCATAAAGACTGAATTTCTGGATAAGACAAACCCTTAGAGCGTTTGCGCACTACATTCGATGCTGATCCGAGTTCAACATACCTACCAGTGGCGGATTTACCAGCTGGCTGAGTAGGCTGGAGCCTAGGGCGGCAGATTCTAAGGGGCGACAAAAGCACATTTTTTTATTTATTTTGTCGTACAGAAATAAAATAAAAACGTTATAACCTAAAGACAATTTACTGCAGGTCCAGATTGATGAAGATTTTACTTATTGGAGAAAAGTTCTGAAGAGAGTTGTTGACGTAGTGAAGCGACTGTTATCAAGAGGCCTCGCTTCCGGAGGAAAAAATGAAAAGTTCGGTGATCCGCAACGGAACTATTGTATGATTTTGGAACTGTTGCGATGCAATGAGGACGATAGTGTACAAATCATTAAGTTGCAATTAACATTAACAAAAAAAAATGTTATTTATATGATTGTGCACTAGAATATCGAATTATAGAGGTCAGTAGGGGCGGCAAAATTTGAATAGCCTACTGGCGGCAAATGTGTTAATCCACCACTGATACCTACTATTGTAAAAGTTCTCGGACCATCATTTCTCGAACGTAGTGTGCACAAAATTATTTCTTACGAAGATTATAGCGAGGATTTGTGGTCGGTAGATGGCATTAGACTCGCCCCCTATTATATGGGATTTGCGAAATGTGTGTACTATAATGCCTGTCTATCCCCTCGGGGAAAACAGGCGTGGTGTTATGTTTATGTAATTATAACTATCATTTCGCTTGTAGGTCCGCGAAGCCTGCTCCCTATGCCTTAGCATAGAACACAGCGACTCTTCAACTACCCTACTAGACCTAGCGCCCATACTGAGCGGAGCTTTGTGTCGCGAGTGTCCGCAACATCTGTCGCGCGTGGTGTCCAAAGTGTCCGCGTACGGCCGGTGTCCGCTCCCGCCGCAGCGATGTGCTGCACTTGCGTTGTTAGCAGACTTACTGAACTACAGGTATGTGTGACAATGACACTGAAGGCCAGTTCCTCGACCCTTTTAAATTAATTTTCTTTCGAGAAACTGGCCCTGAGTGTCAACATCTATATAATAAAAAGGTCCTAAATATTTTTTAAGTAATATAATTTAAACTTTGTAATGTGTCATACATGTGTAGTGTGTACACATTACAAAGTTTAAATTATATTACTTACAAAATATTTAGGACCTTTTTATTACAAATGGTCATTCAAAAATCAACTAAGACTACGTAACGCTAAAGATGATATTTGAGTTTGTGGCAATGAATGTAAATTATCTGGGATTCTGATTTCAAGTATATTAGGTTATCCCTCCCCACAAATACAAAGCATCCTCCAATAGAATTCTCACTGTCGTGTATCATTTTCCTACATGCTTATTCTCATATTGATAATAGACTATTTTTGAAAGTTTTCCTGTCCTTATTAATCTGCGATGTAAAGTGCCTGAAACACAGGTTTGAATAAACCTAGATCGGGCAGATCGCTACCTAAAATTCTGATTTAGGTTATCCCTCCCCACAAATACAAAGCATCCTCCAATAGAATTCTCACTGTCGTGTATCATTTTCCTACATGCTTATTCTCATATTGATAATAGACTATTTTTGAAAGTTTTCCTGTCCTTATTAATCTGCGATGTAAAGTGCCTGAAACACAGGTTTGAATAAACCTAGATCGGGCAGATCGCTACCTAAAATTCTGATTCTAAACTATCATTACTTGCACTTACTCGTATAAAAAATATTTTTGTTATAGTTTATTTTAGGTACCAATAAACCATTGTATGGAAAATATTTCTACTGTATACTTTTATGTAAACGTTTTGAAATAATATTATTAAAAATAACATAAAATCTTACCCTTCCAGGTGTAACGACAACCCAATCCTCATAGAAACAGTGCTAGCGACCCTGAACACAGGCTGGAAGGACTCGCACGAGCGAGTGCGCGCCACATGCCTCCGAGGAGCCGCCAACATCGCGCAATTGAAACCCGAACATAGGAACCTCGCCCTACCGGCCGCGTTACAGGCGCTCAGTCAGGGCGTGGATGCGCAGAAGACACAGTAAGTTCTTGTGTTGCTGAAAAAAATTCACATCTTCCTTCTATAGTGGAAGCCAATTCAGAAAACTGATGATAACAATCGGGGGTACAGTTTGGTGTTGTAGCTATATATCTAACATCTACATCCGAAATTTAATTACAACGCTCGATAGCTAAAGGATCAAAGAATTCGTTACGTTGAGTGTGGCCTGTGACGCATGGCGCGTGGTGGAGGAGGAAGCGCCATATTGAGGTCGTTTCGCTGCGTCACATAATTTCCGTTTAATTAATCGTCGTTAATTTTGTCTAGGAGAAGCTACGACGTTCGTTTGAGTTTCATTCGTCAGCTCTCGTCAAGATCTATAGATTGCGTATATAAAACATTAATATATAAAATAATTATAAAATTAACACTCTGTTTAGTCCTAAAATGACGTACACGTATTCACGTAAAACACACGGCCGTGTCCACGACACAGCCACACCCCGATTTTTTCCGTTCGATCCTGTCCCCCCACCTATAAGCGTCATGTTCGTCCCGCTATCTACGCCTGTATCTTCCGCGATGCCGTTGGACGTTTTCAGGAACCCATGTTGTGGTGGTTACCAACAAGAGTAAAACTGTAAAATAATGTGATGTAGTCATGTTAAGAAATGAATTGCAGAGTAGATTGTCAGTCGATTTTTTTTTGTAAATCTGTAAATGTGCCATAAGATCATGTGATTGGCTGGGCAAATAACAACACAAGCCCATAAAACGGTGTGAGATTTATAAACTGATGTGATCACTTAAGTAAAATATTGCATAAGCTTCCTAAATTATGAGGAGTCGAAACATAAATCTACCGAGTTTAGAATACTAAAGATTGGAAATATCCAGACTGATATTGACTTTTAGCACAAAAAGAGAAAACCTTTTGAAGTGACGTGATACAATTTCTGATGGCCACTTTTTAACTATGTGTGCAGTATTTTAAATAAAATTGTTAAAATTGATTCCTATAAAAAAATCTTAATTTTACCTTCCAGAACACCAACAGACAACGTACCCCTAGCTGCAATCCAAGGTCTAAGCCGCCTCCTAACGGAACTAGACAAACTGGACAAAGAGTACGACAGGGAACTCCTATCGATATCCCAAAAGATACGTCCTTTCATGAACACGGAATGCGCACAACTGAGGGAACATTCGATAAAACTGTTTGGGATAATCGCGGGGAGAGTGAAATCTGATGCGTTGGTGGACCAAGGCGTTAGCTCCCTGCCTTGCTTCTTACTGCATCTGTGTGATAATAATCCGAATGTTGTGAGGGTGAGTTAATATTTTGTTACTGTAAGTACTATCGAGGAAAGGCATAACTAAGCACCGTAAGGACTATTTCTACTTGCAACGCTCGGCCGCTATAATTTTGTTTGTAAATAAAAAAAATAGGTGCGTTTTTTCATTGGTAATAAAATATCAATGGGAACCTTCCTTTAGTCGTAGTTCGAGCACGCTTTGGAAAAGGTTTTTTTTTGATGAATGGGTTTTCTATACTATCCGAAAAGTATGAAATTAGCATCTCAGTTAGGTAGATTTCTCACAATTAGCAGTATTTGGGTGAGGAGGCGGAACATTTCCATAAAACTTTAAAAGCGCAAAACTCGATAACCACCGGTCATATTGGTTTGTTTTAAATTAGCTCTAGTCATAACCCCTTTTCAAGGAATGCACCTAATTACCAACAACAAATTTGCAACTGACTGAACCCGAGAAATTAGTTGACAAAATGTAAAATATAAAAAACATTAAAATTAAAAACTTTCTCATCTTGTTTCTTTTGTTCTATTCCTAGTGGTCGAAAAAAGGTCAGGCATCTGTGATCAACTAATCATTGTAACAGAGCCTACAAAAAACACGAACACTTTCATTGGTCGAAGCAAAAAGGGGCGTTAACAGATGTGGTCATCGTGTTCACTGGATTTTGTTTTCGAACTGCTTAGTTTTGCCTTTCCCCCATAGTACATTGCTACTCATACAAATAATGTTTATGTTATAGGCTCGCATTTGACCACTATCTTACGTGATGGTATGCGATGATGTGGTCGACGTTAAGTTTATGCACATACGAATCACGTCTATCATTACAATTTAAACCTGAAATAAAAGTCGATGACACGGTCGAGATTTTCAACCACTTTGGACGGTTGCCGCAAAATAAGTTAAATGTTAATTAAAAGCGCCTTGGAAAATCCTGGCTACAATACAAAGTGTATCTTGTAATATGGTGCCTGTTTTATGAACTACCAAGTCCTTCAATCTGCCTAGCCTTTTCCTAACTATACAGGATAAGTTTAAAAGGAGTGCGTATATTTTTGTTGGTAATCAGGTGCATAAAACTGAACCACTCTCCCCAAGGAACATAAGTCGAAATCTAAAAAATAAAATTCAACTTCTCATACAAACATAAGTCACGTGACCAGTCACTTTGTATGATAAGTCGATTAACAATTTTAAGATTTCGACCTATGTTCGTTGGGGAAAGTTGTCCAGTTTTATGCACCTGATTGTCTCCTAAAATATACGCACTCCTTTAAAACTTATGGTGTATAATGTATTGGGGTCGGCTTCCTGTCTTACCAGATACAGCTGAATACCAGTATTTTACATACAGCGATTGCCTATCTGACCTTAACTTTCATGTCTGACCATGACAACATACTCTTAAGACTAGTGCAGATTGGGGCGGGCCGCACGGGAACGCAACGCATTGCAAAACTCCTCCTTCATGACTTTCGTGCATTTTCTAAGAAACGGTGTGCCTTACACCGTGGCAGCCGCACAGACAGGCCGAACTGCACTTTTTTGAGTGAAAATGCTGCTGCGGCCCGTTGCGGCTGTAATGTGCGCTTGGCTTTAAACTCTCTTTTTCCCACAGGCCAGCAAATTCACTCTTAAACAAGTATTCAAGACGTTCAACGTGAAGAAATCCAACGATTTCGTACAAACGCACCTACTGGACGAAGGCCGGTTGTATTTGGACGAGTTTCTATCAGCGTTGCTGAGGCAGTTGGCGGATGAGTTGCCGGGTAGCGTCGTCAAGTGTCTTCAGACTGCAGTCAACTATCTGCACTGTGCGAGAGAGGAGATCAAGCCGCATCCGCCATTGTTGCTCGGTAAGCTATACATTAAATAACCTGTTAAAGCTAAGAGTACATGACAGCTGCGGCGGGCCGAAGCTCGCCGTGTTATAAAAAAACCGGCCAAGTGCGTATCGGACCACGCACAATGAAGGGTTCCGTAGTTGGGATGAATTTATCCCAAGAACAAACTTAACATTGTTGTTGATTAATATGTTCTCCGATACAATTGAAACGCATATGGAAGTTTGCGGATCCTCACAATATTGGGAGATTCATAATGTTATTTTAAGACCATAGACTTCTTATAGTTTTTCCTGTATTTCTGTATTATTATTTTTTAATTTTAGGCACGGTAGTTTCGGAGATAAGGGTTAATTTTTTTTATCTATTTCCTTAAATAACTTTAAAACGATTTATTAAAATAAAATAAAAGAATATATATATATACTGGAGACTATCACATTCACCTTGCATTTGATGTCACGGTACAGTGTTCCAAACTTTTTTTTTTCTCTTATTGGTCTCCTAAAAGTGAGCCCATATTCAAAATTCATTTATTCATTCATTCATTCACAGGCCTTCTCTACGCGGAACTATACCGCATTCGGGATAAAAATCCGGAAGAAACCGAACTTGATCCCGACATCACCCGAACAGCGCGAACTCGACTACTACAGCTGATTAAAGATCCGAACCCAATAGTACGTCAGAACTCAGCCATGGCGCTCGCTAACATATGTCTTGTGAGCGCCATGGATGGATGACCGGGGAGGATGAAGATTGAGGTAGGTAGGTATAGGATGAGCGGGTTCTTGTTTGAATTCCAACGTTGATTTGAGGGTAGTATGATATAAAGTCGCTTGAGGTTCTATCTACATAGTTTCGGGTTAGGAACCAATCTCTTAAAAATGAAATTGAACCTAAAAATATAAGATCGATATTTTTTCTGTCTCCCTCTTATTGCGCAGTGATTAAAAAAATATACCCAGTGGGAAAGAAACGGAACTATACGTCCTGAATAGCTCTGTCTCTTTCCCACACAGCAGAAAGATTAAAATAAAATTGCTACAAGAGGTGAACCCTTGAATTGTGTGAATAGAACTTAAGCCTAGGTTTTGAAAAAATAAGGCAGAAGTTAGAAATACACTATGGTGGCCGCCACTTAAATCTGAGATAAAGTTCATTGCTCTTTCCTTAATTTCTCTGCGTAGGTACCCCGACAATACATTATGAATCGCTTTTTATTACTATAAAAAGTCAAGGATCACGATAAAGGTCGTTTCGGGACAAGTTTCTGTCATATTTCTGTTTTCGGAATTACGTATTATTTCGTATTTAATATGCGGTTCAATGACCTTTAATTCAGATTTATTTGAAGTTAGGTATAGGCAATTATGGCAAAGATACTACTTGACTTAATGGCGTAGTGTGTGATCCTGATCACCAGTGATAGGATATTCGAATTCACCTAAAGTTGAGGTGTTGGCTATTATGGTATTCAGTTTTGTGTCGAATAAAGCCCGGGATCCCGGGATCGACTTTAGTGTTCTGATGTTGGCTTATATGGAATTCACATTGTATTGATAGAAAAAATCTCACAATTCCGGAATTGATAAAATTTGTACTTTTAGACTATAGAATTGAATGCTAGCTAATGTTGTAAATTAGGTTGCCAAACTAGCGTATCAAACGTCAGTATAAGTAATTTTCTTCTTTTTTTTTTCTCCACAGCGACAAAAAAATCGGTGCCTAGAGTTTCGTTAAAAAATGTTTACAGTATATTATTTTACTAATATCTTATCACTAGTGATCATTCTTTTTTTTTTAATTGTCTTTCGCCATGTAATATAATAATATCGATAATGCAATTCTCGAGCGTGCGTCATGTGACTCTGAAGTCATGAAGTCTGAAGTCTTTGAATTAAGTATAATATAAATTGGAATGAATGACGCCCGTTCGTGAAATGCAACGTCTGTAAAATCTCTGAATTATTATATTTTCGTCAGTTGGAATATTAAGGTGAAGATGTTTCGAGGACTGAATGTCAAATGAAAACACAAAAAATAATTATTAAAGTGTCTTTTAATGTTTTGTCTTGTTCACCAATAACTATAAATGTATTTCTCTTTTTCGTAAAAAATATTATAACCGCCTTATAAACGCGGAATAAAGTTGACTGGTGAATAAGTTTGACGACACGGTTGGCGTAGTGGTTAAGCGATTGACTGCCGCGCTGCGTGTCGCAGGTTCGATTCCCGCACGGAACAAATATTTGTATGACCTACAAGTAGTTGTTCCGGGTCTGGCTGTTTGTGTATGTGAGTTTAAATGTTTGTAAACGCACCCACGATACAGGAGAAATTCCTAGTGTGGGGCAACGTATTAAAAAAATAAAAATAAAGTTATACTATGAATAACTTCGGTATAACCATACATTTTTGACGTTTATACCTAGTATAACTTTATTCCGCGTTTATAAGTAAGGCGGTAAGTGTATTCTAGTAAGAATTATAACCTGTTTGTTAAATTATTATAATCATTTAATTTGAACTTATACTAGGAGACTGAATTAATGATGTAAACAGTCAAAAAGAGTTTAAAAATAAAATGAAATCTAATAAATAAGGATTATTTGTATAATTTTGTTGTAATGTTGATGAAATTTTTGTTGCAAAAGAAATCTTGTTCAAGCATAGTTTCGAGATGTTTTCATAAATTAAATTATTAAAAGTCTAAAGTTGCTTATACGTTGAGCAACTGTTGAGCGATAGTAGCGCCTCATTAGTGAGACTACCCTTTTAAAGTTTGGTTATTTTTGGCACTCGAATAAGAATCGTTTTATTTTATTAACAAAATGAAAACAATATATGCAAATTCCTGCAGATAGATTGTGTATCGTCGTTAGGACTACAACTTAAACTTGATAATTGGGAACAGTATAAAAAACAATAAAATTATGATACTTCATAATGCAAACTTACGGATATTTATTTTAGGATAATATTTTTGTGTTCACCAAAAATCTTAAGGTACATCTATGTATGCATTTCTAAAATTTTATTCTTCCCCGAAAAATACTGATCGTGCACCAAATATTAAAGGTTAGGTTAGGTTATATTTTGGTGCACATTCAGTATATTTGGTGGAACACAGGCAAAATTAGGTAAATGAAATGGGAGTACTTTTAAATAAAATTGAAGTACTTTTAAATACCAGCCTTTATTTTAAGCCATAGCAAGAATATTTTCCTCAAAAAAAAAAAAACTCGTTTCCTAATTTCCGACACTCGACTCGGATATGGATGTATTTAGCAATAATTATGCTTAAAGGTGAGTATAGAATAGAGCATTTACTTGTAACAATACATCGAGCCGCTCTAATGTGTCACCCTTTCAGGAACCGAACAAAAATTTCACCAATGAAACTGACCGCGATCAGCACATCTAAACCTCGTTCAAGCAAGAGACGTCAGTGTCCATATTCCAGAACAATGGTGACAGAGTTCTTGAACGTGGTTCAAAGTACTATAACGATCTTTTCGTGCCTGTATTAAATTGTCGTTGTACGTAAACATTTGTGAAACTGTCATAGATATTGTATTGGTAAAACAAGATAGCAGCGTTATTCCCGATATTGGTCACGTGCCAAAAGTACTTTGTAGTGTTGTACTATCGCGGTCATGGACATCTGACCACCGTAAGGACTATTCTTGCTTGCAGCGCTCGGCCGCTTTAGTAACGCTTACCTAAGCTCATGAACCAATAGCATCGTAGCTTCCGATTTTCGCTGAGACCCTTGTTTTGGTAAATGAAAAAAAAAAGAAGACGGTATAAAAACCAGCCGAGGTGGTCAGAAATCTGTGATCATTGTAACAGAGCCTGAGATTTTTATATAAACAAAAGTTATTTTTTATTGGTCGTCATAAAAAAGGTCGGTAAACAGATGTGGCCATTGGGATGGTGAGTGGGATTTTGTTTTCAAAGTGGTCAGATGTCCATGACTGTATTAGTACATGTGCTGATCGCGTTCAGCTTCATTGGTGAAAGCCCTAAGTCTGAAACGACATAAAAGTTTGCTTGATCAAGATTCCGTCGATAACATAGTCAGTGTTAAATAGTTGATACATGTGATATTGATTTATTTAAGTTTACTTTTAAGGCATAGTAGGGCTAACAATTTTGTTTTATGAAAGAATCTTATAGACTTCTGTACACTGCTGAAAAAGAGTGACCCGAGATTGACTTAACGTCATCATTTGCATCCTAATTCTCTCCGACTGACAACTCCGCTGGACATATTACTTTGACATTGATAAAACCAGCGCAATATTATATAAGGCCACGCGTAACACTAAACCGTGCGAGTCCCGTATCAAGTACTGCGCTTGTTACGCGCGTAAAACGCCTACATAAATGGTCGGAATGTTTACGCTCTTAAAAACTCGTAGATAAGTCACGTTTTTTGGATATGCACATTGCACATACTCCTCATACATTAAAAAGCGTTGTTGTATGATATAACAAGTGTACAGAAGACTTATTGTTAGGGCTTTCGTATTATGATAGTCTTGTAAAATTTTAGTTATTTGGTCGCCTTTCATTGTTTAAGTATAGAAAATCTTTAATTAATATTAAAGAAATAAATTTCTCAAATCAATTTATTTCAATTCAATAAAAAATACAAGCATTTTAATGTTATAAACGCCTTAAACAAAATAAATGTATTACAACAAACAAAATGTTTAGCCAAATGATATTTCCATGTTTATACCTTTTGGGCCAATATGACTTATAATGATGTGCATATATGATTTAACTCAGAAAGTCCAAGTATTTATTGTTAAAGTCTAATATTTTCCTTGCTAATTATCTCTTAATTTAATTAAAAATTTCATAGACGGGGTATTTTTTTCTAGCCAGTTTGTCCTTTAAAAATGATAGAATTGCATTGAATAGATTTAAAATATTTCAAGACTTGTAGACTTTCTGAGCGAAATCTCCCAATATAGTTATTGTCAAAGTGACCATGTTTCAAGTAATTGCATATTTTAACGAATTGTTCAATTACTATAAAAAATGGCCACTTTTTAATAGTGATTAACCGCTGCCTTATATAAGTTACTTTCAGGTGCAGAAGTAAAAAAAATTGTAATAAAATCACGAAAATAAATAAAAAATAGTACTTTTATAATTTGCGCTGAGAAGTGTGTAAGACATTACTCACGTAAAATTTGGGACTCCCCAAAACTTTTTGACTTAACTGAATCCCATAATCGTATATGTACTTTAGTTTGACCGATACCGCTGTACCACGCTTTAGGAATGCGCGGCTAGGCGGGGGGCGGGACGTTGGGAGCTTTGACGAATGAGCGGCCTGCACTTTTTGCCCCTTTTTGCGTCAACCAATAAAACAAAAATACATAGGAATATTTTGTTTAAATAAATTTCTCAGGCTCTGTTGCAATGATCACAGATGTCTGACCATCCTATTTCGGCCAATAGAAATAGAACAATAAAATACTCCCAGGTTGATGTGCTTATGTAAGTGTTACTTTAGCGGACGAGCGCTGCAAGCAGAAATAATCCATACTAAGACATGGTACAGAGGTATCGGTCAAACTATATATTAAATAACGGACAGTAATTATTATTCATCTGCCTAGCCTTTTCCCAACTTTGTTGGGATCGGCTTCCAGTCTTACCAGATGCAGCTGAATACCAGTATTTGGATGAATACATTAATTATAAACGTAAATACAAACAACAGTCAGTAAAGCCATACTAACTTCTCTTACAAAATTCATAATGATATTATTTGGATTAGGTTTCTTAGTTTTAGAATTCGAAGAACCAGCATCCAGTTGCATACTTCATTTTAATAATTAATGGGATGCCAAAATCGGTGTAAATCATTTCATAAAATCACTTTTGCACAATACAATCCAAGGGAAAACGCAGATGACTGAGAATTATTGGGCCCAGTTTTGGATTACATTAAAGGCTGACGCAGATTAGGGCGGACCGTATCGCATTGCAAAAATCCTTCTACACCAATTTCATACACTTACAGGCGGGCCATATCGCGGCTTTTTTGTATTGAAATTACCACCCCTACCTAGTTGATATTCCACCAACTCGCACTAAGCGTTTTCAAACGTCTTTTATAATGCGCGCAGCAAAGGAGTGGAACTCTCTGCCTGCGTCTGTGTTTCCGAACGCATACAACCCTAATCTATTCAAAGTGAGAGTGAACAGGCTTCTTCTGGGTAAGCTCACTCCATCGTAGACTTTGTCTCTGTCATCCAGACCTAGACTAAAGTCAAGAGCAAACCCATAGTAAAATATATAAAAAAAAAAAAGAAATGCGATGCACTGCGGCTGTAATGAGCGCTTAGCTTAATATGACAAGGGAATCTTTTATATCGTCGCATTACAGTAAAAACCTCGTATATGCGAAAAAGGCAACTTTATAGGGGATGAAAAACCACGCCCTGTAAAATTTTATTACCACAGCTTCTTCAAATATGTGTCTGTGTGCAATATTCAAACTCGTCATAGGTGTCAATACAAGTTGCAAAACTTTTTTTGTGTGAAACTAGGACGTGCGTTGCGAGGAACCAAAAGCGCATACCCGAGGTTTTTACTCGCGTGTAAAACCGCAAATACAAGATTCTATGTAGTCACAATATACTCGTTGCGACTTTAAGACCTCTTATGTGTCACTTTTGACAAAATCACTTTCTTACGCCAGCCTTTTTCACATTTTGAAGCTCTATCGAATGCAAAAACTCTCATGTGTATACGCCGATTTAATCATTTCTTTACCAATTTCAAGATCTATCAATGTGTTTCCTAATAAAATGTCGGTGCTTAAAATATCGATTTTCTCATAAAGTTGAATTTTATACATAAGAGATCTTAAGTCGCAACGACGATATGTCGGTTAAAGTCAAATAGATCACTCGAAATGAGGATAATAATGTTGGTAACTGACAAAATAATCAAATGGGTGATTATCGATTAATTATTATCGAACCTTCATAAATTCAGTCATCTGCAGTCTTCGCCATATTACTTCTGCACCTCTTTTGTAATTTTAATACAATATACGACTAATGTTATACGTTTAAGTTTTGAAAATAAAGCTATGTTGAAGTCAGATGCGTGTTTTGTTCATCGCCGTTCTGGTTGTGTCCTCACACACCGAAAAACTATAATAAAATTAAAACTTATTCTCCTGACAAACTTATGTGTGCGTGTGGCGCTTATTGAATAGGAAACGTCAAAAATCTGTCAAATCGAATGCATTGCATTTCAGTTCTCTATAACGCCACACTCACGGATAAGTGATAGTTTGTTGGTCTACATCATTGGGTTCCCAACCAGTGGGACGTGCCCCCCCTTGTGAGACGTAGTGACCCAAGAAAGGGCGCGACGGTTCCAAAAATAAACTATATATTTATAAATTGTCGTGTTTTTGGTATTATAAAAGGTTAAGGCTAGATAGATTTCTGTTTGAATGATTAAAAGACAATCTAACCTATCCGATCAGGGCAAACAAAGTCGAGCTCGCTACGCTCACTCTCATTGTTCAGCTTTTCTGCATGTCGATAAAATACCTCAGGGGGGCGCAGAGATTTCAAAAGTAGTTGGGGTGGCGCGAAGTTTGGGAACCCTTGGTCTATATCTTTATATAAAGGTTGGAAAAAAAAAAGACCGTGGTTGGAGGAAAAGTACCCTTAATATTGATGATGGCAAAGTTTACTGAAAGGAAACATTCCTTTATTTTCAAAAATAATTTAAACTGCATTTAAAGATTTTTGATAAATCACCTGCTTGAGCCGGGAATAGAACCGGTGAAATGTGAAAGCAAAACATCCTGTATTTTATGATACCAACCGAAAGAGTCATTCATAAGGATCAATTCCTTTTAAACAACATAGTATCTTAAATGAAAGTTTTTTTTTTTAAACTTTAAATGCATTTTTAATTATTTTTGAAAATAAAGGAATGTTTCCTTTCAGTAAAATTTGCCATCATCAATATTAAGGGTACTTTTCCTCCAACCAGGGTTTTTTTTTTCCACCCTGTATATAATTCTTCTGTCCGTGTGTATGTGACTGAACTCCTAAATGGCTGGACCAATATTGATGTTTTTTTTTTTGTGTGTGTATTTGAATAGGTCCTTGGATGGTTAAGATTCACAATTGGACCCAGTAGGTGGCGCTGCGATCGAGATCTAGGAAACGGGACAACGTCTGGCCGGTCAGCTAGTTATGTATGTGTCGCGAGTATGGGCAGAAGAAATACAAGCTTACTGCAAATATAATTTCTTTAAATAAATACGTGGCTTAAATTAGAGTTTATGATGAATGACACTCACTAGGGCTTCTCTCTAGTAAGCCAGAATTGCTTGGTTGGGTCAACGTGGGTCCTCAACTGCTTGGCATCCCATGTTACAGTGTCCTTGCGCCATTCCGGAGACACGTAGGGCATTACTAGAGGTTCTATGAAAACCTGTAACATGGCATGGTAATTTAATACTTATCGGGAGGAATAAAGGCTGTCGGTTCATGGCGAATTTTACCAAATTAAACTGAACGCAATCAGTACATCTCAACCGCGTTCAAGAGCTGTCAGTGTAAATATTTCACAAAAATGGTGGCACTCTGGCAACTGGTGGCATGGTGCTCTTGAACGCGATTAATGACTTGATCACACGTAACGAGTAGATGGGCGAGACAGTGCTCTCGGCCGAGTGCTTGGTACGTGTAAACATATCGCCGATTGCTCGACCGAGTTAAAGGGCGAGGCAGTCACTCGGGCCCTGTTCTATTTACTAGACCGAGTGCCCACCCCCGCGCTTACCCGCATTGACTTGCTTGCCCACTCGGCAGGTATAAACATGCACTCGGTGCGTACTCGCCACTAGGCACACTCACGTTGCTCGGAGTAGGTATGTACGCTACCGTTTCCCGCGATTTTTGTGAACTAGCGGATTGCGTCGGTCCCAAGTAAAAAAATGTTATAATATATTTATTTATTTTTTGCTAGTGGACCTGTGAGCGCCCTTTTAATTCAGTTACACATTGTATAGGTATTGTGTAGGTCCTGTGAAGGTACTAAATCTCTCCTCGCTTTTGGGAGCTAATGGATTGAAAACGTCAGCAAAAGTGCTGATTTCCTAAAGGCAGGCACAAATCCTATCATGTTCCTAAGGTTTTGGCACTGGTCTTGCAGTCGGCCGTCTGCTTGACATCAATCCTATGGGACTGCTGTTGTTGATGGTTTACCCGCCACCGCGCGGGTGACCCAAGGTGATCTAAAGTACCTATGCACCGAGTCTCAAGCTTCCTTAGTCGCCTCCTACGATTCCCACTGGACGAGATGGGGTGGTCACATACTTACTCCGGACCGGCTAGTATGACAATAAGGGGTACAAATTAATAATAGTTTCTTATTCTATTCCTTTCTCTCACCGGTCTGCACTTCGAGTAGGCGTTTGGAAGCGGGGCCTTGACATTTTTAAAGTTGGCTCTCGCCACTGCCTCCCTTTGCGCTATTGTCGTCGTCGTCAAATAGATGTTGTCGACGATCATTTTACGATCCCTACAAGTAGTGTGCTTTAGAGAATAACATAATCATCATCACCATAATCAGCCTAAAATATTCCCACTGCTGGGACACAGGCCTTCTCTCTTCGAGAGGGAGTGGGCTATCTGCCACGCCGGCCCAATGCAGGTTGGTAGACGTCACATGTCTTGGAATTTTTGGTTCTAGGACATGCCGGTTTCTCACTCTCCCTTTCCTTTGTCCACTCAACTCGATAAAGTATATGGATCAATCCCTTCTATATGCGTCAAGTTCGTCCCGCCATCTACTTACGTCTGGCCGCGATGACGTTGGACGTATTCAGGAAAACCCATGTTGTGGTGGTCATACCTTTTTTTTTTTTTTTTTTTACGCTGAGAAATGCATTATGCATGCCCGCTCGTCGGGGGACGAGACGGGGTATGTGGGACTCCCTGCCAAAATGGCAGAATACCCACTAAAACTCAGCGGAGTTCCCTCATCGCCTTGATGGGAGGGTCATGGGAAACCGGCACAGCCTTTACGTCCACAACCCTCCCGGCGCATGCCCGCCTAACTGGCGGGCCCCGCATGCCCCTCAGCCTGGGGGCGATATGGGAATGACCGGGAACACCTGGCCATTCCCGTCCGACACTGGTAGAGGCCTGTGCAATACAGGCAAGGGTGCCCCCGCACCCGTTGCCTGCTGGCCTCCACCTGGGACCTCGCGCCAGACGATCTCGCGTCCAGGCGCCCCTGGTCCCCCCGCAACGGGTCAGGTTAGTGGCCCCGCCGCCTACCACTTTTCGGCCGCAGAGGATAGGGAGAGCGGCCAACGCAATACCGACACTCCTCTTCCTCTGCGGCCCCACCGCGTCCGCCATTCAACGGTGGCGACCCCGTCAAGGCCGCGGAAGGTAGGGAGAACGGCTCACCGCAATACCGGCACTCCTCTCCCGCCGCGGCCTCCCACACTCAGCCGCGATGCCGCCCATTCGACATCGCGGCCCGCCTCAGTTGCGATGTCGCCAAAGCGGCACCGCAACCTACGGCCGCTACGTCGTCGGCTTAGCCGCAAAAGCCCTGACGAGCGGCCCCCTCCTCGGGTTCCTCTTAGCTTCACCGTGGCCCTCCAAGCCACGGCTACTGAGCCCCCCCGCCTCGACAATGCGGGAACCCACCGGGGGGGGTGGTGGTCATACCTACGTTAAATTAGTTAACCTAAATGAGCTAGAAATAGAAACGAACTAATGCAGATGCAGCCGGTGTTAACGCTGGGTCAACACGCACATATGTCTTTATTTATACATAGGGTTGCTATAAATTTCAGCGACCAATACGGGACGTTTCAAACAAATCAAATAAAAAAGTAGAAATCGAAGTTTTAACTTTAAATCAACACGTTTATATTTTGGCCCAGTCATTTTGAGCTTGATTTTACTTTTGTAATGATCTCGTTTTCTATTTTAATATATGTATTCATATAACTGGGCGCCAGGGCGCATGTCATTTTTAAGTGTAATGACAAATAAAAGTGGATTAAAAAAAAAAATGGTTTCTACCGATAACCTGTTTCCGAAATCCGATAACCGAAAATATATATAGGTATACATATTTTTTTTTTTCAAAATTCTTGATATCGGGACGTGTAGCACAGTAGCAATACGGGATTTATACAGGCAGAGGCAGTGTGGCGATTAGGGTATCACATTAATTGAAGTCACGTATTCTACGTTACGTATTTTATTTTAAACATACACAATATTAAAATACCTAATTAATAACAATTAGGTAACATTCTACCCATGAGACCTTTTTTTTTTCTACTATGAGTTTGCTCTTGACTTTATTCTAGGTCTGGATGACAAGAGACAAAGTCTACGATGGAGTGAGCTTACCTTTTTTTTAGTTTTAGTAGGTATTTAACAATTAAACTTAATTTGTGATTATGTATTTGGTATCTAACAATACCACAAAGTTTGTGTTGAGTTGTTAATACCACCGCGTCTGGTATCAAGAGTGGTTTATTTCGTGTCAATTTTTACGCTATTTATTTTGTTTAAAAAATTTAGTCTTCTAATTTTAGTAAAATTATTTATTTTATTATTTGAACAGACTAATAACAACTTGTAATAACCACCGTCTTATTTAATGTGATAATCTAAGTACCACTCTGTATTTTTCTAATGGGGAATACCAATAAATGTATCCTCCAAAAACTTTTTAATCTCCAATGCTTTTTCTCATTGGAACATTTGGCAACGAAATAATCAAAGCTCGTCCCTCCACTTTATGATAAGATGCCTGTGCCTTACTGAGGGATAATAACAGGCCGATAATCTTCGATCAATAACCGGTAATAATTAAAACTGTGTAACATACGGCTCTTGGATGGCATCCAAATCATTCGCTGGAGACTTCATTAAGACTTTGGGACGAGACTTCTGTACTTTCGCACGGTCCTCATCCTGTGGTTTTTCCTGTAGAAGTTAGAGGCAAAATATCGATGACAATGGACAAGTGGCTTTTATTAAGACTGAATTGTTCATCCAATCCTCATAGTGTGGATTATTCCACCTTATGCAAACGATGATCAAAACAAATCACTACCTACCTAATTGATTTGTACATTTACTTAGTCAAACACTTTTTTGGGTGGAACCCAAAGTATTGATCCCTAGCTGCTGCCCGCGGCTTCGCCCGCGTGGTTTTTTGTTTCGGAGATTAGCCGGAACAAAGAGACTACCTACCAGAAAACATTTTAAAATGTGTTTTTTTGTTAAAAGTACCGTATACCTACTTTCATATTATTATGCATTTAGTAAAAAGCTGTTGTTTTATACAAACAAACACTTAAATTTTATTTATTTTGGTGGCACACGCATTAATTGTGTCCGAACTACTCTTTATTTCTTAGAAAAACTCACGCAAAACTTACGTATCGTTCCTGCATTTTCCTAGGGTCTCTTCGAATTATAGGGTCAGGTCTATGAAACGTGTCAAACGGAATATTTGGATCTCTCCATGGTGTCAGGGCATGGACGTCTTTTATTGGGACAAAATCTGGCCTGGGCTTTCTTTGTTTTTCGCGTATGGTCCGATATTTAATTGACTCCTGAGGCCTTGGTTCCTTAGTCTGATAGCAGTCCGTGTATGTAGTTACTTTACGAAAAAGGAGGGTGTCATATTTTCTATCAAGATTCGGCATTCCAACAAATTGTTTTATAAATATTGAATATACATTAAAATAAAATTCTAGAAAATAAATAGGAAGTCATGAAAAAACATGAAAATCATATGAAGATGAAAATACAATACAACAAAATCATGTCAAACTCAAAATGTGTCACTTGGATACAAAAATTATTTTTATTAAAAAAAAGTCCCAGTATAATGTAGAACTTGCGTTTGAAAAAGTTTGGATCTATTTTAAAAGGAGCATCAAAAAAAGTTTTTTTTTTTCATAAATTGAAAAAAAAATTGGAATGTATAATTTTAAAGGCTCCGAATATGAAGCCAAGAACCGTTTTCAGTTCAAATATATTCGTTGCGTTCACGCGGCCAGCGACGGAACTGTCAACTGAGTTGATATGCAAACTGGCCTGGCCTAGTGTCCTGGCCCAGGGTGTACAGTCCTTTTACAGTTATTTTATCTCTGATAGCAACAACCCAAAAGTAACCATAATGGAACAGTAATAAAAATCAATGTGATTTCGACAGTGATCACATTGATCTTCGACATCCGATTTTCGACAGTATTTACAGAATATGGATATTTTTAAGTTGTTGTGTTGTTGAAAGTTCCTAACAACAACAAAAAATAAATAAAAAGCCTTTTTATTTATATTTTAGCCATTAGCTAGTCTCTAGACTAGCTAATGCCTAAAATATATACACAAAACTTTTCGAAGTAATTTATTAGGTAGATTAGTAACTAAAAATTCCTAACTAACAAAACTTGAAATATAAAAACTAAAATAAGATCATAAATAAATCGACATTAATTCCCTTTATAAAGTTTTTTATAAAGTTTTTCTGCCATCTCAGTATTAAATGAATATATCAAATTAAATCTATTCATGACCAGTTCTCATTCCTATATTAAATCTAGTAAAATTAATCATACAGCCATCCTCGGTACCTCTGTAGGTACTTATAATATCAATGTGTTCCGGTCCTCATCTGGTGACGCATTTTTCTATCAGCGTCTACTATTTCTGTATCTCTGCACACTTGGCACCTACGGAAAAAAAATCAAAGCTTAAAAATGGCTCTTCTATGCCCAAATATGTAGTAGATAATTTATAATTATGTACTAAAAATAAAAAAGGAAAACAAAACAGATATAAATAATAATAATAATCTCCACCGCCGTATCTCTACGTTCACAATCGTGGTGGGGCTTGCGCGCTCCGAACTCTAGGTCTGTGCCGGTAAAGTTTACTTTGCCGAAACAAGTCTTAGGGTGAGGAGCCAGACCAAGAGAGATACGTTAACCCGCAGGGCAGCATGTGGCGAGCTGATCGGCAGTAGCGACCCCACGGACCCTATCTCCCGGGAGAAGTCATGTTCCTCATCTCTGGCTTGCCTTTATTGGCCGGCTGAAGTGAACACTGACGAGAAGCTGAGCTCCCACCTCATTCTCGCCTTGCAAACGTGCTCGGAGGAAGGAAGTATTCCAGTAAGATGCTGGTGGGGATCTAGACCGTACTTTCGGGATTGTCCTGATAGCCGTGGAAAACCTCTCCACTCCCCAAGCCCCTCAGGATATGTTGCCCCCTTGTTGCTACGTCACTATGTGCTAGCGACTGTTTCCGGGGGTCCATTATTGAGTGTGCAAGTAACCCCCTGCCATTTTATCCGTGTATTGTATGTATAAAACATTGGTCAGGCAGGGGCCATAGTCCTTTCATATATTTAGGTAACCAGACCACTTTAGCCACCCAATTGCAGAGTCCAAAATATTTTTTTTTTCGTACCCTGCAATTGTCCCACACCAACCGGGGTATTGTCCTTGGGTGCACTTGCATAGTGCGTAAAGGGATAATCGTCGGTTGGTGCCATAATTCATTGAAAGCGTCTAAGGGGCCTCCGCGAGTTGGCTTCGGCCCCTCGTACGCCTTCCAAAGGTGCGGGTCTCCAGGGTCCCGAGATAGTTATGCCAAAAGTAATAATAGTTACAAGATAATGTTAGAGTTTGACAATTTCATGTTGCCAGTAGAAGCTTTTTTTAAAATTGTCGCCGTCTCCTTGTGACAAGACTCGCTGGCCACACTCTTAAGGTAATTTTTTTGCTATTTTCATTAGCTATGTGGTATTAGGCTGGCTGTGCGTTGTCTGTTCGTCAGTTAGTTCAGAAGTTTGTATACGGAGGTGTTACGTACGGGTAAGGCAAAGTTGTACATGAAACATATTTGGCGAAATGTGTGTAAACTGTACCTACTAGGTACATATATGTATATTAAGTACACCCGCATTACGTCAGTTATGTTTAAGTCCCAGGCGAGCCTATTGCCGTCAACCGGGTCCAAATCCAGACTCCGGGCTGCTACTGAGAAATTCCAGATGGAAAAACCGAATAACACTTTGCCGACCCAGAAATCCCACCCAGGGCTTCATTGTCAACAGTAGCGTTTGCAACCACTAGACTAACGAGGCAGTAGGTGTGGTATAGGTACACCTCTGCCTTACTCTTTGGGGAATACGAGCGTGATGTGATGTTACGTGTTACGTACGGAGGCAACTTCTGCCCCAGCCAGAACTCCTTGGTGGTATCGCAGTAAGTCCTCAGCTGCTTTCCATCCCACGGGACAGTCTCCATTCGCCATTCCGAGGACACATAAGGAAGGTTCAGTGGCGGTAACTTTATCTGAAATGTGATTATGCTATGTTGAATCAGGAATATTGGTACAGTTTTGTTGCCGTCTTAATCCTGGGGACGAAATTTTGTTTTAAAAGTGTCCGTGGAGTTTCTTGCCCGTTCTTCTCCATAGGAACCTACTACTGGGATGGGCAACTAGCTTCATCTTTCTGACTGACCGACCCCTTGATAATTCAAAAGTGCCTGTAATTGGTTTATTTGCCAAAAATGATTTGAGTTTTTTTAGTTTGGGTTTGATAAATCTATATCTGAGGCGAAAAATGGTCAATATCTACTACATTTTGCAGAAGAAAAGTACAGCAGCCTGAAATTGTAAGGTAGTTCTTTTCTCACCAATTCACTGCGATTTGCAAGATTAAATATTTTCTTTGGGACTCGTCAAGCTTCATTGTCATGGCAATTTTCCGGTTAGTCACCACAGAGAAACTCCAGTTTACAGGACTGGTGTAGCAGTGGATGGGCTTGTCCTTCCCAAAAAATGCTGTAGGTACTTACTCCCTGTTATAATGCACATTCATGCTATCATTATTTATAATAGATCTCTGGATGAGCTCTGAACGTCCGTATTTAAATAATCGAAACAAATATTCTGTTAAAAATTCCAAAGTTACCTTTTTGTTTTAGATTTTAGGACCTTAGCCACCAGTTATTAAAACAACAAACCGGGTTAGCCGGAGCCGGCAGTCCTGGCAGCGGCGCTTTCACCGTGAAGTAGTCTGAGATCGCTTCCCTCGTGGCACTTGTCATGCTACTGGTATACATGTAGTCGCTCAGGATCTGGCGCGTGCGAGGGTTGGTTACGTCATCCATGCTGACTGCGGGCGTCATCACTAGGCGGGGGCGGGTCCTAATAGACTCCTCCTTCTCTTCATCCGGTGGTTTCACCTAGATTATAAACTGTATAGTAATGAACAGGCCTGAATTTGTTCCACTTGAGGGTGGGACATTTTAAGGTTTTTCAATAAACAGAATGAGCAATGATTTCCAGTCTTATCACACTTCTTAGCCCACTTCAGCAATCACAAAATACGTAAGCGCTAAACATATTTAAATCATCATTGTCTCCGTTATCGTCAAACGATTGATAGAAACAGAACTATGTTTAAAGTTACAAGGCACCACTGACTTTTCGGATTCATATGCGTATTGTATATTATCATCATAACTTGCTTAAAAAACGGTGAAGGAAAACATCGCGAGGAAGCCTGAGAGATATTTCTCGACGGCATGTGAAGCCAAGTTAGAATGGGCGGCATAAGAACGAGAGATGGAGGTACAAAATATTTCCTCTCACAGAGCAGAGGCCTTTCCACCAGTGGGGACATTGTAACACATTAGGCTCATTATGTTATGCTATACCTACAAACTATAACGTTTATACAGCTGCTAGATTTACAATGATGTATCTCTCGAACTTACATACGGTTCCTGCACTTTAGTCGGGTCTGTCCCAGTAATTGGTTTACGTGAGTGCATCAAACTGAACGGCACACCCACGGTTCTCCAAGCAGCCAGTGTGTGATGATCTTTAAGCGGCGGCGGCCTAATCCTTAAGCACTTCGGCTTCTCTTTGTACTTAGTAAATGTTGGAGGAACGATTTGGCCCCCGCGAAAATCTGTTCTGTTAGTAGTTTGGTAATTAAATAGCATTGTTTCCATTCTGTCTTGTACGTCAGGCATTTGGATTTATTATCAAAATGAAACACGCTAAAACTTTGAGTTAGTTAAATATATTTTCTTGGATTGTAGGAGATTTTCATGAGTTTTTGCTTCGATTTGAGCCGTCAATGTGACAGACTGTGACACAGCCAAAACGTCTTGAATTTTTGATTTTAATACTTAGGTACTTTTTATACTTTGTATACTTGTGTTTTTTTTCGAAACAATGTGGAACACTTCTAAATAAAACAAACAAATCATAATTTAAATAATTTATTTTAAAATTCATCAATAATTTTACACCATGTAATAAACATTTCAAACTATTCAGATAATACCACAAAATAAAATTAATAATAATTTATTATCACAAAATTGATAAACCATAGACAATATGGAATCTCTGGTTACAGTAATATCTGCTTAATGGACCCCTTAAATACCCAAAAAAACAAATAATATTTAAATAATATCATTAATATTTATAGTTCAAGGACATTAATTATTATTTTTATGACTTCAAAAATATTATCCATATATATGTTAATTTTTAGGAAAGATAAAGAATACGTGATTTTTGTTTGACAACGTGTCGCAAGAATTGGATTAGCCGTTTAGGAGATAGCAGTAGAATGTTGGCAACAAATTAATTTTGAGTTTTGTAGAATCTACTTACCAAAATTTTTCTTTTACTATACGAGATCAAAATCACATAATACAAAAATATTAAGTAGTTTTTTTTTTATTTATCTTATATTAATCTTAGTATTGAATGCCAAAATATACATATTTTTTTTACATAGAAAGCGTTTATTTACTAGTTACATTCAATCACAAATTCATAGCATAAGAAATACAGCAGTCAAAAGTACAGTCGCCAGCACATTTGGTTATACGAAACTGTAAAATTTCTCCAAACGATTATAAACCTTAAAATATTGATGATTAAGTTAAAAATCGAATAAGAAAAATTGACTTTATGATCAGAATGTCTAACTTTCAATTCGTTCACGAAACAAAATGCCTAAAATTTATGTCTACACAGCAAATTGCCTAAGCTGTAAATCGCCTAGAGATCAAAATGGTTAACAAGCAAAATGCCTAAAATGCAATAATTTCTAAGTAGTCGAGATGGTAAAATAAACTCACACTCAGAACTGTAGGTTAGAACTGTGACCACACAACTTGTGCCAGAAACTCCCTTTTTTTCTCCTAAAATAATAGACATATTGCAAGGTAGACATTTTGGTTCATAGTCAGAATAAGGTTTAATTCAAATACTGTATAGACATAATTGCAAGGTAGGCATTGGGCTTCCTAGTCAATACAAGGTTTAGGCAATACATGGCATAGACGTTTTGATTTCTAGTCAGCATGATCATAAAGAAAAAAAAATTCAGTTTGTGGTAACTTGTGCTGGTGACTGTACATTACAACAATTAAAACCCCTGTTACCCAACACTACACGGTATTTAGGTGGTATTTTTTTGAATAATCCGCCTATAATGTTTACACTGCTGAGACACAGATCTTCTCTCTGAGAGAGCGAGTGAGCTGTAATCTACCACGCACGCCAAGTGCGGGTTGGTAGATGCCATATGTCTTCGAATTTTTGGTTCTAGGACATGCCGGTTTCCTCACAATATTTTCCTCCACCGTTTCGAGAAAAATGGTGATGAAATAACTTCACCATAGCAGTGAGCACTGGTGGCCCAGTAATAACGACCGCGACTTACCGAGTGGTAGGTCGTACGCTTTACTTTGTCATTTGTTTTTACGATGGGTTTGCTCTTGACTCTAGTCTAGGTCAGAGGTGACAGAGACAAAGTCGACGATGGAGTGAGCTTACCCAGAAGAAGCCTGTTCACTCTCACTTTGAATTCATTAGGCTTGTATGCGTTCGGAAACACAGACGCAGGCAGAGAGTTCCACTGCTTTGCTGTGCGCATTATAAAAGACGTTTGAAAACGCTTAGTGCGAGTTGGTGGAATATCAACTAGGTACCCCTACCTAGTTGATATTCCACCAACTAGCACTACGTCTAGATGTCCGATGGTAGAAGGGGGCCGGTGGAATGAGGTCGTGGAGTTCATGGGCATACTCGCCGAAGTACAATCTGTAGATGACCGACAAGCAGGCAACCTTGCGGCGATGAGCCAAGCCGTTAAGCTTGGCATCCACCAGTTTTACGTCGCCAATGAGTTCATTCCACCTAGTGTTTTTTTTTTTAATAGGATTTAGCTCCTCCCTTTCTCTTGTCACACCATCCCGATTTAGGGAAAAGGTCCCTGAATATCGTGTAGTGTATAGTACGCGTCAAACTTTATGGCGCTCTGAAGTGCGCTACTCGCTGCGCAGTACCGCACCCCTCACCCTGCTGACACGCGAACTCGTGACTGCGCAGCGATTCGCCTCATGTTCCGAGCAGCCATAAAGTTTGAATCGGGCTGTAAAAAGGCTTTTACTTCTTACTACCCAGTTAAACTACAGTTTCCAAGAAGAGCGGAGTCGTGTCCGCAATTAACTGGCGAATGACGACACTGAAACGTTATTTGTGAAAGTAAGTTGGTGTGTTTTTCTAGAGAGCGTTTTTTGACACCGTAAAGTCAAACCCCGCTGCCATCATTGTCATGATAGCCGGCACTGCGACCGTTATATGACGTTCACCGCTCTTCTAGGACACCGTAGCTTAACAGTACAAATACAAAACATGGGCTTCGTATCTCGTCGCCTTGGAGGGTAATGGAGCTATTCCACAGAACTACACTTCTGAGTTCTTCTTCTTCTGAGAGACATTTAGAAAATAAATGATACGTGTAAAATTATTTTAAAATAAGCCAGCGTCTCTAGCGGTAAAAAAAAAAAACTTGCTTACAGTTATGATATCTGTTAGATTTATTGACTAACTAGCTTTTGTCCGCGGCTCCGCCCGCGTGGATGTTGGTTATCGCGTAAAAAAGTAGCCTATGTCCTTCTCCATATCCCAGGCTATATCCCTGCCAAATTTTATGACTATCGGTCAGCGGTTTAGGCGTGAAAACGTAACAGACAAGAGTTACTTTCAAATTTCTAATATTAGTATGGATATAAACTATGGCTCTTTCTCAACACTTAAAAAAATTGTGGCTTAGCTCCGCTGGCCTCCAATACGACGATCTGTGTGATTTGCCAAAAATGGGACGGTGTCGTAAATTCGTGATGCGATTGGTCGAAATAACATGGCTGCAAAAGCGCATGTCGGCAATCACGCAGACACAAAACTCATGTATTGTAAGAAGGACTTTACTCTGTACAGTCGAACAAAGAGATTGGTATTCAAGCAGCTAACTTGCAACCACTTTTAAACAATGTTGTGAGTGATCTTTGTATCTTAAGTCTTTATAATCTTATAAGCCGTGTGCCCGTTGGGATTTCCCATCGACAAAAATGACTTAATTCCATACAAATGAATTTATCTTATTTCATTTTTTGTTACTTAGTAATATCTCATTGTATGCTGCACCGGTCGACGTCATCACGTCAACGCTGGCTATCGCTGAGGCTCTGTCTCGCATAGGGTCGCAGCATTATAGAAAATAAAGAACCGATTTGCGTGGATGTGACGCATATTTTCCCACAACTTGTTTTTTTTTGTATTTGTCCTCCTTTTTGGCGTCATGGTTTATTTTCATCTTTTTACAAACTTTCATCCCCTATTCCCCCCTTTAGGGGGGAAATAGGGGATGAAAGTTCAGTTAAATTTTCAGAAAAAAAGTTAAATCATTAGTTTTTGCTGACTTACGTTATTTAAGGATCTGTTGTGCAAAAATCGTACATCTAGACCCAGCGGTTTTGGTTGTACGTTGTCTGTCAGCGAATGAACGTATTTAAGATTTTTGTGAATTAGGTAATCGTAAAAAGTACTAATATAACGCACACAATCTGCCTAGCCTTTTCCCAACTATGTTGGGGTTGGCTTCCAGTCTAATCGGATACAGCTGAATACTATTATTTTAAATGAAGCGACTACCTCACTAACCTTCACAACCCAGTCAATGGGTAATACGATACCCCTTGGTAAGACAGGTTGTCAGACTTTCGGGTTTCTGACGACCCGTAACGACTGTCAAAGATCCACCAATGACAATCGAGACCAACGGCTTAATGTGCATTCCGAGGTACGCAGGAGTCTCGGTTTGTAAAGATAGTCACGCATCGACGGACCAACCCCGCGTAACTTAGCGTAGCTTAACCTGATGGATCGATCCGTGTGGTTATTATTACTTAGCCACGAGTTCCTCCTAGATAATATAACGCCCACAATTAATTCAAATGAATATTGCCTGTGTAGTGGAATGATAAATATGTTTTGCCTGAATACCAAACTCTTTGATCGACTGTACTACGTACTAGACAAACTCGCAGAAAACCTTTCCACATCAGAGCTTTGATAACAGACGAACGACCCTCTGTTACGTTTAGCGATATTATTTTCTGTACAAGATTCGACAAAAATCTGTTCTGCGTTTATTTAGTCGATATAGCTTGTCTATTACGTATTACCTATATTTAGGCCTGTTTGCACCAAAAATCCCTAAATGCGATTAACGCTAATCATATTTAAAACATCATTCTGTCACTTTTATCTTCAAACGATGAATTGATAGAAAAATAATAGAAAGTAAATACGTTTATTTGCGGTAAACACAAAAAAGAACCAGTTGGGGGAAAATATGATGAAAATATGGTCACATCCATGCAAAACGGCCATCGCTCAGCATAATGCTGAGCCTAATGGGAGACAGCTCCAGCGCTGCTTTTCAGCGACAGCCGGCGCTCAAGTGATGACGTCGACCGGTGCAGCATACAATGAGATAAAAATAAGGAATAAAAATAAAATTAATACCTACACAAAATTTCATTTATGTTTATATAAAAATAATATTTAAAATGGCAACATTCCGTTCCGTCGTACGAATGATGTTTTAAATTCGTTTTAGAACTAAATGTATTTAGTGACCTGTAGTGGAAGCACGCCATTTAGATGATCTTAAATGCTGTTCATATGTTTTTCTTTCAAACTAGTTTTATTACTTACTACATTAAGGTCAAATCACAATCTTCAGTTATCCTATAATTATGAAGGTGGCTTAAATTTTCATTTTAATATAATATTTTCTTAACAGGACAATTACAGCTTCTACATAAGAATTGGATCACAATGCAGCAAAATACCTATGACCTACCCCTAACGAGCTGGCATAATTACGTTATTATAGTAATTGGGTTTTATACACAATGGCTTGTCTGTAGTAATGTGTATTATAAAAAAGGCAACCAGCTTATAAGGTGTATCCAACTATCAAAGAGTGTCACACTTACCTCCGCTTTCTAGACATTTTCAAATGAAATGATTGTCAAATCCCATTTTGCTTTTAAATACACTTTAAGTCTCTGTTTGTAATTTCAAAATAACAGCCTTTACTAGTCATTATGAAATATATAAAGTAAATAAAACAAAAAACAAAAAAAAAAATTGTCTGTCTCTTTGTTCAGGCTAATCTCCGAAACGGCTTGACCGATTTTGACGGGACTTTGACTGGCAGATAAGTGATATTATAAGAAGTAATTTAGGATACTTTTACTTGAGACTAGCTGCTTCCCGCGGCTACATCCACGTGGCTTTTTCTAAATTAAAAGACAAGCCACGCGGGCGAAGCCGCGAGGCCAGTGTATTATATGATCCGTGGTTTTACTATTGGTCCACCAAAAAAGGGTAACTATTACGTATCAGAGCTTTAAGAAAATGGGAGGTTTAGCAGTATTTTACAGGATACATCTGCGCAAACTGCTAAGGCACTACAATGCAGTAAATTGTATTCGACGTATGAACCATTATGTACAATACCCAAAATAACATAAACAAAGAAAACCGTTCAGGTACATTGTTTCGGTATAAATCTCAATGATTATCAAAAAAAAAAAAAAAAACTACTATTAAAAGGTGCATTTAGATTAAACAAGAATAGAGCAAACGCAAAGGCGAAGTTTAAGTTCCATTATAACCAGTGGATGTTGCATTTTGTGGGGACGAAATGTTAAGTCTTTGTTTACAGTAATTTGATTTAAATCCACCTTAAGAAGAATGTCGGACAATAACTACCCAATTACCTACAGTAATAGTTTCAAAGTGCGTAAAAGGAATACTTGCAAAACAACACTATAATTACATATATATTTTGCAGAAATTTAGAAAAATAAATTACGTAAACTATTAAACCTACCTACTTAACATTAAAAAGCACACTTTCAGTCTATGCCCCGCAAAGACTACGTTTTATTTACATAAATATATTACAAATGTATTTATTTTACATATTTAGCTAAACTGGTAATTAATTAAATATTATATTTAATTAGTTTGCTGATAGATGTTCACATTGCCCGAGTAATGCTTTGGTTGGGCAATATTGATAAATTGGGCTACATTATTTTGGTCCTACACTACACACATTAAGGTAGCTTTTATTGCAATAAGTATACTTTAAACACAGCAAGTCTTGATTAAAAATTCGTTTACTGAAATAAATTAAAACCCGATCTATCAAACCGCCATATTTACTTCCTCCTCACTCAATTAAATCCACACTAAAAACTTAAAACATTCCTAAGGCCCACATAATCGGGTTATCACGTATTATCAAAAATCTAAAACTTAAAACCATAAATAGGATACATCCAAATACATTTTGACACCTTAAAATTGACAGAAAAATTGGCGCCAACTTTGACGTTTCAAAATGGCCATCTAACCTCAATTGAAATATAATTGCAATAACACCACAAGAAGGCATTGTAGAAAGAGTAGAACAGCCGAGGTTACAAAATTAGCTAGATTTTTGTTATTGCCATACTTATTTGTATGTTTTTGTCAATCTGGGACTTTTATTTCGGCCCAGATTGGACAGAAGGGTGACGCGGGGCCTCCCCAGGACCAGCCTCTAGGTATGGCTAAATGGCTTAAACCTGTTTTGATGGCACCTGAATGTCCATTGAAGTTGGTACTGTCCAGCATGCCAGGACATAGGATGCCGCTTTGGCCCGTAGCTTTGACATCGACTGTAGTTATAATGTCTTCGCTCAGTACTGATTGGCAGGTTTTGAATGCTGAAAAAGATAAAAACAAATTTAAATTACATATGCCATCATTTTACAGTTGCAATTCACACATGTAGGTACAATCTGCGCGGTTTTCCTGTTGTCTATCAAGTGGTCGAATGAAACGAAGGAAGGTTAAATCCATGATCTAAACACGAGGCGAATTGAAAGGCTGATCATAAGATTTTGTCTTATGATCAGCCTTTCAATTCGCCTCTTAAGGCTCCTACAAACAAGCGCGACACAAAGGCACCGCTTGTCGCGCGACACGCCTAGGAGCCTTTATTGTTCATAGGATAGGTTACTGTAGTTGTTTTCAATATATTATTCTATTTTCAACTACGTATATTACCATGATTACAAACAGGACAGTTTATTGCAGTTATAGGGGTTTCTATGCGTCATCTACTTGACTTTTTGACGCACAAAAATAATATGAGTAACAGATTTTAAAAATATTTTTTGCGTAACCTGGAATTAGAGAAATTGGTAATTTTATAATTCAAGGTTACTTCTACGTGTACGCAGAAAAGTTTTCAGATCTAATCATTTTGTTAATAGGCACCTACACTCTTATGATAAAATCGGCTAACACCTGGTTTCTGAATTGATAATTTTAATTAATGAGTACTTTGGCATTACTTAAGGCGAAAGCCTGCGAAATCCGTAATATCTATGCAACTAAAAAAAAAAGAATTACGCGGGCTACATCGAAGGAATCTCCTTAAGTGGGTAAAGTACGATTATAATAGCTTAGGACTCGAGATATAGCACAATTGGACCATTAGCTATCGTGACTCTTAATTTTTTTCATTCGGGGGGGAAGGGACTACTACATTTCCAAGTCATTGTATGCCGGATAAAACCCTTGAACAAATAAAGCTCTTAAGAGTCTATACAACCTCAGCACCACCTCACTCTGTATCTCGCTCGCACACTATTGCTACCGGTCACGCGAGCAAGCGAGACAGGGCGGCAGGAAAAAGGCTCCAAGGCGCCGATAGTTTAGGTAATTTCGTTTTACGGTGAAAATAATGGTCATTTAAAAAAAGTAAATAACATAAGACCTGTTTTATAGTTAGTTCAGTTAATATGCAAAGTTTCATTATCTAACTTGAAGTATTTTTTGAATACCAGCGGTTTATTATTCGGTTAGGAGGTAACTTTGGATTTTTTTTCTATAGAGAAAATTTTATGGAATCGTGTTTTCGGCTAACATAGTACTTAACATGAATCCTCAACTTTACTATATATTTATTTCAAAAATAATGCTGCAGTATTTTCGATATAACGGAGGATCATGCTAAGCCATTTGAGGTAGTATAGGCCCTCAATAATTCTTTACATAGGTCCTATTATGCAAGATCTGGCGACAGCAAAATCACTGCGTAGTCCGCACGTGAAATTTAAATACAGACGCATGACGTACAATAGTTCACAGCTGTGTCCTAATACAGTTGATAAATTGTCGATAAAACACATTGATCATAATAGTGAACTTGTATGAACACAGTTGCTTATCAGTGTAATCCTATTGTTTTTATCGTTTACATTGTTGCTTAAGAATCTTGTTGTTATGCCGGATATAGATAACAATGTATTGGAATGGATGACTTGGTCTTGATAAAGGCTCCTACAAACAGGCGCGACACGCGACGCGACACAAACGCACCGCTCGTCGCCCGACACGCGGTGGCTTTGTGTCGCGTCGCGAGCCTTAAATACAAATGATTCTAATTCTGCGCTTTGTTTTCTAGGAAAAATGACTTGTTTTTGGTTGAGCAATGCGCTAAGTTAAAGAATTACCTCCTATAATCTCGTGAGGTTTTAGGCTAGCCCTCCTCCCCCTCTCCCAGCTTCACGTGTATTTTTTATTATTCAAAAGATCAGATATTTTTAGACACAAATTCGCCCGCTCGGGTTTTTATGTGGTCGCACAATTCAATTCAATTAAGTAGGTAACAAATATTTTACACGTCACACATTAATTAAAAAATTTTCGTCGCACGAATTACACATGATTGTCACATTATCCCATCCATATTGTAATTAATCATGATTTTTGTGCTGACCCCTTTCCCCCTTTTCAAACCTCACGTGATTAAGGACGACCCCTAATGTATGACATTTTTAATTATAAAATATACGATTTCACGGAACTATTCAAAAATTTTATTGTTGTAAAGAAAATAGCATAAGTATAGTATAGGGATGCATCCGATACCGATGCCGATATATCGGCGATACTCGAAGTTTGCCGATATATCGGCATCGGCGATATTTTTATGGCCGATTCAACGATACTTTTCTCATCAATGTTAATTTTAATTACTAAAACTACTAATCTCAACCTGTCTATAGTTTTAAACGGTTTTATTTAGTTTCTCCTGTTATTTGTTCTTTTAATACCTATTAAAAAATAACCTGACTTGTGTTTTATTTATTTTACCTTCATTTTTTAAATCAATAAGTGTATCGGTATCGCCGATATTTTTATAAAAGCATCGGTATCGGTATCGTATCGGCAAAAAGGCGTATCGAGGCATCCCTAGTTATTTTGGTGTACATAGTAAGTACACCAAAATAACAATATACATATAAATATACAATGTAATATAACTAGGGACTTTGTAACTGTATAAAACGAAATATTTAAAGAAAGACATGTCATACAGATTACTTTTTATTACATGACGCGTAGTAAGTAAAACAGCTTTGGTTGACATTGTAGTGTGGAATTACAAAATATCACCATGGTAACGACCTTGCCGATATAAATATTTGAGTGACTGTAAATTGTCGCCCGTGGAAGCTTTCGGCTTTCTGTTGTAACTCATAACTTTGTGAGGGAAAATACAGAACTTATGTTCATAAAGAATGGAATGGAATATTATAGGCTACTTCCGTGTTATTAAGAAATTATGACCTAAATATTAGAACATTTCCCGGAATTAACTCACACCACCAAATACCCCCATTAGAATATCCATACTAATCCATACTAATATTATAAATGTGAAAGTAACTCTGTATGTCTGTCTGTCTGTATGTTACGTTTTCACGCCTAAACCGCTGAACCGATCGTTATGATATTTGGCAGAGATATATGTAGACTGGGATATGGAGAAGGACATAGGCTACTTTTTTACGCGATAACCGACATCCACGCGGGCGAAGCCGCGGGCAAAAGCTAGTATTATAAATGTGATAGTAACTCTGTCTGTCTGTCTGTATGTATGTTACGTTTTCAAGCTTAATCCGCTGAACCGATCGTCATGAAATTTGGCAGAGATATAGCCTGGTATACGGAGAAGGACATAGGCTACTTTTTTACGCGATAACCGACATCCATACGGGCGGAGCTGCGGGGAAAAGCTAGTTATGCTATAATCATAATAAATACGCTGAATTTTTAATTAATCAGTTAGTGATTGTAGGAGAAAATTGTGGTCACATTACAAATCTACGCACGCACACAGTCGCACACGTATAAGGTCCATTTTGGTTTGTTTTGACTGTACAGACGCCAGCACATCAAGCTACTACAATCTGTCAAATTTCTTTAATAGATTTTCAACTTTATCACTACAGTATAAGGTTCAAGGTTGATTGCGAAAATTTGACAGTTTCGGGTAGCTTGACCTGCTGGCGTCTGTACAATGGAAGTGTGACTGTAATTTACGTACTACTAATTCTTTTTGGGATAAAAAATAACGTATATTAAAAATTATAGAAATCGATTCTGAACAAACTACTTTCATAATATGTATTAATTCAGTTACACATTGTATGTAACTATTCTCCATTTGAAATAAGATTAGACATTTCAATAAACCTTTTTTTTTACAATCCGTTCAACCGATTTTGATTTCTATTGCCTTGTTTAAGCCAACGACCAACGAGGCAGTACTTTTCGACAAACAATCATCAACTCACTTCGCACATTATTCCTGGTCCGGAATTCTCCGATAAAAACCAGCTCCATGCTGCTGGCTACCGCGAGGTCCGCTATACTCCTCAGACTGGTGACGTCACTGGCATCCAGCTTCTCTTTGAAGTGCACGTTCACGACGATCAGCGGTCGACTGCATAGCAGGAACGCTGGAAAGAGATGGAAATGTTTTGTTAATAAGAAGAGAAAGAGAAATAAGACGAAGTCTTGATTAGGTTAAGGGTCTTGACTGGACGGACATTGACTCCAGCGGCATTCTGAGGGCATTCGCGCAAAAGTTCGATTTTCAGTACCTGGCCCATTGCTGCATTGCTGTATGGTTCACATACTGAGCAATCGAAGTTTGTAACATGTTTATGTGAAATCCTGTTAATTGTATGTTTTTAATTTTGTACATACTATGACTCCTTGTTGGTCGAAATGAACGTTTATTATTATTTTGGCTTTCAAAGACTGCGCAGATCAAAACAAAAAATAAAATATCTTTATTTGGGCTATTCAAGGTGTTAAATTATTGCATCAACCTGCACTGATAGATTACAGGCATTACAATCCACTCTCTTTTGAAAGAAGGAGGGAAGTGTCCCAGCAGTGGGAACATTATACTTAGGTGTTATTGAAATACCTGAAAACCAGGGGGTCATTGTACTCTTCATTATGGGCAACTTTAACTATGAGGCAAAACCTGAGATCGCGAAAATAAAATCAGCTGCTCCATACATTTTTGTTTGCATAATTAGACAAAATGTTAGGGACCAGCAGATGTTTTTCGTGATTTCATTGTTGGTCCCATAGTTATTGTTTTTCATAATGATGAGTACAATGACCGCTTAAGAGGTTTTCCGTTATTTTATTAGGTCCTTACATAATGAAATTGGTGTTTTGTTGAACTGGCCACTTGATCTCAAATATCTGGCATTTGGTTAGGAATTCCAAATTCAAATTTATTTCAAAGGCTCGTGTATTGTGTTTTGAATTTAGTGATTAATTTGTTTTCGCGTGATTTTATTTTTCTTTAACATCGTTCTGTTCACAGTATGGAAAACTTAAAATATCGCATTATTTACGAATACGAGTTCCACCGTGGCACCAGCGCTGCAGGAACAGCTCGAAGGATTAATGATGTGTATGGGGAAGATACTGTAAAAGAGAACACGGTACGTTTTTGATTCCAACGTTTTCGTTCTAGACATTTTTACCTACAAAACAAAGCCCGTGGATGGCCGGAGACCTTAGTTGGAAATGAAGAATTAAAAGTGATCCTGGAAGCGGATCCATCGTAAACTACGGCAGAGGAAGCGGCAGACTTCGGTGTGAGTGATAAAACAATTTTAATTCACTTGAAACAAATTGGAAAAGCGAAAAAGCTCGAAAAATGCTCTAGCCCATTGCTACACTGCGATTGGAATGTCTCCGGCACCCACCATACTCCCCGGACCATACTCCAACAGATTACCACTTTTTCCGGAATTTGGACAATTTCTTGCAAGGAAAAAATTCAATTCCGCTGAGACAGTCAAAACCGCCTTCAAAGATTTTATTGATTCACGCTCCCAAATTTTTTTCGGGAGATGAATCAAATACGGTCAACTGTGGCATCTTTAATTTTCATGAGCAACTTTACCCATGAGTACTTAAATATCTCGATTACTAAAAATCTGTTGCCGCCATTTAGTATCAAAGGGATACAAAAGTAGAAAAATCATTTACTTGTTACAGATTTTTAGTAATTGAGAGATATTTAAGTACAGTACTCATAGGTAAAGTTGCTCATGGAAAGTAAAGAAGCCACAGTTGACGGTACCTATAAAATGGCGAAAATGCATAGATAACAATGGTATTAAATGGTATTTAATATATAATATAATTTAAAAAATTGTTTTGCTTTTTAAAAAGTCAATTTCATATGTAAGGACCTAATAATACACCTTGTAGGTACCTATATTAGATTTGAATACGTCCAGTAAGACGTCTGTCCTATTAATACATTTGTTGCAGTAGAATCACGTAAACAAATTTTTGTAAGTGTACTTTTTTTATTTAATTTTGAATTGAGTTAAGTGGGGGAAGTGGCAGATTCCGTTGAAATAATAAAATGCAACGACAATATATTATATTATGTGATTAAACAGAAAAAAATCCTTTTAAATGTATGATTTAATGATGATATGACTTCTAGCAAGATAGTAAGCAGATTTCGGTACATACAAAGATAAAATTTAAGAAACATTTAAATAATGAAGAAAACTTTATCATGAAAAATCCAGAAAATTCTGAATCTTTCGACTGCAGAGATGAAATCATACGAGATAATATCAGGTACATAATGTCATGTTATTGTAAATACTGTCTGTGAAAAAACGTTGACCTGTGAGAATGTTTCATTGTTCTGTTTAAACTTAGATTTCGTTTTGACATGGTTCTAATGGTTTACGACATGAACTCATGAATTATCGCGCATTTGGTTATTATTGTCGCGGAAATTCCCCATAGACTGAATTACTGTAATTGAAGTTACAGTCAACGTGAAAAATTGGTGATGGTCGGACTACCTTTTAAAAGTAATTTGAGAATGAGAATTTGCTGTGTTTCTTAAATGTATTATTTAAAAACAAACTGTCTTTAAATTCCATATTTTTAATTGTCGCTTTGAATTTATTTTTCTGTCTTTAGTAACAGTTGTTACTGTTTTTTTTAAATTTATTTTAATATTTTCACCTTGTCAAACTTACTGTACCTAGATTATAAGTAAATGATGTGGTCTCCTATAATTGGAAGCGCACATTTGTTATTGTCCCTGTTTTATGTATACTTGCATGTAATTGTATGGACTCTGATGGAGAATTAAAAAAAAATGGCCGTTATGACTGCCGACAGAAGTGCAAACTCAAAACTTTGGAATAACTGATAGTCTGGCGCAACACGTCACGAGCATGTCGCGCATTTCGGTGACGCGAAACCATTAGTTTTCCCCCTACCAAAAAATCGCGGATACAGAGTCCGCTTCAATAAATAAAGTCAAAAAGATAATGTTTACACCAGTGACGTATAACTTTATGTGCATAATATTCTGAACTTAAGTGCAATTTTAGATAAGCCAACATGACACATTGATGACTAAACCGCAGCGGCTGTAAAGTACTTAACATTTTCCTTTGTTCATACGCTTAATAACAAACGCAAAATAGAAGATAACAAAGAGCCTGAATCCGCGAAAAGAAACCTGTGTGTTTGTAGTGTATTTACAATTATTTATACTAATATTATAATTAGGGATGCATCCGATACCGATACCGATATATCGGCGATACTCGAAGTTTGCCGATATATCGGCATCGGCAATATTTTTATGGCCGATTCAAAGATACTTTTTTTTTGCACCTACCACTGTTTGTCTCTGCATGTCTTCCGCCTCTGTACATTTCTGTGCTTGAAGTAGTAAATAAATAAATACTTTTCTCATCAATGTTCATTTTAATTACTAAAACTATTAACTAATCTCAACCTGTTTATAGTTTTAAACGGTGTTATTTAGTTTGTCCTGTTATTTTTTCTTTTTATATTAATTAAAAAATTAACTGACTTTATTTCTGAATTCAATAAGCGTATCGGTATCGCCGATATTTTTATAAGAGCATGGGTATCGGTATCGTATCGGCAAAAAGGCGTATCGAGGCATCCCTAATTATAATGTTCTGGCAATATGCTCGCCAGCCATTACATGGGACTTACTACTGTACTATAGGTACACCTCTGCTTAACCCTTTGGGGAATACAGACGTGATGTTATGGATATTATTGCGAAAGTAAGTCTGTCTATTTTGGCACACAGGTAGACCGTGGTCGACTTGTGTAACGAACGGTTATGACGGTTAGGACATAGGATACTTTTTATTAAAAAAAAAGTATTTATTGGGACTCGTAAAGGAAGATCACATTTTAATCTAAACACATGAGTGTGTTTAGATTAAAGGCGATGCGACACAAAAAGACCGCTCGTCCCGCGGTGTCTTTGTGTCGCGTCGAGTGTCGCGCCTGTTTTTAGGAGCCTTAAAATGTGATCTAACGCGAAGTCCTGTACGGGGCCAAAAGGCTCATATGTCAGCATGATGCTGCGACATTTAAAAATAAGTGTAGCAGCGCTGGTATTCTGATAGAGCCCGCTGTGATGTCACGGACAGATACAGAAATAAAATATTTATTCCGGTAGTACGTTCCCATAGGATAAAATACAACCTCCAAGCGGGCGAAGCCGCGGGCAAAAGCGAATTAATATGAACTTTAGTGTGCCTAAAAGAATAACTTCCTTTTGGGAGAGACATATCCCTCGGGTATAAATAAAGGTGTATTCACATCATAACAATCAGGGTCAGGGTCAGGGCCTTTCATGCTCCGGGCGTGACCTCAGTGTCCCGTCAGGGACAAACAAAAGAAGCGTTCTTTTGTCTGTCTCTGACGGGACACTGCATACATTTTGTATAAAAGTTTTGAACTTTTAATGAATGTCCGGACTCCGAGTCGTCCAGAGACTTGGTGTTCCGGAGCCCGGATGGACCTCAACCGGAACTGTGTGTGTGAGTTTAAGTCTAGAAATCTAGAATTTATTGGTAGGATCAACGTGTTCCATGTTTAGAATATCTTATTTGTATCAGGCGTAAAAACTCCAATTTAAGGGGGAATCAATCAACCATAAATGATTAGTTGTCATTGGATACATGAAGTGGGCTGTCTTTTTAAGACGACTAAAATGCCACGGTGTCTAGCACCGTCCGAGACTAAAGAGACTGTCCGAGACTTCGATCAATTATTGATCGAAGGTCCGAGAACACAAACAGAACATCTAGCTCATAATTACATCATGTCTTTAGTATTTGTACCTAAACCAAATTATTCTTTTTCGACGCCAACAGTCAATCAAAAACACTCATGTATTGTAGTGGGTAGTAACACAAATACATAAATAATACAATCATTTGTAGCTCTATGTGCTTGTCAAAGAAACATGAATAGCAGAATGTTCACAATAGATTATTCATCGTTTGGCACTTGTAATAATTGAGTATTTCCGATACTTTTCAGCGTAATAGCCGTAACGTATACAAATACGTACATTATTAACTTAAATGTCTTTAGAACTTTTTAAATATCTAGGTAAAGTGTTTTTAAGTGGTTTTCGTTTAACTCCCTATTATTCCCTGGTCGGGCAGTATTATTGGGTTTTTCCATCTGAAATATCTTGGTTGATGGCAACAGGCTCGCCACCATTACATGGCCCTTAAGGCCCAGATATATGCCAGCGACCTTGAGTGTGAATCTTTCTGTAAGTTTGAGGACTCATAACTTTTTTTCTAGCTGACATCTGAATAAAGCAATAATTTTCTAAGAATCTGCCATAATTAAAGATTTAAAAAAAAATTGCCTGTTTTACCCATTTTTAATACAAATTACACTTTAAAGTTAAGAAAGTGGTGAAACTAGAAGAAAGCAATTTTTTTTTTATAATATTCAGGGAGCCAGGGCCTAATAAATTAGGGCTGAGTAAGTAGCAGATGAACCCACCTATCCACCATTTTCGTATGTTCAACGTTCTGCCAAACACCCTGTATAATTCGCGGCCGTATCAAATGTTTATTTATAGAACTATAATCATTAAAATCTTCAATACAACTCTCTAAGTTCATATAATTCTAATGAATGACTATTTTATGAAATCATGACTTTTAGGATTATACTAACACAAGGAGTTGTATTACTGATTCTGCAGTGTGGTGCCGGACATAAAGAATAGCACCACCCTATTTCTTCCCGTGGGTGTTCCGTGTTCGTAAAAGGCGACTAAGGGACTTACTGGAGAATGGGCAGCACCATACTGCGTTCGCCAACCCGCCTGCCAAGCGTGGCGATTATTTCAAACCCCCCCAATTCGGGGAGGCCTATGTCCAGCATTGGACTGTTTACTGATTCTAATGATTATAATTCTGTAAATACATATTTGTACGAACGACCGACGAACGAACGGTCGCGAATCATACTTTAATCAACACACCCAGACAATAAGCTGCAAATTGCAAAAATAGTAAGAAAAATTTAATTTCACGGGCTGCCTTAGCGCTTCCCCCTAAACATAAATAAAATGCGCAATATTCCTCCATCTCCTTCTGGCTGACAATTTTTTTCTATATCTGTTTCTTTCGTAACCCGTTGTACAGCGGCTTGGTCTAGTCCATATCAAGCGATGCCGCGTGACCTAAAGTGCCATTTTCCAATAGCTGTAGAGTTGCTGATGCGAACCTGCGCAGGGTAGAAATCTCCGAAGGTAGGAGTAGTGTTATATGGTGATTTAGGTTAACCGTATAAGTAGGTTTAACAAACGACCTTGGTATCACAGTAAACGAATGAACTAGAATTATAACTGAAGGATTTTTATGATTACAGGTTTACCTCTATCGTCATCAGTAATAGCGCCACCATGACATCATAAAGATAAATTCATTTTCAGTCATGTTAACCGAATCACGTAAAATTCTGGCAATCTTTAAGAGCGCATAAATCGGTCCACTATCGGTCAAGAGCGCATAAATCGGCCCACTCCTTTAAAAAAAATATTATCTCGTGACTGAGAAGGAATTATGAAAATCGGCTCAATCAACTATGTCGGTAAGTGTCTAGAATTTTCTAATACCTTTTATTATGTTTCATATTGAGACACAAAGCAACAAAATACGATCTAGAGGAATGCGGGCGTTTTTATTTTGATCGAATTTTGTTGCTTCGTGTCTCAATATGAAATCTGTCGCTCTTTCAGCTTGCGTATCCTTAAGGGCACATGACTTTTTTTTATATTTCGCGGGTTCCCTAAGTCCCTTTTTTTGGTTTTATTTGCTGCTCATATTGCCTCTAAGCGTATACTCCGACCCTAAGACGACCCACTGACCTACGAAGCAATGGATTATTAATATCCTTCAAAATTATTCAGATTGTGATTGATAGTGTGTACGCAATTAGGGTGCAGCCTGGTATAAAACAAAACAGCGAAGCTATGGATCATGGAGCTCGTACTCATAATAAATTCAACAAGAACTGGTAATATCTCATAATAGCTATGTTTTATAAAACCTAGTGTTATATTAAAATCAATACAGTAGTGAAGTCAACTGTAGGTGCCTATAGACTTGTTGCTTCAATTACTTTCTATGGCATCTATAATTTGCGTAGTACTCTAGTTGATTGTTTGTAGAATTCTTTTGTACAGCTACTAACGTTTGCGTCAGGGTAGCCCGCCAAATTCAATTTTCTTACGTTTTTTTGCAATTTGCAGGCCATTATCAGGTAGTATGTTAATCTAAATATGATTCGCGGCCGTATCAAATATTTATTTATAAAATTATAATCATAAAATCATCAATAAAACCAATCATCAATCATGTCATCGACGCTTAAACTGTTACCATAAAAGCACGTAAGTTTCTAGAGTCACGTCTAGTTACATTACGTCTCGTCAAAAAAAAATTAACGGTTATTTAAAAAAAAAGTGCTGATTCATACACAAGTCAACCTTCACGCTCAAAAGTCAAAATGTATGGAACAGGTGGTTTTGTTTTTGTTTGAGTGTCGATGTCCCTTACACCGTGTATAGGTACATATTTTCTCCACTGCAGTAGGACAGGTCGGGGAGACCGGACCTGGTGAAGGTCGTGGGAAACCGCTACATGCGGGCAATGCAAATCCGGTCGTTGTGACTATCCTTGGAGAAGGCTTTGATCTGCAATGGAGGTCTTTTGATAGAAAATGGATATCATAACTGCAGTGATACCTAACAATTATCACTAGAGCGCTAGGTGGAATCTAGGCCACCTTTCATAGCCCTTTTAAAAACAAAACAGTAAACAACCAATAAGAAATGATCAACTTAACATGCATGCCTACCGTTTCGCCGACAAATAAGGCTGACGACCGTCAACTTCACCGATTTCGGTGAACGGAACTGGCCTTTGTGGTGATAGCAATAAGGTTGTGTGTGTCTCTGTCTCTATAGTTAAATGTGAATGTCGAAACGATGAATATGGCTTGGTAATTAGCATTGGCGTTTATAAGCGACGATTTTGTACCGATATCGATACGTTGTTTGACTTTGTGCTAATCGGTAACTTCCTCTTCCGTTTTTGTTTCACTTCATGTAGCGATAGTAGAGAAGTGGATGCTGATTTGTCCATCGATAGATTTATATGAAACTAAAATATTCATAATAAGACGATCATCAGAATCTTAAAAGACCAAACCAAATAACGTCTTAAAATAAAAAATAAAAACAATCCTTATCAAAAATTTGATTACGATATTGTCTATCAAGAGTGAAGATAATCAAAAAATCCGATATTGACGTAGATAATGCGCCTTAAAGAATAAGGGTTATAACCTGGCGAAGTGGGGCATAGTCGATTCACCTAACATTCAATGCGATTGCGGTGCTCCTGAACAGACTGTCTTCTCTTAGCTGCCACGGCTTATTTTATTATTATTTTAATTTTTGAATTGTTTTTATTACAGACCCTTCTAACGTGCACGTCTTGTTGTACATTGCTCTCACATATATAACTTCAACATGAATGATGTAACCCATATTTTGTAACAATATTTTGTTTTAAAAGAGTGTCCGTGGAGTTTCTTGCCCGTTCTTCTCCATAGGAACCTACTACGCTTTGGAATAGGCAACTAGCTTCATCTTTCTGACTGACCGACCCCTTGACAGTTCAAAAGTGCCTGTAATTGGGTTATTTGAAATAAATGCTTTGAGTTTGAGTTTCCCATCTGCTAGTGTCCCAATTGTACGTTCACCTGCATCCTTGACGATTTGAATAACGCTTCTGACACCGCAATAAATGCGGCCACCTACTGGGCCCAAACAGTATAGATGTACCGTCGAAAAGCGTAACTATAGAATTTTAATGTTAATTGTAAATCATGTGATTGATATTAATGAATCACATTAAAACATACGTTGGTGAAAAAAGATTTGCTGGGACTTTCTCTCAATGCTGCAGGAAATACAATACTGCATTATCTGTATCCCCAGGCTTAGTACATAAATTTGTGATCGCGATTTAACCCGAAAGAGGATGCCACAGCCCATTTTCCACCTCACATAGTCCAGTCAATTCTACAACAAATTGGGCAAAGTTCCAACAATGGAAGTCCAGAAACAAAATGAATAAACAATAACTACCGGACGTACTGCAAAAGAAAGCCAATGAAAACTACATTATTTAAGAGTATGTTAATAACAATGTACAGCATCGGAAATATTTCCGGCTATATGTGCCAACTAAAGGTCAAGGGAAGATACTTGTGAAACAACAAAATAAAAAGTAATATCTCCATTACCTCTTGTCTTGCTCGTGTGAGATGAAGGCCTGGCATGCTAATTATAAACTTAGAAATCGTGACTCCATGACGTTAAGAGTATATTTGAACTTGAAATTAATCAGAATGACATTTGGAAGATGACTGGAAGTAGAATACACATTCACACAGGATTTGAAAACGATGGATGCTGATGCTTTCAAAAAGTGGAAGATGAGACTTAAGAAACGATAATGCCCTCTGTACATACGGCACGGTTTCTTTACGGTACGGGGTATAAACCGCGCCGTAAAAAAATGTGTTTGTCAACAAGCTTCCACAGTGATCCCATTCCCAGCCTACACACAGCGAATGAACCGAAGTTTTCCACGACAAGAAAAACGTGTGTATACAAAGGGCCTGTTTCAGAAGGGGAACATAAGAGTTCTAGAACGATAGATGTTGTTCTTTGGGAACAAAAACTGCAGAACTAAAAGAGAAAGATGAGACTTTACGACATGATTTCTGTTGTAAAAGGGTAACACAGTACTATTGACATACAGAAATGATTGCTAACGCCATAATATTATATCTATAACCGGAACGGAAGTTGCAGTGCATTTAGCAAAACTATAAACACGCTTGTTGTTGTTACAGTTGAAAACAAAAAAAAGAGCGACAAAGAAATAGAACAGTGTAGCAACGGAAATAACACCAACATATTACCCAGTTGTCCTAACACAAATCGTACCATGTAAACGGCACTTCAAACACACAATGACGTGTCCTCACGCGTCGCAACAAACGACCGGTCCGCAGGTAACTCGGACAGGTTAAAATTAGACCACGCAAACTAACAAGTAGTGTTATTGATTTATTTACTTACTAATCATTGTTTACTGGGCATAACATCACGCCTGTATCCCTCGAAGGGGGATGTAGAAGTGTATATTACACCTACATTTCGCCAGTGAGATGATATAAGCTTTGAAAAATTTAAATGTAGTGACGTGACAAGGTCATGCTGTGACCAATTTTAGGGAAGGTCTGGAAGGTCGTACGAACTCGTATAGCTGGCTCTATACAAAAAGGTGTGTAACCTTATATGTCATTTTCAGGGTGAAAGCGTCGAGATGGTCAATGTCACTAGTTCTTGAACAAAACCATATACACAGCATGATTTTCATTATTGGAGATAATCGTTGAGAGTTTTTTGCAAGGTTAGCTGCCAGAGTGACAATGCACGATGTCAATGTCATTGCTTTTTCAGTTTGCTCTGCTTTCGTACTTAAACGGACTGAGGTCCAACACACAAAAGACGTTATGTAGGTATAATTTTGTTTTAAATAACCATCGAAACCAACCGAAATATGTCCACAGCTGGGCATAGGTCTCCCGTTCCCTCTTTAAATGTATTTATTTGTTCATAACTTCCTTCTACTGTAGATTAAAACACCATTGTTATGAAAGCTGACAATAATACTTCAATGAAAGGAGCCGCAGTAAAGGTATGTATATGGTATGTTATACAACCGAATGTTTAAAAAAATAGATAGATAGTGCCAATAAAGGAAGGCAGACAATCATAACAGCCTTTCAACCATTCCTAATGGGAAATGTTGAGTCACCAAATTGTGTAAAATGCAACTTAATTGAAGATGTTTATCATAATAATCATGGAGTGTGTCCGGAACGAGCTGGAAGTAAAGACAAGATTAAAATCCTCTTTAAATAAATTTAAAAAAAAATACGTCCTACAAATATCTGGTTATATTTAAACAATATTTCATCAAGATGGATAATTTGTTACTGGAAGGCCTTGTACCCTTTTCATGTCTCTATTAAATATAAACTTTTGACTATATTGTCTGTTATTGTAGGCAACTAATCTATCTATAAATATTATTTTAAGTCGCTTTTCGTGTCTCTCTGAGTGACCGCATTGTTCTTCTAAACTATGCAACAGATTTTGATGCGGTTTTCACAATCATCTAGCTAGAGAATTTATCCCGGAAGGTTTGTATCATCGTTTATTGGCAGCCGGTCGCCTGCGCCCGCGTCTCATCGCTTGTCATAGACTAGTGATGTTGGAATTGGAACGTCGGGCGTGGGTCGATCGTAATATTGATTGTATTTACCTAATTACGGTTTTTATTTGTTTGTTGTCTCTCTAAATTATATTTTATTGTCTTATATTTTTTAATCCCTTAGTGGGACAAAGATTTCCCTAGGTGCGTCCGTGGCATTACTGCGGGACCTATCGGAATACCCGCGCCGCGGTATTTATTTTTTAAATATCGCAGCATTATGCTGAGATAGGAGCCTTTTTGGCCTCGCACTGGTCTTTTTCTAGTATGTTTTTGTTGTTGTTTACAATGTAAATTTTGTTAGTTTTAAACGCTTCATTTTTACTGTTTGTATTTCCTATGCGTGTCCCAAAAAGTATCGATATTTAAAAAAAAATAGATATCCATATCAATATGTCGAAAAAAAAAAAATACATCGATATATCGACGAAATTTTCTAAAAATATTTGTACTATATTATTATACAATTCCATTGTGTTTGTTTTTTTAATCAAACAAAGAACATCATTTGAAATCATTTCCGATGTAAAACCTTAAATTAATTAAACAGTTATTAAAATAAGTTTACTTTTTATGGCTCTAAATTCCAGCGGTTTTAGTCAGTGGCGACAACGGTGTTGCTATTGGAAATATATCGTAGGTATTTGATACTTGATATTTTATTTCGATATACAGAAATAATAGATATCGCCAAAAATATCAATATATCGAACAAAAAATATTGATGTATCGATACATCGATATTTTTTCTACAAGCCTACACTATACTGATCATCCGGATTACTGACTGTGTTGTCAGTTGTTTTGTGTCGTTAAGGCTGTTAAGTAACAACAGTTAGGTCATCGGTTTGGGTTATTAGGGCGAATTAGGCGATAATAGGTTTACGTATACGTTTACGTGTTCGAAGACGAATTTGGGATTATATCTAGAAAAAGGCATTATAGGCCGTATCATCTTCCTGTAATGTAACGTCCTTTCTTTGGTATTGTTCGCCGAATCGTTGAGCTTCACGATTACTGACAAATGCGTGCACTGACTGGACAAATCCACTCAATCTGTGTAGTTCATTCATCAAAAGACCATTTCAAACACCAATCTACATGGTCTTCACATGATCTGCCCAAGATAATGTATGGAGTTTAAAAGAGACTGTCACCACTGAGTTTGTTTCGGCCTTTATTTCTCAGAGTAGTCAGATAGGAAACGCCGACCTCAACTAGTTTTTAAAATATGATTGACAACGCCGACCTCATATAGTTTTTTAAATATAATTGACGTGTCAAAGTGTTTGTACAGTCGCCAGCAAATCAAGTTGCCACAAACTGTCAGATTATCTCATTCGATTTTGAACTTAACCATCAACATTTTAGGCAGGATGGCAACCAGTCGGTTATCAATGTTACGAGGGCGGCACTGAAAATTTCGGGAATCAAGGAAGAGACAACATTACTATTTAAAGATGTATTTATTGCTTTTCGAAGTATTCTCCGCGAAATTTGACACATTTTTCTATACGATGGAACCAATCATTGAAGCAACCATTCCATTCGGAAGTTGGGGTCTCCAAAATGGCCGTTTTGTAGGCGTCCACAGCTTCTTCAGGTGATGAAAATCTCTGTCCACACAATTTATTCTTTATTTTAGGGAAAGTATAGAAATCATTAGGGCTTAGGTTGGGGCTGTACGGTGGATGGTCTAATAATTCTATGTTTTCTTGCTCTAAAAACTCTTTTGTTCTGTGCGCGGTGTGAGAACTCGCATTGTCGTGATGGAGGATGATGCGGCGGTTGCAGTTCTCTTTACGGAGTTCAGAAACGAGCTGTGGCAAACAAATGCTAGCATACCATTCTGCATTAACCGTTCTTTGTCCCTCAAGAGGAATAGTCGTAACATGACCGGTTTTGGAGACAAACGTGGCCACCATTTTTTTTGCAACACTCCGTGAACGAACAATTTTTGTTGGCTTTAACTCATTTTCGAACACCCAAACTCGTGACTGGTTATTTGTTTCGGATTCGTACGCATATATCCAGGATTCGTCACCTGATACGATGTATACAGCATTTGAGGATCCTGCGTGGAATCTTTCGAGAGTTCTGACGCACCAAGTAACGCGAGCCGCTTTTTGCTCTTCACAGAGAGAATGCGGTATCCATCGGGAAAACAACTTTTTTACACCTTTTCGTTCATGCAAGATTATTTGTATTTGACTCATGCCAATGTCTAAAGTTGCCTGAATTTCGCGGTATGTCACATGTCGATCTTCCTCAATCAGCTTACGCACAGCATCAACGTTTTTTTGGGTGACTGCAGTTTTTGGACGACCTTGACGGGGATCATCACTGAGCTTGACACGTCCACGTTGAAATTCAGCAAACCAGCGATAAATTGTGGTTTTGGATGGGGCTTCATCACCAAATGCAGAAATCATCCGGTCAACACACTGTTTTTGTGTTAAACCACTTCGAAAGTCATAATAAATCATCGCTCTTGAATTTTCTCGAGTCAATTCCATTTTCTTAACGACTAAACAAGTTTGACAAAACCTTGTGATAAGACCGAGAATCTTTTTTAAATAAATAAATGGTATGCGATTTTTAAAACCAAGGAGTTTTCAATTAAAAAGATTTTAATATGACAGGAACAGTGGAAATATTCCATTCCCGATACTTTTAGTGCAGCCCTCGTATCATTTAAAGTGTAGGCACGTGAACAAGTTGGCTGAATCATGAGCGCGGATTCGTTTTCTCCCCTACCAGTCGTTATTTTTCCTGACACTGTTTATTTTGCTTATATTTAAGTATGTACCTATGTATAGATAGGCTAAAATTACATCTAGTTGAGAAAGCATACTACAGTATTTTAGAATATGTAAATGACAAAGTGTAATATTAGAAATTTAACAAATATTTATTGGCATTTTATAAATTAGATCATAAGAAAATTTAATTCAAATTTATAATTTTGTGTTTAAAATTAATTTTTAGTTTGTATGACAATTTAATCGTGTTTTAGCTTGGTTTAAATACCTGTAATTGCCTGTTCTTACCGATATATTTGTATGCCACAAAGGCCGAACATGACGGATCTTTTTTGTTTATGAACAACCTGCATACCTTGTATGTATATATATATATACTCATTTTTCTACGAATAAATGACTGTCTTATCTTTATCTTATCTTCACTTTTTAGTTTTTTTTAATGACATTAGGTACTGGACATCGGTGAAGGAAAAACATCGTGATTTTCCTGTTGTAATTAATATGTCTGAAATCGCCTACCCGCCAAGCGTGGTGATCAATGATCGCGTACATTATATGTATGAAAAGCGTCATTTGCCCTGCAGTTGGACAATTTATACGCTGGTATAATTATCTAGTACATATCACTAATTTTCCTACGAATTCTCATAAAAACGTAGCCATTCAAAGTTTTTTCCTATAAAAACAGCAATAAAAAATAACAATAAAACTGCCTTTGAACGCTAGCCTTGCATAAATAAATTATTGTTATTGCAGTATTAACGCGTGTTTCGCAACGTGCTTTCTCGTTAATTCGACTTTTATGTCAACGGTGCTATTACAGGAATTATAGGTGTGTTTATTATAGTTTGTTGATACAAAATAAATTAATATAATGAGTAAACACACAGCTGTTTGAGATCGAAACCAGATGCAGAACCAGAACCAGATGCAGAATGGTTTTGCTTACAAGGTGAAGGTTTCATATTTTTATTTATTTATTAAAACTTTATGCACAAGTTAAAAAAAATACCTTACTAAGGCGGACTTAATGCCTAAGGCATTTTCTACCAGTCAACCTTAGGGTGATGCAGAGTCAAAACATTGCAGGTGCAACATAAGGGATAGATATAGATAAAACGAAAATAACTATAAAATACAAGAATAAATACATAGACCATAGATATATTAAAAGGAGGAAGATAATTATGTTACGCGCTAACATCGCAATCAGTAAACCTATGCTCGGCGCACGACTACATGCTCCAAAACTCACACATCTGTGATCAGTGTGATCACAGTCGCAAACCTACAGTTACCGATAGACAAGAACAGAGTTATGAGACGTCGCTGTTGTGCGAGCGAAATCGCGTTAGCTGCCGAATGTTGTCCGAATGCATGTGGCAGAACAAACATGGCGAAGCAACCATTAAATATTATTATAACTTTCAACAAATTAGCATTTTTGGCTGTACTTACGAGTGGTAAGTAATCCCGTGTGTCTTATTTTTCTTTCTTGTATTATTTAAAACACTGTTTAGCTGCACAAGAAGTCATTTTGATGCGTATTTATCACAAAAAAAACTGTAATTATGGAGCTCTTTGATCAACGATATCCCGTGCGCGACTGAGTGCCAACTAGGGGCCATCTCTCAGTTTGATAGGACCAGGCGCTGTTACTGAGTCCCGTATCTACGCTTTTAATACATCAATGACATAGACATATACATACATACATAAACAGAATCAATTTTGACAGGAGAAATAGCGATCAGTAGAGGAGAAAACGAATCCAGCAAATCAGCGCCGAGATGATTCTGTCAACTTCTTACGTATATGTTCACGTGCCCTTACTTTAAAAGACAACCGACTGGGTGCCGTCCTGATGTTTAGAGGGAGCACATTCCAAAGAAAGACCGCCTGGACAAAGAAAGAAGAGTGATTGAAACCAGAGCGGTGAGAAGGATATCGAACAAGAAAGTATTATTTTCCAATTGACATGAATAATTACTTTGTAAAGTATTATATTGCTAGTGACCCACCTCGGCTTCGCATGGGTGCAATTTACATGTCAAGAAGGTATTCTGTACACGGCACGTTGTGCACAACTTCTGAGCAGTATCCTAACAAAAAGTACTTGGTTTAATGAACAGGTTCAACCAACTATAATACTGCAAACACCAATACAAGAACGCAGGTGATTTAATTAAGGAAATATTTAAAGAATTTTCCTTCCTGGCGAGAGCAAGAGCAGAGAAAATCAACCACCAGACGTGACGGCGCGAATGATATAGTGGCATACCTGTGTAGATATAAATCTACAACCAATTATATGTAATGTAGCCAGACAGCCGCAGACATTTGCATTAATTTGACGGCCAGTCTAGTTTTTCAATAGCCCATCAGACTTGCTTATTATTCGTGTGAAATGACACAAAGACATAGTAGGTATGATTTTCATGGCTTGTGTTATTTTGAAAACAAACAGTATGAAAATCATGAGCTGTCGCGTCTATAACACATTTAAAAGTGCTGATATTTGTAAGAAACTCATCTACATAATAAAAAAAAATGAATTTATTGACAGCCAACTGACAGCCCAAATCGCTGGGTCTAGAAGCATGGATATTTTGCACAAGAGTTCCTTAAATAACGAAAACAAGCGTAGTTGGGATGAATCTATCCCAAGAACAAACTTAACATTGTAGTTAAAGAACATGTTCCTCCATACATTTCAACTACAAATGTAAGTTTGTACGCACAATATTGAGTGATTTACCATGTTATTTTAAGACCATATTATATACTTCTTATAGGTTTTCCTGTAAACTATAAGTATAGAACAATTCTCTGTATTTTTTTTTTTTTCAAAATTTTAGACTGAACATTTTCTGAGATAAGGAATGGTAAATTTTCATCTATTTTCTTTAATACCTTTAGAACGAATTATTTTAAAATTACTAAACAAAAATATAATTTTAAATCCTTATAACATTTCATTTGAGATGTCACTCGTTAAAGGTTTTTTTTTTAATTTTAATTTTCTATTTTTTCCCCCAAATGTGAACCCCTTATTCAAAATTTATTTATTTACGTTACACGACGTCCGTGTTTGGGTCAAAGAAATTGATAATGTGTATCAAATTTCAACTTAATCGGTCCTGTAACGGCTGTGACAGACGGACAGACAGACAGACACACGAGTGATTCTATAAGGGTTCCGTTAATTCCTTTTGAGGTACGGAATCCTAACTAGCTTGAATAAGTCCAGATGCAAAACATCGAATGTTTTTTCCTGAAAATAATATTATAGACTGTCATTAGACATTGCAGAACTATTTTTAGGTATGACTCAGCTGACAACAAACAAAGAAATAGCTAATACTGTTTTAGGATCAGATTGTATCATCGTTTTGCATAATTAGAGGATAAATTAGCATTTAGGCTAGCACTGAAGTTTCCATTGTGCTTCATTGGTAAAGTAGGCTTTGTGGAGATATCGGGTTATTGCGTGTGACTTGTTATTATGAAGCTATTAGAAGACTTATTTGTAGCTACTAATCATATTATGAATCGCTAATGTTAACATAACCGAAGAGGATGGCGAAGTAGACCGAGACGTAACGTACTGGATCAACTCAGGATGAATGAAATGGTGACACAGGAACAACTTGACCATGGATGCCCCTATAAGTTAAAGGGGAAAATGTACAAGTCTGTGATAACGCCTGTCGTGCTGACGGAATGCTGGGCCTTGAAGAAGACGGATGAAAAAAGATTGCATGCAGCGGAGATGAGAATGTTAAAATGGATGTGTGGAGTGAAGAAAATGTATAAAGTCAGAAACGAGTATTTATGGGGAAGTTTGCAAGTGGCACCCAGTGACAGAAAAGTTGAAAGGAAGTCGTTTGGCTTGGTATGGGCATGTGATGAGGAGAGAGGAGACGCATGTGACTGAAAGAGTGATAAATATACATTTTGATCCTCCAGAACCCTTACTGGGCAGTTTTATATTTCCTAATTATTCCTTGTAGCTTGATTTCAAGTAACAATATGAGCTAATTTCTTGAATCACGTTCACCAAGAAGTAAACTTAAATAAACTACAAAACGTACAACCTTGTCACATACACGGACCATTACTCTACTTTTTATTTCCACAGTCATTTAAATCCCGACGTCAGCGGTTAGCAATAAAGCGCAGTGCACATGGGTCGTATGAATTGAGCCAATTATGCAGATTCGAACGGCGACGTACGACTCATTGTTAGGTCAGATTGACGCTCAATTAAATTCGCTTGGAATTCCTTACGGCTGCTATTTGGAATGTTTGTATACACACATACACATACCTCCTATTCCTTCTATTTCCTCCTATTTCTTCCCGTTTGTGTCGTAAAAGGCGACTAAGGGACTTACTAGAGAATGGACAGCAGCGTTCTCTATGCATTTTTTACACCATACTGTGATCGCCAACCCGCCTGCCAAGTGTGGCGATTATGGCAAACCCCCCCAATTGGGGGAGGCTTATGTCCAGCAGTGGACTTCTTTCGGCGGAAATGATGATGATGATGATGATACACATACATATACATACACTCAGGCCTTTTTCCCATGGGGGTAGGCAAAAACTACAGAATGCCACCTGCTACGATCCTTCTGCCCATTTTCACGGACATCCTCTAGGTGGGGATCCTTAGCTTAAAAGCTCCCCAAAATTGCCCCTAAATTAAATTTCTTTTCACCATCATTTTTAACGCCTAACTAACACATAACTATGTGACGTTTTGTTTTCGATAGTAGTGACTGATTTCCCTTTGAACTTCTCGATACTCCTTTTGCTTCGTTGACGTTCATATCTGGTCATACACGCTCACCGGTTGCGAGTACTACGCATCTGACCTTTCTGAAGGGACGAAAGGGACACTCTTAGAATCTAGGGCGTCCCTTTCTGGCGTTTCCACTCACATCTGCCTTGTAAAGTTCAAGTTCCCTTGGTTAGTCACCTTTCATTCATCTTCTCAACATGACCAAACCATCTAAGCAACGAATGGTTGGTTACTGTAAGGTATTATAGGCTGACTCCTAAGTCACAGGTATTCCCAGTTTAGGAGTCAGGGTTTCAATTTTGTGCGCCTTTAATTATTGTGAACGTTAGCTAGATTATTATTATTTTTATATATTTACATATCTCGAGACCCTGGGGTCCCGGACCTTTGGAAGGCGTATGAGAGGCCGAAGTCAACTCGCAGAGGCCCGTTAGACGCTTTTTAATTAAATGAGGCACCAACCGACGATTATCCCTGTACGCACTATGTAAGTGCACCCAAGGACAACCCCCGGTTGGTGAAGGACTATTGCAGGATATGGAAAAAAAGATATTGGACTATGGGTTTGGGTGGTTAAAATGGATTGGTTACCTAAAACTAGGGAAGGACTATGGCCCCTGCCTGATTAATGTTTCATTATATACGGATAAAATCGCAGGGGGTGACGTGCACACTCAATAATGGGCCCCCGAAAACGGTCGCTAGCACATAGTGACGTAGCGACAAGGGGGCAACATATCCTGAGGTGCTCGAGGAGTGGAGAGGTATTCCACGGCTCTCAGAACAATCCCAGAGCCCGGAAGATGGTCAAGATCCCTACAAACACTTACTGGAATACTTCCTTCCTCCGAGCACGTTTGCTCTTGCGAATCTCCACTCAAGCCGGCCAATAAAGGCAAGAATGAGGTGGGAGCTCAGTTCCCCCGTCAGTGTTCACTCCAGCCGGCCAATAAATGCAAGCCAGAGATGAGGAACATGACTCTCCCAGGAGATAGGGTCCGTGGGGTCGCAATTGCCCAACAGCTCGCCACATTCTGCCCTGCGAGTTTCTGTATCTCTCTTGGTCTGGCTCCTCACCCTAGACATGTTCCGGTAAAGTAAATTCTACCGGCACAGACCCAGAGTTCGGAGCGCGCTAGCCCCACCACGACGTCGTAGAGATACGGAGGTGGGGTTATTATTATTATTATAGTGAGGAACAATGCACGTTAAGCCGTTTGTCCCGGCAGTTATTAGTAGATCTTTGACAATCATTACAGGTCTCAGAACGCTGTAAGTCTGACAACTAGTCCTATCAAGAGGTATCGTGTTACCCAGTAACTGGGCTGTGGAGGTCAGATAGACAGTCGTTCCATGTTAAAATACTTGTATTAAGTTCCATGCGGTTGGACTGGAAGCCGACTTCAATAGTTGGGAAAAGGCAAGGTAGATGATGAGTGTAGAACAATGCTATGCAAGCATCTCTATTTGAAAATGAAAGATTAATTCTGATATGAAATACAGGTTTAACTATTCAAATCAAATTTATTTATTTATCAAAACTTTATGCACAAGTAAAAAAATACTGTACAAAGGCGGACTTAATGCCTGAGGCATTATCTACCAATCAACCTTAGGGTGATGCAGAGACAAAACATGGGAGGTGAAACATAAGGGATAGATAACTCGAAAACGGAAAAATAAATATATACTAACACATAGATACATACATACATAAATATAAGCAAAATAAACAGTGTCAGATGAAATAACGATTGGTAGGGAAGAAAACGAATCAGCGCTGGGATGATTCAGCCAACTTCTTACGAATATGTTCACTAATCCATCTTAAGCATCCTTCTGAAACACTGGCATGGAACTTGAACTAGGGATATTAACTGTGTGACCGCCATTTTGCCTGTTGTCATGATGAAAAGTTTAGCGATTTGGCATGGTTGGTATAGCAGGGCTGTTTGGCCAGAGTACCTACACCTTTATCAGTTTTCTGTAACAAAGGCTCATTACCTGGGTCTTAAGTATCAGTGACAGTAGCACCATTAAGGCTCCCACAGACAGGCGCGACGTGTCGGTGTGACGCGATTCTGGTATAACAATTTCCATGAAGTTTTCATATAATCTGTTCTACTAGAGTAGCATCGCGCTATCGCGTCGCGCTGTTACGTCGCGCCTGTCTGCGGGAGCATTAAAGGTGCTGCTATCACTGATGACATGGTTAAGCATGAAAACACCGCGGGTTTTTTTATAAATAAATGACATTAATATGTGACAAGCATTGATTTATTCTTAGAATATGTAGAAGAAAAGATCAGTGAGTCGGCTCACCGAGCTGACAGGCGCATGTCATAAGATAAAAATATAATAATTGTAAAAATATTCAAAGAACCACGTGTTTTACTTATTATGCTACCGTCAGCGCTCCTCCGGCGTTGACAGTACCTACTCCATTTTAGAGACATGAGACCACTCCGCAAATATAATCAAAACCAAAATAATTTATCGTTTAAAGTTTTCCACAGCCAGATAACCGAAAGATTACATAACTTAAACGTATCGACTGTTTCAGTGCACTTGTCGCCGGTTATTTAGTAAACACGCTGTAAACATTCACGCATGCACGCTTCGGGGAAACTCGGGCGCAGCCGGTTATGCATTTCGCGTGCGCTAGCGCAAACCAAACTCACTGTTTACTTTTAGCTCCATTTTAGAACATTAACATACGGATTTGGAAGCCTTGGCTTGAATTTGATGAAACAGGAACGTTCTTTGTAGGGTTCCGTAGTCAATAAGGAAACTAGTGATAGTTTTGCCATGTCCGTCTGTGGGCTGTAATCTGTCACACGGGCCCAGTGCGGGTTGGTAGACGTCACATGTCTTCGAATTTTTGGTTCTAGGACATGCCGGTTTCCTCACGATGATTTTCTTCACCGTTTTGGAAGCAGTGGTGATGAAATGATGAAATTTATTTACACAAAGTAAAGGACCTGCCTGGGTACGAACTCACGACTTACAACTCGTAAGTCGGATCCGTTACGTCTGGGCTTTCACAGCTCTCATTTAGCTATTTTACTTTTCATTAATCTGTCTATACCTACTCAATCTGTTTAATTTTTTCCCAACTATGTTGGTGTAGCAAAAGGCTCGCATTACATGGTATTACATGCGACTTAAACATAGCGAAATGTAGGTGTTCCTACTATGGGTACACCTCTGCCTAACCTTTCGGAGAGACAAGGCGTGATGTTATGTTTGAGTAGGCTCCAATTAGGTAATTAATTAATCTATAAACTCTATACTACTGAATTAAATTATGAAATATCACCCTACAGCGCACTAAAGTACCAAGTGATTATGAATTGTAATATTTTTTATCATAAAGTTAAAGTCAAATCATTTATTTCAAATAGGCACATAAAGGGCACTTCTGAACGTCAAGAATTACAAAAATAATTAATTGATTTTAGTTGCCCCTTCCAAAAGGTAGTTACTTATGGAGAAGAATGGGCAAAAAACTCCATACTTACTCTTTTAAAATGTTAACAACAATATTTTGTATAAGTAGGTACATTAATTAATAATTATATGTGAAGACGATGCACTTACCTAGAATAAAATTACTATACCACAATAGGTAAAAAGAATGAAAAGTGAAGTAATGACAGACAAATTAATAACACACACTGAATTCTAGGTATTAAGTGAAAAACAAAATTTTTTAAATGTTAAAATCCTTGTTTTACACTACATGTTTAGTTTTACGATATTAACTATCCATTAAACCTTCACAAACCAACAAAATCCACTAACCTTGTGGAGCAGCAATGTAACGTTCGCTTCGCAACGCCGTCAGCTCACTGACGAGCCGCCGAGCTTCAGGCGCCTCCGTCAGGAGACAGACCTGGTCCAGGTCGATGTCTTCAACTGTAATGCCCCTGGTCACCACGTCGTAGATGAAGCCAAGTTGTCGGCTGCAACAAAATGTTAACAGTTACTGCAAGATTACCTACTTGACGCTTGAATTTCCCAAAAAGGCCAGACAAAGATGTAAGTAGGTATGGTAAACCCATATTTGACCGGTTTAGTCCCATACCCTTCCCATCTCTTCCCCTATGCGTTTACCTACAAAAATTTCCCATCTCTTCTATAAACGCATAGGGGAAGAGATGGGAAGGGGAAGAGATAGGACTAAACCATTTCACTAGCTAGATAATGTTATTGTTATGTCACCTGAATTCCTTAAATAGTAGGTAGAGGGATATTTTGGCAAAAAAATTATGAGGTCCATGAAATTGGGGGCGAGAATTACTAAAGGTATAATCCTAACTAATATTATAAACGCGAGAGTAAGTTTGTTTGTTTGTTACCTTTTCAGGCATAAACCACTGAACCGATCATCCTGTTTTGCATATACGTTGTCAGGTGTACAGAAACGTACATAGGGTACCTTTCATCCCGAAAAACGTACTGTTCCCGAGGAAAACAATAATAACGTTCTTATGATAATAGATGGCGCCACGTGTCTTTCGAATCATGATTGAATTATATTATTATACAAACTTTAATAGTGTGTTAAGAGTTTTTTAACCCGTATTGATTGTCAAATTCTAAATTAACACGAGCGAAGCCGCGGGCAAAAGCTAGTTTATTTCATAATTATTTATTTTATAAAAGAAACTTTAGTAGTGTGTTAAGAGTTTTTTTTAACCCAAATCGATTATCAAATTCTAAATTAACGCGAGCGAAGCCGCGGGCGAAAGCTAGTTTATTTGATAATTATTTATTTTATAAAAGTAGCTTCACAGCCGACAGTAAGTATTATATAATAATTATTCTAAACATTATTCCAGTACACAGAAAAATAAGAAATACAGAGAGTGACATAACTAGTTATATTTATAGTGTCTACGTGCGTGTATCTGTACACTGGACAGTATACAGATTTCGAGGTGTTATACCTAATGGTAAAACCCAGATACATTTATACTGGCCGGAGGTTTGAACTCAGACAAGAGAGGCTACTAGGCTCAGCGATTACGACCACTAAACCACACAGGAGTTTATAATAACGTTTAATTTAAAATAGATAAACGCTAGGTTTCCTAGGAACAAGAACCAATAATAGTCTGTATATTCGTGAATATCTATTACTAGAACCCATAGTAGTTAATCTAGTTAAAGACAAGGTAACGAACATCTACCGGCTGATACCAAATTACCAATACACATTTTCTGGCGACCTTTATTACAATTTGAACTTTGAAACATTGATATTGTCGTATCAAAGTTCTTACTAACTACAACGAATACAAAAACCGGTCAAGAGCGAGTCGGACTCGCGCACCGAGGGTTCCGTAGCATCATATAAAGCTTCATTCGTAAAGGTACCTAAATAATTCTCGGGGGACGGTATTTTTTTTTACATTTTTCGTCAAAAGTCGAAAATTATGCGGCCTAAAAAGATAAAACAAAATGTTTGACAATGTGCAAACAGCGCTCTTTTCATATGATACCCCACATGCCCTAGTAGCCTCACTTCGAATTTTTAAGACCCCCGTAGAGACCATGTTACAAAAAAAAACTTTCTTATTTGCATAATAGTTGGGCAATCGCTATCTAAAACGATTCCAAATTTCAAGTTGATAGCATTAGTAGTTCTTGAGATATCCAGCTGTGACAGACGGACAGACTGACTTAGTCGCAGCATAAGGGTTCCTTTTTACTATTTTCGGTACGGAACCCTAATAAATCACGCAATAATTAACACATCCAGTTAGCTCCCGACTGACACAATAAAATTAAATGATAACATAATTAATGTTATCAAAGTCGGCTTCAATTTATATTCAGATAGACCGTCATTATTGTTATATTATATTGTTGTCAAAGTTCAAATTATTATTGTAGTTATCTGTTGGGGAAGCTCTCGCCTGGCCTAACTGTCTGTGAGATATTTATGTCTGACCACTTGACTAGTCCTATGTGGATCTTGAAATTTCTATATTTACAAAGAAAAAGAAAAACCCTGTAACTATAGAAGAATTGTAGAATGTTGCTGGTTGCGAAGCAAATTGGCTGTAACAGACGGACAGACGGGCAGACAGGCAGACAAACAGACACACGAGTGATCCTATGAGGGTTCTTTTTTTTTTTCTTTTGAGGTACGGAACCCTAAAAACAATGCTGAACACTGATTCTCGTATAAATTGAGGCCTAATGTCACCGATGATTATAATGATAATTTTGACAATATTTTGGCTACAGCCTTTCTTTAATAAAACCTGTTTTTGTTAATAAAAACTGTAACCTAACACGTAAAAAAAAAAACATTGATGCATCGAAATTGTCTACTGTTGTATAGGAATTTGTTATTTTTTCCCCGAGTCGGATACGAATTTACACGTCCGTGTTTGGGTCACAGAAATTCATAATATGTGTACCAAATTTCAACTTAATTGGTCCAGTAGATTCGGAGCAAAACGGCTGTGATAGACGAACAGACGCCAGACACACAAGTGATCCAATAAAGGTTCCGTTTTTTCATACGGACGTACAGAACCCTAAAAAGGCAATACTCCATCCATAGATAGACTGCCACCACGTCACTTTACAGTCCAATTTATCAACTGAACCCTCCATGTCCACGCTAACAGCCCGTGCAATATTAATTCGAAAGTTAATTGAATCAAATGGTCACTGCGGCATTCGTAGGCAATCGATTACGGACTTGCAATTCTTTATGAGAGTATGACGTACATTTGAACCGAGCGGAATTGTTAAAGGGAATTCTGAACGATATTCTAAATAATAACAGCCGCTCCGGTCGATCTTCAGGGTAAAGCAACGCTTGCCGATGCCGCTCTGTGGATGGGTGACCATCCATAACATACCAAGCAAGACTCTCCGTGCCTCGGAAAGCACGTTAAGTAGTTGGTTCCGGCTGTCATTCGTAGATCTTTGACAGTCGTTACGGGCAATCCAGAAGCACAAAAGTCTGAGCACAAAAGTCTTGCCAAAGGGAATCGTTGTGAAGGTCAGATAGGCAGTCGCTCCATGTAAAATACCGGTATCCAGCTGCATCCAGTTAGACTAGAAGCCGAACATCACAAAAGCCTCAATAGGTTTGTACGTTTTGTTATTAAAAGCTGACAGGAAACACTGCAGCATTTTTTCTTGCCTTCACCTACTTTGGACTGGTAGCCCGTGTTGCAAGTCCACGAGGCGAGACAGGGAAATGTTTATTTACAGAGGAAAATAGCACCACCGATATTGAACTATTTATAACTATTTATAGTACTTTCTTTGTAGCATGGTACTCAGACCAAATAAAAAACCAAGACCGATTGCTGTCAACAGTGACGTGAGGCTGGTTTCGTAAACATGTGTGCACTTAGTGAGGTGTAGTTTGATTGTAAATGTGTGCGTGTGAGCGTGTACGCACAGCGCGGAGGTGTAGTTTTGGCATGCTTCACTGTATTGTTCGCAGCGCTCTGTCTTGGTTTTTATTTGGTCTGAGGCATGGTGCGGGTGACAATAGACGAATCATTCCTTTTCACTCTGGAACGTCATGTCACTGCGATTTACAATCATAACTGAATATTTTAGCTGCACTCTAAATAACAACACAACACAATCGTAAAATACGGAATCGGTAATAACTGTAGCAAAATAAATAAATTTACCCTGCCAAAATGTTATTGTCTCAAAATTAAATTAAATTGAAAGAAAAATGAAGCAAAGTGCTATACATGTATCGTAACGCCATTCGTCGACCGTAGGTTCAATTGACGTAAGGGACAAAATACCCAAAATGAGTTGAGTATACAGTTTTGTTCAGAATTTTTCGCTCTTTCGAATGGTGTATATGAAAAAAATCTAGCTTAATAAAAATGTCCCTTACCCTACTGATTTTTTGGATACAAATTTCGAATCGGCCCCGTAATAACAATGTATCTGAAAAACCATGCAATATAGTAACTTGAAATGGTGTAATTACCGCCGCCAATCGAATCAAATAAGGTAAGGTAGGTAACGATTTCCAAATTTAAGATATCCAAACGCCAAAAGTGTTTACTTAATTTTCTGTCAACAATCTCTTTACACTATTTTTTCACTATTTTTACACTATTTTTGATCTAACGTAGAGGTCAATTTAATGTAAGGGACGGGACTACCAGATACTTGGTCAGTAAGGGACATTACTAACAAAATACGTTGGTGTAAGGGACGTCTATTTTCTTAAATAGATAACTTATTTAAATAAATGTTACACAGGTAGATAGAGCACTAAAATACAAGATTATGTGTCAAGTCAGATCCGAAAAAGGTTAATAACAAAAAAAGTTATGCGCGATTTAGTTCGAAAAAAAACTTTGTCGGCCTCTCCTGAAAAATCGTATTTTGTCCCATACCTCAATTGAACCTACGGTCGACGATATGCATGTTTAGTAATGGGATTGCTATGATGGATAGTCGATATTTTTTATAGAAAAAGAAGTTTGCCGTATGTGTTTTAATTTTTTTTTCTCTTTCAGTGTAGTCTCGGAGGCGAACGACAAACTCTCTTGCCTAACTCTCCAAAGGTTTTTTTTGTGCGCTTAGGTATGTTTATTACCACAATCAAGTAAAACAACAAACTTAACAAAAAATAACAAATAAGTAACAATTTTAACACAAAAGAAAATAAACAACGGAATGGCAAAATTAATGGCAATACGTGTCGCATACATACGCTAGGACTCGTACTGACGCAAAATGGCCGCCGACGCACAGCATCACGTGGCAAAAATGTCACGAATATTTTTATTTTTTTTCTAAATGTCGTTTGTGCTTTGAATGTGCTTCGTTATAATGTTTTGTATTAAATACATATTTTAAAATCAATTACATAATAATAATATTAAGATAAAAATGAATTGCATAATGTCACTGACGTAGTCATGCAATACTGACGTGTGTCACCTGCACCAAGCTACAACGAAAATACTGTAACGTGGTAGCAAGCGCTACTGCTGAGCATGAGGTCCTGGGTTTGATTCCCGGGCCGGGAAAACTGCTGAGCTGACTTTGATCATGTCTGTTTCAGGTAAATTTATAACTATTAATTTTATAAATATTATTCGCGAAAATCAATAACTACTATTTTTTTTTAATAATGGAAATGCATGGAGGCCCGATTTAGTAGTCCGGAGGATATTTTTTTCTAGGTGGGTGTAATTTATTTTAAACACAAAACATGTTGCCTAGAGCATGACAAAGACATGCCACAATTAAGGCATCTAGCTAAATTCAATTTTATCAAATAAATTATTATCGTTATCATTGATTATCATGTCTGACGTATAATGATAACTGACCTCTTATGTTTTTCACTCACTTCAGGAGCGTAGATTAGGTACAATAACGGTAAAACCCATTAGTAAGATTCTGTTGACTTCTACCCTGAATTGTACGAGAAAATTAATCTAGGTCGGTACCACATTTTTTTTTACGTTTCGTTTTTTTTTTAATTCTATTATTCTATCTGGATTTTGACATTACACACAGACACTTAAATTATTTATTCGTACAGATGTAATGTTATTTTATTTTCATGGCTTTTTCATGTTGGACATTGGATAAAACGTGAAATGTGAACGTGCATTTAGTACTAAAGTATTGGATTTAATGATAACGAATGTTATGTGCAGCTAATCGTTAGTAATCAATTCAGGCGAGGTGATAACGGACATACCGTTTTTACATAAACGTACGTTGGCAGTACTAAAGTCGTTCGTTACAGTTGAACGCGGTGTCCTAAGTATTAAAAAAATCTATAGTAAAAGTAAATAAAATGTCTGTTTGTAATGTCTAAATAACAGCTTTTTATTAAATGCTTATGAAATTTTTTGTCTGTCTGTCTGTTTGTTTGTTCCGGCTTATCTCCTAAACGGCTGGATTGATTTTGACGGGACTTTTACTGGCAGATAGCTGATATTATAAGGAGTAAATAACTTTTATTTTAGAATAATCTACGAGGGCGAAGCCAAATGTAAATAACAAATTGGTGCGCAACAGCATCCTTTCTATATATTATATAGAGTAGTAGAGACATTGCGTACTACTGTCGTCAAACTAGTGTCTTAATCTGAGGCCCCAGTGTGAGTTTCTTTTAACCATCTCGATTTTACGCATCGAGCGCGTTCGATTGGCCCTTCACCAATCGGACTGCTGAACGCGCTCGATGCGTAAATTCGAGATGGTTAAAAATTTAAAATAAACTCACAGTAGGACCTCTGGGGCCTTACTCCCGAAAACGATTCGAGGTTGAATTTGATTCCGATTCGATTTCGTTTCTGATCCGAACTCGATTTAAAACTTAAAACTGACCGAAGTTAGTTTCGCTTCGAACCACCGTACGATCGTGCGCTAGTGTCGGATTCAAGAGTTTGGATCGGCATTTAATTCGAACCCAATTCGATTGATTCAGAACTCGATGCTGTCGGGAGTAAGGCCCCAGGAACAAGTTCGAATCGGAATCAAAATCAAACTCGAATCGTTTTCGGGAGTAAGGCCCCTGATATCAGACGCTTCACTCGAGTGAATGTTCATTTTGTTTTATGCCACGGACAAAATGACACAGAAAAGAACATTCATCTGCTCCTTTCATTTAATTTTTCGATAATTCAGTAGGCGAGTGAAAGATACCGAGTACCGAAATAAAACTTCGTTGGATATCGGTTCAAAATCAAAATTCATTTATAATTCAAATTAGGCTGAGAATCAGCACTTTTCGAACGTCAAAATTACATAAGACAGTCCATAACATACGCCATAACGCCCGCCCATCACCACATCCTAGTGCTTTAGCTGGGAAGAATAAAATGGCGGAAAAAAACTCCCCAGCAGCACAGCTGTCTGTTCAGTTAGAAAAACTTGATCCAATACAATAGTAGGTATGCAAAGTAAGTAACATTATGAGTCACAGAAAATAAAACTATATGCCATAAAAAAAAAAAACTTGCATCAACGTGGCTTTTGTGTTGCTGCAACACAACAGTATGTGCAACGTGTGGCAGAACTAGTTTCCATAAATAAGACTAATACGAGTCTATAGTTTGCAAAGGTAAGGCTCAATAACAGTGCAATATTTATTCAGCCTCGTTATAAAGCCTACTGGGCTAGAAATAGTTTATTGATTTGATAGTTATTCTCGTACGCTTCGCGAGGGAAGTGACGCTTCTAAAGAATGTTTTCCTCAAACAATCAGAATTAGAACTATATTTGTTATGAATGTAGGTACAGCTAATCTATTCAGTAATAAATCTCACCGTGAAAACTTAGGTGAAGTAACCTTGATGTGAGCTGTCAATAATCCCTAGCATCCGGTGGAATGACAGTTCACTTCACCTAAGTTTTCACGGTGAGATTTTTACAGAATAGACTGGCTGGTCCCCGCAACGGAGCACTTAGGAACCGCGCGGGCGCTGTTTCAGAGGCCCTAGTGTGAGTTTATTTTAACCATCTCGAATTTACGCGAAGAGCGCGTTCAGCACTCCGATTGGTGAGAGCGCTTTCACATTCAGGCGACTTTAACAGCGCGACAGTCGCGCGGCCGACGCGCGACTTTCGCGCTGTCAGAATTTCATAGTTTAAACAGAAGCGCGGCGGTATCACGCTGCCGCCGCGGTCGCCGCGTGCGCTCAGTCGGCGATGAGCCAGTGTTGCAAACGTACGTAATTATAGACTACACAATGAGCGAGTTTGATACCGAACGATTTATTATTGAAATTCAAATGCGTCCTGTTTTGTGGGACTCAAGAAGCAACAATTACCACAACAGAACCCTAAAGAAGAATAACTGGCAAGAATTATGTGCATTGTTTATTCCTGATTTCGAAAAATATGAATTTATATTAGAATTTTTGAAATGCAGTGCGCCACACTGATCTAAACTGCGGCGCGACAGCCTCGCTGCTAACGCGCGGCTGTTATTATAATGTGAAGGACTGTGCTTCTGCCGCGCTACTGTCGCGCTGCTGACGTCCTAATGTGAAAGCGGCCTGAAGGGCCAATCGGACCGCCGAACGCGCTCGATGCGTAAAATCGAGATGGTTAAAAGAAACTTACACTAGGGCCTCAGGCCATAGACTCTAGATTGCAGGCAGGTACCTTAAGGCGAAAGCGTCAAGGTAGCCCGCGAAATTCAAATTTTCTTACGTTTTAGCAATTTGCAGGTCAGCATCAGCCGATCTATTCTATAAAAATCACACCGTGAGAACTTAAGGCGACGATAACCGACTTTTGATGATTTTATTCTGAAGATCACGTCTAAACGAGTAGTGTTAATGATTTGAAAAAAATATATGTTAAATAAGAGCATTTTCTTAATAACTTAATATGTGAATATTTTAGATTATGTCTATATTACATAGTGAAATCAATTTGTAAAATTATGTCTAACGCGGATAAAAACTGAGAATCACGCAAAATCTATCAAGCAGATTTTTCTGAAACCTTCAACCTTTTAAAGATAATTTAAATATTGATATTTTCGTATAGGTACGTGTTTTATTAAAATACCTTTTGTTTTATGTGTAAAAAATTAATAATGCGTTTTATTTGGGACAGAGCTCCTGGCTGGACGTACGACGAGTTGCGTGGGCTCAGTACAGAACACGCAAGCTAATCACTCAAGGTCACTGGCATATATCTGGGCCTTAAGTGAAGTGAGCTATCAATAGGGTCAATCCCTAGCATCAGGTGGTACGACAGCTTACTTTACCTAATTTTTCACGGTGAGATTTTAACAGAATAGACCGACTGGTATAAGATGTTGTACATAAATTAATGAGATCGGCTACAGTCTATCTTACACAGCGTGCAATTACAATCTGCCTAGCCTTTTCCCAACTAGGTTGGGGTCGGCTTCCAGTCTTACCGGACGCAGCTGAATACCTGTATTTAACATGGAGCGTCCGCCTACCTGACCTCCACAATTCAGTTACTGGATAACACGATAAGACTTTGGTTGTCAGAGTTTTTTGCTTGTAACCACTGTCAAAGATCTACGAATGACTGTCGGGACCAACGCTGCCGCGCTAACGAAGAATGCAATAACTCGATTTTGGACGATTTTGAGTTATATATTCGTTGAGTTATATATTTGGACTTTTTATTGATCCTTCAGGAACTCGGTTTTTCAGTAAGCAAGAATGCAATAACTTCATAACAAATTCAATAATCAAAAATACAATTCTCGGAAGCGGCAAAATCGAGTTATTGCATTTTTCGTTAGTGCGGCAGAACGGCTTAACGTGCTTTCTGGGGCACTCTTTTTACTTCCAGGCTAGTAATTTCTGTATTATTTGTCACCAAATTAGTGTATTTTTGAAGTGAAAACTTCTTTAGCCGCGTTGAGCGATTTTTGGTAGGGGAAAAACTTATGGGTTCGTCATCGTCACCAAACGCTTTAGTTACTTAGTTTTCACTTGTATCGGCAGTCCCCAAAGACTGTTTTTTTTTACGTTTGGCATCTCGCAGGTCAACCTAGAAGGTTGTCCTCTGCTTAACCAGACTTTCCTGTGGATGTCTCAATAAATTAAGGCCACCAGCCAGGGCAAAAAACTTATAAACTAAGCGACTACGCGATAAGAGCACCCCCTGTGGGGTACGGACCTCGGCTTAGGGCGTCGCTGGGGGTTCACAGCAAGGGATAGACTGGATCGGATTATAGTGAATTTTATGTCCTTCCATCACAAGATAAGACCAAGTGGTAAGAGTGATTATCAGAATGTTGGGCTTCTTCAACAGTCAAAGATATAAATAATGATGAATGATGATTTATGTTCCTACTAGGAAATATTTTTTCAAAACTCGATGTAAAATCGTTAATTACTTCAGCTATGAAGGAAATAATAATAATCTAATCAAACACGTGCAGTGCATCGTCAACTGATTTTAAACAATCTACTATTGTGTCCATGATCACAGAGTATGTAGTCAATGGAGTGCTCACAAGATTTGAACGTTGTGTCTTGCTGATCGAAACAATTTGAGCGGAAGGAGACAAGATTGCAAATTAGTTAGAAAAAAAAAGTGTAATGACTGATGAAGTACTAAAATGATTAGTAAAACAAATAATGACTTTAGTTTTGACCTTTTAAAATCACTTTTAGCATTATTTCGAAAAAAATCTCAAGTGTCTTTTGTCCTTTTGCAATTATGTCGTCAATTGCATGTAACTGTGTTTACAATTACGGCCGACTAGACTATAAATAATTTCAATAGTGCGCCATTCTGCCGTGCTAACGAAGAACGCAGTAACTCGATTTTGGACGATTATGAGTTATACATTCGTTGAGTTATATATTTGGAGTCAGCGAATTGAAATCTATTAAATCTCTCTAAGCAACTTTTTATTGATCCTTCAGGAACTCGGTTTTTCAGTAAGCAAGAATGCTATAACTAAAACATCATAAAAAATTCAATAATCAAAAATAAAAGTCTCGGAAGCGGCAAAATCGAGTTACTGCGTTCTTCGTTAGCACGGCAGCATTGTAGTCGGTAGTTATTGTAGAAAATAAACAATAGTTAATTAAGGTTGTAAACTTGTAACCCTGTACGAAGGGCAACAACGCACGTGTTTTCAATTAAGTCATTTTTACATAACAACATCACGCTTATACTTCGAAGGGATAAACACAGGTGTATATTTAGGAGCGACCAAACTCCGATTTTCATGTCTTTTAAAAATTCGTGAATTTAAATTTGGAACAATAGAGATAACTAAATGATGGCCAGTATGTCAGCTTTAAAACTGCATAAGAATCCAATATAACTGGTGAAATAGGGGCGAGTTCATAAGGCATTTTTAAAAGAATATTATATAGTTTGTTTCAAAAGTATGTGATGAAAGGTGAACAAACCATGTTCAAGTTAATTCTTACACAATCACTTACTAAAGGGAATTATTAACACATCCATCTGTATTTAGAAGGTTACAACTTTTTATTTTTTCGCTGCTCCTTAGACGTCGCTGCTTGCGGTAGCGGCGGGGGTCGGGTTGCCTCTTTCCCTCAAATATGGCGAGGGGGATTAGGGCTGATCTTTACGTTATGCTCGTGAACGGATGCTGCTTGTGGTGCCTCGTCGTCTTGCTGTCCATGGTTTCATTATTGTTATTAGTAATTAAATGTTTATTTATTTTACTTCGATGGTCCTAGTTTATCATTGGTGGTACAGCTTAATGAACATAATCCAACATTACATATGTAAGCGGGCACGCTCTTTATGCCTGGATACTTTTATTTTTTAAGTTTTGTGTCTTTTTTTTTTGCTTGAGTATAGTTTTCATACCATATATTGCATAGGATCAAGTTTTTCTTCCTAGCTGAAACACTAGGAAGTGGTGAAGGGCGGGCGATTTAGGGGACTGTCTTACGTGTGCGGATTCTCAGCCTACCTAATTTTGAATGCGTGTCTTTTGATTTTGATATCTCACCACTTTTTCCAACAATTAATTTTTGAATAACAATTTTTTTTTTACTAGCCTTAGCTATCCCACTCCTGGGTAAGGCTTCCCTCCACTCCTTCCATCTTTCGCTATTAGTTCGATTATTACTAAATCGAACTTTTATTAAATTGAAAATCATCGATATTTTTTCTTAAATTATCCTCTAGTCAAATAACCTCTTTAAGGTCATATCGACTCTGAGTCGTGCAAGTATGAAAGACATTTTCCTCATATTTTGTTCTTGACTAGATAGTTTCGTCTGGTGATAAGTGATGACGTGACTTGAGATAAGGCACGACCTCTCAGGCATAGCTTATTCACTTTTGAAAATCTACGTAGGTTCATATAAGTATAGTATTTAAAAAATTTCGCAGTCCTCCTTAATTTTAATTGACCTTGAGTGTAAAGCAGTTTCAAAACCTAGTAAGTCATGACAATCACACAACAATTATGCCAATTTGTACGTTTGTATAATGATATGCCAATATATTTACCTTCCTACTACAAACTTCACTCCACCAAGCTGTATCTACCTAACATCATAAACAACAGATTGCAATTAGGTCCTTATCTAGACTTAATATGTCTTTTACACCTGGAAAATTTCCCTAACAACAGTTCTATTCTGTTCTAGACATGTGATTCGTAGTCCATTTTAACCATTGCATCCAAGAGGCCATCGTGACTTGTCACTACAGACGATCTAATGGATATACAACAACAACAACCACTAGAATGCAAATTGACACTCAGTTTATCTTTCAAACCAGCTCAGAACGGAAAGATTCAAGTTCCGACGCTCAATTACAATTTCTATTTATGCGAGGAGCAATAAAAACGCAGCGATGTGGATGTGCATTTCGCAGACGGAGTGCCCTAGCGAGGGAATTACAAGGACGTCTTTATTTAGAAACCAAAGGACATTATACTGTTGATATACTTGTACTTGTGACTCATTAGATGTTTTGTTTCTATGCAGATGTGAGAAAAGATTCGTACGTCAGGGTTTGGCTAAGAATAGGTGGCTGTTTTTGTTGATATCGTAAATCGTTTCCGAGGAATTTCATTCAAGAACGGAGTTTGGACTGGATATTGAGGATAGACCTGGATTTTCGATTAGGTACCATATACATTATTGCCACCGTGAATCATCGCTCGCATAGTCGCATCACTCTACGTGATTTTCAGAAATGCTCAAAGAAAGTAAATAAAAGATTTGGAAATTGGATTTCGCTAATAGACCTGGATTTTCGGTTAGGTACCATATACATTATTGCCACCGTGAATCATCGCTCGCATCAGTCTACGTGTTTTTCAGAAATGCTCAAAGAAATTAAATAAAAGATTTGGAAATTGGATTTCGCTAATAGGTACCATTTGCTTGCTTCTGAATCAAGACGCGACCCTTAAAATTTTCAAGAAAATATCACAAAAAATACATTCAGACATCGAAGATATGTGTTATAAAAACACTAGAACCTAAACAAAGTATCTCACATTGAAATTCCAATTTCCCACCTTTTCGCTCCCTAGCGGTTCTATAAAAACAAATTGCACGACAGTCAACCGAATCATCAGCAGAATGGCAGACAAATACGAGTTGTTACCAACGTGCCTCTACACGTGACTGCGATTGGAGTCGGTCGGTATGTTACGTTATAAACTTATAACCATGAACAATCATTGTATTTATTTATTTATTTATTTATATATACTTTATTGTACATCAGATTACACATTACAAAAGAAAAGAAAACTTATACACTATAAAATATACAATGGGCGGCCTTATCGCATACTGCGATCTCTTCCAGGCAACCTTGGCATGGACAGTGAATTTATGGACATAAAATGGGGTTGTCATTGGTGCAAAAATAAAAAGTATAACAGTACAATATCCTATAATAGATACACAGATATATAATAGATACATAGATACATACATACTAACTAAATAAGCAAATAAAACAAATGAAGACTAGATTATTACAGTAAACAACGAGAACAAAATCACAACAACAAGTAATGTTCCTTCACGAGTCCTTTAAACATAGGCAGCGATTGCGCGCGTTTTATTGTATCCGGCAATGCATTCCACAAACGAGCGGCCTGGACAGTAAAGGATTTGTCAAGGAAAGTTGTGGAATGCATGGGCATTTTAAGCTTCAAGTTATCTGATGACCTTAAAAATTTCGTGTGGGAGTCGGAAAGAAACTGGAAACGTTTTTTAAGATAGAGAGGGGTGGAAGGGGAAAAGAGCACATTATACAAAAGGGAAAGAATATGAGCATTCCGGCGAAGGCGAATTGGTAACCACTTAAGCTTCATACGAAATTCGGAAACATGGTCATATTTGCGTAAACCGTATATGAACCTAATACAGAAATTTTGAAGCCGCTCAAGTTTATCGAGTTGGTTTTCAAATATTCCTAGTTAGTATTAGTAGTCAGGCTAGTACTATATTTCATAATTACGCAGCACATTTAATTGGCGAAAACCTCGTACATGAGCTTCAGAGTGGTTCGGCAGGGTTTCCTAATTGACAAGTGTTTACCAAAGATTAGTTAAGGATAGCAGGTGCACGATAGAACCCCAATTAAGAGAGCGAAAATTATTTTTTAGGCCATTTGAAGAGCCCTTGCCTAGGTTTTTTGGACCCTAAGCTCTTAAAAGAGCGGTACGAAAAACCAATAATACATTTCCACACCTTACGAGGAATACGGACGCGGAAATAAAACGTGTAAAACTATTATGTAAGTAGCACATTCGTTCAGTTATTAGGCTTTTTAACACAACCTCCATAATCGGACTTCCTACTATGTAAATGTTTCTGTGACATGGGTCAGTAATGTACCCCACATCCTGTCTAATGGATGTAACGGTAGTTAAATATCTCGTTTTACCACTACGAGAATATGTTTTTTTTACCATCGAGTTGGTGAATAAAAGATAAATTATCTACATTTTGCATAACGGCCTACTTTAGTATGCAACAAGTGTGTTCCTATTAAGGAGACATGAAACAACCTCATTAGGATAATGGATTTTAAAAACAGACGGAATATCCGCCTTCCTACTATTCTGGTAATTATATAAGCCTAGGCCATAACCTTGGGGAGGACGTTAACACTTAGTCATGTTCTACCATGAACCAAGAGGGTGATGGGGGAGACGAAATTGTTTCCCACTTGACAAGTCAATAGCGGAGCATTGAAGGGGCAGTGGTGTGTTCTACTGGGAGTCCGGAAGGTGTCTTTTAATAAGGTTAGGACTGCTAATCTAGTTTTAGTCTGTGAGTCTAATACTACAGCCGGTTACTTTCTTCAGGAGGAGGATATTCATCAGGACATCGTCAAACAAGTTTTCTCTTTGATAGCACGTGGGAGTGGGATCGCCGAACTGCAGCCAACGCTCTATATTGCGCAGGTCTACCAAGTATATTAACATTATTCAGTTGCATGTTGTCGGGCTATTAAATAAAAGCCTTCGTGCTCTGCCCACGCGGCGTAATCCGCCAGCGTAACATCGCGTAACTGAACCGGTAGCTAGTACTCTAATACCTGTAGCCTAGACTCATGATATGGAGACATTGAAATAATGGTATCAACCACCAAATCCAGTCAAGGATAAGCAGCACCACGTTTGATTAAAACGTTCGCTCAATGCTTATCGGCAATTTCCTCACTAGGCTATCCTATATCGTTCACCAATCTTGGGCAATAGATTTTGTTTTGTCCAAGATTGAATTAGAAAGTACATAAAATTAATATTGCAAAAGCCATAACTACTTCCTACTTCCTAGGCTTCGATCCTCCACCTAATTGTTAAAAAGCATAAGCATAGCATAATCAGCCTATGTGCCCACAGCGGAGACACAAGCCTCCTCTGTGAGAGGGAGTGAGCCATAATCCATCACGCGGGTCCAGTGCGGGTGGCGGATGTCTCATGTCTTCGAATTTGTGGTCCTAGGACATGCCAGTTTCCTCACATTGTTTTCCTTCACCGTTTTGAGAGCAGCGGTGATGAAATAATTTACACAAAGTAAAGTGCCTGTTTGGGGTTCGCACCCACGATCTACAACACGCTAGTCGCGGCCTTTACCACTGCTCTTTCTTTATGATAATTACTCTATTGGACTTTGACTACAAGTGTCATTAAAAATCCAATCTGTTTCGATTTCAATTAAACATGCAATCTAATCGCTACCTGCTTGTTATAAATATCTCAATTGTTACTGTCTTATCTCTAAATACTTGGAAACACGTGTTTTTTACCGTCACGTTGTATTCATAGCGATTCTTGGCACGCAGACGATTTTACAGTGCTTAGCCGTAATGTATCGTTAAAAGTGAATCAATTTACTACTGAATCAGTTATGTCTTATTTGTAAGCTAATCGATACTAAAATAGGTTCCATTATTTATGACGTAGGGAATGATTTTACATAGAATCGGTTGGTTAGATCTTCAGTATTTTTTAATCTATCAAACATTGGTTTTTCGGGTCGGACATAGCACAGGATTTTATTTTGGCATGGGACAACTCGTTTTAAAACGAGTTTTCTTTAATACGATTATGCTAAAATTCTTTTGGAGATGAAACTAGTGGCTCGTTTTCATTAGTTGGTAACTCGGTCAATATACAGCATGCGGGGTCTCATCGACTAACGAAAGTCATAAGTCGATAACGCGGTCGGTACACCGTCTGAGAGACTCATACCCACGGAAAAGATAAATAAGCTCACACCCAATGAAAATGAGCCCTCCAAGCAACTGCCAAACATGCGGTGCAGGTTCTCCGTATACCGCAATCGTTCACTATCAACTAATGAAAATGGTTCCCCGAATACGGGCATGCTTTACAGAAATTCCTTGCACTCCGCATTCGAGCTCTATCGACCAATGAAAATGAGCCTTTAAGCGACCCTTGCGAAAGCCCTTGCCCTAAGGCAAGGTATACTAATACGAGGGCCATGTCTACAAAAAGATTAATTTTCTATTTTGCTTTGGTAAACTAATTTTTTGAAATAATATTTGTAAAATAAATGCCTTTCAAAAGCTTTCTTTTTGACCACCTAAAACAGTTTTTTAGTTTACCACTACAATGTATGCAGGTAATAAGTCCGCTTTGCATAAAATTGTGGACGATCAACGTGCTTAAAGTAAAACAAAAAAAAAACTTTATATCTAAAAATAAATAATTAAAACATTATAATTAAGATCACATACCTTTCTATTCGATCAGACAAGCAGTACTCCCACCGTTGGCTGTTGCACTTCCATTCCCTGATCCGCCTCAACACAGGCGAGTTCAGTTCATCACAAATGAGCTTCAGTGCAGCTTCCTCCAATACATCTTGTACGGCTATTAATGATAACCTGGTGGAAATTATTTTATTAGAGTCTAGTACTGTTGGGAATGGGATGTAAGTAGATGATCTTAATGCTCAAACCTAGAACACCTGCATCTATAAATGATAACGTCGTACTTGGAGATATTCCTCGATATACTAGACGCATAAAATCAAATAGGGCACATCGAAATTCTCAAACCCTGACCGAAAGCCATAGAATGCTGGCGCTATGGACGTCATCTGCGACATTCTACTAATATTATAAATGTGAAAGTTTTGTGTTTGGATGTTTGTTACTCAATCACGTAAAAACGGCTGAACGGATTTGAATGAAATTTGACACACATAGTATATAACCTGGATACTTTTTATCCCGATATTCCCACGGGATCGAGACTTAGGCGGTTAAAACCATAGGGCGTTGCAAGTGATATCATAAACATGCACATCTTAATATCAGCAGGGCAGATTGTAAGGTTGCGGCACGTATTTGTTATCCTGACCATGAGAAAATTGGGCATAAGGGTCATCAGTGGAACTCCAGTGGACAAGCTCTGCGATCAGCAACGCTCAGTAAGAAAAATAAGGACATTACGTCCCTAAATCAAAGTTTAAGGAACATGAGCTCAATGCTCAATCTTTCTTAAACTTTCATTTATCATTCGACCAACAGTGGAATTTTCTTTCGTGCATTTTCATTCTGTTAAAATATGATCATAAATCATAACTACTCACTCTAATCATAGTAATTACGTAATTGAATAGGCGCGTAGTTGTTAAAGCGCTAAGCAATGTGAAGCATGACTGACAGTCTTTGTTACAACGTCAGGAAATGCATAATAACACACTGTAGTACAATAATAAAATGAAAATAACAGCCTATAAAATGTGCAAGACACGGAGGAGGTAAGAAATGGAGTGCTCATATTAATTTCCTTCCGATATGGTACAATCAACTAAGGAGTTAGGTATACCAGTAAGAAACCAATATCTGCCTATGTATGAGGTGTTGTGATGCAAGTCGGGAGAGGCCTGTATCCAGCAGTGGACTGCACCTGGCTGAATTGATTGGCCTTTCAGTTTATAGTGAAAAGGCCGTCATAGGTGGCAGCACAGTTGTCAGTCGACAAACCGCCAAGAAAACAGACTTAGTACTCTTCGCGGCTTCACCTATATACGAATTCCTCCCATAAAAGTCTTCAGGTTTCAAAAGGATTGCACAATATAGTCTAAAGTTCTTGACGAAATAACGGGTTTCCAATTTTTTCTTTAACATCTTTGGGGAATACATGAGTCGCCGGATTGTTGCAGGCAACAGCTGCGCAACGGGGCATATTAATTAATAATGAGTAAAAGCAGCGGATTGTTTATAAACAATGTATGGATATTGACAGCTATCAAATTTTACGAAGGACAATGGTAGCGACATCTGTAGTGAGCAAGTGGCAGTTTTTATCCCGATTGTAAAATAATATTTCAAAACAAAGATAGCTATGCGATCTTTGTTTTGGGATAAGCTTGATAGGTTCCGTCAAAACTGGAAGGACGCGCGGGCTCGCGAAAGATGGAGGGAGTGGAGGGAGGCCCTTTCCCCGGAGTGGGACAGCGAAGGCAAGTAAAAAAAAAAAAATTTGGTTGTTAAGGCGAAAGCGCCAATGTAGCCCGCGAAATTGATATTTTCTTACGTTTTTTTTTTGTAATTTGCCTGTCGGCATCAGGTTGTATGTTGGTCAAAATATAATTTGCGGCCGTATAGAATATTTATTTACAGAATTATCATCATAAAAATCATTAATAAAACTCTAAAATAAGATCATATAATTCTATTAAATGACTAATGAAATCATGACATTTAAGGTTTATACTAACTTAAGGAGTTGTATTACTGATTCTAATGATTATAATTCTGGAAATACATATTTGTTACGGTCGCGAATCATACTTTAATCAACATACCTACCCAGAAAATGAGCTGCGCATATTTTCCCCCAACCTGTTCATGTTTACTGCAAATAAATATATTTTCTTTCTTTAGCTGCAAATTGCAAAAATCGTAAGAAAATTTGAATGTAGTGGGCTACCTTAGCGCTTCCCCCTTAAAGGATTATTATTCCTTTTTATTATGTGCCTATTGTATGAGGAAAATTATAATTACTGCTAGTAAAGTTAATTATTTCTGTTTTTCCGTCTAACTAGATTTAGAGAGAACATAACATCACGCCTGTATTCCCCGAAGGGTTATGCAGAAGTGTACCTTTTAGAGTACACCCACATTTCGCCAGATATGTTTAAGTCCTATGTAATTGGGGGACGAAGATTATGGTTCTAAATTAGTCGTAATTTTTTTTTTTTTTTTTTTTTCATTAAAGTCAAAGTCAAATCATTTATTTCAAATAGGCACGTAAAAGGCACTTTTGAACGACAAAAATTACAAAAATAGTTAATTGATTCTAGTTGCCCCTTCCGAAAGGTAGTTATGTATGGAGAAGAAGGGGCAAGAAACTTACTCTTTTTATCTTTTCACTAGGTAGCTTCTTGATAAAACAAAACATGCTATCTGTAAAGTTATTTCACCATTTATTAAGAACACATATAGTGAAAGCTAAGATAATCATGATTATAAATCAAACATACTGACATAACAATGTACACAGTAATCTACTTATTATTAGACATGCAACTAATATAACGGTAATGATAATTTAACAAAATATTAATTAATGCTTGTTATTTGTTTTATAAAATTAATCATTTGTGCAGTTATTGTTTTTAATACAGGCTTGGGTTTGCCCAGATAAGTGAATATGGGGTTTACCGTGTGCCTTTTTGTTTTGCAGCAATTTATAGACTACCTACAGTTTTGTGATTTCTAACAAAGCCAAAATAGACTTTTATGCGATGCAGTACTTAAGGGCTAATTTTACCAAAGTCAGCGGGGTAATTGCGTAACACACTATCTGGGCCTCAAGTCTGCTATTACAATAGTGTCAGAATGGTCTCTTCATTGTGAGTTTTTGACAGATTTGCCATACAAACACTGTCAAATACTCACAATGGCGAGACCATTCTGACACTATTGTAATAGCAGACTTGAGGCCCAGTAGGAATGGGCTTCATTTTGCAGACAATTTTTTTCGAACATATTATGAAGCAATGGATTAGCAACATCCTTCAAAATCATTCAGATTGTGACTGTTAGTGTAGTTATATCGTGGAATAAAATTGACATCTGACAGTTTTTATATGGAAAAGCTGTCAAAAAGTATTATACCAATTTTTTTGGCCAATACTCCTCTCTTGCTCTCCTCTCCTCTCCAATTATTATAATAAAAATAGATATTAATATATTATAAATAATATATTATAAAGGATAATTTTAATATTTGGTATAAAAGTTTGATGAATGTACTCTTAAATGTTTAGATTTTTTTCTATATGGAAGGAAGTGAATACTTACTTATTTTCCAAAATAGTCCTGCAGACAACCTCCCTAACTCCAGGGTTTGTAATCTTCTCCACACTAAGTTGATGAAGGTTCCATGAAGCAAGTCGACAGCATCTTACTCCATCTCGCTCATACATGAACATCTCCTCTACTATTGGCCTATGGGAGTATGCTGATAGTAAATCCAAAATGTCATTCACTGGTACTGTGGCAAAACCGTTTGGCAACGTCATAGGGAACTTGGCATTGGTTGGCATTGATAGACTCTTCCTATGTGGCGTCTTAGGGGTGCTTGAGACCCCATTTGGCATACACTCCACATCGTTCCATCCGTTAACGTGTCCATTCGTTAAATGCTGCACACTCTCACACTTTCTCGGTTCCAAACTTAAGTGATGCTTAACTGTACTTAACCTAACAATGTCCATACCACGAACTTTGATTAAATCGTCTAATGATTTGAAGGGACCCCTTTTGTTACGGTAGTCTACTATGTTTGCAGCAATTTCTTGGTTGAGGCCCGGTACACATTGTAACTGGAACACACTTGATGAGTTTACGGAGCACAATCTGCTTTCGGCCTGTATTCGTACACTGTCTAAAGATTGAGTCCGTGAACTAGCTCTAGATATTTGTTTCCTTATGTTTGTGCATATTTCTGGCCTTAGTAACTCTAATTTTTCAGCACCTATACCTAAAAGGAAATGACAGTGTTATTTTTATTTATAAGGAAAAGTGTGCAATGATCACTTATTTTTAGCTCTTATTGACTATTTCAGAGATGATAGGTTTGCAGGAACCTGAAACTATAGTTTATTAAAAGGGCTGTCTCGGGTCCACTAGTGCCACTCTTTTAAAAAATTATTATCCTGTCACTGAGAAGGAATTATGTAAAACAGCTCAATCAGTTGCCTCGGTAAGTGAGGAGCTGTAAGTAAGGAGTGGTGCTGGTTGACCCGAGGCAGTCCTCTTAAGTTATGATTTACCTATTTAAAAATATTTTAGCTACAAAAAATTCTTATTTCTATATTAATTGATGATTTTGCAACACTTTAAACAAGTCTTTTTTTTATATTACTTATATTAATAAAAATCTAGGATACAGATTCATCAATAAAAGTTTATGTGATACTGCACATTGATTGATCTAAAATTAAAGCGAAGTAAGCTAAATCCACTGTTATTATATTACAAATCCAGGTTTAAAAAAATTACGACACTGATTTTGTATTCATTTAGTAATGTCAGCTTTGGAAAAATGTTAATAATGTGTGTTTGAATTAGAAAGTTTTGATATTATTGGATGCAAATTCATTGTTCATTTGCATAGAATGAATGCAGCCAAATCATAATAAATTGCATGTAAGCATGAATTATATAATTTTATCACTCTCATTTAGCAAGATTTCTGTCACACATTCACAAATTAATAGCTTTAGGCCTGTGTTCACCAACATTCAAACCACCGGTTAGGTATTTAAACAGTTGATTTATGTTAAATTTCCTAGGCCTGTGTTCACCAACATTTCAATCAACTGTTTAGATATTTAACCAGTTCTTTACTTAGGAAATTTGACATAAATCAACTGTTTAAATACCTAACCGGTGGTTTGACTGTTGGTGAACACAGGCCTAAGTAAGGAACTGATTAAATATCTAAACAGTTGATTTAAATGTTGGTGAACACAGGCCTTAGTCATGTCTGCCATTTGTGTGCAATTTAGTGTTTCAATAATCTCTTTTAAGTATGAAAAGAATATTTGGGTTGGATCTAGTATCCTTTGGCAGGAATTGGGGGAAACCTATTATTAGTCATACCTAAATACACACTCTGTAATATACTATCCTCCTTACTAATAAACGTTGTATAGCGTCTATATAGTTACACAACGCTTTGTCTTCTAGTGAAAGAGAGAAATTGGTGTATAACTACACAAATGCTATACATTTATTAGTAAGGAGGTATATGTATAACTATTCATCATCATCTGCCTAGCCTTTTCCCAATTATGTTGGGGTCGGCATCTAATCTAACCGTATGCAGCTGAATTGCAGCATTGTACATGAAGCGACTGCCTATCAGACCTCCTTATGTTCATTCATCCTTATGTTTTGTATTTTATTTTTGACATAATAATTAATATTTTGACATTACAAATAATCCTATTCAATTAATCTGAATCAATATTATTGTATCAAATTAAAAATATAAATTCAAATCAATTTTATTAATTTAATACTTATAACTTTTATTGTAATGTCTACGATTTGCATGCACTTAGTTTAATTAATTTTTCTACACCAGCAATGGTAGTTTAAGTGAATCAATGTTTAATTTTAGATCTCAATGTACCATAATACTTAGAAATAAATATTATTCTATGCTATTCTTAACACAGTTAGGTAATACGGGCTGGTGTCTGCAACTCCACAACAATGAGCGTATTTTGCAATAGACAGTTACTGGGTGATAATTATAATAATGTTTTTTTTTTTTTTTTTTTTGTAATTATTCTTATTTGTACTGTAAATTATGTGTGGACTGTATTAGACATTACTTATATCATGACATTTTATATATTCTGACATTACATGCTTATTGATTTTAATTTATGACATTTTGTATGGTATTATTTTGAAATTACTGTATAAGTTATTAGTGTGAATTTATGAAATGGTATAATTTTATGGTGCTTATAATTTTAATAATAATTTTGCATGCCTGAATTGGTGCAACACAGTGGACTGCACATTAACTTGACATCTAGAAATGTTTGATTATGTACTGTGTTGAGCAATAAACATTTGAATTTAAAAGTTATTTCAATTTGTTTTTAAATCTCACTGGAATGTTAAACAAGTCTGCAGATAATAAGTTTTGAAAATTAAAGTATAGAAAATAGGTTCGAAAGGTTATAAGTACAAATTAAAATATTTCCTAACACAGATTCCCCTCCTGTATTATTAAAGTATTATATTGTAATTTAATTAGCATCATTATTAAAATAGATAGATAAACCCTGAGGCTTTTGTTGTGTGGCTTACACCAACTGTAAAATAGGTTAAGTTCATATTTAAGAAAATATAATAAAAATAAATTCTTTTGAGTTTAAATAGTTTGCTAATTACACTATTTAAATATTTATTTAAGATGGTCATATGTCCTCTAATAGCAGACAATGAGTACATAAATTACCTGTGCTCAGGTAATTGGTTGTTTGAACAAATTGTTTTTAACTCCAATTTTACATTGTTTCCTTCAAATTAGTCTTCCAATTGGTAGGCAATTACCAAAGTACTTGTGTATAAAAATTATCAATTATTAATGCTTGAATAAAGGCCTTGGCATGGTTGTTAGGAAGCCCTACTCATCTCTGAATTAGTAAACATTATTTGGATAAAAAATCACAAAATTGTTTTTATTTGATTTTTACCGAGTTGTCATACAAAAACTGTCGTAAAAATTACATTAGTGTGGAGGCTATCACTGCTATTTACCTGAGACGAGTGCGAGGTCGTCTACTCGCTTGAATCGGCCTATCATCTGCCGATGCCGCACTATCTCACGCGCCAGCTGCCTGTTCACCCCCGGCAGCGTCATCAGCTGCTCCTCCGTCGCCGTGTTCACGTTCATCAGCTCCGGATAGTCCTCGGAAGGCGGCAAACTGAACGTGTGACTCAAACTAGATTTGTTCAGTTTACTCCGCCGCACGAACCTCCGGAAGGAACTCCGGCGGCCGCTCTTGCTCAACACGGAGCTCGGACTTTGCCCCATCTCGTTAGACGCCACTTCGAATTATATATCGATCATAACAACACTAATTTCAAATTTCACTAGACATTTAGAAAAAAAAAAACTATTAATAGATTCTTACGTTACTCACTAGCACTGAGATTGTTCACGGGCACATAAACGTATCGGAATAAACCACCTATTGTTGCACTTATCGCGATAATTATCTCCTTGTAATCATGAAAATAATTACGGACCTAAGGTAAGAAAACTTCAGTAACCACACACAGCTCCCCGTCATCAAAGAAACCGCAACAATGAAACGAAATGACACATATTGACAGCTAGATTGACAAAAGATAACGGATAGTTACGTGCACAAGTTATCGATTCACATCGATTATCATTCTCATTGCAATAGTTGTAACTGTATGTTTATATGTAATTGAATGTTTATAAATCGGTATCATTCTTTGATTATTTATAAGATTTTTGCGTTGTGATTGGTTTTAATTAGTGCCTACACAAACCAATTTGGCTGTTTGACGATGATATTGCAATTGAATATCATCGTATCTTGAATTGTAAGTGAGATGATGAAACGTACGGATTTATTTAATTTGTTTTTTATCGGTAATAAGTATTTCCGTTAAAAAACATTTTCTAAATCAATCAGTAATAGTTCAGATAATAAAAACATAATTGAGGAATTAGTCTTTAAGCTCATCACTAGTCCACTACAAATCGCTGACGTTTGAATTGACATTTACAATTGGGTGCGTTCAGAAGACTTGCTTCCACTTCGATTTAATATAATTTTGTTGATAACACTAAAAACTTAGTTTGATTCACAAATTAAATTATATGAAAATTACAGAAAGTTATAAAACCAACTGGAATAATAAGCAGATCATCGTTCTTTTGTTCAAAAATTTCATTTCATACACGTGTCGCCATCTTTTGCCTACCCACCGAGTACTCACCAATGTTACGAAAGAGTTTAGCTGAGAATATTTGCCCTCTTTTATTACATCTTTATTTTTAGCTTAAGGTATGATAAAGTTTAGCAGTTTGGGAGATCTCTGCAGGGTGACAGCCAGGCGGCCCGAGTCCAGCCAGTGCCGTCGATTCTTTGATTGACGTAACTTACTTAGTAGTATTTAGCTAATGAAGACTTTCTACGAATATGTAGTTGCTTTTCTCTTCAGACCGGCATTCAATTGGGAATTCCCACACCTCATTTATTGTTTCAATATTTATTCAAGCATCTTTCATGCTTCCGAACGCCAGTTAGGTCATAGTTAAATAAAACACAAAATTGATCAGAACAGTTCCCGTGCTAGTTTATTCAAATTATGTACAGTATCGCCTATAAAGCTATAATTAGACATAACCGCTGCTACTACAATAAGTGTTCATATTTCACTGCATTAGCTCTGTAAAGGAAGTATATTTACAGAGATGAGTGTGCGATAAGATTAAGGAGCTTTGGGGGTCAAAGAAGTGAAACTGGTTATATTTTTTACTACTCCCGTTTTCTGAAAACCTTTTTAATTTGTTGTCAACTGATTTGAAAGCAAATTATTGGCTAGACTATCATAGGGTTTTAGTAATGTAAAAGCGCTATAAGGCCAGATTCTCGAACAAAAATTGTCCCAAAATAAATGTAACAAATTGTCATGCGCGCGTAAACTACTATGACTGGTTGAATGATTTATCAACATCCAATCGCAGCAGTTTACACGCGCTTGACAATTTTTTACATTAAGTTTGCGATAATTTTCGTTTCAGAAACTGGCCTTTAGTGATAGCAGAAGAATATAGGAAACAATACCTAATAGATTATGATCCTTACCTTGATCACGAAGGTAAGACACAGAATACTACTTTAGTTCCACAATCGATCAGTAGAGGGTAGAGAGGCGTTAGTTTTACCCAACTTGCTAGCGTAATTGGTCTCGTACTCATAAGGGTATATATTTTATTTTGGTTGGATGAGGTTTCCACTATGAAGTTAAGTATTAGGTTTTTTTTTGAAGTTAGATATAACAATATTTGGCCCCCAAAGCTCCTTTTGTACAATAAAGTTACACCCAAATAGTGAGATGGAAAACATAACGAACATGTCACCAGTACATATGGATGCTAACTGTCTGCCTTTTATTACATTTTTAAAATTCCATATTATCATAAATACTTTTATACACTCAAATACAAATTAATCGTTCGATCTTGGTCATAAGACCATCGCGCATCGCTTAAAGATTAGTAATATTTTTTCTTTAAATAACGTATAAACTAAAATGTTTTTTTCGCTATTAAATATTGGAATCTAACCTATTGCAAAGCGTAACAAAAATTATCTTTTGAGAATCTAACTAATCACTAAGCCTTATAGCTTCAACTGTATTCATTACAACCGAAATGGCATTGTTTTTTTAAACAGCCAACTATTTAGTCTATTCTTTAAATAAATACTTTTTAATTTATATCGGAAAAATAATGCATAAAATATTTAATGTTACGATTTTTTTATAAACTAAACAAAATTCAACAAAAGAAAAAGGAATTTGTCTTTCTCGTAACAGTTGAGCAGGAAACAAAAAATCTATGCCTATATGAGGATGTTATGTGGCTAATACATCATAAAGAACAGGTTATAAGGAAATTATTTTGTTCTACATAAAAAAAATATATCACAGAAAGAGATGTAGGTAGTCGTTAATCAATATAAAACCAACTGATATTTGACTAGTACATAAATGTTAAAAATAGAAAATAAATGAGCAAAAAGTTATCTGCGTTCGAGAATTTTCACCGAATTATTTTGGTTACACATTTAATTTTCACAGGTGTTAGATTCAGTTACATAAGGTTACAATGCAATTATATAAAAATACTTGATTACTATCCATCATAAATATACGTATAAATAGACAACCACATCAACTCGGGATTATTTCACAGCGGCATCGTATCCACATTTTAGAGCAACATTTCCGCGAATTGCCCGGTTAAAGTGGTCGTCGAAGAAACTCCTCACAGCTCACAAATATTTCTATATTTATTAAAATTATGCATTTTAGCCACCTAACATTTAATCCCCTTTATAAAAATAGACAATAATCCAGCCTTTTAGCTTCAAACCACATCATTTACTTGTACAAATATTTCATATCAAAACTTGCCAATACTTCTCCATTATCATACAAATGAGTTTATTATTATAACATATTTTGTGTTTTTTGACAAATTTATTTTTACCTCTTTTAGCTCTGCTGTGCAAATAATACCCTTTATTAAATATCACTCAACGGTTTTGTTGTAACTGAAGGAATAATTATATCGTCCATATAAACAAATTCGAAGAATTCCATTAGACCACGCCATTATGTTGTTTTTTAAACTGCAAAACACTGAAAATTAATCGTTGTACATTTATTATGCATAGATTTGGAAACGATAGCTTTGAATGTGTTCATAAACAGAAAATCAAAGAAATCATCAACAACACCAGTAGCTGCCAAAACCCTTTAGGCAAATCAAAGATCAAAACAAGGGTGCATTTCGGATAAGTTTGTCAAAAAACACATCGCTAAAATTAATTAATACCTAAGCTATTCACGTTAATAAGTTATAAGTTGAAAGATATTTTATTAATCGATATAAATACTTATTAAGTTTAGGAAAAGCCATGCTTCTTACTTCTGTTATTTTTATTATCATTTGGATTTGCTAAATCGTTTTAAGTACTCTAAGATATGATTTCGTACTTTATCTACTTTTACAGAATGTATTTTTGGTTAAAATTAGAATGTTATTTTGGAATAATAGTGACCTTTAATGCAAAAAAAGTGTTTCTAACCGTAACGAATTTCGAAGAGAGCGTAGGCAAGAAACGTTAAATGAAACTCCATTATAATTAATAATAATTTTACTATTACAATAAGCACCAAACCAGGTTTGGAATGTTCAATATTGCACCACATGTGAACAAAATCCAATCTAATACAGTCAAATAAAAGAAAAAAAAAAATACAAAAAAGAGAGAAGGTTGGGAGTAAAAAAAAATCCAATTAATTAATATATTTTCATTATTTTTATAATAAATACATTCGGTTACCACAACACAATAAAGGTCACCATTGAGTCCAATTGGGAAAGCGAATCTAAAATACAGAATGATGAGCAAATAATTAGAAGAATAAAAAAAAAAGTTATACAACGTACATAATTATTAGCCATACACTGTTGAATGGTTTGTACAAATAGTGACTTCATTGTGCATAAAACCATGTATCATTGCACCGCCAGTCTTCATGGAAGATTCGCGTTATCAGGATTTCCTTAATCTCAGATGATAACAAAACCTTTCACTAGGATAATGTTTTCGTGTCATATTCCAAGTAAGTGCTGGGTTACACGGATCTGTTAATTTGCAGAGTAACCGACAAAAGCCATTTGTTGAACAATTTGTCATTTGAACAGTTTAAAATCTATGTTCAGTTAAAATGTAGATGCGACTATGCTAGTCGCGAATTTTGCGATAAGTGGACTTCCATAATCAAAAGATCTTCTGTAACAAATATTATGGACCCTCTGTCAAACAGTAAAACCTCTTTGTTTTAACAACAAAGATTGTTCTGTTTGCTTATTGCTATTTGACAGTTTTCGTTATTCAGCAGAAGACCTCTTTTAAATGGAAATGCATTAAAAAAAATGATTATTTTCTTATTCAAATATATTTTGAAATAAATTGGTAGCCAAAACTCACATCTATTGACGATACAAGGACACTCAGATTCTATGCGGCTGGTTAAACCGAACCGAGACTACGCATGCCTTGGCAGATATGTCCGATAGAATCTGCGTGACCTTGCTTCGTGGTAACTGGCATATTCGGATACAGTTAACTGGTCAAATAGACTCGTGTACCCAGCACTTATTTCTAGACTATTTAAATAAATACTTATTTTAATATCATAAACAATGTTACAAATAAACGTTGCGTTTTAATTAGGAAATTAAATTAAACTCGCTTTTACTTTCGATAGTAATGGAAATGTATGAATAACGTTGTTCCTATACCTAGAACAGAGACATTTTTGGGTTGCGGATTCTAGAAGATTCTATTATTTACAACAAAAATTGGTGAGTGGTTACACACAAAGTATTTGATAGATTTTATTAAGATTAATTCACACTAGAGCATTTTCATGTAATATAAAGTTCTTGCGAAAGCTCGACGGTGTCAAAACACGTGTGAGTAAATCAAAGCCATTACTTTTTAAATCTACTGATCAATCAATAGAAAATGTAACTTTATTTATTTAGACGTTTAAGCTCATTAAAACTATTCTACGGTAAATATATATATTCATATCAACATCAAAATCTTAAACCCAAAATGTCCCTAGCCCTTTCGAGTTAATTTTACAATTATTAATATAAAATCTAAGTTGTCGTTACATAATACAATCACTAATCGCCAGTATTGGTGATAGTGGCGATTCAAGCCGTGGCATATCAAAGAGAAGTTTCATACTGTGTGTGTAATACTTAGGGAGTTGAAATTGTTCTTGAAATATTCTTAGTAATATTTTGTTGGACTATAAGTGATACTTTTCAGCCGGGCGATAAATTTATTTAGTCGCGATTTCTCGTACCGAAGCGAGTCGTGAATATGCGTTACCTAATTCAAGTCTATTATCGGCGCGAGATGATGCGATTATAAAAATTTGACACGCCGTCCATGTTAGCTGGGTAGATAAAATTGCGTGCTTAGAAAAAGCATATTAACTCTATATTTTAAAGCAATGCTTGCAACAGAATGTGTTAGCATTGTTCATATTTAAGGCGAAAGCGTCAGGGTAGCCCCCGAAATTCTAACTTTCTTACTTTTTTTGCAATTTTCAGGTCAGTATTAAGCTGTATGTTGATCTAAATATGATTCACGGCAGTGGTGCCGATTCCCTTGTTCACAAACTAAACTAAATTTAAGTTCAGTGCATCTTTTTCTTTCTATTTCATTAAGAAAAGGACAGAAGATAAATTTTAGTTCTGTCAAATTAATTAGCGCTTGACGTAAATTGACGTAATTTTAGTCGGCAAGTTTTTAATCACGTCTAAACTTGTATGGAGTAATGACAGGCGCTGATTAATTTGACAGGACTAAACTAAAATTTATCTCATGTCCTTTTCATAATGAAATAGAAAGAAAAAGATTCACTGAACTTAAATATAGTTTAGTTTGTGAACACGGGAATCGGCACCAATATCAGATATCCTTACTAATATTATAAATGCGAAAGTAAGTTTGTTTGTTTGTTACCTTTTAACGCCTAAACCACTGAACCGATCCTCCTGAAATTTTGCATATACGTTGTCAGGTGTACAGAAACGGACATAGGGTACCTTTCATCCCGAAAAAAAGTACTATTCCTGAGGAAAACAACAATAACGTTCTTCTTATGATAAATAGATGGCGCCACGTGTCTTTCGAATCATGATGGAATTATATTAGAAGGACATAGGCTACATTTCATCCTGGATCGCAGACGAAGTCGCGGGCAATAGCTAGTTTATTTATATAATTATGATCTTAAAAATCATCAATACAACGACTATTTCATGAAATCATGACATTTAAGGCCAATTCTAACTCAAGTTGTTACATTTGTTACGGTCGCGAATCATATATTTTAATCAACATACAACCTGAAACTGACCTGCTAATTGCAAAAAACTTAAGAAAATCTTAATTTCGTGGGCTACCTTAGTGCATACCCCTTAAAAGAGAATTTTATTATAGAAGATTGCTACTCGCAGAATGCAGCTTATACGTTAAGCCTATATAGCCGCGTGGATTGCTTAGAGAATATTACTTATAGACCGATAATGCATAATGACTACTATCCAAAATAATCATAACACTTTTCACATTAAAAAAAAGTTTACTGGCAACTTTAAACACAGTATGCACTTCTCGCCGACATTTATAGCGGTTTTTGAAAGACTGACAATTCAAAGCTGCCTTAGAATATTAACAGCCAGTTTCATTTATCAAACATTGTCTGTATGTGTATTTATAACACGAAAATGCTGAACCGGTTTCGATGTATCTACGATTAACTAGAGATTTTTGACGGATTGTTGGTAATGGACAAACGTAACTAAATAAGTACGATGTAAATTGTAAGTTATTGAATATAAAAGCGTATGTTAAAATTACATTGTTAGTTAAAACTGAAAACTGACATTAACGTTCGAAAAATTATTACTACTATTTATTATGCATTTTGGAAATTCCAATCTCGTAGAAATAAAAAAACCAATGGGATAGTTCTAATCTAAAAATAAATTCTCTACAAAATAGCCAATCTTTCAAAAATCCCGTGGACTTACTTTTCGTCCATTTTAAGTATAAACCGAATACGTATGTCGCCAGTGTAAGCCACGTAGAAGAGTTTCATGTCGTACGATGGTATTGTGTTGCTTACCATTGCCGCGTGGCTTGGCCGGTAACGTTCAGTATGTTACAGTTCGAGCCGGCGATGTATGCGGCGAGTGAACGTTCATGTGTGCGCTGCGCAAGCGTCGCGTCGGCGCGGCCCGAGGTAGGCAGGCGTGCCCGCCGCACTACATGTACCTGGGAATCGAGAATTTCTGAATTTTAGTAGGTGAAAGAGCTTGCAATGGGCGGTAGTGGTACCGATCGCAGGTGGTCAACAATAAACTCTCTAGGGTGCATTGGTTCAATTTGAAAGCTTTGATCCGACATGCTAATGAAGTCATCTTAAGTTCATTCACTCTATTGCGGCTCTATTGTTTGTAAACGCGTGGAAGTGCGGAGACGTAGGGAAACCCTGCCCTAGGCTGCCATATCTTTGGAACGTCTCACTTTGGCCCGCGAGTCGAATGGCTCACCTACAGACAGCGGTGGGGCAGCTCGGCGGCTAGCACTCGGACGAGGAGTTGAGGTCGAGGGGCGGCGGGGGCCCCGGGGGCCCGGGCGGCCGCGCCTTGGTATGTAATGTTGGCTCACCTACAGACAGCGGTGGGACAGCTCGGCGGCTAGCACTCGGACGAGGAGTTGAGGTCGAGGGGCGGCGGGGGCCCCGGGGGCCCGGGCGGCCGCGCCTTGGTATGTAATGTTGGCTCACCTACAGACAGCGGTGGGACAGCTCGGCGGCTAGCACTCGGACGAGGAGTTGAGGTCGAGGGGCGGCGGGGGCCCCGGGGGCCCGGGCGGCCGCGCCTTGGTATGTAATGTTGGCTCACCTACAGACAGCGGTGGGACAGCTCGGCGGCTAGCACTCGGACGAGGAGTTGAGGTCGAGGGGCGGCGGGGGCCCCGGGGGCCCGGGCGGCCGCGACTTGGTATGTAATGTTGGCTCACCTACAGACAGCGGTGGGGCAGCTCGGCGGCTAGCACTCGGACGAGGAGTTGAGGTCGAGGGGCGGCGGGGGCCCCGGGGGCCCGGGCGGCCGCGCCTTGGTATGTAATGTTGGCTCACCTACAGACAGCGGTGGGACAGCTCGGCGGCTAGCACTCGGACGAGGAGTTGAGGTCGAGGGGCGGCGGGGGCCCCGGGGGCCCGGGCGGCCGCGCCTTGGTATGTAATGTTGGCTCACCTACAGACAGCGGTGGGACAGCTCGGCGGCTAGCACTCGGACGAGGAGTTGAGGTCGAGGGGCGGCGGGGGCCCCGGGGGCCCGGGCGGCCGCGCCTTGGTATGTAATGTTGGCTCACCTACAGACAGCGGTGGGACAGCTCGGCGGCTAGCACTCGGACGAGGAGTTGAGGTCGAGGGGCGGCGGGGGCCCCGGGGGCCCGGGCGGCCGCGCCTTGGTATGTAATGTTGGCTCACCTACAGACAGCGGTGGGACAGCTCGGCGGCTAGCACTCGGACGAGGAGTTGAGGTCGAGGGGCGGCGGGGGCCCCGGGGGCCCGGGCGGCCGCGCCTTGGTATGTAATGTTGGCTCACCTACAGACAGCGGTGGGACAGCTCGGCGGCTAGCACTCGGACGAGGAGTTGAGGTCGAGGGGCGGCGGGGGCCCCGGGGGCCCGGGCGGCCGCGCCTTGGTATGTAATGTTGGCTCACCTACAGACAGCGGTGGGACAGCTCGGCGGCTAGCACTCGGACGAGGAGTTGAGGTCGAGGGGCGGCGGGGGCCCCGGGGGCCCGGGCGGCCGCGACTTGGTATGTAATGTTGGCTCACCTACAGACAGCGGTGGGGCAGCTCGGCGGCTAGCACTCGGACGAGGAGTTGAGGTCGAGGGGCGGCGGGGGCCCCGGGGGCCCGGGCGGCCGCGCCTTGGTATGTAATGTTGGCTCACCTACAGACAGCGGTGGGACAGCTCGGCGGCTAGCACTCGGACGAGGAGTTGAGGTCGAGGGGCGGCGGGGGCCCCGGGGGCCCGGGCGGCCGCGCCTTGGTATGTAATGTTGGCTCACCTACAGACAGCGGTGGGACAGCTCGGCGGCTAGCACTCGGACGAGGAGTTGAGGTCGAGGGGCGGCGGGGGCCCCGGGGGCCCGGGCGGCCGCGCCTTGGTATGTAATGTTGGCTCACCTACAGACAGCGGTGGGACAGCTCGGCGGCTAGCACTCGGACGAGGAGTTGAGGTCGAGGGGCGGCGGGGGCCCCGGGGGCCCGGGCGGCCGCGCCTTGGTATGTAATGTTGGCTCACCTACAGACAGCGGTGGGACAGCTCGGCGGCTAGCACTCGGACGAGGAGTTGAGGTCGAGGGGCGGCGGGGGCCCCGGGGGCCCGGGCGGCCGCGCCTTGGCCCGCGTGAGGCGGTCCAGCTCGGCCGCCGCGTCGGAGCGCGCCGCCGCCGCCGCCGGCGACGCCTCCGTGCGGCCTGCCGGCGAGCCCGACTTCTTGTACAGCAGCGAGTTGAAGAAGTTGGCGAGGACGCCTTCGTTGCCCGGTGTGCCCGGACCCATGCCGATTTTTGCGCCGTCGAGCTGTGGATGAAGAAAACATTTGGTTATCTTCTTGTACTTAATAATAAAAATCTTATATTCATTCCCTGACAGACAATCCAGCCTAAACCGCTGGATCTAAAAGTATGAAATTTTGCACAAGTTTCTTTCATAACGAAAGTGAGCTAAAGAATAATTTTTGAAAATTCATCTTCTCATCATCATTTCAGCCGAAAGACGTCCACTGCTGGTCATAGGCCTCCCCCAAGCACCGCCACTTCGACCAGTTCTGTACTTCCTGCATCCAGCATATTTCTGCGGCCTTCACAAGGTCATCGGTCCACCTTGTGGGAGGCCTTCCGACGGTACGTCTTCCGGGACGCGGTCGCCACTCATCCCCTAAAGGGGTTAAATGAGGATGAAAGCTTGAATTTTTTTAAGTTCGTCATTATTGCAGATGGGAAAGATGGCTTGTGTCCAAATATCTTTCGCGTAGTTCTTTTACATTAATCGTTTAATAGAACGTTAGTAGTTGCGCGGTCTGTGCAGATGTGTTTTTTGTTGTTGTTTTATCCAATTTTTTAAGTATAAACGCCAACGCACACCGGCGGACGGCGGATTACCCGAGCAGCCCCCCGCGCGACATGCGGCGCCCCTCGCGGGCCGCTGCCCGTGATCGATATAATTATTAATTAATGTATACAAACTATTGTAAACATTTTAATAAAAGAGTAAGTATGGAGTTTCTTGCCCATTCTTTTCCATTAATTACTAAACTATTTTTGTAATTTTTGACGTTCAAAAGTACCTTTTATGTGCCTATTTGAAATAAATGATTTGCCTTTTGGTCGGTACATATTTTTTTTTGCTGAATTAATCGTACTGGACTTTGGACATAGGTATTTCCAATGCCTAAATAAAAATAATCTCGGGGGATAATCACTAGGGCGAACTTCACTAGGATTTATTTCACATATTTACCTTTAATTTAACTTACTTTCCTGGGATATGCTGGCGTAACAGCTGACAACAGGTGAGTTGTAGTTACTGCAACTCATCAACAATGGCAACGTACGAGACGGAATATAATATTTTCCCACAATAAAATATCGAAATTATTGTCTTGACTGGCGTAACAGCTGACCACAGGCGAGTTGTAGTTACTGCAACTCACCAGTTGTCAGCTGTTCTGTCTTGTACTATCACGGACATCTGAATCGGCCGAGCGCTGCAAGCAAGAATAGTCCTTATGGTGGCATAAGCACTATTCTTGCTTGCAGCGCTGGGTAGCGACCAATACTACTACGATACCGATAGCAACGCAGCATCAGATTTTTGCTGAGCCCCTTGTTTTTGTAAATAAAAAAAGACCGTAAAAAACCAGACGAGGTGGTCAGACATCTGTGATCGTGATCATTGTAACAGAGCCTTCGAAATTAATTTAAAGATTAAATATATATATATATATATATATATATATATATATATATATATATATATCTAAATAAATTTCGAGGACCAATTGGTCGTCGTCAAAAGGGGCGGTAAACAGTTCTGGACATCCATGAGCACGGGATTTTGTTTTGTAACCGATGTGTTATATGTGTGCCGATTCGGATGTCCCCCATAGTAAATTGCCATTTCTTCGCAATGTGTGGTGACCCAAGGTCCACATAAGTTTTGGTAAAAGAGTTTACCTGTGCAGTAGCTCTCTGCGTAGCCCGAAGCGGTGAATCAGCGCGCGGTGCGGGCGTGCCTGCTTGCAGCGCGGCCAACTGTCGCTGTAAGAAGGCCTGTTCGTCCTCTGCCTGGACTTCGGCTTCACGGTTCGCGCCGCTCTGGAAGATTTTGATAGACATTTAGTGCTTGTTTGCAGGCATATATTCCTGTATTTATTTGTGCTTATATTTATATATAATTAGGTATATAATTATATATAAATGTGGGAGACTTGAAAAAGTCTCTGTCGTTCACGTTGAGTCAGTACAAAACTCTGCAGACTCTCCATGATCCGTTAGAAAAAGAGAGAGAAAGATTAGTAAAAGAAAAACTTACTTTCCGTATAACAGGCTGCACAATAACATCTCTGTAGTAGTCGTCTGGCTTACACGACTGCATGTTCTCGTATAATATACTAATTTTCTTCATGCTGTCCCAGCCAGCGGGTCTGTAACAAATAATAATATTGTCAATCAATTTGATTTTCTTTTGTTCTGATGTGTAATAAAGTAATAATAATAAACGTGCGCAATATGGATGGAGGAGTATTATTACTGATTGGGGCTGCTCTTGACCTCGATCTCGCCTGATGAAAAGCGATGGATGAGGTCTATGATGGAACGAGCGTGCCCATAAAATGCCTGTTCACACTTGCTTTAAAGGCAGATGGGTTATATGAGGAAGGGAACACAGACGCTGGCAGTGAGATCCATACTTTGGCTATGCGCATAATAAATGTGGAGGATAAGCGCTCAGTACGACTAGACGGGATATCAACCAAGTACGCATGGTACCCTGCAACACGTCTGGTAGAACGACGGAGAAGTGTCTTGACGCTGCGTGCGTGATCCATCCCCGTCCGCTCGATGTCCGCTGTATAGCGTTCCAGTGGAAAGATAAATAAATAAATCAACTTGTGCAATTCTCGCTTATTTGGCGAAGTCTGGACATCGGCTATAGAAAATGGGGCGTTCCTGGCTTTTACCAAATACACCGCAGGGTCAATTATTGACCCTTCTGAATACTCTTATTTTATTAATTAAAATGTTTTTTTTCCTACATTGCCACCTTGTATTTTCTTAATATTCAAATAATTTGTGATCATTTAATTGTGCTTTTATGTGTTGTGCTATTTATTTTGTGTGCACTAAATAAATAAATAATTTATCTAAGTATCTATCCTTCCATCCTTTCTGAAATTTGTATTTAAGGTCACAAATCCAAAATGGTTGGCTACTTTCCCGAAGAGATTCAACCAAGAAGTGTTTTCGTCGGGCTTCTTAGCAAAGAAAAAAATTGAAGATCCAGTGAAAGTGGAGTCCTGAACTATGCAGACTTAAAAATTATTACTTTATTTTTACAGTCGCCGAGGTCACCCAAAAAGCAGCCAAGCTTAAGTGGGACTGGGCTGGACACGTTTGCCGCATGTCGAATGAGTCATAGGCCAAATCTACTACCATGTACTATCACGGACAACCGAATCGGACCACCATAAGGACTATTCTTGCTTGCAGCGCTCGGCCGCAATAGTAACGCTTACCTACGCTCATTAACTAATAGCATCGCAGCATCAGATTTATTGAAACAAGTTTTTTTTCATTGGTCGTCGTAAAAAGGGGCGATAAACAGATGTGGACATCCAAGAGCACGGGATTTTGTTTAGAAAGTGTGCCGATTCGGATGCCCCCCATAGTACTTCCCAGAAAATGTCTGGCGACATCGAGGAAGACCCAGGAGAAGATGGTGGGACGAGCTTGACGCCTACAGACAGGATTGCTCCACACTAGCTCAAGACAGAGAAGTGGACAGGAGAAAGGGAGGCAATCGCGCTGCAGAGGGACAACACATGCTAAAAATACGTAAATAAATAATAATAATTTTCTAAGTTACATTTTTCCCCTCTAAATCTACTCACATCAAAACAGCATCCTTCTCCACAATAAGCGCGGGCGTTCTAAAGGGCAACCCGTATATCCTGTGCGTCAGATACTTGTACAGCAGATCACAGTTCTTGTCTTCCTTAGCGCTCGTATAGAAAAGCGCGGCGCCATATTGTAGACAGAACCGTCGGATCCATTGTTGCATGAAGTCAAAGTGCTCGTCACGGTAGTCGTGTTCCTTCTCTAGAGTGCTCATGTAGTCAGTCTGAGGGAAAGGTTAAGTTGCCTGTTTTAGAATAAATTTGACGTAGTTAAACGAAAAGGATCAAATCCACAACATGGTCAAAAATGAGTTATGTGTACCAAACTAATGTTACTACCGGCCAGTAAAAAATATCTAAACAAAAAACCACAGTTTATCATTTTGATCAATCTCAGATCCAACCTACATAGACGGAAAATATTAGCTTTTGAATGCGTCTTCGCCTGCATGGTTTCTAGAATAAAAGCCTAAATTACTCCTTTATAACATCAGCTATCTGCCAGTGAAAGTCCCGTCGAAAACGTTCCAGTCGTTACTAGCCGGCTACTTTTGTTTTAGAAAAAAAAGCCACGCGGGTGAAGTCGCGGGCTGCACCTAGTAATATTATAAATGTGAAAGTTTGTAAGTTTGGATGTTTATGACTAAATGACTCAAAAACAGCTGAACGGATTTGAATTAAATTTGGCACACAGATAGTTTATAACCTTGATTAACACAAAGGATACTTTTAATCCCGGTAGTGCCGTGGGATATTATCCGATATCCACGTGGGCGAAACCGAGGGAAAAAGCTACACTGTTTGCGGTGTAGCTTGGTGCGGGTGACAGATGTCAGTAGGTATAGCATGACTATACCCAAAGTCTCTAATTCAGATAATTTATGTGAACAAAGTAATGTCACTGTCAAAATGACACGACGGTGATGCAAAACATTTTATAATATTATACTTTTTAAATACTCATCGCTAAAATTAAAGTGAATTAATTATAAGAACTATGCAAACAAAATACCGTTGCCAAACAATGTTTTGTGTAGTATGTCGGAGACACGGCATATGATCGTCATAATCAGCCCTTTTAAGTCCAGTGCTAGACGTAGGCCTCCCAAAATCAATTTCCACTCGAAACAGTTTACCGCCGTTTTCATCCAAAATGTGGCTAGATATGCTACTTACATTATGAATCTATGAATGAGAGTTGTAATATTAGTGTTCTTAAAGATGTAAAAAATTTGAAAATGTTTGTGTCTCCTGCATTGTTACCAGTATCATAAAATATTTTATACCAGAAAATCTCCTTTTTTTAATAACTTTGTTTAAAACCGAAAATTTATAAAAATTATTACGGTATGATTATTTTTTAATTATTATTTCTTAAAATCAGTACTTAAAAGAAAATTAAACCTCTTTTTTCGGCATTTTTTGTGAATTACCATTACGAAGATATTTTTTTTGATATGTTATCCCCTTTGTTTACATAAATTATCTGAATTTGAGACTTTGGGTATAGGTCAGTGACATTATGCAATTCAATTTTATCGATAACGATTCTCACAGCAAAAATCTCGTTCTCCTTATTATTATGTAATTTATTTTAAAATATGTATTTAATACAAAACATTTAAAAAAAAAACACATTCAAAGCACAACCGATACTTAGAAAAGAAAAATTGTTTGTGGTAACATTTTTGTCATGTAGCGTGGTGCGTCGGCGGCCATTTTACGTCAGTACGAGTGCTAGCGCCTTGTATGCGACACGTATTTCCATCTGCTATACTGTTGTTTTTTTTTTATACTTACAGTAAAATTGTATTTCTATTAAAAAAATCGACTATCCATCATAGCAATACATCCCATCACTAAACATGTCTATGGCGTTACGTTACACGCATAACACTTTGCTTCATTTTTCTTTCAATTTGATTTTATTTGTAGCCAAGAACATTTTGGCAGGGTGAATTTATGTAATTTACTACAGTTATTACTGATTCAGTATTTTATGACTATGATGTTTAAGGTGTAGCTAAAATATTCAGGATGATTGTAAATCGCGGTAACGTTCAAGACTGAAAAGGAACGGTTCGTTTAATGTCACCCGCACCATCCTACAGCGCAAAACCTATAGTTAACAATAATTTGATGAATGTTGTTGAACTATCAAAATGGAAGGCATTGACATTGTTAATGTGTTACACAACTATCCCGCAGGAAATCCGGTCAAAAATGTTCTTCCTTACCTTCGTCGCTACAACTACAATATCAAGTCCTAAATTGGTAGTAAGTACGGCCTCTGGCAGGGGGCTGTCGTCATCCTCCCCGTTCTCGAAGTCATCCGACAGGTTGCGCGAAGATCGCTTCATGGGAGATGAGGCTGTGGGCTCGAGTTCATCCCCCGGTTCCGTATACCTCTGCCATTTCTGTACTTGTTGCTTTTTACTTTGTAACCTTTGTTCTGTAACAAGAAATATTTAAAATGACATCAATGGTCCATGTATTTTTGAAGTGAAAACTTCTTTAGGCGCGTTGAGCACTTTTTGGGTGAACAAAAATCATGGAACTCGCGTCATCGTCACCGAACGCTTTCCATGAGCTATAATGTACCTATACTGTGTATGTGTAGTTTTTGGGTGAAGAAAAATCATGGAACTCGCGTCATCGTCACCGAACGCATTCCATGAGCTATATGTATACCGTGTATTTAAGTACTTAGTTTTCACTTCTATTGGTAGTTCCCAAAGACTGCCCCGTTTTTTTTAAACCTCTAGAAGGATTTGCAATTTAAACTTAAAAATAATCAAGACACTTTCTCCATACATGGGAAGAGATTACAATACATACAATTTAAGGCACAAAATACGATAACGAACTGCCTGATTGTCAAACTAACTCAATGGCTGAATTCCAGAAAGGTAACAAAAAAAAAAAAATGTCAGGCCTATAGATAATATCTGGATGTTTAAATGTTTATCCGTGCAATTTTTTTTTCTTTAATATTTGTTTCTTCGCTAGTTTCTTGTTTGTTTTGGTTTATGTTTTCTTTTAAATTTTTTAAATTTTTCGGCAGTCTGCGATTTGATACAGGTATGCGTGCAAGATTAGGGTAAGACAGAATGTAGTCCTATAGTCCTACTTAACACAAAAAAACATAATCTGCCTAGAACTTTTCCCAACTATGTTGGGGTCGGATTCAAGGCATACCGGATGCAGCTGAATACCAGTATTTTATATGAAGCGACTGTCTATCTGACCTCCATAACCCAGTAACTAGACTGGTTGTCACTTTCGGTCTTCTGACTACCTGTAACGACTATCAAAGATCTACAAATGACAGCCGAGACCGACGGCTTAACGATCTTTCTGAGGCACGGAGGGGTCTTGGTATGTAAAGATGGTCACCCATCCACAGACCAACCGCGGCAAGCGTAGCTTAACCTGATAGATCGGTCCGTGTGGCTGTTATTACTTAGCCACAATCCCCTAACTTAAGATAAATAACAATTAAAATAAATAATTATACTACCATTTAATTAAGTCTACATATTCAAGTTTTTAAACTAAACAATCCTCTTATTAAAACACAAACAGCTGTATAAACAAATCACCTTTCATACCAAACATATTGCAATCACAGTCGTATCTAATGATACAGCAATTTCGATGAGTCTACAATTAAGATTCCGTACCGCAAAAAAAAAAAAAAAAAACTAAGAAATTAATTCAATACAAACACATTTGCAGTATTAACTAAACTCTTTGCGAACGGTATTTCGTGCAATTAACATTACAAAGTGTAGAAGCAACGCTAGCAGTAAATCTTAGAGAAACGGAACATTTATATTGTTATATTTGGCAGATTCGTGTACTTTCTTCCGGTTGATAAAATGTTTGGATGAGTAACGAATATCTTTTTAGGGTTCCATACTTCAAAAGGAAAAAACGGAACCATTATAGGATCACTCTAGTGTCTGTCTGTCTGTCCATCCCTGTGTCACAGCCGATTAGCTTCGAATCTACTGGGCCGATTAAGTTAAAGGTACACATTTATGAACTTCTGTGACCCAAACACGGACGTGTAAATAAATAAATTTTGAATATGGGGGTCACATTTGGGGGCAAATAATAAAAATAAAAATTGTGACCTGTACCGTGTGACATTATTACCAAATATTGTAAGGATTTTTTTTTTTTTTTTTTATAACTTTTAAGAAAGTTATTTAAGAAAACAGATGAAAATTTACCACTTATCTCAGAAACTACTGATTCAATTTTTTTTTTTAATTTCAGTAAATACTTCTTTAATCTAAATCTTTCAATATTGTGCGTACAAACTTAAATTTGCAGTTGGAATGTATGGGAGAACTTGTTTTTCAACTACAATATTAAGTTTGTTCTTGGGATAAATTCATTCAATTCCAACTACGGACTTACTTTCTTCCTTCATTGTGTGTAGACCGATACGCACTTGGCCGGTTTTTTTACTACAGCCATAGGTAATTCTCTTATAGCATGGCGGTGTTTATCATCATCATCACAGGAGGGTGATGATGATGATGAACACCGCCCTTCAATCAATCAACTCAGCCTACCGCAATCCACTGCTGGACATAGATTTCTCCCAGGCTGCACCACAGTACGCTGTCGTCCCCCTTCCGCATCCAGTCTGTCCCAGCCATCTTTTTAAGGTCATCGGTTCATCTAGCTGGTGGGCGTCCCACACTACGCTTGCGGATACGCGTCCTCCACTCCAGGATTCTTCTGCTCCACCGGCATCAGTCCTTCGACACACATGGCCAGCCTACTGCCACTTCACGTCGGTCTTCCTTCATGTCGGTAACTCCGGTTCTTTTCCGGAAAATTTCATTTCTGACTTCCTCCTGCTCTTAGTAACTCAATTAATTTGGGGTCACAACATGTCTTCTTCTCCAATACATCTCTATTTATTAGACTTCATCTCAGTATTCACCTCTTTTCTAGCCATACCTCACATAGTCGATCGTTTCTTTGGTCGTCCCCTACTCTTATATCCGTCCAAATTCACAGTTAAAACTTTCCTCACGACATTTTAACATAGTACATAGCCTGGTGGTGTGGCCGTCGGACTGCCAAGTCTCAAGGGTCTCAAGGTCTCGAGTTCCAACCCAAGGCACGCACCTCTGACTTTTCGGATTCATGTGCGTATTGTATAACTATCACTTGTTTAAAAAACGGTGAACGAAAACAGTGAGAAACCGGCGCGCTTGAGAGTTATTTCTCGACTGCATGTGAAGACAAGTCAGAGGCCCATTGGCGGCATTCAAACTCCGACACCAGAGGCCCAAGTCTGCTATTTTTATAAATTCGTCACTTCAACACGATCCCATTGTCATTTTGCTAAAAGTTTGTAATCTGCTAAATTCATAATGATCGATCATTGGTCGGTCAATAGTCTCGTAATAGAATTGTATTATAATGGCATTTTGAACATTTATTCATGACAGATTTCATTTATATATATTTTAACATATTATTTATTAGTGTTATAAGCAATCTGAAGTAGTAGGAAGTTGGAAGTTTAGTAGGAAGTTTCATTTGTCATTATGTACGAGATTACCAATTCTTTCAATGGAGAGTGTCAGTGGCTAACCATTGGAAAGTCATAATGACGCCATTATAATAGTAGATTACCAAACTTGTCATAATCAACAATTATGAAATCAATGATAGACCATTCTGACACTATTGTAATGGCAGACTTGAGGCCCCGGTTAGTCACTAACTACACGTAAAAGAAAGAAGTATAAAGCTGAAATTCATCCAAAATCAAAAATAAATCCTCCCGTGGATATCTATTCCTGTTTCGCCAATCCGTTTAACAGGGTTGGTTTTAATAGATTATTAATTGGAATCGGCTTATATCGCAGGCAATGGCCTTAATTCAGTGCTTCAGGCAAGGCTAGCTCGACACTTGGTATTACAGTTTTATTAAAAATCTAGAGGCTTTAGGTAGTTAGTACTAGCTTCTGCCGACTTTTTCCGCGTGAAATTTCTTGTTCCCTCTGTTTCTCAATCCGTTCTCGAGATATCATCCAAAAAGCCGTTCCATTAAAAATATATGAGACAAATCCAACAAATCAAAGATCATAAAAATCGGTCCAGCCGTTCTTGAGTTATAAATGGTGTAAATAAACCGAAGATTTTAGGCCCCATTTTACATATTCCTCCAAGATGGTTGTTATTAAAAGGGTTTGAAAAAAGACCCTAGCCTGTTTTACAGAAAAAACCGTTATATGCAGTTGGACCGTAATTCTATATTCGAATTGTATGACGTTCTTAGTAGCCAAATAGACGCCAATAGTTACGTCATCTGCAGACATTAAGGGAGAACAAGAGGGGAGGATATTCTGTGCTATTCGTATGTACGCGGACCAAAGCAATCAGAGACAGCGGGGTGCGGCAGAATAATGTATAGGTAAAGTACTTTAGACAATAGGATTCAATCTATTTTTAGTATTGTTTTTTCTTGTTGCTCATAAATTGAATCGATACTGATATTAAAACTTATTTTGAGACCAAAGCAACCGAGACCGACCTTAAACCTTTGTCATGCTGAGCAGCTGTATGAGAGTATCCGAGGATCGAGTTAAACAGGGTCTCTCTGGTGAGGTATACCAATGTCCAGCATTGGACTGCTGATGTTGTTAAAAGGGCGCTGATGGATTATCAACGCTAGGCTCAGCGGCGAAAGTCGAAAATCCAACAGCGTGCTTTTATCAGCATCAGCTATCATTTAGACGTCGCCAAGTACTAGTGAAAACGGGCATAAGTAGTGGCTGATAGTAATGAAGATGACTCCTAAGTTGTTATGACGACAAGAAAGTCGTGGTATGCATCTCATTATCACAACTTTTTTGCATCTTTATTTTTACTGTATAAAAAATACAGATACCGAATAAAAACCACTTTAATTATTCAAAGCCACTATTCAAGTTTAAAAGGGACATTTTAAAATATCTTCTTAGTCAAAACTTAGTAACATAACAAGCCATTCGGTATCGATCGTGTGCTGTCACGACTTATTTTAAGCGTTTTGACTAACAGATAATAATATATGTTTTGGCAAGATAGTTGTAGTTCTTTATAGTCTGAATAATATTAAAGCTATAAGCTTCCGGCTTGAGATGCGTCTAGCATAAATAAATTGTCTGTAGTGGTCCTATTTAGTTGGTACCAGCTTTTGCCCGCGGCTCCGCCCGAGTGGAAGTCGGTCATCGCGGAAAAAAAGTAGCCTGTCCTTCTCCACATCCCAGACTATATCTTTGGCAAATTTCATGAAGATCTGTTCAGCGGTTTAGGCGTGGAAACGTAACAGACAGAGTTACTGTTTCATTTATAATATATTATTAGTATGGATTGTTTTCGTTGGTATTTAATTTTGTCGCGAAAGATGTCAAGGTGGTAGGCATTATCAGCTCTGCCAGGTCACCTGGTGTAATCCACAGAAATTGCAAAAGGTCGCAGTTTGAGGTTATGAGAGGACAGGTAGCCAAAAGGATGATATTGCCAAGCTCATCAGCATTATCACAATTTCACTTGCATGCTTGCTGCACCAGCCCAAAAAAAAAAAAAAAAACATTTAAAGAATTTTTTGTAATATTTCAAATTAGGCTCACAAATAATTAATTACAGTTGTCTTTAGAAGTCAAAAGATCTTTAGAAGAAACGTATTAAGAAGTCAAAAGATCAACGACTCTAGACAACAAAGTAATAGCTTGCTATTAATAAAATATTTAGTAATAATGATCACGGATAAATATAATGACAAACACGACCTTTGCTTTGATATATTTACGTCTGCCCGCGGTCTGTGTGTATAGCGAAAATGAATTAAAAAGTTTTTAAACTGTCATGGTCACTAACATTACTATTAATAATATCCCATTTCAAGTGTTAATAGTAATGAATTAAAAAGCCTAGTGAAGGATCCATATTAATTTTATCAAGCTTATCTGTCGAATAAACATGTCCCGGCGTTAGCGGTTAAAGCATCAAACCCCCCATTTAGAATATTAATACAATAATACATACCTACACTGTATTTTTTACTTTTATGTAGGTATAAAACATTGTTTATTTTTTTAAATTATACTGATTATGGAAGAAAATTGTGGTCACATTACAAATCTACGCACGCACTCAGTCGCACACGTATTAAGGCTCCTACAAACAGGCGCGACACGCGTGCCGCGCGACGAGCGGTCTCTTTGTGTCGCGTCGCGTGTCGCACCTGTTTGTAGGAGCCTTTAGGGTCTAGCATATTAGGTACTTCGTCCAGTTTAGTTTGTTTTGACTGTTCAGCGGAAGTGTGAGTGTAATTTACGAAGTGTAAATTATTTTTAGGATAAAACATTACCTAGGTATATTAAAAATAACAGAAACTAATTCAGTTATGCATTGTATAGACTTTCTAGGTAAAATGTATCCCTTGAAAAAGGACTAACTGCTATTGCACATCCTCATTTCCCTGAAGAATGGACAGGTGGATAGGTGTTCAGATGTGGCATTTTTGGATTCAATAACTCTGGGGGTGGAAGCACTAGTCCCATACTAGCTCATTTCAATTACCTATCAATTTAAACGACGCACGCTCTATTAATTCGCAAGTTAATCAAATTGGTATACTTTTCAAGCAAGCAGCGAATTAAGAGCACGTCCCAGGTATAAGGTATTTGGTAGAACACTGTCAAGTCTTACCCCGGAAGAGTCCTTCACCAGACGGATTAGCAAGTTGCCCACTTTGAGAAAATCGAAATTCTAAAATGGACCTACAATTAATTTACAATGGATTATATCCACAAATAATATTTTCTTTAGATTCATTACATCTATTTGAAAGAGCCTTCGTGGCTGCAGCCCACGTTGCAATTTCGTCACCCCTTTTCAACCCTCTTGTCCAATAAAATGTCGCATAAACCGACGATGAAAATCTCCCACGCCTTAACGTTTACGATTGTACCACGGATAAAGCTCTGATGTATTTTTTACTCAATGGCTCAAGGTCAAAGTCAAAGGTTTAAAGGTCAAGAGTATAACATCATACTGTATGTATTCTTACTTAATAACTAATGTTATCATATTTCATAATGTTGGAAAAGAAAAGCTTGGTTTGTTGTATTGATTTATTAAACAGGTACCTAGTATGGTCGATAAGACCGTTTTTTAATTGCTTAGTAGGCACCTACATAACGTATTAAATTTATGAGTTCACCCGTGTGTAGGTTAAGCGGTTAACTAACCTGTTAAGGCGAGGTTCTTCAAGTTAACCTCTAGGAAATGTAATTTTAATGTCATTAGAAACGGTAATGATTAAACACGTGAAAAAATTATATGTTGCTTTTGAGACTTTTTTGTAGGTACATCGGGTACTCGTTAAATAATTGGATAAAGTTCGCTCGATAGAAAAAAAATCCAAACATACCCTTACTTGTAGATTAAAATAATTTTATTTCAATATTATACCACATTATGTATTGAAAATCACATAAAAATAAACGTCTATGATGATGTAATGTCCGTCGGGTTTAACATTGTTAATATCGTAAAACATACAATTTTCAACCCAAAATTAACGAAATTCACGGCACAATTTACCCGCGTCCAGCTGCCACCTCTAGAACAAAAATGCACGCTCGAAGAACCTCGCCTTAACCGCTACTGCGGTAAGGCCTCCCAGTTCTTCTCTCGTTAATTATTTATGCTAGAGGTCTCGAGAAACGGGGCTTATACCTAGGGTCCGCGACATTTTTGGTGTACTCGCAAATTCTGTCAAATACGGGTCATCTCAGATCTGTTTTAAATAAACTTTCATACATAAAACAGTGAACAAATGGTACACCCACATCGAGTATTAACTTCGAAATCTTAAACCCACAAATTCAATCGATAAGTAGCAGCATTGCTTAATAATGACATCATAACCATTTCTACATTATATTAATAAAACCACGCGTTGACAGGACTGTCCAGTTGCCTTGGCATAGATAAAAGCATCGTCACTATCGTAAACAAATAAATCGATGGTGGATGAATAGTTTAAGTAGATTATGTACAGCTTATCGATATAAAATTGAGAGGCGGTCGTCACTAGACCACAAAGCCTTTTTTTTTTGGTGGGATATTTTTAAATAACTTCTCCCGCTCTGGGCGGAGCGGGACGGTGTTTCAGACTTCTACTGACTAAAACCCACCCGTTTTCCTTCAGTTGTCTGTGTGCCAGGGCCACGGTATCCTTTTCGGACAAACCCGCAACCCTGGCAGGCACCGGTCTTGACGGACTCCGTCAATGCGTGCTGACATCTCTTTGAGGCGCGCGTGGAACACAACGCGCCGTCGACCCGGGCCTGGTCCTTACCGGACGGCGAGCTGCCTATAGCTCGCCATCCGCAAGCCCGCGCCTACGGTGGCCGGGAATCGGCTATCCATTCCCGCCGCCCAGGGCGTCTCCTGCGGCGACTAGGGACGTGGGGGCGCACAGACTGCCGCTCCCTCACGCGTTCCGCCTCCTCCTTCGCGAGCATTACTGCTTCGCAGAAGGAGGTGACTGCACCGCCAATCGCCTCCGTGAGGACACGGCGGTGCTCTGCCCAAGCCGGGCAGACTTCCACCGTATGCACCACCGTGTCCTCCGGGCGATCCACACAGTGGTAACACCCGGGCGTTTCCTCCCGCCTAATCCGAAACAGGAACCTCCTGAAACACCCGTGTCCGGTGAGGACCTGTGTCAGGCGAAAGGTGAGGACGCGCAGACCACATAGCCTAGAGACACATTGTATGTGGTTTGAATCCTTAGCAGATAAAGAAGAATTAATCCTAACTAATATTCATCACGTTCCTGCCCTTGTCCCATGTTACTTGGGGTCGGCGCAACACGTTTTCTTTTTCCATTCTCCCCTGTCAACCGTCACTCTATCATTCACCCCTTCTCTTTCATATCATTTTTCACACAATCCATCCATCTTTGTTTTGGCCTTCCTCTCCCTCTCCATCCATTCACATTTATATGCATCACTCTCCTCGTCAGATGTGTTTCCTCCCTCCTCATCACATGCCCATACCATGCCAAACGACGTCCTTTCAACTTTTCTGTCACCGGCGCCACTTTTAAACTTCCCCTTTATACTCATTTCTGACTTTATCCATTCTCGTCACTCCACACATCCATCTCAACATTCTCATCTCCGCTACATGCAATCTTTTTTCATCCGTCCTCTTCACGGCCTTTTCTTAACTAATATTATAAATGCGAAAGTAAGTTTGTTTGTTACCTTTTCACGCTTACACCACTGAACCGATCATTCTGAAATTTAGCATTACATTGTCAGGTGTACTGAAACGGACATAGGGACATAGACACATTTTTTTCATCCCGAAAAAAGTACCGTTCCCGAGGAAAACAACAAAAGTTCTTAAGTTAATGATGGCACCACGTGTCTTTCGAATCATGATAGAATTATATAAATTTTAGTAGGGTGTTAAGTTTTTTTATTTTATTTAACCGCATAATAAGCCGCGGGCAAAAGCTAGTATGCAATAAAGAAAACTCGTTAAATAAAAGTAACATCAAGCCTGCATTCTCCGACGAGATAGGCAGTGGTGTATTAGTAAACCCACATTGAGCCTAGTAACTTTACGAGTCCCATGTACGAGCCTAAGCAGAGACGAGTAGGTACGAGCCTATTGTCATTTACAGGTCATTAATCAAGGCTTCGTGCTGCTACTGAGAATTTTCTTACAGAAAACCCAATAAACAAAATCAAAAACCACGCTCAGCATTCGCGTTTAGCGAACGGGAAGACCAACGAGGCAGCCATGAAGAAGGATACTGATCCTTCTTCATGTCAGCCTCGTTGGTCTTCCCGTAGCTAGTTTAGAAAATCTTATGTCACAATGCTTACTATAAAAATTTTGTCTGTTACAAATGAAGCCGGAAACTGATGCCGTTTTAGATAAAACACAAACAACCATAAGCTCAAAGCTCGTTCATCCTTTACCCATTAATGTTTGCGCTTCCGAGTCTGACTAAGCGATTGAATCAGGTGGACCGTGGACGCACCGGCCGTATCCAACCGTACAATGTCAACATTATACTGCGGCCAGCATTAGGATCGATCCGCATTGCCGTAAGGATATTACGCTAAGCGTAGAGTAGGTAACGATTTTTTGTGCGAAAGCTTATATTCTTCTTGGAGTTGGTAAAATATGTTAGACTTTTTGGAACAGAAGGATTAAATAGATTCAAACAGCTCGTAGGAATACTGGGAACCTCATCAACCATGCGTTAGCACACAGCAGAACCTACTTAAGTACGTAACTTATAAAAAGTCAGGAGGTTCTGCAATTATGCACTATCCATCAACCAAAATGATGCTGATGCACCATACTGGACTTTACATCCGTAAACAGTAGAATTCCATAAATACATCGTTATTTCCAACCAACCAAACCAGTGGGAACTCGTTTATCACCACAGGTGTGTCGAGATTAATTTAAATAAGAATGTAAGTAAACTAATAAACAAACGCTATACGAATGAACCGAGACGCTTTGTATTCAACTTGCGATATGAGAACCGTAGTGACGTAATATGTAGGTGACTCACGAACGAGAAATAGATATTACTGGGGATACCATTAAGGCCTGTGTTCACCAACATTCAAACCACCGGTTAGGTATTTAAACAGTTGGTTTATGTCAAATTTCCTAACAAATTTTGAGTAAACAACTGATTAAATATCTTAACAGTTGATTTAAATGTTGGTGAATACAGGCCCAAGTTTCTTATAAAGATTTTAATCGACACGACTCTGTTATCGGTTAATAAGGATCGTAATTTTTAACTGTTGTTTCGGTGTTGGAGTTTTCGCAGTTGAAATTGTCGTGCAGGTGTTGGAAAGAGATGGATCGATTGTTAAAAGAAGATACGTCTGTTTCTGAGATTATGCAAGCACTGTCGTCTGGTGTGGCTATCTACAAGTCTTGGAAACTACTGCGTTGACTCATACACCGCTATTGCTTTTACTATGGTTCCCTTTGCTCTAGAAAGCTTTCAACGTCCCAATTTATTTATATAGTATATAATATAAGCTGTTGTCTCTTTCTTCGATACAATATCTATCAGTCGTCATCTCAGTGTTTATCCCATATTCTCTAGCATCTTCTATATCATCTTTCATTCCCCGGAAAGCTTTATTGTAGCTATTTTAACGACAGTCACGAAAGCAATACATCTTTTGTACAATTTTCTCCGACTTTATAGCATTTGCAATTGCAAGCCAATCCCTTTAGAAAGCTTCTACATTGTCTCGCCAATGTTTTATTGCTAGACAACGCACGTCCTAGGTCACTCGCTGCGTAACTACTGCTCATCTGGCTCTATGCAGTTTTCGATTTTGCTATATAGTCGAGGGTGATTTTATCTGAGATGGCAGGTACATTTTGGCGCAGATGATTCGGCGGAAATGTTACCATGAATACCTATCCATACGTTCTATACTATAATAAAAAATACGTGTCCAATATTTTTTGATAATCTACATGACGGACGAAATAATAATTTTACTCAACATCCCTATGGAACTTTTATTTTTATTTATAACTTTTATGTCACATATGTAGGTGACACAAAAGTTATAATATCATTGAGAGTTTCAAGTTTTAGGTTGGGTATTTAAAGCACAGTAGGTATGTACGATGTGAAAGGCAACAATTACATTTTAACACGCAAGTAAAACCGGAAATAAGAATGTGTCTCACGAAAGTCGTAAAAAATAAGTGTGTAAGAGGGCTTCTTATTCACTGTAACTCAAGTGCAAAAATTACGAGCTTTACATAAGAGCGCTGTCACTGGTCCACTAGCCCTTTAAAAACATTTATTATCTCGTGACTGAGAAGGAATTATGAAAAACGGCTCAATCAGCTATCTCGGTAAGTGTGCCTAGAATTTTCTAATACCTTTTATAAAGTTTCATATTGAGACACGAAGCAACAAAATTCGATCTAAATAAAAACGGCCAAATTCCTCTAGATCGTATCGTAATGGTTTTTTTTTTATGCAGCAGTCTGTGGGTCTCATACACGCGCAGACGACAGCACAGCGCCTTGTGTGCACAATATTATAATGCATTCAGGGTGTTGATGAGGCTACCCAGATTCTGCAGCGCATCAGGGATGTTCGCCAAGTCGCAAGTAGACTGTTTCTATTCTACTATGTGGAAACGATGCACATCCCTGGTGCCTAGTTCGGGCTAGCTCCAGCGGCATCCTGAGGGCATTTGCGCAGAGGCTCGATTGTCAGTTGGTATCTGAACCATTGCTGTATGGTTCACATAATGAGCAATCGAAGTTTGTAATATGTTTATGGGGTCTTTTTAATTGTATATGTAGGGGCCGAAGCCAACTCGCAGAAGCTCCTTAAAGACGCCTTTTAATTAAATGAGGCACCAACCGATGATTATCCCTGTTACGCACTATGCAAGTGCACCCAAGGACAACCCCCGGTTGGTGTAGGACTATTGCAGGATATGGAAACAAAGATATTGGACTATGGGTTTGGGTGGTTAAAATGGACTGGTTACCTAAAACTATGGAAGGACTATGGTCCCTCTTTTTTTTTTTTTTTGGGTGGGAAATTATCAAATAACTTCTCCCGCTGTGGGCGGAGCGGGAGGGCGTGTCAGACTTTTACTGACTAAAACCCACCCGTGCTCCTTCAGTTGCCTGTGTGCCAGGGCCGCGGTATCCCTTTCGGGCAAACCCGCAACCCTGGCAGGCACCGGTCCTGGCGGATCCCGTCAGTGCGTGCTGACATGTCTTTGAGGCGCGCGTGGGACACAACGCGCCGTCGACGCGGGCCTGGTCCTTATCGGACGGCGAGCTGCCCATAGCTCGCCGTTCGCAAGCCCGCGCCTACGGTGACCGGGACTCGGCTACCGATTCCCGCCGCCCAGGGCGTCTCCTGCGGCGACTAGGGGCATGAGGGCGCACAGACTGCCGCTCCCTCACGCGTTCCGCCTCCTCCTTCGCGAGCATTACTGCTTCGCAGGAGGTGACTGCCTCCCATGCACTCTCGCTCCGGACCATTGGCTGGACCAGGGCCGGACGCGAAAGATCGTCGCTGCCGATCGCTTCCGTGAGGACACGGCGGTGCTCTGCCCAAGCCGGGCAGACCTCCACCGTATGCTCCACCGTGTCCTCCGGGCGATCCACACAGTGGTAACACCCGGGCGTTTCCTCCCGCCTTATCCTGAATAGGAACCTCCTGAAACAACCGTGTCCGGTAAGGACCTGTGTCAGGCGGAAGGTGAGGACGCCGTGGCGCCTCTCTAGCCACTCCTCAAAGACGGGATTTATCGCCACAATTGTGGCGTGCCCAAGGACTATGGCCCCTGCCTGATCAATTTTTTGTTTTGTGAAAGAAAAACTATTAAAAAATAAAAATAGTAAAAAATTATACAACACACATATGTACTTTATTGTTCACTCTTAGTTTAGTCCTAACTGAGGCTACAGAACCTCATACACTGTTACACATACTGCTTCTATTATCTCATTTCCGTAACAACAGACCTTATGGAACAGATAAGAATAGTAATTCGAGTGCAACTGCATCCACCTTGAATGTTTAATAAGGATGCAACTGCGCGTGAGTCATTCTTGGAGATAATGAGAGATGGCGCGCTCATTGTCGCGTTCACGCAACTTTTATGACAGACTTTAATAAATGCGTAGACACTGCGCGTTTCTTTATTGCATAGCGAATTTTTCTCATAGGGGTAAACGGGGTAAGTGATTAATTTGTATATTGAGACTGTATGAAGGTGAAATTTTACAGGAAAATATACGGTAAACAAGATATTTTGATTAAGGGATTAATTAATTATATAATATAATCAGTAATACGACTCCTTAAGAGCGGCCAACCCGTCATACTTTTCATACAAACGGTCGTACGTGATTATGGCATTGAAACACATCTTTCTTTGAAATTCTTGAAGTAATTGGTATCCTGTATACTAGATTTAGGTTTCTATGGAAGCAGAAAATTAAAATTTGGTGAAACAAATTCAGTATAAGCCTCCAAAAATCTGCTATTTTGGACACATTTTACCTGAACTTTGGCCATTCATAATGTACTTATAAATTGTAAAAATAAAGAAAACATCTTCATATAAACCTCGCACATGTAATGGAGATTCTTAATGACACACATTTTTTTCACAAACTTGTAAGGCTTTCTCAAAAAGAACAAGTTTTATGAAATTTCCGCACACTAGTTTTCGTTCAATGTTATCGCTTTCTCACTTGCCTGTTAGAATTAACATTGCGCTGGATTTAACAACAGGCTTTTTAACCACGCTCACGTTGACGATAGACGGACCGGGAAGGGGCCTCTTAAGTTCGTATAATATGACTATTTCAAAAATATTCATCCAATCAGATTATATGAACTTAGAGAGTTGTATTGATGATTTTTACGATTATGATTCTATAAATAAATGTTTGATACGGCCGCGAATCATATTTAGACCAACATACAACCTGATACTGACCTACAAATTGTAAAAAACGTAAGAAATTTTGAATTTCACGGGCTACTCTGACGTTTCCCCCTTGTTTTTCTCACAAGAGAGGTCTGTGTACCTGCAGCAGTGGTACGTTGTAGGATGATTGGTTGGTTACGTATTTTTTTGTTCTTATTCCAGTAAACATAGTTTTTTTCTTTCTTTCTATTGCTTGCTATATTTTTGAAGGGAAAACTTCTTTAGGCGCGTTGAGCACTTTTTGGTAGGGGAAAAACTTATGGGTATGCGATCGTCACCGAACGCTTTCCATGAGCTATAACACTATAGTATAAAAGAACAGTTGTTCCAAAGTTTTGTGTTTTCACTTATATCGGCAGTCCTTATGACTACCATTTTTTTAAACATAATATTATAATATTTTCTTTTGCAATCCTGTCTCTGGTTTCTGATAATCTTAATGAACCCATCACCATAGTTTAAACATATTCTTGAATTAATATCGACAGGTGTATTTGTATATCGTCAGAACATTAATTTCTAAATATTACCCAAATTTACTTACCAGGTGTGAGATCTAATTTGTCTATGTGGTCGCCGAGCACAGATGCCCAGCTCTGCAATTGGTCTAGTATACCCCACGGTGTTGTCATGGCAACCGTGAGGAGGACCAGCGTGTGGGGGAATGTCTCCTCGCTGAGGGCGAACTTGAGGAGGTTTGTGTGCCCTGGATCACCGTCCAGCACCCATACACTGAGACGTGTTTGATCTGTGGGGGAATGGGGTATTTATTTATTTATGTACATACCAAACACATTTCTTCTTCTCTCCTCCTTTGCTGTGCCCAACAGGGTCCACAATGATTACGACTTTGTAAAACCTACCTATGCTCATGTGTAAAACAATAAATATATTCGGTATTGAGTAAAATACATACAGATAGAAGAGGACAAAGGTACTGCTTATTTCATTAGAAATTTCGTCCAGCAGAGCTGCAACAGTAGAGTTGAATGAGAGACATAGACACACGGTGTAAAACAGTACACAGGAAAACTTATTGTTGTATTTGTAATTTTTGTATCTGTATCAATTTTTGTGTTTAAGTGATATAACATTTAAGATTTGCACACTAGATACCTGGTAGAATTTGACGGAAAACTATATATTTGGCAACTAATTATACTCGTATTCTTGCAAACAAATAATCTATTCTATTCTTAAATTAGGCTAAAGCAACCTAAACATACTTAGTTATAAAATAATAATAAAAATAGTTTATTTGCACCTTCATGTAAAAAATATGGTCTACAATCAAAATAGGACTTAACATAAGTAAAGTTGCATGTTAAGAGTTGCAGCCAATACCCAAGCTAAGATAACATAATATTCTTGTAATTATAGGTATCAGCACCCACCCTCGTTATCATTATAGCCGAAGTTATTGTGTCTAGCTTGTAGAATAATTTTATACGAATGAGAAAAACATCTTGTTGCACCAACATTAGTGATTAGTACAGTATAAAATATGTATTTTAATCACAGGAATATATATTTTCGTTTTTTTTTTAATATGGACTATTTAGGTGCAAAACAAAAATTAAATTAGTCAATGAAAAAATAAAAACATAAACGGTGTGTGCTGGTGCATACTTGATAAGTGGGTGTGTTTGTACATTAATTAAATCTCTTTAAAATAAACAGACCAACCAATAATATACACATATAGAAATAAATACATGTATTATTATAACTATATACAGGTACAGAACTAGTTTCAGCCCGCGACATCGTCCGCGTGAAATTTCTTGTTCGAGAACTGATTGTCGTACGGGGTCGCCAATCCGATCGTTCTCGAGATATCATCAAAAAAGCCCGTCCATACAAAATGTATGAGAATGTTTCTTATTACATTTTTTTCGTGAATTTTTCGCAATCCAACAAATCAAAGATCATACAAATGGGTCCAGCCGTTCTTGAGTTATAAATGGTGTAACTATCCCGACTTTGTTTTATATATTAGATTAGATATTACAGTATAGAGGAGAGGTTGAAGAGGTTTTAGTATATTTTTAAATACAAATTTTTTTAGGACGACATGGAGACTTTAAATGTAATTCATGTTGTTGCAATAATCAAGCTGTGTGAAAATTAGATGGTAACTTAATGTTTTGGTACAAGATTGGTTTTATTTGGACTTGCAATATATAATGTTTTGTTAAAGACAATCTTTCCTGCTATGCATTGACATTTAGTGCAGTTTCTTAATGTTTTCTGACATTTTGGTATAAAAACTGCATTCCATAAATATAAAATTGGTAGATCATCACAGCAAATCCAACCTTCCTTATTGTTTAATTTTAACTATTTATTTTATATAATGGAAGCTGTTTGCCATAGATCGGAGAAGCAAGAAACTTTATAAAAAGTTAAGGCTTGTTACAAAAAGTTTCTAATTTATGTATATCCTGATGTTTTTATGTGATAACTCAATGATGCACTTAGCATGCAGCATTTGTATCACATTCAATTATATATATACTATATAACATTTTAAAAGGCAAGGTTCAAATGTTTTAGACTAATTTTAACTAAATTTCTTGCTCTTCAGAAAGGTCAGGTATGTAGTGGTCGCAACTGGCGTGCGTGTATGAACGTAAAAGGAGTAAGGAGTGTATGTAAGGAGTGTAGCAGGTGGCGTTTTATAATTTAACAAACCAATAGCCAAATTCATTTCTTAAAGAAATTATCAATCCACAACATTAATAATTATGCTCATCTCACAGTACTCCAGACTTACCAAAAACACAGCAAGGTTTGATGTGTGATCAAAATCTTTAAGAAATGAATGCATACACATACACAATGACTACATTCTCTTTATAAAAGAAAGTAAGGCAGGGTAATAATATAAATGAGTACTTAGTTTCTAGTATAATAATATATAACTTCATAATTATACGATTTGTATGCAAGTGGATGGCTGAAGTTGAAATGCAATCTTTAAGTTAGTTCTCACAGAAACCAATATTATGTTATGTTTTCAGGCAATAAATTAATCAGAATACTGTAACTTATCTGCTTGTATAGGCAATATACAGAACTAGATATAACATGCTTTTCAGATGATTCAATGAGTAAAATCAATATTCCTGACACTTAGGCCTGTGTTCACCAACATTCAAACCACCGGTTAGGTATTTAAACAGTTGGTTTATGTCAAATTTCCTAAGGCCTGTGTTCACCAACATTCAAACCACCGGTTAGGTATTTAAACAGTTGGTTTATGTCAAATTTCCTATGAAATTTTGAGTAAACAACTGATTAAATATCTAAACAGTTGATTTAAATGTTGGTGAACACAGGCCTAAGAAATTTTGAGTAAACAACTGATTAAATATCTAAACAGTTGATTTAAATGTTGGTGAACACAGGCCTTAGTCACAACAGATTCTAACAAGAATTGATTGATATTGAGATACTTGTGGTAATATAGCAATTTGTTGCTCTTCTACATGCTTTTTGGAGCAATAGTCAATACTCAACACATTTATTGCTTCCACATGTGAACTTAGGTGGTAGATTTTACAAAAATATGATCATTATGGACCCTGTCGGGCACATCAAAAGTAGGAGAGAGGAAGACGGCTTTTATTTGACTACTTAGTTGTTATAATAATATTAAATAGGTATTGTGATTATTTTCTTATAACATGTTATTTAAGTATTCATTGAAATTGTAATAGCATTTAGATAATAGAAATTGTTAATTGTTGTTATTGTAGTTTTGATTTGTATGAGTCTAAATAATACTCAAACTTCAACTCCAACTCCCCACGACTTTAGTTCTTTCTGCTGAAGTTGAAGCTGGCTGGCATTAATAAGTGACAATTATAGTCACCTACCTATTTAACATGTTAACTTAAGTTGTAAGGGTTTAATGTCATATCTTATTATTGCAGTAGACCTCTAAAGGCTGACGTGTGATGTTGTTTGGAGGAGATAATTTTTATAAATATAGGTTATTTCAAACAGTTTGTTGTTTTCTTGCATCTTAATACATAACCATCTTGCATCTGGGGATTTGTTCCTTTACATTCAGAGGGATGAAATCTTATATGTAACAGTGGCGATCATGAACTTGTTTGTTTATATAAAATAGCTTTTAAGGTAATGAAAACACTAGTGTAATCAAACTATAATATTCTCACTGCTGGGACACAGGCCACTTTTCGGTGAAAGGGATTGGACTGTAATCCACCACGTGGGCCCTGTGCGGATTGCTAGATGTCACAAGTCTTGTAATTTTTGATTTTAGGACATGACGGTTTCCTCACAATGTTTTCTTTCACCGTTTTGAGAGAAGTGGTGATGAAACAATTTACACAAAGTAAAGCGCAGGCCTGGGTGCGAACCTGCGACCTACAATTCGTAAGTCGCTGCTTTTACCACTGGGCCAACACTGATGTCTTCTCGACAGTGAGAAGGGTTACTTTAACAGAGCCAAATATTATGGTGACTCCAATAGTAAGTTAGGTAGTAAACACACTTACCATCTCGATATTCATCTCTAACGTCTATATACGCGTATTCGAGTGCCGAACCCTTCTTAGGGTCTTCAACACCTTGTAATTTCGCTACCAAAGTAGTTTTACCAGTCTCATTGTCACCCAAAACTAAAACATTTTTGTTTGAAGGTAGTTTTGTGTTCCCTTGGTTTTGGACCTCCTCTAGTATCGAAGACCTGCAAAAATTATGAGCATACAGTATTCGTTGTCATCAGTATTGCGAGGTTGGTACTATTACGGGAAAGTGTATACAAATGTGCGGATTTGTTGCCGTGTGAGAATGTTTCGCTGTTACTTTACATACAAAGGTAGACAACGGAGCTAGGTCACATATTTCTCAGCTTCATAGCTTGACATCACGTAGGTGTGACACATTGGATCCCTATAAGGGGAGTGCATGTTACCCGTAAATTTAACAGTGAACTGTTACCATAAGTTGTCCTTGACGTCTCCATTTTCTTTCTTTTTTGATTTAAGCCCATTAACCTGGCCGTTTGTCTCCATTCTTCAGGTACGATAGAAGATAACAACGGCACAGAAAGGCTTTTCTTTCGTTTTCGTCTCTTCTGCCGTTCATACGTCACTCTCGCGATGATGCACTTGTTGCCAGAAGTAAGAATTACTTTTGTACTGTTAGACGTGTTGAAAGCAAAACTTTTAAAATGACCTGGATTTTTAATTTTATGATATGGGTGTAAAATAAATATTACATTTTGAGTTTTAACATAGAAACATTTGAACTTTTCTAAAATAAAACATTTAAAAATCAAGTCGGAAACCAGAATTTAAGGTAACAAATACGTGTTTATTATTCAACTGACAACATTACAATCACAGACCAACCTATGGTTCAGAGGTGCGCTTTCTAACATCGACTAAAAGTACAAATTATTAATTAGTTTATTTCAGATAAAATTAATCCATAAAATAACAAGTTATAAAAATACATTGAAAAATACAGATAATTTATTACAATACAGAGAAATAAATTATTACAATTACAATACCATTACTTCTAATTTATAACAAAGTAACAACAAGATTTTTATCGAAACGAATTTTCGAAGAATTCCTTGCCAATGCTTTTCTTGCCCTATATTTTTGGATTCAAGTTAAACTCACAGCAGACTGTTTAAAAAAATCAGAACTGAACGAATTATAGTTAATATTTTTCTAATTTTCAGTCTGAAATCGAGAATTCAATATTTCACTCTACAAAAAGGCGTAATAATCGACTACTTCATAGATCGAGATCAATCATCGTGGCCACAGTGACATATGACATTCGCTATTTCGCTGTGAGTTCCTTTCTCTTCTCTAGCAGCCACTGTTTTTTTTTTCGCTGTCAGACGCTGTCAGACACTGTCAGACGAAATACATAATAGTCAGGTATTTATTTTGTATGGTGAATAAAACTGGATAGCGTTGTAATATTCCAGGGATATCACGCAGTTAGCTTCTGAGTGTAGTGAACAATAATAGTTAAAAGTTTGAAATGTCCAGAAGGCCGAGAACTGGTAAAAAAACTAATAATTTGTCTCAGGTGAGTCATGCACATTATTTGCTCGATCTAAGGGTCTCATCCGGTTGTATTAGCGCGTTTAATGTAAGTTTATTTATAGTAACAAGTCATTGTCGTTATGGAGCAATAAATCTTAATTTGAGGTTAATCTGAGAAGATTGTTGTCAGCTGATTTGGGTTTTGTAAACAAAGGGTCTTATTACTGTGCTCTATATATAAAAAATAAATAATTGTTGTATGGTGAAGCCTGGTCTTTGTATTTCGTAATATAAACATTGTTATTTTGAATGAGGCCCATTGTTAGCTGCTTACTAAGTGTATTTGGTGCACTTGGGAATACTTTTGTACTCTCTTATATTATAATAACAATGGCTGCTATCAAATTTTTCTGTCTAAACAAATAAATAATTCAAGTGAATGAAATAATTCGCAATTTGTTCATTTCGGAATTGTCATGGTTAGTAATGACTGTTAATAATATTTATATGTTTATTTATCTCCACAAATTACATTCTTATACTAGTTATACATTTAAGTTGACAGGTGATAATGGATCTAAATGTTGATCACAAGCTTACAATTGAAGTTTCTATTTTTAATGTCAAAATAACACCTTTTGACTCAATGCATATGGAACTACATTTGGTACTTTCTGTTAGGGTTATTGGGGGTATCAAAAGAAAGGCCGTTCTAAGGATTTTAATATATACGTTTATTATCCTTTTCTTTATATATTAGAAGGTGTGAATTAATAATATAACGCGGGACGTCTCGTCTCACGCAGGGCTAGCAGACTAGAGTACGGTCGCTATGAGAATGTAAGCGTTTCATCATTTTTGTCAAGTGGCAACTGAGGGCTTGGTTATAAGAAATAATATTTATGAGTCTAACACAAAAACTAATAGTGTTGAAGTAGGGTCGATTTGTTTTTGCTATATTCCAACACGCCCCCTCAAAAATAAATCCCTTTCCTTTTAATTACGATATAATAATATCGAACATCTGTATACAATACAAGATCACACACCTTCCAATTTTCTCGATCTGGGGAGACAATAATTATCATGGTCCAACATTCGTTGCGCAGGATTAGGGAAACCCAGAAAAACCTAATCAGACCATTATCAATTAGTTCATCCATTATAATTGGATGTTACCTATTAAATGTTATTCATTTACATATTATAACCAAACTCTTATAATTATCTTATTTATTTATCCACGACGATTCAATCACAACGTCACTCCGAGTTTCATTCTCATCTCAATGAAACGCACAGCTGGTAATGATTTTGTCAGGATATCAGCCAGCTGGTTATCTGTAGAAACATAAACCATTTTAATCACATTTTTCTCAACCTGTTCCCTAGAAAAATGATAGTTAATATCAATGTGCTTAGATCTTTTGTGACTTGTAGGATTGTTCGCAATGCTTATGCATCCATTATTATCCTCATAAATACAAATAGAATCTGGTATCGCAATGCCAATACTAATTACCAATGACTTTAACCACAGAGTTTCTTTTACTGCTTCATATAGAGCCATGCTCTGCTTCAGTGGATGATGTTGCCACGGTTTGCTGCCTTTTTGTTTGCCAACATATTGTGCATTGATCAAATAATTTAAACAAATAACCCGTAGTACTTTTTCTGTTGTATTACTACCCCATTCCGAATCAACAAAGCCACTTAGAATATTTCTGTAATCATTTCGTGTAAAAGTTAACTTGAGATTTAAAGTTTCCTTTAAATAACGGACGACCCTTTTTAAGTGAGCCCATAATGAATGGTTGTTTTTGTTTGCATATCGACTCAAGAGGTTAACAGAAAAACTTAGGTCAGGTCGAGTGCAAAGCATAATATGCATCGAAAATCCGATAAGATTCTACAAGGGGCACTTATTATTTCACACGAATTTAATGCTTCATAATCTAGTTTACTTTCTTAAGGTGTAGTGACAGAATCACAGTCACTCATGTTAAACTTCTCAAGAATTGTTTTTATGTTACATTTCCTGATCCAAAGTAACTTTGTTTTCTGACTTGGTAATTTTGATTCCTAGAAAATATTTGATCTCTTTTAAGTTTATTATAAAACTATTCGAGTATTTATATCTGCGGTTGAAATCACAAGATCTTCAACGTAAAGTAAAACATAAATATTCTTTAAAACATGACCAGCATTAAAAATATAAATGCACCGGTCCGCTGATGAGTATTGAAATTCCCTTTTTAACAAAGCTTGCAAAGCTTACATTTGGAACCAACAGCGTGCAGACTGTTTTTATCCATATAATGACTTATTTAATTTGCAAACCATAGTATTTGCAACCGGGATATCCTCGGGAACTTTCATATAGATTTCCTCGTTCAGTTTCCCATTCAAAAATGCTGTTTTTACATCCATATGGTGAACAAACAAATTAAATTGATTCGCTAAAGCTAATATTAATCTAAAACTTGCGATCCTTGCAACAGTTGCAAACGTTTCGTTATAATCAATCAAATATTTCTGACTAAAACCACGAGCCACTAATCTCGCTTTGTATTTCAAGGGTTTACCAAATTCATCATTTTTAACGGTAAATACCCATTTACAATCGATAATATTTCTATTCTCTGGTTTCGGTACTACAGTCCAGGTTTCATTCTCAATAAGGGAATTAATTTCCTCTTTAATAGCAGTTTCCCATAGATGCATACCATCCCTGGTTTTAATTTCTGTATACGATTGAGAAATTTGAAATAACAAAGATTCTGCACACAATATGTAGTTATCATAAATATTGTTTTCATTTTCATTATAAGAAACAGTAGACATGTTTTGAATCCTACTACTTCGTCTTAAACTATGTGATGTTCCACGTCTTGAGATAATGTTAACTCATTGTCATTGTGATCTGGAAACCAGTTCACACGCTCCACCGTATTATACACGGATTTATTATCAGGTATTGCATCCGTTTGTTTACTGATATAATCTTGTCGATTCATATCAAACCCACACCTCTTTTCCAAAGGGTGTACAACGTCAGAGTTGCCAACAGATTTAGTGCTATTTCTAGCCATGATCCGTTCCGGCTCAGGTTTCACTGGCCTATTTGATAAGAAATTAATCTCATCCATTACCACATCTCTGACTCTCACAAACTTTTCATCACATCCCACACCTTATAACCATTTGGTTCTCAACCAACAAAAATCCCTTTTGAAGATGTTTTGTCAAATTTCATTTTATTACTTTTATCAACAAAATAGACCGTAGAACCAAAAACTTTTAAATACTTTAGTTGTGGCTTAGTATTATGCCATAACCCATAAGGTGTGTTATATAACCTCAGTGCTTTCGTGAGACTGATATTTATTAAATAAGTAGCAGTTAACACAGCCTCACCCCAGAAGGATTGATCTTATTTAGACCCTTGTATCATTGTACGACCCCGTTCTGTTATTGTTCTTATCATACGTTCGGCAATACAATTCAAAGCCGGAGTATGTAGCACTGATATGTGATAGCTAATACCTTTATGCGCCCAGAACTATTTCATTTCATTGGATATAAATTCCCCTCCATTATCACAATATAAGTTAACAATTCTCAGACAAAAACGAGCTTCACTTTTTGCGACATAATCCCGAAACGTAACAAAAACATCTGATTTCCGAGCTAACAAGTAGGTCGCACAATAATGAGTGTATTCGTCCACAAAAATCACAAAATATTTTTTACCATCAATAGACGAAGGTGTAATAGGACCGCAAACATCTGTGTGCACTTTAAATAGAGGTCGTTTTGAATATTTTGTTTTCGATTTGTTAAATGACAAACAAGCTTGTTTTCCATAAATACAAGCTTCACACAATTTATCGTTTGGCATAATATTATCAATTTTATCAATATCAGAAAATTATTTATTTCCATATATTTTGATTTGCCAATATTGCCCAATCTTTATTGCCATAATTCATAATCATTATTTACGACTCTATTTAATGAACATTCGCTATTTAAAGCTTGTTTAAAAAGCTGAAAGTTAACGCCGATTAGATTGTTCAAAGACTCACCCTTTATTACCAGCTTACCATCACTGTACACAAGTACACTGCCGTTTCTGTCAAAAACAACAGTCTTACCCGCTTGCTGCATTTTCTTTACCGAAAGTAGGTTGTAGGGGATATCGGTACAGAAAAGTACATTTTCAAGTATTCCTGGTACGCCCATCTCACTGGTAACTGGGAGATTCCCTTTCTTTGTCGCTTGTATGAATGTGCCATTCTTCGCTATAGAAATATTTATTGGCTTTTCTAGCTTAGTGAAGTTTAGTGCCAAATCTTCTCGATTTATCAAATGATCCGATGCTCCAGAATCCAAAATAAAAGTAATATTATTTTGCCCATCATTACTGTCATTTGTATCACTGCCCGTCATTAAAGCAAATCCAGAAGTATTTTCATTATCTGGTTTCAAACTCACCATAACCGTTTTATTGTTGGTTCTTTTGTTTTCAATAGCTCTTTTGTAAGAAAAACAATCCTTTTTGAAATGTCCCACTTTGTGACAGTGATAACATAATTTCTGTGATTTAAAATTGTTCTTGAATGGTTTTCTCGGCTTTCGTTTTTGGTGACAATAATTTCTTGAAAAATTTGAAGGTGTAACTTGTGATTTCAAAGTTTCAGCCTGAAGTACTTTTAGACTTAGATCATGTCCTTCGCTTGTTAGTTTGATTTCATGATCTAATAATCTTGTTTTCACAAAAGCCAATGTTATATTGTCTTCACTCAATGTCTCGATTGCGGTGACAATACTGCTGTAGCTGTTCGGTAGAGTCATGAAAAGGTGGGTCACTTTATCAGATTCCTCTAATTTTGTACCTGCAGCCATAAGTTCAGTGACAATCTCATCAAATATTTGGAAATGTTTATTTATTTTGGTATCACTATCCAATTTCAAGTTCAGTAATCTTTTTCTAAGGGACAGCTGCGTCGCTACACTTTTCCTTTCAAAGATAGAGTCAAGCTTCGTGAAAATTTCTTTTGCGGTATCTTGTTCAGTAATCAGACCAAGTAATGAGTCTGATAAAAACTCGATTATCGTGTTCTTGGCAGATGCATTTTTCTTAAGCCACTCAGCACTTCTTTCGGTCGGAACTTCATCGTCGATCACGTTCAGTACTTCAAGTTCACTAAATAGATTACGAATTCGGAATTTCCACACACTATACTTTTCTCCATCAAATTGTCTAATGTTCCTTTTAGATTTTAAATCCATTTTTGCAAACACTCGTACTAAAATCTATTTTTATTTATATTGGTTAACTGCACAGAAAGTTTATATTATTTAGTGTCCATTTAATTTCACTGTATTATTTATTCGCACTGTGACTTAGCGCTCTGGGCCCATAACCTGTTAGGGTTATTGGGGGTATCAAAAGAAAGGCCGTTCTAAGGATTTTAATATATACGTTTATTATCCTTTTCTTTATATATTAGAAGGTGTGAATTAATAATATAACGCGGGACGTCTCGTCTCACGCAGGGCTAGCAGACTAGAGTACGGTCGCTATGAGAATGTAAGCGTTTCATCATTTTTGTCAAGTGGCAACTGAGGGCTTGGTTATAAGAAATAATATTTATGAGTCTAACACAAAAACTAATAGTGTTGAAGTAGGGTCGATTTGTTTTTGCTATATTCCAACACTTTCAACAAAAAACTTTATTTTTAAATTTCGTCTGTCTGTCTGTGGGTCTGTCTGTGTCTGTTTGTTCTGGCTAATCTCTGAAACGGCTGGACCGATTTTGACAGGACTCACTGGCAGATAGCTGATTTTATAAGGAATAACATAGGCTACTTTTATTTAAAAAAAATCCATGTGGGGGCGAATCCGTGGGAAAGCAGCTAGTACTAAGTTAAAATTTATTTTATGGTTAGGTTATCAACTTATTACCCAGTTAGTGTAGGATGAATGAAATGAGGAACCGTACAATCTGTTTATTATTTCAATTGATAAATTATTCTCATAACATTTTACAAGACCTTATTCCGTTGTTGTCTAGTTTTTAGAATTGCCTAGGCTTGGAGTTGGGCTGTCTTATACTTACTTGAAGTATATCCAATTTAGTATCATCAACCCCCAATGCAGAAAATACGGGGTTAAGTATAAGTTTATCTTTGATGTTCAATATTGCTGTCTCTTTTTAAAATCTATACATGCAAATAAATAAAATTGAAATATCTGTTTGTAATGTCAAAATAACAGTTGTGTACTAAATGCATATGAAAGTATATATGGTACTATATTAAAAAATATATTTTAAAATTGTTTGCCTGTCTGTCAGGCTGTCTGTTTGTTCCGGCTGGTCTCCGAAACGGCTGGACCGATTTTGACGGGACTTTCACTGGAAATTAACTAATGTTATCAGGAGTAACTTAGGCTACTTTTATTTTAGAAAAAGCGACGCAGGCTAAGCTGCGGGCAGCAGGTGACAGGTAGTTGTAACTAAGAGCAACAATTTAGCTACCATTTTCCCAAATTATGTACTATTTTAGCACTAAATCATTGTTACTGGAAGAGTATAAGTTACCAAAAAGCTAAATCTATTAAGTCGTATCTCTATGTATTTAACTATGCGTACATAAATAATAAAATAAATATATAATTATGAAACAAAACTGTCAGTTAAAACTTAGTACGACTTATCTGATTTTTTTTGTTTTAATTGGTATATTATATGAAGTAATGGTTTCTTTGTCTAAGTTTTAAGTTATTATTATATCAATTTCCCCCACATAATTATATCAAGCCGAGTCTATCACCATCAATCAGACACTAATCCAGACTTCTAGCTACTACTGTGAAATTCAGAAAACAAAACCTATTACATTTTACCTGACCTATTATGGGGCCCCATGCTGAGCAGCCGTGCTTGGGTCCACTAGCTCTACGAAGCAATACAGGGTGTTTGGCAGAACGTTGAACATACGAAAATGGTGGATAGGTGGGGTCATCTGCTACTTACTCAGCCCTAATTTATTTGGCCCTGGCCCCCTGAATATAAAAAAAAAATTTGTTTGCTTTCTTTTAGTTTCACCACTTTCTTAACTTTAAAGTGTATTTTTTTATTAAAAATGGGTAAAACAGGCAATATTTTAGTTTATTTTTTTATCTTTAATATTGGCAGATTCTTATAAAATTATTGCTTTATTCAGATGTTAGCTAGAAAAAAAGTTATGACTCCTCAAACTTACAGAAAGATGTAATAAATAAAAATATTGCCTGTTTTACCCATTTTTAATACAAATTACACTTTAAAGTTAAGAAAGTGGTGAAACTAGAAGAAAGCAAAAATTTTTTTTTTTAATATCCAGGGGGCCAGGGCCAAATAAATTAGGCCTGAGTAAGTAGCAGATGACCCCACCTATCCACCATTTTCGTATGTTCAACGTTCTGCCAAACACCCTGTATAGCTTTAATGCATCAATTTTTTTCCTTTTTACCGCCACGTCAAAAAAGCAAAAACGTGCCCTCGGCGCCAAGATACGAATTCATCCTTTCGAGTTTTTGTCATCTTATGTTAATATAGATGAAATATAAAGAAAGAAGTTCTACTAATATAAATTAGGATGAGTCAGGGAACATATTTAGCAAAGGAAATAAAAAAACAAAGTCGTTTTATGAGCTTTATTTACAGATTTACGTATAAAAGTCTGTCATGTAGTCGTGACCGTGGCCTGCTGGGCACATTTTGGTTTGTCATCAATAAACGACTGTGGCGGTCAAAAAGTTAAATAAATTCATAACCACTGCTCTCAAAACAGTGAAGGAAAATATTGTGAGAAATGCCTCTGCCGACATGCATTTCTCATAATTTTTTTTTGTCATTTCTGTTTTTCATTTTTGTTTTGGTTCTATATAATAGAAAGAAAGAAAAGAAAGAAAGAAAAATAGCTTTATTTGTCACAGAAACACGTGCATACAAAAAGATAATTCAAACAAAACCAAAAAATTCAAAGACATGATTGTGACATCTACCCGCACTGGGCCCTCGTGGTAGACCAGCTTACAGTCCACTCTTTCTCGATGAGAGGAGGCCTGAGTCCCAGCAGTGGGCACATTATAATTATGCTTCAAATATTGTTTTCTTTTGTCACAGTTTGGACTCTTAGACATACCAGACATAAATGATGATGATGAGCCACTGGACTTGTCAGATGATGATTTCGACTTGGAAGCAGAACTGGCTGCCATCAGCGGCGGTGGTGGCCAGAAACCAAAGCCCAGGAAGCCTCCATCGGTGCCTGCGGTTAACCTAGATGCTATGGTCGCGGAGAGCTTGAAAGATGTGCCTTCAGATGATGAGGGTTCTGGTAAGTTAATGTTTATATTTCAAAATTACATTTTTTGTAAAATAATTACTTAAATATTATACAGGGTGGATTTTTAAGGCGGGGCGGTAAAAAGAAATAAATACAGTCCGCAAGAAAATGAGCCATTTTCACAAAAAAAAAAAAAAAAACATGTCTATCGATCCACTTTCATATAAGGATCAAAAAACTATAGGAGCAAACTGAGGTTTGTGTACTAAAAAAGTCAGAAATTGCAAAAAAACTTTTCCCATACATTTCGTAGGAAATGAGACTTTTTATATACAGCAGAGTAAATGACTAAGATACATAAAATATATATTTTTTTTTTTTAAACATTATACCTATTTAATAAGTAAGTAAATCGTAGTCATCCTCGAAATTGTCGAGTTTACGGAAAATAGGTGACGAAGGTTTTTTTTTAAAAGAGCTCTCACGGTTGAAAATCAACCTTCCCCTCCCTCCCCCAGAGAGAAACATTTACCGCCCCTTGGCACAGTGTGCAATTGACCAAAAAAAAATCCCTCTGCTGTTTATGGTATTTATCGATCAAAGGATGCATTTATAATGCACGAGTAAAACACCCACGTGTCCATTTCAAATACTTTTTTTTTAAATCTCGAAGTTAGATAGTTAGGGGATCTTTTCTTTAAAAAAAAAAAATCTGAAAACGTAACTGTCCATGATACTTATTTTTTATAAATATAATCTGATAGAGCATCTTTAGGCGCATATTTTCCAGTTTTTATTTTTGGAAAATCACCTCCGGATACCGAGTAATATTTATTTTGTTTTTTTTTTTTTCCTATAACCTCAAAAGTGCGAGTTGACACTGGCACAGAAATATTGCTGGTAACAAAGCCTATCACTGATAAAAAAAAACAATTTGCACTATCGCGGTTTTTGGGAAGAATACGTCGTTTCGTTCTAAGGTCAAATAATACAACATAGGGTTGTCGCAAAAGGTCTGAAAGTTTTTCTATTTTTTTGTGAGCACCAACTCAAAAAAGAAATTAAAATTTCTTATAAAAAAAACATTTTTTTTGAGACTTTTTTCTTATAAAGTTCTTATAAGCAATTGTTATATATATAAAAAAAATTGTTCAAAACAAAATAAAATGAATTAAGGTCAAATACAGTGACAACCCTAACACTATATTTTGAAATTCAATTCCTTCTAAAAACTGCGAAAGTGCGACGTGACTTTTTTATCATTGATAGGCTTTATTGCGAGCAATATTTCTGTGCTAGTGTCAAGTCCAACTTTTGAGTTTTTAGGGAGAAAAAAAAAAACGAAAATCTAAAGAAAAAAAAAAATATATTACTAGGTATACGGAGGTGATTTTCCAAAAATAAAAACTGTAAAATATGCCCCCAAAGATGCTCTATCAAAATATATTTATATAAAATTAATATCTTGTACAGTTACGTTTCCAGAATTAATTTAATTTATTTAATGAAAAGGTAACCCAAACTTCATCATTAAAAAAAAAAAAAGTATTTGAAATGGACACGTGGGTGTTTTACTCATGCATTTTATATGAATTCCTTGATCAATAAATACCATAAACAGCAGAAGGAATTTTTTTTGGTCAAATGGAACACTGTGCTTGGGTGAAAACTTAGATCCACGCCTGAACCCACCACCTAAGTTCACATTGTGGTTTTTAATAAATATATCGAGTTTTGAGTATTTTTAATGGTAATTCTGTTTATAGCATTTAGGCTGTAGCTTCATCCTTACATGTTATAGTAAAATGCAATGTCCCAATGTCTGTCGGTCTGTTGGTGCACTTATTTATAGCTCGTGAACCACTTATCTAATTTATATGATTCTCGTTCTCATTGATAGATAATGTTCTCTGACTAGGTTTCAGTAGGTACTTAAATATTATAATAACCTACACAGTCGTGGCCGGGTCCAACAGTCTGTAGTCTGCTGTTATAAATACACAAAGACATACATCAACTCCCGCCTTTTTCCCATGGGGGTAGCCAGAAACTACAGAAGGCCACCTGCTGCTACGATCCTTACATACTCCTTTTGCTTCGTTTATACGTACATACATCTGATCATACATGTACACACTGTTATAAATAAGCATATCATCCCAGGCCCTTATTTATTTTCTTTGCAAATTCAAACCAAACGCTACACCCGTCAATGACCGGCTAAGTGTGTTTTGCCCAGTTCTTTCAGAATTATTTTAGGCCAGTCTGAAATCTACTTATGAGCGTTCATCCGTCGCGGGCTGGCACCGTCGCATTTCTAGAGGTATCTCGTGATTATTTTATTAAATTTTAAATCAAAGTATTATTTTTTTTAGCCTAAAACTAGGTCTTTGGTATTTTTAAGTAGATATGTAGGTATACTATTTTTTACCGTTATTTTGGTATTTACTCATAAAAATTAACAAATAGTCAATTATTTTCTATTTGCTGTATTACGACTTAACATTTGTAAATAAAGTACATGTGAAAAATAATTATAAAATACAACGATCTAGTGCTTGGCTGAAAAAAAGAATAGTACTTTGATTGAAATTTAATAAAATAATCACGAAAAACCTCTAGAAATGCGACGTTGCCAGCCTGCGCGGGATGAACGCTCTTAAGAGCGCTTTAAAATACAATCTAGTAGATCGAATTTTGTTGCTTCGTGTGTCAATATGAAACTTTATAAAAGGTATTAGAAAATTCTAGACACACTTACCGAGGCAGCTGATTGAGCGGTTTTTCATAATTCGTTCTCAGTCACGAGATAATATTTTTTTAAAGGAGTGGCGCTAGTGGACCCGAGACAGCTCTCTTAATAAAAATCTGAAATTTATGAATTCACTGACAGATAACGCACAGCCGCGGGGTCTAGAAACATGAATATTTACCAAAGAAATCCTTATACAAATTGTCTCTTAAAGAACGTACACCACCAAACACCCCCATTAGAATATTATGTTAAAATCTTATTAGGTACCTACACTGCATTTATATTATTATGTATAAAAAATTGTTTATTTATTAAATTAGTTATACTGATTGTAGGAAAAAATTGTGGTCACATTACAAATCTACGCACGCACACAGTCTCACACGTATAAGGGTCTAACTTAGTAGGTACTTCGTCTATTTTGGTTTGTTTTGACTGTACAGTGGAAGTGTGACTGCAATTTACGTCGTTTTCATTATTTCTGTGATAAAAAAAAGTACATTAATAGTGACAGAAATCGATTCAGTAAACGATTATGAACAAACTACTTTCATACTGTGTATTAATTTAATTACACATTATGTAGAGGAAGTGAGCACTAAGAAAGGATATTCGAAAATTTATTCCCTAAAGGGGTTTAATAGGGCATGAAAGTTTGTGGGGAAGTTTGTCATTTTTGCCGACGGGAAATCCCATTGTTTATATCTTCATAATCAGCAAATAGATACAAAAGTCAACTTAATTTTAGGTGACGACGACGACCCAGATCTCCTCAACGAGCTCCAAGCCTTAGGAATAGATGATGACGAGGCGCCGCCCCCTCCCGCCCGCACGTCTCGGCCAGCACCCCCTCCCCCCGGAGCTCCGCTCAGTACTGACAGTAGTACCATAAGCTTGATACAAGATAGGATCACTAATTATACAGTAGCAGAGAAGAATGCTAAAACGAATGGAGAGACCAGTCGGGCTAGAAGGTAAGTTTAGATTTAAGTCAGATTTTTTTACACACTAAAGCTTTTGACTGTCTGGGGCGAAACACGCATAGGATGTGAGTAGTTCTGCCAACCGTACTCTAAAATAGAGTATTGTCCTCTTTTTCGTGTAGGTGTACTTTATAATCTATGACATCAATAAAATACGCTAAAATACTCTACAAAGCTTCCCTAAACTTAATTACAAACGAACAGATTATTTAATTTAATTTAAAGTTTGATTGCAATATTTATTAAATCATTGTCATTTGTTTCGGTTTCTATTCACATAGTGAATCCCTTTAAAATTAATATTAAGTTAGAAATTTGAGATATAGCCTGGGATATGGAGAAGGACATAGGGTACTTTTTATGCGATAACCGACATCCACGCGGGCGAAGCCGCGGGCAAAAGCTAGTAATAAATTATAATCAAGTTCAGTCATTCAAAAATGATGCTTTTTAACTATTTTGTTCATACACACAGTAAATCATAATTACACTTTTTTATATTAAAACACTATTATTCTTGACTCATGTGCTAATATTAAATTAAAACGTGAAACGTAAACAACACGACAAGCGACGCGAATGCGCAGCCCTGAGCGATTCAACTGACCGAACCGGTATAAACCGGTTTTTCTTCGTATGCGAAGCCGCCAGTGGTACGCAGTGCACACACGCGCCTTATGTTTATAGTACTGTACCTATCATAGCACGATTGTATGAAGTTTTGCCTCTGTCCATACTTCGTACTCTTTTTAGCAAAAATGTACGGCAACGGTAAATCGCTAGGGGTATTTACACGGAGCAATTTAATTGCCCTCGCTCTTTGCTCAATGTTCCCGGACAATTTGTCAACCCGAGCCATTTCAATGAGCCTCGTTATTTGCAACAATGAACTAATCTGACCCGTTAGCTCTTCGTAATAAATTGTAACTGCTAACCTATCCGTGTAGGCCGGCTTCCTCTCCTGACATATTATAAAACGCAACTTCTCTCTTATCTGCCCGTATGAGTGCGTTTCACTTGGCCACTTACTAAGGCACCCATATTTTATTTTTTGGGAAATTATCAAATAACTTCTGCCGCTCTGGGCGGAGCGGGAGGGCGTGTCAGGCTTTTATTGTCTAAAACCCACCCGTGTTCCTTCAGTTGCCTGTGTGCCAGGGCCACGGTATCCCTGTCGGACAAACCCTGGCAGGCATCGGTCCTAGCGGACTCCGTCAGTGCGTGCTGACATCTTTTTGAGGCACGCATGGACCACAACGCGTAGTCGACCCGGGCCTGGTCCTTACCGGACGGCGAGCTGCCCATTGCTCGCCGTCCGCAAGCCCGCGCCTACGGTGGCCGGAAATCGGCTATCGATTCCCGCCGCCCAGGGCGTCTCGTGCGGCGACTAGGGGCGTGAGGGCGCACAGACTGTCTCTCCCTCAAGCGTTCCGCCTCCTCCTTCGCGAGCATTACTGCTTCGCAAAAGGAGGTGACTGCGTCCCATGTACTCTCGCTCCGTACCATGGCCTGGACCGGACCGGGTGCGAGAGATCGCCGCCGCCGATCGCCTCCGTGAGGACACGGCGGTGCTCTATCCAAGCCTGGCAGACCTCCACCTTATGCTCTACCATGTCCTTCGGGCGATCGACACAGTGGTAACACCCGGGCGTTTCCTCTCGACTTAGCCTGACCAGGAACCTCCCGAAGCAACCGTGTCCGGCGAGGACCTGCGTCAGGAGGAAGGTGAGGACGCCGTGGCGCCTCTCTAGCCACTCCTCAAAGAGGTGACTTATCACCGCAATTGTGGCGTGTCCAAAAAGGGGCATGCCCTACCAGGGCGATCGAAAAAACATTCTTTTAAAAAAGTCGCAACACTGTAGTAAAAGCAACGCGCAAACGTCCCTTTCTGAGCGTTGACCCCAGCGGCGCCACCGCTATAACGTAAGGTCAGACAGTCAAAAAAATGCGTATATTATTGAAGTATGTTTACAACATTATCTATTATCTTGGAAGCACGTAGTACCTAACGGAGCTTTCTTCACTATGTGTTTAAATATTTACTACTAGCTGCTGCCCGGGGCTTCACCTGCGTGGTTTTTTTAACCGACTTTCCAAAAAGGAGGAGGTTTGCAATTATGTTGTATTTTTTTTTAATGTTTGTTAAGTACCTTTTAACTCCGTCGTTCATTAACCGATTTAGAAAATTCTTTTTTTATTTGAAAGGATTATTGGTTCCATTTTTATCGGAATCAAGTTCTGATGCTGAGATCCATGAAGATTCAGGGAACTCCTCAAATATTATAGGCAAACAACATGTATAGCAATTTTTGTATTTTCACCAACAACTCAAGCATTTGCATTCAGAATGTATCATTTCGTGAAGTGGAACTGATGAAGAAGACCACAGATGGCCACCGGAACTCCTCAATAATAAGTATTTCACGGCAGCGATATGATCTGAAGATGAAACCGGAAGGTATGCGCCGGAACTCCGTAATAAAACAATGTGCCTATCCTAGCCGTGTTTGGGCTTATTGGAATTGTCATGAGATGTACTCGGGCTATAAAGGGTTTTTAATCGATTTTTATTAACTTTGCTTGGGTAGTTTTTGAGTTACCTTCGATAATACGTATTTAATCCACTTCGTATAATTATTTTAATTATCTTGTGTCACTGTTTTTTGTGCGGTGTAGCAAGTAGGTAGTGGTAAAAGAATTATTGTGGGGTAGGTACCATAACTAAAAACTAAAAAACAAATACAAAAAAATAAATAATCGGAAGTTGGTGGCAAAAAACGATAATACAGGACCAAGGACACCAAATTCCGAAATTAAAGTTATTTTTGAATGTTAGTGTTTTTTTTTTTTGGAATTCGGTTGTTTTTTCTAATACCTAACAAGAAAAACAAACAAGTTCCAAAAAAGAAAAAAGTCTCTTCATTTCTATCTCTTCTTTTTATATGCAGACTAGGTACTCAGTAGCGAAAATAATCAAAAGAAAAAACAGCGTATGTGAACATTCTAATAAGTTCTCACAATAATTCATCGTACCTAACTGTATCTAAACGTAACTTGTTTCTATTATACCATGAGTCAGTGCTGATTCTGTGTCATATTTTACAGCTTAACAACCAAACCTAATTATTTATCTAATGTCTTTCATATTTGGGACTAGAGCTTAAAAGTAGGTCCATACTTAAGTTCAAGTGCCAGAGTTAAGTTATAAAAGGTTGTACTTGATTGATTGAACTTTATTTGTCTGATGGGTATTGAAACGGTTAGGTACTTACACGTGTTATGTGAATAGTTGACTGATTGTATTTAGTTTATGAATTTTTACCTAATACAAAAAAGAAAAACTTCTCAATAGGACAATGTTGTAAAATCATTTAGGTAGTATTTCAAATTTTGTATAAAATTACGCTAAATCTATTTATTTATAGTTCTGATGTGGCTAGAGTAGGTAATACTAACACCGTCGTGAATCACTAATTGGTTAGTATGAATTGACGCAATCGACCGCAGATTCAATCCTCATGCGAAATAGATATTTGTACCTACTTATATTTTGAAATAAGGTTAGACATTTAAAGAAACCTTTTTTATTGTCCGTTCAACCGATTTTGACTTCTATTCCGTAGGTATAAGGATGGCATTAAAAGCAAAACAGTGGTTACAATACCAACTGTTTACTGCAGCTGCCATTTGTCATGCCACCAACGCAATAGAAGTCAAAATCAAAACATGGGACTAAAATACAACTGGCGAAATGTACACCTCCATTAATTACATCAAGCCTGATGACAGGCGTGGTGTTATGCTAAGTAAAAGTAATTAAAGAAGTAACGAGGTGGGTAAGCACAGTCAGTTACTGCAATTAGCTGACCCCCCTTTGCATATTTATGCGATTACGTATTCTAAAAAATCTCGTTACTTTCTACGTACGAATCGATAGAATTTTAAAATTCATAATTTTATTTAAATACCTATAAGAAATCTCCCCAAAACTAAACCATTTGAGCAAAGGGGGTCAGCAGACATACCGCCATTATTCTCGATAAAAATTACATCAAACAAATCTCGAATTAAACCAAACATGGAACAAATACGAACGTAATGCCACGAAGGAAAACAGTTAATAATATTTCAATACCTCAAAATAAAAACAAATGAGCTCTTTCAACAAGAACAGTGGGGTAATGGGGGTTATCGTTTTTGTGCTCACCAGTTGGCGCCACTGTTGAGTAAGGTCCTGTCAGTGCTTTTATTTTATATGTTTTGGGTATGTTTAAGTACTCATTGTAGTGATCCTATAAGGTTTCCATTTTTTTTTCTTTTGAGGTACGTATGATAACTAGCAGCCTCAGCGGTCACAACTCTCAAGGGAAACTAGCTGGGAAGACTGTATTAAGATAAACTCGAACGTTCACTTAGTTTTATTATATAACTTAACAACAAATTCTTATACTTATTACAATGTGTAAAATAATGTGCAGAATTAATTACTTTAATCGAATGTCGCAATCGACGACCCAGGGGCGAATGCCTCCTGTGGCCGTGCGCCACTCTCTGGTCGAAAAAAAACCCCTAAAGTGCCCGCGACATATTCGCTCTCCAATTGGCTCACAATATCGGGCGATACCAGTGTCGTGGTCCAATCGTTGAGCGACCTATTTTCCCGCCAAACAATATTAAATCAAGAGTTGACATTACCAAACAATATAAAGAATCGTTTACACAACACTCCTTTGTTAATATTTAAAACATATTTTTATACTTAACACAAAAATCCTAGCAAAATTAACTAATTTAGACAATTATCTTCCAAAAACATAAGTTACTGTTTATTAGAAGGAACAAAACTTAACATACGGTACCCTTAAAACTCATTATATATACATCAACAACCTCAATAAATTATGACCTCAGAATAACCCCAGGAGATATCGATCAGCAAATAGCTAGTAGACTAGGTAGCCAGCAGCCCCTGAATTTCCTGGAATTAAACATATCTATAAATCAGACTACATCTCGACCTGAACCCGGTACTGACCTACATTTCAGCCTGCAATATATGCCATGCGCAACAAGTAACGAACTCTTGGCCATTGAGTACGTACCTACTTGTTGCGTTCGCCAAATGTTTTTTGTTAGGGCGCATTCTACATACTTAGGCCCCTCGTCCACGGCGACTTTTTGTAGCGATGCAGTAGCGATGCTGTCGCGCGTCCGCATCGATACAGTCGCGAAGCGGTCGCTAGCTGTGTGCCCTCGCCCACGGGCCCAGATTCAGTCGCGATGCAAACGCGATGGTGTCGCGACTGAGAATCGTGGTGTGAGCGAGGGCAAACAGCTAGCGACCGCTTCGCGGCTGTATCGATGCGAACGCGGGACAGCATCGCTACTGCATCGCTACAAAAAGTCGCCGTGGGCGAGGGGCCTTAGAATTATCAAACTTCAGAATTTACGTAATAAAATAAATCTGTCTACCTTTTCCCAAAATATTTTTGAGGTCAGCTGCCAGTCTAACCTGATGCAGCTGAATATTAGTATTTTACATGGAGCGACTGCCTATCAGACTTCCACAACTCAGTTACTGGGTAAAATCTTAAATTGTTCAATTTGTCAATTCAAAAGCCTCACCCGCTTGTCTTTGTTAAATAAATGCCATTTATGTACCCTTTCCGAAAATCGTCTAAATTACTAAAATCATATTTTATATTATGTAATACTTGTCTAAATTTTAACTTTATTAATGGTCATTATTATTCAATTAATTACTACTCGTACTGCTACTAAATTCTTAGCGATTGAACTCTTTTTTTCTTTTATATAATTACTAGCTTCTGCCCGCGGCTCCGCCCGCGTAGATGTCGATTATCGCGTCAAAAAGTAGCCTATGTCCTTCTCCATATCCCAGGCTATATCTCTGCCAAATTTCATGACGATCGGTTCAGCGGTTTAGGCGTGAAAACGTAACATACAGGCAGACAGACAAAGTTACTTTAGTATGAATTCACTGCAAGCAACGCACAACCTAAGCCGGCGGGTGCATAGAAGCATAACATTTTGCACAAAAGTTTCTTATTAAATTATAATTATTGACATTATTTATTAATCTAATCAATGAATTGAAGAACTGTCTTGACTATGAGCTAAAATCTAATAAACTAGTTTAATATTTTTTATAATGTTAATGTGCCTAATTAATTAATAACGAAGCAAGACTGTAAATTTTATTATGATTATGATGTGTGTGACTAATGATAATTATATTGATGAAATTTCATTATACTGCATGTATGTACCTATTAAAAACATTTGCACGACTGATAACTCGAATACAGTGAGACTAAAATTATTTTACCATTGTTATTATGTACATATGTACCTTTATTCTGGCAAATAAATAAATTTCATTTCATTTATAATTCTAACGAAAACGAGAACTAAGGAAAGATTTTTGAAAATTCATCCTTTGAAGGGGTCAAATAGGGTATGGTAGTTTGTATGGAAGTTCGTCAACTTTTGCCGGTAGGAAATCTAATCGGGCATGGCTTGTCTTAAATAATTTGTATTTATTGCCACTTATTATGTAGTCTTAGTAGATTTTTGTGCGACCATTTGTAATAAAAAGGTCTTTCTCAATTATCAACTTTAGTTTTATGTGGACTAAGTTGTTTTTTGTGTGACCATTTTGTTATAAAAAGGTTCTAAGAAAGTTTTGGTTGCAATGTCATTTGAACTTTATCGTGAATGTCATAGGGTTTGTTTTTCCAAAACATGACAATAATCTGAGATTCTGAATTGAAGTTGTGTGCCTCTGAATATAAAATAAAAACCTTAGATTGGTCGTTTTTTAATTGACAATTCCAAAGGTACCTAATTTGTTGTTTCGTATGGAGAAAACTAGCAAAACAACTCCCGTTTACGGCGTTTGATAGTTAGTTGTTTTAATACTCATCCTGTCTTATGACCAAAGAAAAAATATATAAAATTATGACTTCGTCGTTGTAAGGAATTAAAACAGATTTTACAAATGATGCAACAATAACCAGCAGGTTCCGCTACAGTTAAAACGGAATTTAAGAAATATTGGTACAATAACTTGAGTTGCAGCGATTAATAATGTTTATATTAAAACACCGACGTGGATTCCTGGCTAAAACAACCTTTTCTTAATCAGAAAATATGTACAAATGCATCTTTTCTAATAACCTTTTAATAGTTAAAGAGCACTGTTCCTATTTTAAAAAAAACAGCATTCTTTTAAAAGTCTGTCACTAAAATCCACTACCATACTAAACGTCACTATTCGGTACAACTGAAACAAAAAAAATGTAGTCGTTCGAAAATTGTGTTTAAGCTCCTCGAAATGGCGTTTTAAAGTTTCATGTGAACGCATTTTTAGGCATGAAGTTTTTGCATGCAGTGGCCAGCACATCAAGCTATACGAAGCTGTCAGATTTCTCCAAACGATTTTAAACTTTAAAATGTTGATGATTAAGTTCAAAATCCAACGAGGAAATTTGACAGTTTGTGGTAACTTGATGTGCTGGCCACCGTACTTTGTAGTGTAATTGCGCTAAAGTTTCATTACTACGAACAAAATAGACTGAAAACCAAGTTGGAGACCACAGTATAATCTTCCCTTAACGGTAATAAATCCTTAAAAGCCTCGGCGCCTGAATCAGGTTGCAATGTTTTTATTTACATGACCGATATTCTGTTCTGGTTATCAATCTAGGTCATAGTTAGGATATCTAGGGTCCGAATTAACAGTTCGGCGCGAAGGCTGGGCGCGGAAACAGCTCCTGCGGCTGCATACGTTGGAGACCCTTGCTACGGTCGTAGCCCTATTTCATCACCTTATAAGATGAGTATTCTATTTTCTCACGTATTAATATCTGAATTCTGTATTGAAATGTTAGATACGACAGATTTTGCAGGCCTAGATCTAAAATAGAACAACCCCCGTGAATTTCCGGTATGCGCAATAGATTCTGCGTCGACTTAGGCACTTTGCTATGGGCTTTTATCTCTAATTCTGAACCCCTAATATCATTTAACCGCTCGAGTCGGTGATGCCGGAAGATTTGCAAAGCGACGAAAGATAACAATTAAGCTCGGCGATAACTCGTTAAATTACGGATTACATAAACTAATTTTAAATTGTAATGCTTTGCTTTGTCTCAAAATAAACGTTCTTTGTGTTAACACCGTGCCTTTCGCAAGTCAGGTAAACAAACACGCAGACTGAAGCAACTTCGTTTCAGGTTTATCATTCATATGGAATCAATGCTATCGCTAATTTGGACTAATTATAGCCTACCTATGTTATGAGCGCCAAATGGGCGAACATAAAATCTATAGATTTCTATGAATACGTCAATATAATGCAAGCTCTCGACAAGTTTAGAGAGTCTTTTCGTCTGTATCTAAACAAAGAACTCTGAACCCAAACTAATAATAATATTTGGAAAGGTTCTTGAGCTTAAATCTGTCTAGACGTCTGCTCCTGCATTAAGAAATCTTTGTTTTCATCTTAACCACTCCGAACATTTTATCCAGACGCACCGAAGTTCAATTTAGTCTCCTTGCATTCAAACCAAAGGTCTGGAAATTCTACGGACTACAATTTTACGTAGCTGTAGTAATGAAATATTGTTGATCGTGTCTTATAATGGCTTAATAGTTTAATAGCTAATAAATATTTTGCAAGGTTTTACTTCGAATTAATAATGGCACTAACTTTCGCGGTAGCGTTTGTAGGTCTTTAAAATAAGTAATGACATTGAGCCATCTTTTATTTATTTATGTAAGATACGTATTGTTAAATTTGAACAAAACATTTAAAAAAAAACTCGAGAAATTGATTCAATAAGAAACAATGTAAAGCAAACAAACAAAACAATAGAAAAGTACAACTTTTAATTATCTATCTTTCGTCCATCATTTATCTTTCATTCATCATCTTTGAGCCGTTTACCAAATAATTCGGGTCGTAAATCTTCGTTGCATCCATCAAACATAGCCAATAAAATGAACGCCTTTAAGATACAACCTGACGTCTGCACCGGACGGAGACTGCACTACGCATGCGTGATGACCTGGCGATGAAAATAAAAGTTTTATACAGCGTCACAGTGTATGATTGCTGGGGCTAGACTTCGGGAACATTAGCTGCTGAATAACGCAACAAATTGTGGTGTTTGAAGCGTTTACGAGTCACGGTAGTCTTGCCAACGTAAATTCTTTTTGCTAGGATGCTGAACTGTAGATCACTATCGCGTTAGAGTGCACTGGCAGGGGAAAGGAAAAGTTTCCGCCTCTTGTTGTTTTTACGCTTTTACAATTGTTTCATGGCAACTTTCCCCCCTTTCGCCAAATATTTAGGACGACTTAACGACGATCCCGTTTAATATCAGTATATGCAATTCAGCATTTGCCAGTACAACTTTAGAAAGATTTATCAACACCATTCTCAATTTTCTTCGAATCCTAAGATCTATGGTTCTTTATTCCACAACCAGGTTCGGTCGAGGCCTCAAGACTCTTCAAGATCTTCTAAAACAGGCGAAAGCCGGGAAACCAGTGAGGAACGAGGACATACCCCCGCCAGTTATGGTGGGGAAGGCGGGAGATGGGCCTCAGCCGGTTCCACCTATACCTGAGGAGCCGCAGCCACCTCCTCCTATGGAAGTGCCACCATCAGAGCCGGAGCAGCCACTGATAGACCTGGGGCCTCCAGAACCGAGTCAGCCGGAGCCTACTCCTCCGGATAACACTGTACCCGAGACCAGCCAGGGTGCAGCATCGGGGGAATACGATAAGAAGTTAAAGGAATTGCAGCTAATTTTGGGTAAGTTTTAAATATGGTTTTTTTTTTACTATCATTGCAGAAATGTAGGTCTTGGAGCGCTCAAGAAGCTTTTGGATGAAAATTTTATCATTATGTAGGTCCAAAATGAACTTTTAGTAAAAGTCTGCTATTATTCGGGCACAAAAGGCTGCTTCAGAGGCCTAATTGCGTAACACACTATATGTAGGAATCGGTTTAATTTTGACAATTCAACAACATTCATTGCGTTATTTACTTGTTGAGCAGATAATTTTTTTGAACATATGAAGCAATGGATTAGCAATATCTTTCAAAATCATTCAGATTGTGATTGATTGTGTGTTACGCAATTAGGGTATTGTTCTCGAGATTGCTTTTCAAGACACTCTCCACATGGTGTTACTATTATGTAATAGGGGGAACCACAGTAAACAGTTTATTTACTTGTTTTCAGCCCGCCAAGCCGAATTCAGGGCAGAAGCTCTCGCCGCGAAGAAACGTAAGGACAAGTTCATGGCTCTTGGGTTCATGAAGGTGGCCAAGCAGTTCGATACCGTGGTGGAAGCTCACCACGCTGGCCAAGTCATGAACATGGAAGAGTTGCCCACTGTTGAACTTATCACTGAAGCTTTAGAGCATGACAGGATGCAACAGCAGCAGGAAGTAATCCAGCGTTCTGCCGGTTCGTGAGAGCTATTACTTTTCTTTTTATCTGGCCTAGAATTTTTTCTTTTGAAAAATGTTCGACTCTTCGGCAAGTTCTTTTGATGATAAAAATGTAGAATGAAAGGCCAGTATTCAATAAATCTGATTTCAAAATGAGAAGCAGTTTCATTACACTTAATTTGATAATAAAATATATGAGCTGGTTGCCACCACCGAAAAATTGTAGAACTCTTTAGAAAAAAGAAAAAAAAAAAACAATACATTCATGGGGAGAGGCTTTTGCCCAGCAGTGAAATAAAGCGGACTGACTGTCTATTCATGGTAAACATAAGTTGAGAAACAGTTGCAAAACATTGTTTTTTGCAACATCAAATGTTCCCAGCGACATTGCGGCCGAGATTAATAAACTTTACTTAGCAAATCGACATGTTCCCGTCTCTATCTTAAACTTACATTTTGACGTATCGTGCGACAGGAATAATGCTTAGCAAAAGCACAGCCTACGACTTGGTACGTTGCCAGAAACATGTTGCTGAAACAATGTTGTGCAACTCTTGTTTCACATGAATACAGGGGCTTTAACAGTAACGTAATTTTACCATTTAGCACCAGACACGCCCGCAGAAGATTCCAGTAGTGGTGGGGGTCTAATAACTGCGAAGACATTGGGAGAAGGGCTTCATCAAAGACTTGAGGCTTTTAAAGTAAGTTTGGTGGAAAATTGAGGGTTTTAATTAATAATAATGCAAGAGATGGCAGTGATTATATTATACTTAACATTATTAACAAATCCAACCTGAGGACGTGGATATCTGAGGAATAATTCACGTATTTTTAAAAGCGTTCGTATTCTAATCTCAGTATTAATACTCTTTGTCAAAAGTACCTGTAATTTACCCACGTTTTTGACATTGACTGTCGCTGAGATCAGATTTTAAACGATTTTAATTACGGGAATTGGCCTTCTGAAATCTGCATTTATTCGCAAAGTCTTAAGAACAGGTAGGTATGAGTTGAGGGTAGACGAATTAAACTATGCAGTGGACCAAACTGCCCTGCACCTAAACACATTGACCTGCAAATCATTGTGGTACGGGCTATATTATTATTTATAATTATCAGCTTATTTGTCCCACTGCGGGGCAACAGCCCCCCTTCCCTCTTTCCACTGTGTCTATTGGTGTTTATGGCCAATCTTTAAGAAAAGAGTTAAGTTCGTTCCACCATCATCCCAGGGCTTGCTGCGTTGCCGTTTGCAGCTGTTTGGAACCTATTTGTAGTTTGAATTCGGCACTGTAGAGCGTCATCTCTTGTCAGTCATACTTGTGTGACAATCTGTTAGACGAAGAAAGCAATTTGTTAGTGCTTTTGTAATGAACAGTATAGAAAGAGACTGTGAGTGAGGGAGACGAATTGGACAATCGTCTCTGTCTCTTTACAAAGTTGAATTCATTCTAAGGCCCGATTGCCACACAAATCAATAAATAATTTTCGCGCTAAACGAATTTAAAACATCGTTCTGTTTGTGTCAATCGTTTGAAAATCACAGATAGAATTATGTTGTAATAACGCTAAACGCATTTAGTGATTTGTAGTGCAAGCGAGCCTGAAATTCAATGTGCCATATAAACAGCAACGTGGGACCGTACCACAATTACTTGCATTGTGTTTAGGTTCAGGGTAGCTCAAGTTGACAGTAATAATTGTACAGCACATGGTTCAAACCCATTTGGCACTTCTCTTGAGACTTCAGTTTTTCGCAAATATTTACCTGTTTTCTGTCAAATATTGAGTGCACGATAACCTGTAGTCCTGAAGTGTACTCTGTTACTCTTAAAGTGAAAAATAAACATGTTTCGTATAGGTACTGGCGTGATATTAAAAAACAATTTTTATATTAATATTTTATGTATTGTCTACTTTACAGAAACAAGAAGCAAAAGCCCAGGAAGAAGGCAACTCTTCAAAAGCCCGTCGCATGAATCGTATTATAAAGCAGTATGCTGACGCCATTAAACGTCACGAAGCGGGACAGCAGATAGCAGTGGATGAGTTACCCACACCGGCTGGGTACGGCCCTCTACCGACTGGAACTACGGCAGTGAGTATTATTACAGGCTATAGTAACCGGCATGAGTCGTGAGCACAAACTGACACCTGTGCACTAGTAAATTTTTAGGTCTCTTTGGCGGAATGAAGAAGCCGGGGGGCGCCGAGCTGCATGCGATTGGTTCGTCAGTTGATACTCGTCGCCTATTGGACTCGCGCGTCTCATTTTTATTTAGCCGAAAGTGTACATGCGCAAGCTTGCCCCCACTACTGCTAATCTGTGCTCACGACTCGTGCCAGTAATTATACCTGAATTGTTATCCAGAATGAGGTGATCCGACAGAGAACTGTGAACAGGGTCGCTGGTTGCAACTGGGTGAGAGTAGTCAAAGCTCGAGTAACAAGGCGTTTGATTAGAAAGGAATGTGGGTGTTCTACAGGTAGCTACAACTCTGCTCATCCCTTCGGGCAAACAAGCCGTGATGTGATGCGATTGGAAAGGCACGTCCGACAGTAGATAGCTACAGGCTGGTGATGATTATTATCATGCTCGCTCAAGCCCGCTTGCACCACAAACTACTAAATACGTTTAAAACATAATTTTGTTCCTGTCAACTTCAAATGATTGACAGAAATAGAACGATGTTTTAAATTAGTTTATCGCTTAATGCTATGTGTTAAGTGATTTTGGGTGTAAACGGGCCTTAAGTTTAGATTACGAAAACTTACTCGACACATAACTTCGGAATTAAAAAAAAAAACAAAACTTATTAACCGTTTAATCGTGTGCGCTTTTTTAAATCAATGAACTTCTAATAACTTTTTGGGGTTCTTATGATGCACGCTTTATTTAAATAAATGAGCCTCTTTTAATTTTCTGGCCTTTTCTCACACTTGGTCGCAGTTACTTATTTATTTAGTTTTGGACATCAAAATATGATATATTTGAGGTTCAGTACATGCCGAATTGCTTTTCTAATTGTCATACTGAATTTTCTTTCAGTCGAGTGCGGCCCCGTCGCCTCCTCCCTCCCGCGCGGCCCCCTCGGCCCCGGAGCCCAGTCCGAGTACAGGGCAGGCGGCGCGGCGGGACCAAGTACTAGCGGTGTTACTGAAGAGACAACATCAGTTCAAGGAGGCCGCTATATATCATAAGAAGAAAGGTACGTTTGATGACTAATTACTATTACCCTTGTTTCATTATCATATATTATTACATTAAAATATATAATTTAGATATTTTAAAATATAAACAATTGTAGCCCACCGGTATCGGGAACAGGGTCCAAGCTACCCGGCAGTCAGGGCTCTTGAGAGAGGAACCTCCTAACAATGCGAGCCGTATCCAGAAGTACCGCTTTCTGAATCAAGCCGTTAATCCAGATGCCCAACGAGACCTCATTGTTATCATTAATATATTGTAAATTTATTATTTTGGTTCATAACTTGTGTAGAGAAAATATTTTTTTTATATTATTATTATTTTATTAATTATACCGGGTCAAATGAAATTAATTTGCGAAACTTTATAGACGGGTATCGATATCAAATTCTGTTAAAATAAAAATGTATGATTCTTTGTGAATATTGAAAGAAAATAGCATCGAGTATTAGATAAAAATCGATACTAGTCAAGTATAACTATATAGTTATACTCGAGGACTCAGTACGCATTGTGGAAGTTTACTCAATTACATATCTTACGGATCTAAGTATCTTAACAAACATATCGATACTACACAGTTATCGATAATTTCGGGTTCCCTAACTAACATATTAAAATAATCGTATTTATTTCTCGGTTCCAGGTGAAACAGATACAGCTATACAAATGCTTCGGAACGCGAAGCGCTTCGACACTCTAATAGAGGCAGCACGGTCGGGGCAGACTATCGATATGAGTAAAGTACCGACACCGCCCCGGCCTGTCAAACCGAAGCCGTAAGTACTTGGATGAATTATTATTTTCCTTGGTTTATAATAGGTGTCAAAAGACGATAAATGAAGCCGAGAGGCACTTATACTCCCCGTCAGTGTGATATTTTTTTTTTTTATAGCTGGGAACTTTCTGGTTACGGAGATATTGAAGGTCGAAGTTGCAACTTTTTTTGTAATTTTTTTACCAAAGCAAGTTTTAAATGTTATAATTTAACTTTAAATATTCCTACGATCTCTGTAATGTTGCATGCACCCACAAGCACAAATTTTTACGTGTGGTACGGTCAGCTGCAGAGAAATCTCACCCCCTAGCAATGAATAAATACATTGCTAGGGGGTGAGATTTCTCTGCAGCTGACTGTACATTGCGCGCTACGGTAAACAGTGATTTTTCACACCAAAAATAAAACTCGTTTCCCAGCAATAATTTGTGCTCAATGTTACTTATTTTGATGTATATGGTGTAAGGGACACCCACCCGCAAACTAACAGGGTGCATTCAGCTCCTTATTTTGAATCATAATTCCTCCGGATATTTGCTCAGGAGGGGAGGCTTATGTCCAGCAGTGGACGTCTTTCGGCTGAAATGATGATGATGATGATTTGCTTAGGAAAATTTTCATTTTTTGTGTCGTTTTTTTAGTCACTATTCCTTTATTTCAATGTGAAATTACATTCTCTGTACGCTGTAAATAAAATAGCTAAAATAAAATATCTGCAATGGATGTTGAAATACTCTAACAAACGACAACGCGTGAAATCAGCTGTTCACTTTCTGCCTAGCTCTGTTCATCGAACTCACCGCGCCCCGTGGCGGGGTGGCCGGCCGAAGGTTCGCTGCGCTGCCGTTCGCTACGTGCGTTTTGGCACGGTAACGATACATTGCGTGTGTGGTAATCAAACAAATTAGGTTTATTGGATTTCTATAACGTTCCTGAAATAATTTCATGTACTGGTCATCTTAGTATGAAATACTGAATTCACCCCATCCATCTGCGGAGGGCTGTCCCTTACAACCTGTATACAATGATAGCGGCTATGTGATGGGTCTTTTTACACTCAGTAATTCCCGTACGCAAAATACGCGCATTGACGTGGCGTTACCTGTAATTATAACACTAGCTTCAGCCCCCGATATCGTCCGCGTGGAAGTAAATCACTATCACTATCACTACATATTATAAAACAAAGTCCTCCGCCGCGTCTGTCTGTCTGTCTGTCTGTCTGTCTGTCTGTCTGTTCGCGATAAACTCAAAAACTACTGCACCGATTCTCATGCTGTTTTCCACCAATGGATAGCTTGGTTCTCTAGGAAGGTTTTAGTATATAATTTGTTGAGTTTTTGTATGCATTTTTGTATGAATTAACGATGTTTGTTGGAGGTGTCGGAAAAAAATAAGCCGTCTGGGAGCTTTCAACGAAAACGCTGTCTAAACCCTTTGAGATATAACAAAATAATGTATGGTGGAATTATGTATCTTATAAAGGTCTTCAAAAAAGTCCGCGATGGCATATGTCTATCTCTTAAGGATAACATACTATATCCATTTTATTGTCTTTTTGTAGGTATTTGTTTGCCGAATTTTACTCTTGGAAATACGATTACGATAACAATACGCTATAATATCAGTAGCTTTTAGCCAAATTATGTTCGTAGATAAATAAGCTAGCTACTTATGTGTATTTCAAACAGTATACAAGAATATTTATCATAAAAACATTACTAAACACGGCGGCCTTATGATCAAAATTTGTGCATTCCAAAACTTTCGTTACTTTTTCACTGACATATTTATCACTTTTCGATAAACTAACACTCAATAAGAAATCTACACTTATTTCTCAGTAATTCTGTATAAGATTCTTCTAAGTTAAACCGTTTTCTCATTGAATCCATTACTTTACGCACGTTTAACCTTGATGAATGTTTACATTAAGCACCGCGCCACACCGCCACACGACCACAGACGTATTTTGTTTTCTTTTTTTTTTCGTTCGTTTAGTGGTGTTCCCGCTAAAATGTCAACCGGTCAAAGTATTAGTCGATTAATCGAATTCTACAGCCAGATCGTGTTGCAAGTACAAAATAAATGTCAAATATTTTGTCCAATTGCGAACGTGACCCTGAGAAAAGTTATGCACCAATGGTGTTCATTAGACATTTCGAGCATTTTATCAGCACAAACGGTGTATCATGCGACATTTCGGAGGATTTCATTTTGTTTTCACATTGTTGGTACTTACGTGAATTATTTTAAAATTATTATTTGTGTCGCACTTTTATTTCGTATTGTAATTTGGTAGGTACAATTGATTGCTTTAAGAATTTAAATGAAATTTAGTATTTTGATTTTGTGTTTGTTATCTTTAGGTAGACTCATTCACGTTCAGAAAATAGGTACTTTTATTATATTAAATCATTTGTTTCGGTTTCTATTCACATAGTGAATCACATTAAAATTAATATTAAGTTAGAATTTTGAGATATAGCCTGGGATATGGAGAAGGACATAGGGTAGGTACTTTTTTATGCGATAACCGACATCCACGCGGGCGAAGCCGCGGGCAAAAGCTAGTTATACCATAAAACGTGCATCTTATCGCACACGGCAACAGTGTAGCTTTCTATCCGAGAAAGAATATTTGTAATCGGAACTGTATTTCCCGAGATTACCACTTTCAAACAAACAATTTTACCTCTATGTAATATAGGTTAAGATATATATAGATTGTATTTGTCTATAAATACAATTGAATTTGTAGACAATATATTTCAAGGAAATATGGAATAAACTACGTGTTTCCTTCCAGCACGGATTCGACATTTTAAAATGCTTTTATGAACCTTTACGACCACCAAGATAAGATGAAACTGTATTTGAAGAAAAGTTTCAAAATATAATATAATAGAATGAATAGGATGGAGTATAAATGTCAGCAGATGGCTCAAAATAATTAAAGTATTGAAAAAAAAAAAAAAAAACAAGTCTAATAAAATATCGTATTCTTTATTAGTTTTGTATTTATTAACTGTATGTTATCGCGAACTGGCGCCATTAAAACAGTTAAGAACAGTTTAAAAATTTCGAAATGATTTACATACTTTATGTTTATGTAACAACATTGAAAGTAACTTATGCGTAATAACGACAATAGGGAAGTTTCTAGGGTAAAAAAAAATAAAATTGTCCGTCAGTCAGATAATAAAAAAGTATTAGACACATATTTTTGCTTTATCATATTAATAAAAACTGACTTTTGTGTATAAAATCTAGCACCGAGTGACGTCATGTCACATTTGAACTCAATGTATCACCTTAATTTCTTGATTATTTAAAAAAAAAAACTATTTTTTTAATAATCTATATGTAGGACAATTTTTTTTTAAATCAACTTCCCTATTTTGAGCAAAACCAGAGGCCTAATTGCGTAACATACTATCAGTATAAATCGATTACATTTTGACAGTTCAACAACATTCATTGCGTTATTCACGTTGTTGAGCAGACAAATTTTTCGAACATATGAATTAATGGATTAGCAATCTGCTTCAAAATCATTCAGATTTGTTACGCAATTAGGGTACAGACCCTTTGTACACGGCACGGTTTCTTTACGTATAAACCGCACCGTAGAAAAAACATGTCTGTCAACAAGCTTCCACAGTGATCCATACAACACTGACGACCGTGCCTACGGCGAATAAACCGTATTTTTTCACGACAAAAAAACGTGTGTACAAAGGTTAACTCTAAAACTAGACCATATTTAAATGTAATGCCTAATTAAAAGCGCACTTTAGAACACTCGGCTTAGCTCCGAGAGTTGTGTTGAGTTTATCGGGTCACCTATAGAAATTTTGCGCAAAATAGATTTACAAAATATCTGCGCTTGCCTTTTATCAGGGGTTAAAGTATGAAATTGATTTGATGCAAATGAGTCAATATTTAGGTTAGGTAACGTAAAACCATGCTGCTAATTCCTGGGTAGTTTGACACGGACGAACTTCCACCATCTCCGTCAATTCAGCGTTATTCACCTGTGTGGGTCTTCCATGTGGTTCGTTCTTCAAGTCGAATTTTCAATTACGAAAGCGTTTAAACCAAAAACGCACGGTGCGTTCATTAGGAGTCTTCTCTCCAAACGCAGCATTGATATTGCGAGCCGTTTCTGCCACGTTAATTCCGCGTCGGAACTCGTATTAAAAAAATTACTCGGATTTTTTAAATATCCGTCTAAGGTGAATAAAAAATAAAAAATAAATTGAAAATCGAATGTTACACATTTTTTTAAAGAAAAATCTCATAGATATAATGTAAAAAAGTTTCACTCGAATATCTCACACCATGAATGTTTAATGTCAATTCAAAGTATCTATTACTATAAATCGGCAATTTCATACTTTAACCCCTATTATTACACACTTTTCACCACCAGCAGATCCGACCCGGCACCGACAGAGCCAACTGGAGACAGCTCCTCAATCGACGAACCCTCAGGGTCTTCCGATGGCTGGGTGGAAGTCGGACCAATAGCAGGAGCATCAGCCAGCGACGATGCCTTCACCAGCCTTTTGAACCAGCTGGAATCTCAAGCTAAATTGGCCAGAGAATACACGAATCATTGCAAAAGTATGGGGCATGTGGCCGAGGCGAAGATGTATGAGAAACTTAGTGAGCGCGTCAAAGAAGATCTTGATATTCTGAGGGTGGCTATGCTGTGAGTAAATTGTTTTTTTTAATAAGTATAATTAGTCTATAATGCTCCCTTCCGGGGCACAGGCCTTCTCTCTATCAGAAGGAGTGGGGCGTAATCTATCAAACGGGCCTAGTGCGGGTTTATTTAGATTTCCGTATTTAAAAATGAGTTGGCAAAATGTTTATTTTTGGAAAACTTGGGTATTGAATGCAATGATATTTTAATTAAAAAGAGGTATACAGGAAAAGTTTTTACAATGATTTCTAGAAGTTAAATGTTTTTAAATGAGTATTCCAGTTATTAAAAAAAAGGTTTATGAGATTAACCAAAAAAAAAAAAAAAAATGTGTTTATTGTTCTACTTGACTAGCTATAAGTCCCTCGTCTTTATATATCTTTCTATTCCAGCAATAATCGCGGTTTACCCGGCTTCCATTACGTGATGCGTGAGTTTTCTATCACACAATGCAATACCGACCTTGGGGTGAACGACTTAGAGCTGACTATCATGCGCGGCATCGCTTACAATGTAGCTAAGGATATTGATACCTACGTGAGATTCGAGTTCCCGTTCCCACAGGTAAGGACAATTTATTAGATTTTTTATTTATACAATATTAATATTCAATATTATTATTTTTTTAAGGCCGCCCATTGTATATTTTATAGTGTATAAGTTTTCTTTTCTTTTGTAATGGGTAATCTGATGTACAATAAAGTATATATAAATAAATAAATAATAATATTTTAAATAAAATACTATAACTTTCTAAAACACTTTTTTTAAAAGTTTCTGAAACAGTTAGCTTATTGCCAACATTAAAACAACCGGTGTCATAGTAACCATAATATCATCCAAACGAGTGTTATAATGTTGTACTAAATATCATTATGCAACACCTTTGCGTTTTCGATTCCTTCCTTAGTCATAAAACAACCACATTTATGAATTTCAAAAAAAAAAAACATTGTCATGCACGCGCGTTTTACTACCACAGCGCCGTTATTTAAAGAATAAAAACTTAGGTTATTCGAGTTCACGCCGCATCTCGCCATTATTGTTCGATATTAGTATTGCAAAAATTAAAAAGTTTGTTGTTTACAAAAATGAGTGATACAAGCTTTGATAACACACCACCAGATATTTCTAATGCAGCAAAGGACATTTCTAACCAATTATTACCGGAAAAGTCGAGAAAACAATATGAAAAGGCGTACCAAGATTTCATGAATTGGCTAATATCAAAGAGTAGATAACATGGGTGTAGATAAAGTTTTGTACACTCATGCGATACTATTACCCATATTAAACCCATATTCGTGTTTTAATACCCCTTATTAAACAACAGTTGCATAAATAACTATAAGGATTTGGCGGACATGCAATTGCTGGATAGAAAATAATCCCATAGTTACCCCTTTTCGTAATGTTTAATCAATCCCATAGCTACACCACAGACGTTTTTTTCTTATTTTTTATTTAAATGAGAGGGTAGTAAGATTGTTTAGCACAATTCGCTGAGTTTGTCTTGATAAAATGTCTAAATACCTACCAAATACGCGAGGCAACCACTCGCGACTTCGCGAGCCTACTTCAGCCGGCTCGAGCCGGATCAAAGCGCTTTAACATTTTACGAATTATTATTTGAAAAATGTATACCTACAGGTTCGGTCGTTTGGCTTTGTAAAACTTAGGTCGCGAGTCCGCTTCTCACTTGGCCGGTTTTTAGGGTTCCGTAGTCAACAAGGAACCCTTATAGTTTCGCCATGTCCGTCTGTCTATCTGTCCGTGGCTTAGCTCAGAGACTTTTAGTACTAGAAAGCTGTAATTTGGCATGGGTATACATATTAATCACGCCGACAAAGTGGTAAAATAAAATCTCCTTGCCAGCTCAATGGTTGTACTTGGATATGTGATAAAATCACAGGAGTAGCATAAATAACAAAGTTAAAAGGAAAACTATCACAGCTAAGTAGGCTTTACAAATTACCGAGTAAAAGTCGACCTACTTATAGAAGTAGTTCAACTACAATGTTAAGTTTGTCCTTGGGATAAATTCATCAGTTTTTATATCAAAATACTTCTTAACACATCCCCACCTAATCTCATTTCAGGAAGCGCCCGTATCAGATCGAACCGAAGTAGTGAAAACGACGAACAATCCCGAGTACAATGCAGTGTTCCCATTGACCATAAACCGTAACCGAGCGTGTCTGCGAGTCTTCAAACGACACGGCATCAAGTTTGAAGTGTGGATCAAAGGGTAAGTTGGGGAAAGGGGGGAAGGACCCATCTCGATGCCAACGGCAGAGGCAACTGCAGCCGCCGACGAGTGTCTAAAACAACGTGTAAAAACATACTATGAAAGTTAAGATATTTCCAATTATTTTTAACTCGTCAAATGTCAAGTGCACCGCATAGGTGCATAACTTTCAATCAAAATAAATGTCAAATACATCGACCAATAGCGAAGGTGACCTTGATTGAAAGTTTTTTTTTAGACATTTTGAGCGTTTGCTCTTAAGCACCGCATAGGTGCACTTGACATTTGACGGGTAAGAGTAACCGTGGAGTTTCTTGCCGGCTCTTCTCCATAGGAAACGATTAATTGGAACCGTTCACCTAGCTTCTGACATTTCATAAGTGCCCATGTAGGTTTTATGTGAAATTAAATACTTTTATTTTGATTTGATTTGATTTACTAAAAAAATAATATTAATTAATAATTATAAATAATTTTATTAACACGAAAAAAAAATTTTTTTTATACCATTTTTAATATATTTTTTATTTACTTAGTTCAAATGTAATTCATTAGATAGATTTTTAAACGATTTATGTGTAGTAGTTAGTATTAATAGATAGATGAATTAATATAGGTATTTGAATGGATTTTATAGTTTTGCATCTTTTGAGGATTACAATTATTTATAATTTCAGTCAGTATGCATCATATTTCAGTCAGTCTGTCAGTCAAACTGACTTCTATGTTCTTTCATGGTTATAGTTTTTTTTCTTTTTCTAAAGATTTCTTCTGGGTATTTCTAAATTTTCTATTCTTTAGCATGTTTTTCACGACTGTTTGTATATGTTACGTTTTGTATAAAATACAATTTGCTATTCATGCCAGCGTGGGTTTTTGTGGATAACCGCGCAAGATATTCATCACATGGCGAAATTAATGACATTATATGTGGGTATATATTTTGTCATACATCATTTTATTGATTGATTGATTTATGTATCTACATGTAAATATCATAATACATATTCAGACGCAAGGGTCGAGCAAATGACCCAAACATTGGACGGCTCAGTCAATTGCTTTTGGTTCTAATATTGGGTTTTGATTAACAAACTTTGTGAATATATTTTGACGCTAGACAACAATATTGCAATATTAACAGTATTGGGAAACTATCGCACATTAATCATTTCTGTTTTTATTTAAATTCCTGTACATAAAGGTGAAATTCGGACGCACTCAATATCTATTGTCATACGGATTATTGTAAAGGTCCGTTATTTACGACCGTAGTTATAGAGAATGGACTGAGCATTGGCCTCACAAAAGTTACCACTCTCTACAAAGAGACAAAGCGACTGTGCGGCCAATACCTGTGTCGTTTTACAACACGATGCATAGCACTGGGCTTACAGTTGTACTATCGCGGGCACGGAAATCTAACGACTTTGAAAACAAAATCCTGTGCACATGATGACCACATCTGTTTACCGCTCCTTTTTGCGACGACGAATAAAAATAAAAAACACACTTTTGTTTAAATACATTTCTCAAGCTCTGTCGCAATGATCTCAGATGTCTTACCACCTCGGCTGGTTTTTGTACGGTCTTATTTTTTCATTTACAAAAACAGGGGCTCAACAAAAATCTGATGCTGCGATGCTATTTGTTTATGAGCGTAGGTAAGCGTTACTATAGCGGCCGAGCGCTGCAAGCAGGAATAGTTCTGGTCCGATGTGCGTGACTGTGATAGTACATGCAGTGCGGAACGATACAATCCTGACCGCCAGTGACGTAGACTAATCAGAATTCTAGAAAGAGACAACTACTAGTCGCACATTCGCTTTGTCTCTCGGACATTCTCTATATTCACTGCACAACTGAATACGGAACGCTCAGTCCATTCTCTGTCTATGGTTACTGATGGTACAAAATATGGTCTGATGTCAGCTGTCATTTTACTACAGACCTCTTTTACGAAAGCGTATAGCAGTTTCTCTGCAACAATACACCATGCTTAAAGTAATAGGGGTCGCATGTTCCGCGTCATTCTTTGTGTACAGAAAACATCCTTTTGACTGCCACGCCATGAAATCTTTGAAATAAACTCATTAATTGGTGAAAATAATGAAAACTAAAATATTCACTAAAATTCGAAAGTTAAAAACACGGTTTTATGATTGTGACGGCCCGTTTTTGCATCATTCCTTCAGACAGTAAGGCTCGCTTGTACCACAGATTATTATTCTCCGGCCAACGAGAGAATGCGTTCCTGTCATCTGTCAGCTGAGTACAAAAAAAAACGTGTCTTTATGAATTTAAACTGTAATAGTTATTTATGCAACTGTTGTATAATAATAACGGGTATTAAAACACGAATGTGGGTTATAATAGTATCACATGAGTGTTTTAATACCTAATTATTACAGTTACACCCATGATATGAATCCTCTATAAAAGGTTCTGAAACAGTTTTTGCAATACTAATATCGAACAAAAATGGCGGGATACGACGCTATGGCATAGTATAGTGAAACGCGCGTGCGTGACAATGTTCTTTTTTTGAAATTCATAAAGATACCACGAATTGAGTAGTGAGAATGGAAGGGAGGATGATGATCCCTTCCTTACTCATCAAACAGATGACTCGTAAAGGCAATGGAGTTGCATTATGAAATTCAGTACAACATTATAACTCCCGTTTGGATGCTATTATGGTTTCTATGACACTGGGTATTTTAATGTTGGCAATAAGCTAACTGTTTCAGAAACTTTTGTAGAGGATTTATAGCATGGGCGTATATAAATACGTTTAGCGCTAAACGAAATTAAAACATCGTTCTGTTTCTGTCAATTGTTTCCAATATTTTTAGAGCTAAACGTATTGATTTGTGTTAGCGGGCTTTAAAGTATGATGCTATACAGGGATGAGGAACACGGTGGAAAGCTCTTTATTCTCCATAGAAATGGGAGGATCTTCTGATGAGCTAGGTTTTATGTCTAGTGGGCTACTACGTGGGCCCGACGGTTGATTTCGGGGTGTTGTATACATGATAATTTTGCAGATAACTTTACTTGCGCGATGCAGGATTTATATGATGTCTGGTTCTTGATGCGTAATTCGAATGTGGCGTTGTAGATGCCACTACAATGCTAAAATGGGTCTTTTTCTACAGTTTTAGACCACTTTTTTTTTTACTATGGGTTTGCTCTTGACTCTAGTCTAGGTCTGGGTGACAGAGACAAAGTCTACGATGGAGTGAGCTTACCCAGAAGAAGCCTGTTCACTCTCACTTTGAATAGATTAGGGTTGTATGCGTTCGGAAACACAGACGCAGGCAGAGTTCCACTCCTTTGCTGTGCGTATTATAAAAGACGTTTGAAAACGCTTAGTGCGAGTTGGTGGAATATCAACTAGGTAGGGGTGGTAACTTGCAGTGCGTCTAGATGTCCGATGGTAGAAGGTGGCCGGTGGAATGAGGTCGTGGAGTTCATGGGCACACTCGCCGAAGTACAATTGAAGTACAATTTAGAGAACATTTCTGATTTCAACGGGCTTTGGCAGTCAAAAAACTACCCCTATTCTATCTAGCCTGGCATGTGTGTGTAGTATGTAGCGTGTAGTGTGTAGCGTGTAGCGTGTTGTGCGGGGGCGCAGGTGCGGCGGCTGCGCTGAGAGCCTCCTCTGTTGCAGCGGCTGGTTCCGGAGCGACACGCTGCTGGGCACTGTCAACGTGAAGTTGGCGCCGCTGCAGGAGGAAGTCACGCTGCATGACTCTTTTCCGGTGAGTTCTTCACACTACTGAAATGCGACTATGATTCTATAGCCACTATTAACTCAGTCTAACGATGACTCATGTATGCGTGCGTGTAATGCGTGTGCGTGCAGGTTTACTCGAACTGTTTCTGGTACTTTCCTCAAAAGGCCAGTCTGGATGAAAGAGAAAATAAACTTTTTTCAATACAGTTGTTAAACATGGCGTACTTTCAGAGGCTATAATTATGATTCGAAAATCAAATCTTTTGCATAGGCATCTTTCTGTTACGCGGTCGTGACTTTTGTTTACGAGCTCGATCTTTTTGTTTTGCAGTTGAGTTTTAAATTTATAATTATAAGACAATTTAAAAAGTTTAGTAGCAAGGAGTTTTCATATATAGAATAAAATGGGATAGATTTTATACGAGGAATAATGAATGAGTCCGTGCGTCTTAAGCATTGAATTCTCAAAAGTCTTTTAAATGGTTTTTTAATATATTTTTTTTATTCTGCACAATCAAAACGCACATTACAAAAAAATATTTACACACATGCAAAGTAGCCAAAAGGCTCGTAATCAAGCAAATTAGTCCATTGCTTGATGTCAGGACCAGGGACCAAAGACAATTTACATCTCATAAGTACACTGTGACACTGGCAAATGACAACAAACACAAAATCAAAACAAAATACCGATTGCAGAGTAAAGGATTACTACTTCTAAATAACTATTATACTAAGAATACTACGCTGCAATTACATGATAACACTTGATATTTTCTTATATTCATAGTCTGGACTTTAGAAGTGATTGACCCCTGAGTTTGTTTCGCCATTTCTTCTGAGGGGTAGTCAGATAGGAAATGTCGACTCGACAATTTCTTGGACTTATTGGCAGAAATATGGGTCATATTGTGTAGTAAGAAACTCAAAGATATAATTATCATGTTCACAGCTATACGACGGTCGCCGCACAGTCGGGGGCTCATTGGAGATCAAGCTGCGTGTACGCACACCAATGTTACAACAACAAGTAAAGACCTCCAAACACCGCTGGCTCGTTCTAGATGATGTCGCAGCGTTTTAAGAAGCATCCACTAATAATAAAATACAGAAAGTTTGTTTGTAAAAACTACTCCGACTCGGTATTTCAAAACATTACTCTTCCTTTTGGGCCTCGCCACAGTCAGGTAAGGAAATAGCGCCCTTATTTCGTAGATGAACTGTTACTACTGGTGACCGGTTGACCGTACATTGTATGTAAATATGTAGAAAATAATGTTCGAAAATAATTCTGAATTGAACAGTTTATATAAACTTTGATGGGTTTTTTTTTTTCAATTCAAATGATGACCAAACTAAAGGAATCAGCGGTATTTAAATTGTTTTGTCAATTATTTTTTTATGGTGTTGATGAATATAAATGCAACCTGAATAACAGTAAGGCAAACGTACATAACTTCCGATTATCGCTTATTTACAATACGGCCATATATATAAATCATGGCCGGTCTGAACTTTTGAGGTCGTTTCGCTGCGTCACATAATTTCCATTTAGTAGAAATTTTGTCTCGGAGAAGCTACGACGTTCGTTTGAGTTTTAATCGTCAGCTCTCATCAAGATCTATTGATTGCGCATATAAAACATTAGTGTGAAGTAGTTATGGTGAATATATATGGAGTTAAAGTAAAACATTAAAATAAATAATGGAATTTAGGCCTATACTCGCCAAAAAGGCAAATCAAAATCAAAGATCATACACGGCTGTAAAGGGCTTCTGAAGAGCAATCGCTTGATACCCATAAAACATCATATGTCAGAGTGAAGCGGTGACAGGAACGTAAAAAAGAATGAAGGCATCCGAGCGGATCAACGACGGCGCGGCTTATTCCACTAATCCCCCTGAGAAAATCCCCCTCAGTGGGGATAACTGAACCCTAATGTAAAAAAATCACTTTCAGGGGATCTTGGAATAAGTTTTTTTTTTTTAATTCTAGTTTTCCCGCCTTAGCGGGATTATGAGGGGTGAATTCTAGACTGTTTTCAGATTCCACTTTTCCTCCTAAGGGGGATTTGTGGAATAAGCCGACGGCGCCAGTACGTCTGTGGACGTGCACGTATTTACGTAAAACGGCCTTGTCCACGACACAGCCACACCCCGATTATTTTTAGGAACCATATAGTGATATGAGGCGAGTATTAGTAAGAAAACTTTCGCGAAAGTTCGGAGAGCCTAAGTTCAGACCAGCCATGATTCATTGGCCGTATTGTTCAGCTAAGGATTTGTTTAGGGCGATTTCAGATTACGAGAAAAGCCTACTACATCAATGTTAATAGTTAACCGTTATTGTGGCATTCGATTGGCGTGTTTTAACCCTCTAAATGTGATGTTTCGTCCATCTATTGTTCACCCAACCCAAGCAGAGCTTAAATATTTAGATTTTATACAAACGGACAGCATTGCAACTGATACCACGCGTTCTTATTTGACTATGATAGTTGTCTAAATGTGCACAAGATGAGATTTGGCCAATCAGAATGCATATTCCTGCCATGTGGTATACGTGTTACAAGTCTATTCCCGGCTTTGATGTTGTCATTCTTAAAAAGTTAATACTAAGAACGTGTCCTGTAAAAAAAAATACATTATGTCTTTGTAAATATAATAAGAAACATTTATATTGTAATATCGAATAATATAAAACTATTGATATTATACTTAGGAACAGCGAAAGGATATGACAGTCTGGAAAAGGTTTCATGAAAAAAAAAAACAAAAAAAAATTACTTTAGTTCATGAGATGATGAAATAATTTTTAAATGTTGTTTTATTGATTATTTTTGGACAAAAATACTAAATATGAAAAAGCGGCGAGCAAAGGCGCTTGAGTCAAGGGAAATATTAAGTTTTTTTTTATTTGCGTGAAGGGAGTGTTATACATAGTAATGATTATTATAATAAATATGTAAATTTTTTAATAAATATAAGTTACGTTTTCTTAAAATGGCTACTCGTATTAGTTTATTTTTATGGAAGCTGTAATGTTTCAGTCACATTGTTAATATATTATGAAAATCTCACTTAAAATTCACGTCCATTCATTATTGTTAAATTTCAGGATTAATTAGGGGAAGCGCTAAGGTAGCCCGTGAAATTCAAATATTCGTACGTTTTTGGCAATTTGCAGGTCACTACACTATAGGTTGTATTCGTATTTCGAACAAAATTTGATTCGCGACTGTAACAAATATGTATTTAAAGAATTATAATCATTAGAAGGTAACCGACATAGCTCGAAGAATTGCCAAACTTAAGTGGCAATGGGCCGAGCACATTGCTCGCAGAACAGATGGCCGAGGGGGCAGAAAGGTTCTTGAGTGGCGACCGCGTATCGGGGGGGGGGGGGGGCGTATCGTAGACGTAGCGTGGGAAGGCCTCCCACAAGTGGACCGATGACCTTGTGAAAGCCGCAGGAATCCGCTGGAAGCGCGAAGCGCAGAACCGGTCGAAGTGGCGGTGCTTGGGGGAGGCCTGTGTCCAGCAGTGGGCGTCTTTCGGCTGAAATGATGAATCATAAGAATCAGCAAAACAACTCCTTAAATTAGAATTGACCTCATAACATGGTCTTAGACAGTTGTATTAATGATTTTGAATGGTTATGATTGCGAAAAACTTAAGAAAATTTGAATTTTGCGGGTTTCCCTGGCGCTTTTGCCTTAGTAATATAAAATGCTAGTGTTGTCACAAATAAAAAGTGGAGAGTTGATTTGGAACCCTACTCTATAATAAATGTACTAAGGTTCACAATCACAAAGCTCACATTTAGACGAGTACAGCCTGAACTGATTTTTTTTAACACCTTATGTAATAAAAATACAGTATCTTTTAAAGGGGATTTTTTAAATAAGGTAATAATCAGCATTTATATGTATCTTAGTAACCGTTTTATGCACTGTTTATAAGACAATTTAGCTGTAAAAGCTAAGCTTTGGGTGCAGCTAAGCGAATATGTGACGATTTGATAAAGATAGTCCATTATTGTAATTGTAAATTATGAATAAATGTTGTATGTTAATAAATGTAATTATTCAAGATCTGGTTGATCGTTTATGATTGTATTATTTTATATTTAACCCTGCAGTGGTCGCGAGGATTTCACGAGTAGTCATCCAGCAACCAAGGTTTACCCCTCTTGGCGTATACATATTGTTAAAATTATGAATGATGCTTAATTTATAGGCAAACCCAAAATAGTTGTTTGTTGTTATGTTATTTGAGGAGGAAAATGCAGATGATTGAATCGAAGGACTCCTTGCTTGATTGATTTATTTAAACTAAAAAATTAAATTAAATTAAATAAAAAAAAAAAATGGTTGCCTGTAAAGTCGGTTTACGGACGATAATTTTACGTGTTAACGTCATAAGAAAACATTGCGTCACAAGCCAAACGCTTAGGCCGATCGTGCCTCTCTATCGCTTGTTCCGCGCTCTCGCTTGCACACTCGGCTCAGGCGGAACGTGACATTGAGTCATGCTTTTTCGTGCGTGAAGCCGGCGTTCATCGATTTATAAGACGTTATTTAACACGTCAAAATGTCTAAGCTAATAAAAAAAAACGCTTATTTTTGTAAGTATGCATTTTATACTATGTGATTGTTTGGTAAAAGATTTCTAAGATTATTATTATAAACGCTAAATATAATTTACACATACCTATTTGTTTGGTCACGAGTTCGTACGAAAATAGTTTGCACGAACTTGCGATGACTACGTGTTATATTAGGACATCCCCATGCCTAGAAGTGCCATCCGCGCGATCATTGCAGGGTTAAGGTTCTTGCTATATGGCGACAGCAGTGTTTCGTCCGGTGAAATGACAAAATGCACTGCATCCCTAGTAGCATTTCTTGTTGGCATTTAGTTAGGCCACTTACCTCGGTGAGTGGCCCAACTATGTATATGCCAACAAAAAATGCTACTAGGGATGTGATCAATATTTTTTTTGTTGTTTATGGCACCTCGCAGGTAAACCTAGGAGTCGGCTGTTTAACCGGGCTATAAATTAAGGCCTCCAGCCAGGGCAAAAAACTTATAAACTATAACGATTACACGCTAATGGCACCAATTCTTTGTAGTAAGTAAAAATGGTAAGTAACTGAAAATGGCGGAGTTTATCATACCCTTTCATTCGCACAGTATTCCTGTTTTGAATGTGCAAGTGAGAGGGCATAATTAGCGCCGCCATTTTCAATTTGTGTCATTAAACGGTTTTATTAGGATAAACAATTGATCGACCTTGGGTTACAAGTGACCCTCCTGCCATCTTTGTCTTGCATCTAGGGTGACTGTTTATATTAATTGGCCACTCATAACTAAAGAGGTTTTATGAACATTTTATGAACTAAAACGAAAATACAATAGACATAGGAATATTTATGTCCTTTTCCTTCATGAGCTTGCGTGTATTACCTTGCTTCTACCTCTTATATGAGTGGCCAATTACTATAGCAGTCACCCTACTAAGTTATAAACTTCTTTGTTATCCATGGATCCAGCACCCTAATTGCGTAACAGACTATCAATCACAATCTGAATGATTTTGAAGGATATTGCTAATGCATGTTCCATAAATTTGTCTGCTCAACAACGTACACACATAACGCAATGAATGTTGTTGAACTGTCAAAATGAAAGCCATTGCTATTGTAAGTGTATTACGCAATTATCATCCATTCATTATTTAGTAAGTAAATAATGAATGTAAAAATAAATTATGATTGCTGTTCACTCTTGGATGGCTAGTATCCGCTTTCGACCTGCTTAATGCAGCCAGCAGCACTTTTTGACGTGAATACGTCTTTAAATTTGCTTCTATAGTATATTAGAGGAGGCAATTCTGATTACTGATGATGACAAAATCGGGGGATACAGTTTGGTGTTGCAGCTACATCTAAAATCATCTTCATCCAGCATTTTATTACACCATTCGATGGCTAAAAGATCAAAGAATTCGTTACATTGAGTGAGGACTGTGAGTGTGACGTAGCGCGCGCGGCGGGGGCAGCGCCGTTTAGTATACATTTTGTCTCAGAGAAGCTACGACGTTCGTTTGAGTTTCAATCGTTAGCTCTCGTCAAGATCTATTGATTGTGTAGGTATATTTATAACATTGGTGTGAAATAGATATAGTGAATATAATATAGAAATAAAGTATATCAATATAAATAAAATATATAATAAAATGTCGGCCTATACTCGTCATAAAGCCAAATCAAAATGTAGAGATCGTATATGGTTGAAGGCGTTCGAGCGGATCAACGAGGGCGCCAGTATCTACATCTGCAGACGTACACGTATTCACGTAAAACCCACGGCAGTGTCCACGACACAGCCACACCCCGATTTTTTTTTTTGGTGGCTGAAACTCGTCAAGCCTGATGAGACAGTTCGTGACGATATTAGAGAACAACTTGGGTACATGGCACAGAAGTGAGATGGGTATGTAGTACTCTAGCAAGGTTTTTCCAAACATTTCAGTTTTATGAAAGCAGTCCCACTTTCATTGATCAAGAATAGGTCAGAATAGAAACCCTGATTTACTCAATAAACAGCATTTCTATTATTATATTAATTTGCATATTTATTATTTACTCGCCGAACTTACTATAAATGCGACTTCCTGTTACAAAATATAGTGTCAAAGTCAAGGCAATCAACAAGCTGTGACAAACACCTGTGAATCTATCTGGTTATAATCGGTTATTGTATCTAATTTGATTATCAAATTCAGAAAATCTCCGGTTTACTTTGATCTCGCCTTTTAATGTGACATTATGGTTCTATAGATCTATGTACGATGGTATATGTGTTTTAGGTATTTGGTACCATTGAAGAAAGATCTCTTGATTCTTCAATATTTTATAAAATAGAAGGTCATTTGTAGATAAATGGTGTGTGTATCTGTGTATTAGCATATTAAAATGCAAATATGTATGATTAATTGCTGCCGTGTGGTGCCGCACGTAATGAATAGCACCACCCTATTTCCTGTCATAAAAGGCGACTAAGGGACTTACTAGAGAATGGGTAGTGGGCAGCAGCGTTCTCTATGCATTTTTTAACACCATACTGCGATCGCCAACTCGCCTGCCAAGCGTGGCGATTATGGCAAACCCCCAATTGGGGGAGGCCTATGTCCAGCAGTGGACGTCTTTTCGTGAAAGTATTTTTTGAATACCAGCGGTTTATTGTTCGGTTTGGAGGTAACTTCGGATTTTTCGAGAAAATTTTATGGAATCGTGTTTTCGGCTAACATAGTACTTAACATTAATCCTCAACTTTACCATATATTTATTTCAAAATTAATGCTGCAGTATTTTCGACATAACGGAGGATCATGCTAAGCCATTTGAGGTAGTATAGGCCATTAAGGCCTGTGTTCACCAACATTCAAACTACCGGTTAGGTATTTAAACAGTTGATTTATGTCAAATTTCCTAAGAAATTGTGAGTAAACAACTGATTAAATATCTAAACAGTTGATTTAAATGTTGGTGAACACAGGCCTAAGTGGACAAACTTATTCGTCAATTTATTGAAGAGAAGAGATATCCTTAAAAAAAATTGACTTTGGATATAATATAAGATTTCGAAGAAATCCCGAAAGAAACCATTATCGTAACCAATTCAAACCTGCAGCATTTTATTTTTATTTAATAACGTAGGTACCTACCTAAGGTCTATTTCTTACAACAGTTGATAACTTATATTTGATTTTTACCAATTACCCATAATAAATATAAAATCATAACAGATTTTTTTTTTGCCATTCCCTTTTTTTACTTTTCAAAGGAACCCCAAATTCTTTTGTGCCCAAGGGCCCCGGCCTGCCTTAAAACGGCCATGGGTGTCAGATGACCATAGCACGACACTACGGATTTTAGTATCTACACGTGGATACATGAGTACCTAACTCATTATGTCGAGTTTAGTCAATATTTCTGTAACCATTTTAACTTGACCCCCACGACGGCGCAGTACGGCGCGACGGCGGCAATTCAGTACATTTTTATAGTTCCATTTTCTGCCGCAGCTCAAGATAAGTTGGAAACGTATTATGTAGCAGTCCGGACTGCTTGATAATGTTTTGACCAAATAAAGTCTTGGAATTATTCTAGTAGGAACCGATTCTGTGTGATTTTCTTGTGATCAGTCAATTAGTGGTTATCACGATATATTTATTTTGTTTGGTTGGTCTTACTTTGGCTAGAGATTTAGGAAATATTGATAATTAAACATAAGCTTAAAAACTACCACCCCGCAGTCCGCAATTTTATCATACTAAACAATTATTTTAGTTTTTTTTTATTTAGGGCATCTCGGAGTTGACCTTTAGAGGTCGTGACTCCTTAACCGGACTTTCCTGTGGTTGCCTTAAGCTCCTAAAAACTTAAAGCCTCCAGCCAGGCCATAAAATTACTTATAAACTAAACGACTGCCCGCTAAAGGCACCCCCTGTGGGGTACGAACCTCGGCTAGGGCAGAGTCGGAGGGAGGACAGCAAGGGACAGGTGGTGGTTGGATCAGATCAGGGTTTTGATTATTATAAGGGGAATTTAAAGCTACAGGCTCAGCTACGGCGCGGGCTGGCGCTTCGTCGAGCAAGGGTCTTGGACTGTTAAGTCGGGGATTTCGCGAGGGGCCTCGGCGGCGAGGTTGGAATGACGGTCGTGTTTTGTGTTTTCTAGCTGTACTGGTGGTCCTACTCCTCTCCTGGAGGAGGGTTGTGGGGTCGTCTGGGTCGATCAGTAGGTACATGCCGTGGACGGCGGGTCTTACTGATGCGAGAGGGGGTATAATTGACGGCCTGCACAATGCCGCAATGTTGCGGTAAGTGGTTGCGGAGTCGAAGAAGCGCTTTGAATTGCGCTTCATGAATTGACAGAATGATAGTGGTACTGATTCTGAGGTCTAAGTGGAGGTTGGTGTTCCGAACGAACCAGAGGGCTCCCGTGATTTGACGGGGTTAGGCGTGTGCAAAGTAAAAATTGTTTTCTATTTATACGTTTCTTGCCCAATGTTGCCGGCTAGATTGGAAACATTCCCGGCAGTTTTGGCAACTTTGGCAATATTGCCGGCAATTTTCATCACTAGTTAGGACATAGGATAGTACGTTCCCGCGGGAAGATATCCGACATCCACACGGGGGAAGCCGCGGGTAAAAGCTAGTTATTCTTATTAGATATTTTCTTAGGTACATACCTACTAAAGTGTAACACATCACATATCACAAGTTTCAATATTTATCCAGATCCAGAACAACGCACGACATAACTACAGTCAATTCTAACAGAATATTATAATTATTATTAAAATTAAACACAGAAGTTACACAAGCTGGAAAATACAAAAAGAGACGTGGCCCATGAGGGGATCGAACCCGCGACCTTCGCGTTATTAGCACGACGCTCTAACCAACTGAGCTAATGGGCCGGTTGGAACAGAAGTCCAAATTATTGAATGGTTCACTTTTTGCTTACGTAAAGATGGGTGTGCCTTACGCACAGCAGATACGCGCAAAAAACGGGTTCGTTCATAAGTTTTGAGTCAGTAACAACAATAATAAATATTATGTACATCAATAAACAAAGAATTCATATTAGCCACAAACATATCTACTTAATTCTATATTTTTTAAATTATGGATATATGTATTTTAATGGTAGTTATGTAATGGTGGTTTTATTGGAAGTTTTTATGGTGGTGGTGGTGTTAATCTTTATAAAACATAGCTCGTAGCTATCTCGTGTACTATTTTATCTCGTAGCCCACGCAAGCAATGATAAAGGATGAGTATCTGCTAAAAATATGTATTGCCAATTTCTGCAATAGACTTGTGAAGCTTTGAAACTATCGTGAACTAATTATAATAACTAAAATTTATGTTTAATTAATATAATATTTTATTAATTAATTAAATCTTGTCAGTGATCATTTCGCAACCACGCGCTGTTATTTTGTTTAGTTCTTGATGTGGATAATAGATGGCGCCAATGGTAGTTAAATGAAATGATTGAAGTGGAAACGATATTCTTTTTTGTATCATTTTACTGAACTTAAGTAGTTGGGGCATTTCACGTCAAGCGGACAACCAAAAAAAAGTGAGGTCCCGAATTTTGTTTATACTCTGGTCAGTTATACTTTTAAAAGACGTGGATGTGTACACCCAATATTTTTTTCGTATGATCATTTATTGCTGAGTTATGAGCTTTTAAAAATTTACTAAGAATGAAGTCATAAATTTTTGGATACTTATTATCGTTATCAGCTAATTTGTAAAAAACACTAGAAAGTATTGTTTCTTTTAGTAAAAAAGTTAAAGTTTTTAATTTTTTTGTCGAATTCTAAATTTGATTTTTTTTACGTATAGTAAACCGGAAGTGAAAATTTCAAATCGATGTTTAAGTAACTTCGACACTTTTTTTTTAATTTTTTTTTAACTTGAATTAAAGCTTTAAATGTACTAATTCTTCACAAAAAAAATTAAAACGTGATCGCCAATAGTTTAAGACTTAGAGCACTTAGAGTACATACACATAGCTATGAGCACTTTCTAAGCAATCGAGTTTATGTGCTAACATGCTGAAATACTACGCTTTTAATATTTTATTCCTTCATTCTAGCATGCAAAAATAGAAAAATAAACGATTTCTTTAATTCTTTACAAAAAAATTAAAACGTGATCGCCGATAGTTTGACTTAGAGCGGTTTTATTAATTGAGATTGAAACAGTATTAATGAAAATAGAAAGATTTATTTTGTAATTTTTACAATTTTACTATTTACACTAGCATTAATTCTCTTTACACATAAGCCCCCGTTGGTTGGAAAAAAAGCATGCAGTTGTTTAGTTCCTGGAACGGTGATAGCGGAAGTGAAACGGACTTGTAGAATATTTCGCTCTTGTTGAATACTTTCCTTCGAGCAATAGTAAATAGAAGTCCCAGTCAATGATGACTTGGCCCATTCATATAATTTTATAGGTGTAGTGATAGCGTTATTCGTAGACTGTAAACTTGCACGGGTTGCCAAACGTTTAAGGTTTCCCCCAAGACCATCACATGGCCCTTTTCCATGAGCGGTGGCATGGAAGTGTAACTGTACGTCTTTATTAAAATCTTGTTTGTAGTAGAATAGGTTCACAAAATTGAACCTATTCTTAAAATGTTGGGGAGCGCCATCTGTGATGTATTTCATGACAGAAACCGTAATTCTGAGCTTATCAAGGTGCTGGTGCAGTATTTTTTGAAACGCGTAGAATGTGGCAGTATCATGCTTTAAATCGTCTGAAATCATGATGATGCTTCCATGTTTAATGTCATTTCCATCTTTATAATAATAAACAGATGTCAAAAGCGTGGCTTGATCATTATTCCAATGAAATAATTGGGCAGCATCTTGTACGACAAAACTATAATTTTCGGCAAAATCACATTGAACGAAAATTTCGCCTTCAGAGATGGTTTCCTTCAGAGTTCTAAAATAAAGCGCTTGTTGTTCAGCGATATAAGCATGCGGCGATTTTAATAAAGACGCACAGTTACACTTCCATGCCACCGCTCATGGAAAAGGGCCATGTGATGGTCTTGGGGGAAACCTTAAACGTTTGGCAACCCGTGCAAGTTTACAGTCTACGAATAACGCTATCACTACACCTATAAAATTATATGAATGGGCCAAGTCATCATTGACTGGGACTTCTATTTACTATTGCTCGAAGGAAAGTATTCAACAAGAGCGAAATATTCTACAAGTCCGTTTCACTTCCGCTATCACCGTTCCAGGAACTAAACAACTGCATGCTTTTTTTCCAACCAACGGGGGCTTATGTGTAAAGAGAATTAGTGCTAGTGTAAATAGTAAAATTGTAAAAATTACAAAATAAATCTTTCTATTTTCATTAATACTGTTTCAATCTCAATTAATAAAACCGCTCTAAGTCAAACTATCGGCGATCACGTTTTAATTTTTTTGTAAAGAATTAAAGAAATCGTTTATTTTTCTATTTTTGCATGCTAGAATGAAGGAATAAAATATTAAAAGCGTAGTATTTCAGCATGTTAGCACATAAACTCGATTGCTTAGAAAGTGCTCATAGCTATGTGTATGTACTCTAAGTGCTCTAAGTCTTAAACTATTGGCGATCACGTTTTAATTTTTTTTGTGAAGAATTAGTACATTTAAAGCTTTAATTCAAGTTAAAAAAAAATTAAAAAAAAAGTGTCGAAGTTACTTAAACATCGATTTGAAATTTTCACTTCCGGTTTACTATACGTAAAAAAAATCAAATTTAGAATTCGACAAAAAAATTAAAAACTTTAACTTTTTTACTATAAGAAACAATACTTTTTAGTGTTTTTTACAAATTAGCTGATAACGATAATAAGTATCCAAAAATTTATGACTTCATTCTTAGTAAATTTTTAAATGCTCATAACTCAGCAATAAATGATCATACGAAAAAAAAATTGGGTGTACACATCCACGTCTTTTAGAAGTATAACTGACCAGAGTATAAACAAAATTCGGGACCTCACTTTTTTTTTGTTGTCCGCTTGACGTGAAATGCCCCAGTTAAGAGGCTACCGAGCGCACAGTGGCGCCCTCATCGTTTTTTCGGTGATTTCTTTTATTTTAGAATGAAAATGCAGAAAATAAGCTCGTCAAGTTGTGCTTCACAAGACTATACGTCATTATTACTACAAACAGTAGTTTTAAATTGTTATTTTTTATTGTAATCATTAAAAAGTTAAAATGGAAAATAGTGGCCACTAAGCTCCGTTTTAATGATTACAATAAAACATAACAATTTAAAACTACTGTTTGTAGTAAAAATTACGTATAGTCTTGTGAAGCACAACTTTACGAGCTTATTTTCTGCATTTTCATTCTAAAATAAAAGAAATCACCGAAATAACGATGAGGGCGCCACTGTGCGCTCGGCGCAGTCTTAAGTTGGCGGATAAACATGAAGGACTACCAAGTCATTCCTGTTTTGTCTATTTCAAAATTGTTTTAAAATCCAGTAGCTAAGTCACAGATGAGATTTAGTTATACGTTTAATATTATATAATCATATACTTACTTACATTTTAAAGCTAAAAGTCCAAAAATAATAATTATTATTATGTACAATCCGTACTAAATATTATAAATGTGAAAAGGAACTCTGTCTGTCTGTTACGTTTCCACGCCTAAGCCGTTGAACCGATCGTCATGTTGGCAGAGATATAGCCAGCCCTAGGGTAGAGTGAGAGGAGCGGTCGCTCTAGGCACCGGATGGCAAAGGGCGATAATTTTCAACAATTTTCAGCGCAACATAAAATTTTGATATCGCCTTTTGGGAGGCGCGGGAGCAGTGTTGTCGGATCAGATTTTTAAAAGCCGGAGTACCTAGGTATACTAATTAGAGCTACTTAATTGAATTTAAATTCAATAAGTGTAAGGACATAGGCTACTTTTTTACGCAATACCGACATCCACGCGGGCGGGGGCGCGGTCAAAAGAAGGGAAAAAAATAAAAACAAGGAAGGGGAAATAATCAAAGGGCATCAAGAAATTCGTAAGCATCGCTGTCTACTGGAAATGTGCCCAAAAGGCTGGCAGCAATGCTGATTTTTTAACCAAGAAGTAGGCCAGCCCTCTGGTCAAGTGAAGAGTCGACCAGATGAGATTTATGAATGAAAACTTGCTAATTGGAATTAGGTAGGTAATTGTTTGTAATCTACCTAATATTATAAATGCGAAAGTAAGTTTGTTTGTTTGTTTGTTACCTTTTCACGCCTAAACCACTGAACCGATCATCCTGAAATTTTGCATATACGTTGTCAGGTGTACAGAAATGGACATAGGGTAACTTTCATCCCAAATAAAAATACTTTTTCCGAGGACAACAACAATAACTTTCTTATGATAATAGATGGCGCCATATGTCTTTCGAATCATGATTGAATTATTTTAGAAGGACATAGGCTACATTTCATCCTGGATCGCAGACGAAGTCGCGGGCAACAGCTAGTAATTTACTAAAGAGTAGAATACCTTTGAAGACTGTGTATTTAACAAATATGCATACAAATTAAGATTCAGAAATTACCCGTGCAACTCTTTTCGCTATATATACCTACTTATGGAACTGTGTTAGATTAGTCGCACTTTTGGTATGTTGGATTATTGCAAAATTATACTCCGTTAGTCAAAGCCGGAATAGGTTGGTACCTTAATTGGTTAATTGAGGTCTTAATTGGCTGGTTCTCAAAATATTTGCTTGCAGTAAATACAGTAGTTGTGGTTTTATATAGATAATAATAAAAAAAACAATTAAGTAATTCAGACTATTTTTTGTCCATATTTTGTTAGTACATATTACACGAATTATTTAAACATTAGGTTAGTCATGATGCGACCAATAAATGCATAAAATAAAAACATAAAATCCAAATAAATATCGACTAGATTTCAGCCACCTTAATTAAGAGTATTATTTCGTGACTGAGAAGGAATTATGAAAAACGGGTCCACTCAAAATTGTGTGGTTCTTTCCTCAAAAGACCATTTCAGACACGGATCTACATGGTCCTCACATGATCTGACCAAGATTATGTCTGGACTTTAAAAGAGACTTTGACCCCTGAGTTTGTTTCGCCATTTCTTCTCAGGGGTAATAATAATAATTTCTTTATTTGTATGGAATGCAGGTGTTACAATAATGGTGTTAGTTTTAGATATATTCCCAGTACATTATGCCTGTTGGCATACAAAAATATAGTGGTTAACTTACAAATATTTAGATAGATACTTAAATTCAAAAGGAGGTATTCTAAATGAGATCATGAATCAGCTAAATCTAAAATTATTTACATTCTAGATGAGATAAGGTGAAGCAAATATTACAATTTATCATTTATAAAATCGGTAACAGAGTAATAACATTTCTCTGTCAGCAACGACGACAGGAGTTTCTTGAATTTTATTAAGGGCTGATCCTTAATACAATTTGGCAATTTGTTTAATAGAATAGGTGCCATACCTATCATGTTTTTTTTAAGCAAAGCAGTGTTATATCTACCAGTCTTTGATATTTTGATCTCATGGCAGTAGTTCGCATCCTCGTATTATTCAATGCAGGAAATTGATGCTTGTTAGTTTTAACGAATATAGCTACTTCGAGAATGTACCTATATACCTACTAGGAAAAGTTAGTATTTTATGTTTCTTGAAAAAAGGAATGCAACTATCTGTAACCTTGAGATTAAAAATTGATCTTATGTACCGTTTTTGGGCTTTAAATATAGACTCCCTTTCGGAACAATTACCCCAGAATACTACACCAAACCTTAGAACAGAGACTACCAAATCGTGATATGCAACCATTAGTCAGATACGAAATGTCGACTTCACCAAGCTTGTTTTTATATTTTTTATATGACGTGTAATAGTAATAGTAATTAGTCCATTTATTTGTCAAAATATGGTTACAGAGTTGTTACATACATTTTTTAAAGTTCATAATTTTCTGCCGTTTCCGGCGTAAAAATACATTTTCAGGATTTTGGTTAGATTATTGGATATAACATTGAATAAAACAAAATAGGATAAAATTCAAATTGCAAATTAGTCAAATATTAGGCATGGAAATGTCAAAAATATTAAACTAAGTCATAGAGATAATAAGTATTTAAGTCAACTTTTCATTCATAAAATCATCAGTCGAGTAGTAGCATTTAGTTAAGAGATAATTGAATAATTTACATTTAAATGTCCTAAAGTCAAGAGTTTTAAAACAATCTGGTAGTTTATTATAAACTTTGGTCACCATACAGAATACATTGTTAGCAAATAGTTGATTATTTCGTCTAGTACACGAAGCATGTGAACTTTGCGGCTCGGTCTGGATCATTATGCAATTGAAATTCATTCTTATTTTGGTCTGGCTGTTTGTGTATGTGAGTTTAAATGTTTGTAAACGCACCCATGATACAGGAGAAATTCCTAGTGTGGGGCAACGTTTTAAAAAAAAATATATATATACAAATATCAAAAATATATAGAGCTGAGAGTGGTAATATATTTAATTTTTTAAATAATGGAACACAGCTGTCCAGTGGGTGCACTCCACATATTGAGCGGATGCATTTCTTTTGAGCTCGAAACACTGTTAAGTTCTACAGAATTACATATTATAATACCATAACGCAAAATTGATGACACATAGCCATGATATGCACATAGTGCCGCATCAACACTAGCCACACGTGTTAATCTGTATAGAACGAAAACGAATCTATCGATCTTTGTGCAGAGTTCGTCAAGGAATTTTGTACTCTCAACCTCTTCAATTGCATCATTACCATGCTGTGCTGTATTTTTAACAGTGGGCGCTTACTGTTATATGTTTGGAACTGTATCATTTTGGTTTTGCTAATATTAATGTGGAGAGGTGTGGTGTAAAAGTGATTCCGATATCCTATTTACTGAATAAACTATTTCATTTCATTTCGGCTCAATCCACTATAACTATCGGTAAGTGTGTCTAGAATTTTCTAATACCTTTTATAAAGTTTCTTAATGAGACAAGAAGCAACAAAATACGATCTAGAGGAATGTGGCTGTTTTTATTTAGATCGAATTTTGTTGCTTCGTCCTTCTCAGTCACGAGATAATATGTTTTTAAAGGAGTGGCGCTAGTGGACCCGAGACAGCGCTCTTAAGTGGATCCCACTCTACTCTGGCTTACGTTAAAGAAAAACATAGTTAGAAATTCTATCCTGATTTGCCATTTTTCTTCTAGACTTTAATCGTTTGCAGTCGCCAAAAATTTGAAAAAAAAAATTTTTAAGCATAAGGTTGGTGGTTTTGTTTTTAAGATTCGAACTCATTTATTTATTAACGCTGTTGATAAGTTCTTTTTCAGCGGATGCCTCCCCTGGGGGTCTTCGTCTTCCAAGCGCGGTGGCGTACGTGTGGGGTTTCACTCGTGATGAAGCTAGCCCCCCCGCATGCGCCACTGCGGGCTTGTTAAGCCCCCAACTAGCCACACTCTACAAGCCCCCGCCAAGCAGGTGACCGAGAAGCGCCTCGGGCGTTTTAACTAATACCCAAGAGAGGTCGGTGATAAAGCTGTTTTAGCATCGTTTCTATATGAAGGTGTGAGGTGAGAACCTCTCTACATATAGAAAGACGCCCGAGACCAACAGGTCAACCCATATCAGGTGAGCCCTGGCTAGTGAGTCGGTCGATGAAGCGACCCCAGGGGAAGACCGGTAGTTAGTCATCGTCCGCCGTATATATGTTACAGTGCAGGAAAACTTTGCTTGCGCGACGTAGGACTGCAACTTTAAAATTGAGTTTGCTATTAAATTACAAACTTTTCTAAACATGATTTTATATCAAAATATGCAGTTTTGCCGTCTCATTTATTTGGTGAAGTTGTTTATTAAGATTTATGTCAGGAAATTATGTTTATTTGCATTGAATTCTTTTCGATGTTCGTATTCACGCTGACCAATAGCGACGCGATTCTGCAGGGGAAGTACCAGTTTGATACGAGTGGTATAGCTGAACTCAAGCGTAGTTCTTTCGATTCTCGCTTTTATAACAAAGCATTTAGGGTTGAAGTTGTTCTGTAGTTGAAAATCAGTTAGTTTTTTGCATAATATCCTATTGTTTATTTTTGTTCGACCACTGCTGACCAGCACTGTTTATTACCGGACGTCAGTAGTCTTGTATTGACTAATGAATATTAATGTGATCCGTTCTAGATGGGAACTCACTTATGGTGAGATGTAAAATGACAGACCTAATATTATGCGATTTTAATGGTATTTTAGTTAAAGATAAACTTCGATAACACTTTCGATCAAAATCTGAATGATTTTGAAGAATATTGCTAATCCATTGCTTCTTATATTCGATAAATTTGTCTGCTTAACAACGTAAATAATGCAATGAATTTTGTAAATTTTTATGGTGTTTTAAAAAAGAGTATTCTATCTATCTATCTATCTTGACTGTCAAAATGAAAACCACTGCTACTGTATGATGTTAATTACCCTGCTGGATGTAAGGTTGCAGTTATAGCTACATAATATAACGTATTTAAAGCAGAGTTTTATTGATCAATTATTATCTTTGAGCTGAGGTTTTAAAAGACATATCGTCGACCGTAGGTTCAATTGACGTAAGGGACAAAATACCCAAAATGAGTTGAGTATACAGTTTTGTTCAGAATGTTTCGCTCTTTCGAATGGTGTTTATGAAAAAATTCTAGCTTAAGTAAAATGTCCCTTACTCTACTGACTTTTCGGATCCAAATTTCGAATCAGCCCCATAATAACAATGTATCTGAAAAACTATGCAATATAGCAACTTGAAATGGTGTAATTACCGCCGCCAATCGAATCAAATAAGGTAAGATAAGGTAAGGTAGGTAACGATTTCCAAATTTAAGATATCCGTACGCCAAAAGTGTGTACTTAATTTTCTGTCAACAATCTCTTTACACTGTATTTATTTTCATACATTTTTTCAACAAGTCCTTTACACTATTTCTTTCACTATTTTTTCACTATTTTTGATCCAACGTAGAGATCAATTTAATGTAAGGGACGGGACTACAAGATACTTGGTCAGTAAGGGACATAACTAACAAAATACATTGGTGTAAGGGACGTCAATTTTCTTAAGTAGAAAATTTATTTAAATAAATGTTACACAAGTAGATAGAGCACTAAAATACAAGATTATATGTGAAATCAGATCCGAAAAAGGTTATTAAAAAAAAAAGTTATGGGCGATTTAGTCCGAAAAAAAACTTTGTCGGCCTCTCCTGAAAAATCGTATTTTGTTCCTTACCTCAATTGAACCTACGGTTGACTTGTGGACAGCTGAATAGAATTTGAACTTACGTTTATGTAAACGCTCTTGGTAAGGTTGAGACTACAGATGCATTGCACCAGTTTCTATGATAAATCTTTTACAGTTCAAGCAGTGCGGTTATGGAATGCCTTGCCCGAGTCGATAAGGCGTGCCCAATCTTTGTTTATCTTTAAAATTATGATAAAAAACACTGTCTCTCTCCTTAAGACTGCGCCGAGTGCACAGTGGCGCCCTCATCGTTATTTCGGTGATTTCTTTTATTTTAGAATGAAAATGCAGAAAATAAGCTCGTCAAGTTGTGCTTCACAAGACTATACGTTATTATTACTACTAATAGTATAGTAATCATTAAAACGGAAAATAGTGGCCACTAAGCTCCGTTTTAATGATTACAATAAAACATAACAATTTAAAACTACTGTTTGTAGTAATAATAACGAAGCACAACTTGACGAGCTTATTTTCTGCATTTTCATTCTAAAATAAAAGAAATCACCGAAATAACGATGAGGGCGCCACTGTGCACTCGGCGCAGTCTTAACCATTATTTCTTTTTTGTTTTATTATTTGCACTTGCTTCATGAATATTATTGTATATGTTTATATAGATAAGTATGACATGTTTTATGTATGTATTTATTGTATTTAAGTAAATTGTACACCACAAACTACCTGCAGTAATGTTTCTTCTTCCCCCTTAATCCATCCAAAGGTTGTCTTTAAAAGATCGCTTTCAGCGATAAGACCGCCCATTGTGTCACCCCTTGTAAAATGTTCTACATATAAATCTGTATTTTTAACAGACTTTCCAAAAAGGAGGAGGTTCTCAATTCGGTTGTTGTTTTATTTTTTTATTTGTTACCTCAGAACTCCGTCATTTATGAACCGATTAGTAAAATTCTTTTTAAAATTTAAAGGATATACTTCCAGATTGGTCCCATTTATATCAAAATCCAGTTCTGATGATGGGATCCATGAGGAATTGAGGGAACTCCTCAAATTTTAAAGGCAAACATATAGCGATTTTTATATTTTCATCAACAACTCAAGCATTTGCATTCAGTAAGTATCATTTGATGAAGTGGAACTCATGAAGAAGACCACTAATGGCCACCGGAACTCCTCAATGATAAGTATTTCACGGGTGGCGATAAGATATTTCGATTAAGATAGTTAAGCGACTATGAAACAAATTTAAATAAATAATTCTGATGAAAATGATAACATCGAACTGATCTGAAGATGAAGCCGGAAGGTATGCACCGGAACTCCGTAATAAAACAATGTATCCTAGCCGTGTTTGGGCTTATTGGAATTGTCATGAGATGCACTCGGGCTATAAATGATTATAAAGCGATTTTTATTAACTTTGCTTGGGTAGTTTTTGAGTTAGTTTCGATAATACGTATTTAATCCACTTCGTATATCTTGTGTCACTGTTGTTTGTGCGGTGTAGCAAAAAAAAAAAAAAAAAACGCTAAAAAGTGAAAAATAACTTTAACTTCGGAAGTCGGTGGCAAAAAACGAAAATACAGAACCAAGGACACCGACTTCCGAAATTAAAGTTGTTTTTCACTTTTTAGTGTTTTTTTTTTGGATGTCGGTTGTTTTTTGTTGAAAAGTTTTTTATGGTGTGCAATAAAGAGTATGCTATCTATCTATCTACCTACCTCAAGGTGAATTTTTAATATGGGATTTCAGTAATTTGGGATTTTAGTGAAACCCTAAAAATGTTATTAGCATGGACAAATAAATCATGAGCTTGATTTTGGAGGACACTAGAATTGTTTTTTTTTTTTTTAATAAAACCAAAAATAATAATAATAAGCCTAGAGTATAAGCAGTCTATAATATTCCCACTGCTGGGACACAGGCCTGGTAATTAAATAATTTACACAAAGTAAAGCGACTGTCAGGGTTCGAACCTACGATCTACGCTTCATAAGTTGCGGTCGTTACCTGCACTAGGCCACCGCTACTCTCAAATAAAAATACGTTGTAAAAAAAAAACCGGCCAAGTGCGAGTCGGACCAAGCAAAAAAAAAAACAACAAAAATTAAGGGTTCCGTACATGGGATGATTGATCCCAAGAACAAACTTAACGTTGTAGTTGAAAAACATGTTCTTTGGTACAAAATGTATGGGAGAACATGTTTTACAACTGCAAATTTAAGTTGGTCGACTATTACTCGGTTACTTGTAAAGACTACTTAACTGTGAAAAGGTAAATACAATTATTTATATATATATATATATTTATAATTATATTATACAATACTAGCATTTTACCGGCGGCTCCGCCCTCGTGGATATCGGTTATCGCGTAAAAAAGTAGCCTATGTCCTTCTCTATATCCCAGGCTATATCTCTGCCAAATTTCATGTCGATCGGTTCAGCAGTTTAGGCGTGTAAACGTAACATACAGACAGACAGACAGACAGACAGACCGACAGACAGACAGACCGACGGACAGACAGAGTTACTTTCACATTTATAATATTAAGTATGATATTAGTATGGATACTGCTGCTGTGAATTCTATCACTTAACCAAATACAACCATTTAGCTGGCAGAGGGGGGGGGGGGACACTTGTCTCTAACAAAAATTAGCACTTTAAAGCTTAATGGGATAGACGAGAAAAACACTTTACGTGAAAGGGAGGTACCCTAAAAGAATATAGATTAGTGATTTTTTTGACGTTTTTATAGATAATGGTACGGAACCCTTCGTGCGCGGGTCCGACTCGCACTCGGCCGGTATATTTTTTTTTTTCATTTTTTTAATCATATATAGTTTCGGTGACCTCATTTGACGGTAAATTGCGGACGAAGTCGTGGCCTCCTCAGTCTTAGGAAACCCTATAATTATAAGCTTTACATTTTCTGCGAAAAATCTTTAAAATTAATCTTTCTGACTTATCTCTCTCTACCTATCAAACAGCTATTAATTAACTCCATCATCTGCTAACATGTCTGCGCACCTGGTACTGACGCCGTCACTCCCTCGGGCTACTGACGTCATCACGGTCACGTGACGAACTCGAACGACTCTCGAACGCTCTGCAGACGACAGCACACGTGTCTATAAAGTTAGTTACCACGTCAATATTGTTGATGACATTGTTTTAAGGCTTTTATTTCGATGTGGCGAACTGTAGTTCGGTGGTTGATGTGTGGGAATGATGAGGAGTCAGTTCGAATTCTGGATGGAGGAAAATTGATAGGATCCTAGATCCTACTACTGTCTTCTATTGTGTTTCTAAGTGACGATGTTAGTTCGAATCCCGCTCGTTGTGGTATTGTAGTTTTGTCGACCAGAAATAAAAGACAGACTAAACATTTGGTTTCCTAGAAGAGCGGTTCCGTCATATTGTAACGACCCTCTTGAAAATCAGTCATTTTCACCAGTATTTGACATTAAAGTGTCAAGAAACACTCTATATTTGGATATGTGTAATCATTTTAACTGGTGTGACCAAACCAGGAATGTTACGGATGCAGATTTTTTACATCCTCGGATGCGGATGCGGATCTTAAGTCTTTTTAAATTTAAGGGATCCTTCAAGGCGGCAAGGTGAAATGAAAATGAGGTGAATTTCTTAAATTTTTTGGCAATTGTAGCACTGTTTCGTTGTATGTTGATCATATTCAATTTGCGGCAATAACAATAAAATAATTAAGTACTAACTTATAACCATTTTAAAATTTATATAGCTCTGGAAAGTATATGTGTTTGATGGCTAAAATACTATGTTGTGAAAATGTGACGATTTAGATCTATATTGATGATTAAAATGATTAAAATTTCCATTTTGTTGATTATGATTATGACATAAAAATGATTTTACTTATATTCACCCTTTTCCACCCACATCTGCATCCGCATAAATCAACGTGGATGCGGAGGTCTAACTTATGGGGAGCTACGCAATTGCGGATCATCATGAAAGAAAAATAGGTTTATTTTTCACAGATACACGTGCATACAAAAAGATAATTAACTCGAGTAGGTAGGTAAACAGAAAAATATAACAAAATAGATCTACATTATAATCACGAGCACAAAACTGAAATAGTCGGCAGCTGCACGTCATGACTGTGACAAGAAGGCTTCCACTCAGCCTAGCTTTTTCCCAACTATGTTGGGGTTGGCTTCCAGTCTAACCAGATGTAGCTGAATACCAGATTTTACATGGAGCGACTGCCTATCTGACCTCCACAATCCAGTAACAGGGTAATATGATACTCCTTAGTAAGACTGGTTGTCATACTTTCGGGCTTCTGACGACCCGTAACAACTCTCAAAGATCTGCAAATGACAGCCGGGACCAACGGCTTAACGTGTTTTCCGAGGCACGGAGGGGTCTTGATATGTAATGATGGTCACCCATCCACGAAACAACCGTGCCAAGCCTAGCTTAACCTAATCGATTGACCCGTGCGGCTGTTATTACTTAGCAATTGCGGATGCGGATACGAATATCCGCAACATCCCTGGACCAAACCAAACCGTTAATCCATCACCATATATTGTTAAAATGAAGTGCCTCTGCCATTTATTTTATTAAAAAAAAAAAACTTGTCTTCATAGCTTAGGAGACTTCTTTCTACTCTTAAGGCGCTATGATCTGGCGCTCGACCGACTGAAATAAGCTCGTGAAGTCGAGTGTTTGCCGCGTGCATTTGGTAGGTATTTAAACATAATAATTATTTTAATCATTTTATCAAGACAAACTCGGCAAATTAACTGATAAACAATCGTACTACGTATGTGTATTTACATTTATATAAACAATAATAAAAAAAAAACATCTGTTTTGTAGCTATGAGTTCGAAAGGGGGTAATTTTGGGATTATTTTCTATCCAGCAAAGTTAATCCTAATCGTGTTATTATAAGCGATTGCATGTCCGCCAGATCCTTAGATAAGATATATCTTTTTTCAGAATTTTGTTACAGTTTTTTTATGTTTCCCATGGATTCAAAAACTAGTAAGCGCGGTCTCTGTCGGATCATACCGCCTTAAGAATTGTTAAGAAAAAAATTGATTGATATTTCATGACAATCTGTTAAGTCAGTATTTACAAAACCTACAATTAGGTACTACTTATACAATTAGCACCTACATATCTACGTATTCCTTAGTACCTAATAAGATGTTAAGGAACTTGGCATGATTGCGTGCATATTTCTCATGAAAGCCGGTTTTAACCGGCGCCGTTGGCAGAATGCCACGACACGCCTTTGCCCGATCATCTCGTGTATTTAAATAATAAATAAACGGAAAACTCTTGACAGATCGTGTTCGATTTTCAAGAAACTGTTGGCGGATTTTTCCAACGAATTATCTTGTGCTACACTACACACGATTTATGTAGGAGTTTGCTTCGCGATCACACCATTTTGATATGCTTTAAAACTAAGGCTGAGATCTGTAAAAGTTACATAGCTCGTGCTTTGGCTTAGCAGGGTTTGAATTACTTGTAATTGGAATACGTATTTGGTATTTTTATTACAATTAGTTCCTAATAAAAATATCTGTAATTGGTATTTCAAATACCTGACGCTGAGGTATTTTGTAGTTAGTATTTCAAATATTGCCTTCAAAATACATTTTAACATAAAACAAATTAACGATAAGTATTATTAATGATAATGAAAAATAACCTGACTTATACATAAACTAAAAACAGGACTCTGTATGTACAGTCAGCTGCAGAGAAATCTCACCCCCTAGCAATGTATTTATTCATTGCTAGGGGGTGAGATTTCTCTGCAGCTGACCGTACCTAGTAGATACTTGTACCATATTCCAAAAATAAATATTAAGCAATAATATTTAAATTCAAATTCATTTAAGTAGCTTACACAAAGTTCTTAAATATAAAAGTAGCATGGTATGAAATTCTCACTAACAGAAGACTATAGTTCTTACATTGGGGCACTTACAACAATTTATTACATGAAAAGGCTCTGAATATATTTAGTAATTTGTATTTTAAATAAAAAGTGTTAAAATATTGCATTTTGTATTTCAAATCATCATCATCATCATCATTTCAGCCGACATACGTCCCACTGCTGAAACATAGGCCTCCCGCAATTGGGGGGGGTTTGCCATAATCGCCACGCTTGGCAGGCGGGTTGGCGATCGTAGTATGGTGTTAAAATGCATAGAGAACGCTGCTGCCCATTCTCTAATAAGTTCCTTAGTCGCCTTTTACGACACCCACGGGAGGAAATGGGGTGATGCTATTCTTTACGTCCGGCATCACACGGTTCTACACGGTATTTCAAATACAAGATTTGAAATATTTTGTATTTCGTATTTTAAATACATACGAGAAAGTATTTTGTCATTTGTATTTTAATTAAAGCAAAGCATGGTATTTTACGCAGCCCTGTGGCTTAGACATGTTCCCTTCTAGATACGATAGTAAGATAGATCTTGCTCTTGTTGTTGGACATTGGCAAAGGCTCCCTGTATTTCCTTCCATTTTTCCCTATCGACGGCTATTTGAGTCCATAGTTCTCCTGTAACTTCCAGCTCGTCGCTCCAGCGTTTTCTCTGTCTTCCTCTATGTCGTTTGCCATTTCTCGCAGCAGAAAGCATTATTTACCTTCAAATATTAGATTACTTTGTTTTAATGCAAAATACATTTTGAATAACCAGAGGGGATCAAAAAAAAAAGGAGATCAGAGGTCTGAATATTCTATTAGCGTCGGACAACAAAAAAATCTATTTTTGTGGAACACAGCGGTACTCTTCCTACGCGATTTGAAGTCGCTTGATGACGTCACTGGATTGAGGTCACGTTATCCTCATAGGGAAGGGAATAATACTAGTTATCCCTTAGGGGATAGGTAGATCGTGGATAGAGCTGGCCTAGTGAGGTTAAATCCAAAAGTTGTATTGTAATATTAGATTGCAATTAACGAAATGGGATAATTGTGGATAATTTTAATCGGCAGTTAAAATATTAGTTAGATTGCTATTTCATGGATATAAGTAAATTTTCAATTCAAAATATTTTATTTCACTTATGAAACGTCAGAAGCTAGGTGCACGGTTCGTAGATTGGTCGATTTCTATTGAGACGAGACGGCGAAATTTTCAGTTAGTAACACCCAAGTAAGTAGTTAAGTACCTACCATCGTTCTTAGTACAACTCTTTAAAATTTCTCCAAACTTTTTCAGTTTACTCATGCTACTTCGTTGCTGCTGATCTATTTTGCTAATAGGGTCCCGTTGGCACTTCGCCGTGTGCCAACGGGACCCTATTAGCAAAATGGAGGGGCTAAAGCTCTGCTGTTCAATGTGAAAATTATTTGTAACTGGGTCGAATAAGTTTTTTGTATGTTTACTGTAAAAAACATTTTTATTATATTCCATACTAATATTATAAATGTGAAAGTAACTCTGTCTGTCTGTCTTTCTGTCTGTCTTTCTGTCTGTCTGTCTGTCTGTATATTACGTTTTCACGCCTAAACCGTTGAACCGATCGTCATGAAATTGTGGCAGAGATATAGTCTGGGATATGGAGAAGGACATAGGCTACTTTTTTACGTGATAACCGACATCAACGCGGGCGGAGCCTCGGGCAAAAGCTAGTATTATATAATAGTAATAATAATAATTGTTTATTTATAAAAAGGGCACATTTACAATAAGTTCCTTAACAATTAAAATAGAACACAGTTGCTTATTTGCCTGAACTAGGTTGAACCTGTGCTGCAAGCTAGGAAGTGCATAAATACTTAATGTAATAAATTAACAATGAGTATAAAGTGAAAACTAAATATAATTTAGGTTAATAGCAGTAAAATTGCATGTAAGCGTTTCTATTTGCAGACAACAAGTAGCTCTTCTGTCTGTGCATAGGCGATGGTTAATAAATATTTGAGTATAATTTTATTACATCTAAAATAATTTAATTTATAGATACTTCGTTTTCTATTTAATCTATTGCATGACATGGCATTGACATGTTTTGAGGTAACATTAGATGTGCATACTATTTATCTATTTATCATTCCGTCTCTTGTTAGTATTGTCAGCAGTGTAGGTAAGCATTATGTATTGAACCTCTTTGTATGTCTCGTTCATATAGAGCACTAGCTGCGCCCCGCGGTTTCACCCGCATAAGTCTCGATTCCGTGGGAATATCGGAATAAAAAGTATCCTATGTGTTAATCCAGGTTATAAACTTATTGTGTGCGAAATTTCATCCAAATCCGTTTTGCCGTTTTTTCGTGATTGAGTAACAAACATCCATCCATCCATCCTCACAAACATTCACATTTATAATATTAGTAAGATAAGAAGTAAGATATCCAAAGTGCCCTAAACATAATGTAATCGTAATGTTGTTTTGCACTGGACACTAAGAGATTAAATTTGAAAAGGTGCCTGTAATGTTTTCTCTAGCACCTATATCTAGCCTTGAACCGGAACTGAACAGAATACTTCTCCGGAGAACTCTTCATTACGAGTTCTGCTACTCAAAATCAAAATCAAAAGTTATTTATTCAAACAAGGGTAAGAATCAGCACAAGACAGTCCCCCAAAACGCCCGGCCTCCACCACTTCCTAGTGCTTTAGCTGGGAAGAAGAAGTGGCGCAACAAATTCCGCAGCAGCACAGCTACGAGTATCTGTTAAATTAGAATATTTTGCTAACTGCTACTAAGCTGCCCAGAGGTCTTTAATTAATTAAAGAGTTATCAAACAATATCAGATCTATCACCCCCACACTAAAACCGACCATTAACTCCTAGCTTTCATTCACAAACTGCGTAGAAATGTAAACAGTGGCGGCCTCGGCATTGCGGAGTCTCGCGAATCGATACAGCCGGCCGAATGTCAAGTTGAAGGGAGGCGAGGACTGTGAGACGGAGGGGGGGTGCGCTGGAGGGAGGGAGGGCGAATGACGTCAGACGCCTACACGGCTCCCGGTGAAGCAGGGCGTGGAGGTAGGGCAGTGCAGGTCTGAGAGCGAAGCGAGGGATAATAGTCGCTTTGGATGTAAATAGCTGGTTGATTTTGGGACTGAAATTGGTAGTGTTTTTCTAGATGGGTGATGAGAGATAGGTGGTGCTGGGAAGAGTAGGTACAGCTCTTGGGGGTACCATATCAAGAAGGACAGATAAATGGTTGGCGCTATCCAAAAGACAGTGATATGACCAGCGGTGAACAGATATGCATTAGTAGAGGGTCGAAACCGCTAAATACGATGATGCACTAAGAGGCAATAGTCACTGAATTTGCGTAAAAATTAATACAATGACCAAATAACAAAGTTTAAAGCCAAACAGCATACAAGGATGATAATTTTTACCTGGATTTTGTTGCATTATAACCCGCATATGTATTGGGTTCAAGTTCTCATCTGACGTGGTCAAGTCATGATCTAGCTACTAAAAGAAAGAAAATAAAATTATTTATTGAGACTCACACAGGAGATAATAAATAAAATTTAAGTGTCTGTTTGTAGGTAATGTAAAAATAATAGTTATTAACTAAATGTATATATGGTATTTATAACAAAAAAACAATTTTTAATATTTTAATCTGTCTGTCTATTTGTTTGACCAAAGAAAAAAAAATCTACAGAATTTAAAAAAAAAAAAAAACAATGTACTGTACAGTCAGTTACTGCAATTAGCTGACCCCCTTTGCTCAAACGGTTGAGGTTTTTTGTACTAAAAAATAGTATGATTTTCATATTTTTCTAGTTTTTGGTAGATTACGTATAGTTATTCACATAAAATTAAGAATAATAAAACTCAATCGATTCGTATTCTAAAAAATCTCATCCATTTAAGCAAGGGGGGTCAGCTTATTGCAGTAAGGCCAAAAGGTCCCTATCTCACCATGATGCTGAGAAAGTAGCATAGCATAGCATAGCTTCTCTCACTCCTACAAGCTTGCAACACTGTAGACTCACAAGAGTTTTCCCGACTATGCACAATACCAGTGATATTTGAACTAACCCAGCCTTGTGTTTAATTAAGAATGAAATAAAATACATTTATTTACACAATAAATTATAAATGATTGATTAATGTGTAGTATGATATAATGTAGTGAATTGTAATAATTAGAATCAATAATATATTATGTAATCCAATAATTTGATATGAAACATTCGCAGTGCCCTTACAGGGTGCATGTCTTAATACTGTGTCATTAAATTTCAATGCATGCCTACTAACCAGTGTTTAACATGTAAGCAAATAAATAAATGTAATATACAGCAGATAGCAAAATAAATCAAATCAAATCAAATAAAAAGTGTACCTAAAGTGTGATGTTAGAAATTAGTAGGCAAGTGTGCCTTACGGCTGCGCCAAAAAGGCCCAGTTCAGCAAACTGCCAGGCAACTAGTGCCTGACGCTGGTTTTCAACTGAACGAAAAGTGTGAGGTGTGGATATAAATCAGTTTAAATATTGCAACGTACATACATACTTAAACACTGACCGACCCAGACGGCTCCACGGCTCTCCTCCAGGAGAGCAGTAGGGAAACCAATACAATTCGTAAGAGAATACACAATACACAACCGTCATTCCGACCTCGCCGCCGAGGCCCTGCGCGAAATCCCCGATTAAATAGTCCTCCCCGACCCTTGCCCGTAAGCGAAGCGCCAGCCACCATAATAATCATAACCCTGATTTTATCCAGCCACCGACGGTCCCTTGCCATCCTCCTCCGACTCTGCCCTAAGCAGAGGTTCGTACCCCACAGGGGGTGCCCTTAGCGCGCAGTCGTTTAGTTTATAAGTTTTTACGCCCTGGCTGGAGGCATTAAGTTTCGTTAGGAGCTTAAGGCAACCACAGGAAAGTTCGGTTAAAGAGTCTCAACCTCTCATGGTTAACTCTGAGATGCCCTAGATAAAAAAAAAAAAAAACATACTTAAAGACCCACTTAATTAGAGATTCTTAGGCCCGTATTATAGAACGTCACTCAATACTCAAGCGTTACTTGAGACTAGATTCAAGCCATTTGATTGGTTGAAACTAGTTTTATGTAATGCTTGAGTATTGAGTAACGTTCTGTAATACGGGACTTACTGCTGAATACTCAAACGCAATTCAATTTTAAGTCGCCGTTAAGTATAATGCTGTCTCTGTCACTTTAAACTGTTTTGTAGCGACAGAAATACTTATAAGAACGTCTTAAAGTTAAGTAACGTTTGAGTATTTGGGCGTAAGACTCTCTATTACTGGATAATATTTACTTTTCCAGCGGGAAATTTAAGGAAAATACTGGCTTTGTACAAGATAATGATAGGTTTTCTTCTTAAAGGTGAATGAAGACGTCACGATGTTACACCCACTTTCTATGGGGCCTTGGGTCCAGGCTGAGTATCTCACGATTAGTAGTTGTAGCGGAAAAATAGGAGATAGATTTTTCTATTTCCTGTGCGTGTCGCAAATAAAATAATTATTTTTCTTTCTTTCTGCCTGGTTTTCATGAAAGTTGGGGAAGTTTTAGCTGTACTGCTCACTGGAAAATGGTACGAAGACTGGCTTAATATCTTAACAAATACTACAGACTACCACTATAGAACATACAACAAAGTTTCACAGATTATTTTTAATAAATATTTGTATGATATATTTATTAAAAATATTCTGTGAAACATTTATTTATTTATTTATTTATTTTATACCACGAATCAATGCAAGTTGTAGAAAATTGTTCCAAAATTTACCAGAATTTTGCTACCATTACAATTTATTTCGGAAAAATAGATAAAAGTAAACCATCTATATAAATAAAAAAAAATATGCTGTTCGTTGCAAGCGTTCGTTCGAGCATAACTTGAGAACGCTTGGACCGATTTGGCAATTTTTTGTTTTAAAATGTTCGAATTAGGTTATAATGACAAGAAAAGTTAAAAATAAAATATCCCGCATATTTCAAATTCGGGAAAAACCGAACGTCCCTTTTTTCTATAGGATTTATGTATGAGTTATTGTTTGCATATGACAACGGCTTTCGGGTCAGCTAGTTTAAAATAAAAACGTTTCAATTTGATGACCTATCACTTTCCGAAAAATTCGAACTCGATAATAGTAACTACTTCTTACTGCGGATTAGAAACACCAAATTAACGTCTCTGGTTTCGATGGCAACACGATATTGGATTTTTCCGTCGAAGTTCGAGCTTTATCCTTAATTCAATATTAAACTTAATGTCTCCTTTGGAACTTGGCACTGCGAAAATATGAAGCAAAATCCTATGTATGCTTTCTACAAAAAAAAAATCTGATGAAACTATGCGAAAATTAATTAAAACGATGTTTTGGCTAGGTGTTTGGAGAACAGTGAGTGAACTTTGGCTGAAACTGAAAGGCAACTATTTAATCATAACCCAAATAATTTCCATTTTGTTGACCTATAATACTAAAATAGCCAATTAACTGCGACGAACTACCAATTGCCGCGGAAGGGCCCTAGAGACCTGGTTATACAGGTTTTTATATAAACCTACCTCAGGCTCCAGTCCCCCACTAAGGTAGCTTCTTGTTCGTGCAATACTGTCAAAGTTTAGCATTAAGACGTAGATATATGCCAGTGACCTTGAGTGGTTAGCTTGCGTGTTCTACTGAGCTCACGCAACGCGTCGTCGTACGTCCAGTCAGTAATAGGTCACGCCCATCCAGGAGCGCTATCCCAAAAAAGTCACATTTTTTTTTAAATTATACATAAAACAAAAGGTATTTTAATAAAACACGTATACTAAAAGATCAATAATTATCTAAATTATCTTTAAAAAGGTGAAGATTTGCGTGATTCTCAATTTTTATCCGCGTTAGACATCATTTTAATAATTAATTTCACTATGTAATATAAACATAATCTAAAATATTCATATATTAAGAAAGCGTACAACGGTCCATTAGCGCCATAATAAAAAATAATATATTGTCTCATGACTGAGAAGGAATTATGAAAAACGGCTCAATAAGGAACCTCGGTACCTAAGTGCGTCTAGAATTTTCTAATACCTCTTATAAAGTTTCATATTGAGACACGAAGCAACAAAATCCGATCTAGAGGAATGTGGACGCTTTTCTTTTTATTATAATGTAAAATCGAGAAACGACGACAAAACTTTTCAGAAAAATCTGGGCTTTAGATAAAAGGTCGATACTTACACGTGCAAGAATTTCATCACATTTCGCCCATGAACTAGACTTTGACGCAAACGGATGACCTCAATCCCCCGGGGGAGTCGGCGAAGTATCTGCGAAGCCGGCAACAGGCACGCTTTGCCCTTTCCGAGACAAGCTTCCGCTGGAACAACGTCATTTGATGCTGGGTTGAACTTGATCGCAGTTTCGCGAATGTCTATACATTTTTTTCTGTGTTGAAAGCTCGCGAGTATTGCACATATTTTAATGGAGGTTACTTCAGGAGACAAAAGAAGAGATTTGTGTGAGGGCTTTTTTTTTTCTCAGTTAGTTGTAGTTATGGGCTGGCAGTTTGAGTAATTTATGCAGTCTACTCAAATGTCCTTTCTTTGGTATTGTTCGTCGAATCGTTGAGCTTCTTAAGATCTGAGTTGAGCTGCACGATTACTGACAAATGCGTGCACTGATCGGACAGGTTGACTCAATCTGTGTGGTTTGTTTCTCAAAATACCATTTCAGACCAATCTACATGGTCTTCACATGATCTCGCAAAGATTTTGTCTGGACTTTAAAAGAGACTATGACCTCTGAGTTTGTTTCGGCCTTTCTTCTGAGAGTAGTCAGATAGGGAACGCCGACCTCATCTAGTTTTTAAAATATGATTGACGTGTAAAAATGTTTTTCCAAACCTACTTACAGAAATAAAATCTAACAGTAAATACTTAATTGAATTACTTAGTTTCTGATTCTAGACTTAATGTTATCGAGTACTATTTCTATGCTATAATTATTATTATGTGGGTCTTAAAAGGCGGCTTTACAGGCAAGCGACTAAAATAGGTAGTACAATTAAAATACCTAATACTATCACAATCTTTACAAAATTAGAAACATCATGTTTTAATCATTTTAATTGACCAAATCGTAGCTTTATCCATTTTCTTATCTGAAATTCAGCGCTATTATTATTGCGGGGAGCTTTATATCCTCAAACCATAAGCGTTAAGCGATTTTCCCTGAAAATTGTTGGAAACCAACAATGAGATGAAAGTGGTAGGTAAGTCATATCATGGTGGTAGTCATAGTTTATTGTTTTCTTCTAACATTAATATTATTCATGGACAGGGCAGGCAATTAAAATGGTGAAATTGTAGTCGTTTGAAGCATTACTTAGTCATGAAATAAATTCTCAGTAGTGGATAATTGTGCGGTTTTCCAACCATAGGTAATTTATTTTGTTATCATTGTTTTGTTTTCACACCTATTTAATTAATGACTGGTTTATACGATTGCAGTGGCTAGATACAGTGACTCAGAATTTCGGACCCAGCCAGTGGGTTCATGTAGACGAGATCGGCAGTAAGTCAGTCGCGTGGTGGGGGAGCTACTGGGACCGAAAGTAGAAGGGTAGGTAGTCAACTGGATTGACTTGAGGGCGCGAAGTCATCATTAGACTGGGTTGAAATTAGTGTTTACACGAGCCCAGTTGCAAGTCAGCGCTGGACTCACTTACTTTACTTTCACATTACTTACTGGGATCGTATAAACCTGCATAAGAACGCGCAGTCTAAACCACTGGGTCTCGACTCGAAGCCTGAAATCGTGTACTAAGGTAGGATTTTTGAAAATTCATCCCCTAGAAGTGTTAAATAGGAGATGAAAGTCCATAATCCCATGGGGCACACGGCTAGTTAAGAATTAAAGTTTGCCTCAAATGCAACCAATGAAAACTAGGATTCAGTCACAAATCTCTCTTATGCTCATAGCTTAGACCGCCCATACCTCTCGTTGGATTTATCGACCCGCTATAAGCATGAATGGCGTTGACGTCACTGGCTGACTGCGGGGTTGCGGGGCGCGCGGGGGTGTTCGCTATGCCAGGGGTGCAGCCTTGAACTTGCTGCATCGATCCTACACCCCTGCACTTGAACCATACCTTACTGAACGGATCCGGGCTCGTTCAAGAACAAGCGAACGTCGTTCGGCGACCGCCATTTGTTTTAAAATGCTTTTCGAATTCTGTTCAGTTTTCCTTGTTTCGGTAATATAAAAAGTTATGGGCAGAGAGAGATGAAATGATTTTTTTTACTGAAAGTAGATCTTTAAGGACTTGTTTAACATCGTAAGTTTTTGGGTTACTTTTTGAAACTGGATGGCGTCGGCATTTCCTAGCTGACTGATCCTTGAGAAGAAATGCCGGAAAATCTAGGAGGCCATGGTTTCTTTTAAAGTCCAAAGATGATTTATTATGTGAGTCTAACAATGCAGGGCCATGTCTGTAAGGGCCTCATGTATAAGGAAGGTAAAAGGAAGCTTTATAATTATAATTTCAGAAAATACGGACGATTTCATTCTTTGTTACTGTTATGGAAATGTGTATTTTCCGACATAGTACCTATGTAGGAAAATGATAATTTTTCCGTTTGTGGTTTGTAACAAAGGCTCTATTTATAACGGCTTATATTTAGACTTGTAAAAGTTTTCAGTAGCAGTTCTTTTGGAGAGTATTTCTATTATTAGGCCTGTGTTCCGAATTGCCTTGTGGTCCATGAAAGTTTAAGTTTAAAAGAATCGTCTTTGTCAAAGGGTAACGGGCAAAAAGACACGCCTTTCGCAAGCATATAATGTTTGAGTCATATGAGTAGGTACACACATAACATCACGCCTGTATTCACCGAGGGGTGAGGCAGAGGTGTACCTACCTATGATACATCCATATTTAGCCAGTTATGTTTTAAATCCTGGGTGGGTGTCATAGTCACTGATTATGGCCATAAGCCATAGCTGTTTGACGACTTCCTTAATGATGAATTTCTGACTGATTGACTATTCCATTAGACTTGTATTACAATACAAGTTTGTAATTCAAATGATATGACATTTTTTGTATTATTATAATTTCTTAATTGTTGTTTTAAATTTGTAGAAATTAAATACGATTTGCATGCCAATGTGAAGATAGAACATGGAGCACTATTATAAAAAAAAGCATCTATGTTTGCAAACGAATGAATGATTTGATTGAATTTGTTTAGTGCAAAAAAGAACAAAGAAAAAGAAAATGAAATCTTTTATACAAAGAAAATCTTCACATGAGTTATTTTGAAACTGTGTCAGCCATTGACCAACATAACAATGATATAATTATATCCCATCTTCGTCATACGTTCGTCATGTATTGCTATTTGTCATGCGCTGACGGCGGACGCATCATGCTGTGGCTTCGTTATGACGAAATTGACGTCACTCGATAAGATACGCCGCCGCGCCGAGGAGGAAAATTGGCTGTAGTTAAGCAGAAAGGACTGAATCCACATTGTGGTCAGAGTTGAGTTGTATATGAGTATACCAAAAAGGTCCTAACGGTTGGTTCTTTCGCTCAGCAAAAAAGATCCGTGACTCTACAAAGAGAAGGTTGATTTTTTAATGTTGGGAACCAACCCACATGTAGTACCATCCGTTAACCGTTAGGACCTCTTTGGTATAAACAACTCATCCCTGACCACAATGTGGGTTGAGTCGTTTCTGCTTAACTACAACTACTAAAAGGCACTTTTGAACGTCAAAAATTGCAAAAATAATTGATTCTAGTTCCCTCTTCCAAAAGGTAGTTATGCCAGGCACTTGGAGAAGAATGGGCAAGAAACTCCTTACTCTCTTTTAAAATGTTAATAATAGTTTGTATATAATTAATAATTATAGGTGAAGACGATGTACCTAGAATAAAAATTACAATGCCACAATTGGTAAAAAGAATGAAAAGTGATGTAATGACAGAAAAAATAATTAATGCGATAGATACATGGTGCTCACATATTTACAAGCATTGTATATGATTTTCTAAAATAATTAACATATAATAAGCCAGTGTGTGAGTTAAAGTATATTAATTACAGAAAATAAAACTAATATCATAAAAATTATAAATTATACAGTTAAATTAGCAACCAATTTGGTTTTGTCTAGACTCTGAATTGTCCTATGGAGCAGGACCAGCATGTTTCCAAGCATTCTTATCTTAGATACATGTGAGTGCAAGTTAAAGTAATAAAGAAAGAAATCAAGACTGCCTCGTTGGGCTTAATGGTCGCAAGCGCTACTGCTGAGCATGAGGTCCCGGTTTCAATTCCCGGTTTGGGCAAAGTCTCTTATTGGGTTTTTCCATTTGGAATTTTTCAGAAGCAGCCCCGAGTTTAGATTTGTGACCGGTTGATGATATTGATGGCAATAAGGTCGCCCACTATTACATGGGACTTAAATATAACTGGCGAAATGTGGGAATACTATTAGGTATGCACTTCTGCCCATCCCTTCGCGGAAATAGGCGTGATGTTATGTAAATCAAGACTTAATCAAGATCAAAAAGCAAGAAAGAATTAAGAGCGATGTCACCGGTCCACTAGCGCGACTCATTTATAACCGTATTATCTCGTGACTGAGAAGGAATTATGAAAAACGGCTCAATCAACTATATCGGTAAGTGTGTCTAGAATTTTCTAATACCTTTTATAAAGTTTCATATTGAGACACGAAGCAACAAAATACGATCTAGAGGAATGTGGCCGTTTTTATTTAGATGGAATTTTATTACAAGATATAATTGTTCTTTTGTGTGATGGCGATCACAGTATGGTGTTAAAAATGCAAAGAGAACGCTGTTGCCCATTCTCTAGTAAGTCCCTTAGTCGCCTTTTACGACACCCACGGGAGGAAATGGGATGTGGGTGAACTTGGCAGAGCATTTCCCAGCAGAGCACGAAAAAATTAGAGTTCTATTCGCATGCGGCAGAGTTCTAGAGTTCCTTATACTTAAAAAAAATAGTTCTGCCGTTTTTGCCTGAAAAAAGTCAAATGAAAATATGCTCTGCTAACTTCCGCTAGCAGATCATTTTTTCCAAAATTTAAATTTTAAAACTGATTTAGGTGCACAACGGTGAGTTCTATAGTTCCTAATACTTTTCCGAAAGAGTTCTGCCGACCTAAATAAATAAAAAAATAAAACAAGAATATTGAATTGTTACTGGAAAAAGATAATCATTTTTATAAAACTGCCATGAATAACGTATTTCTTGGATTTCCGTAGATTCTTCCGGACATAATTAGTAAAACAGACCCCAGAAATAGAAAAATATACTAAATCAAAGCAGAAGTCTCACGGAAATATCAACAGAGCCGTGTGAAAAGATAAGCTAAAAGAAATCGAACTTTCACGCTGTGTTTAAGTTAGTGAGATCAAAACAGAATTTAAGTACGACCAAAGAGCGGGAACTCCTCGGTTTCTGATGCATCTATAATAGAACAATGCGAAAACATGACAAAATAACAGAGAACTCTCACCAAAGTATCAGCAGAGCATGGGTAAAGGTTTGAGTAAGTAGAAATCAAGATTTAATTCAGTGTTTCAGTAAGATGGATCAAAAGAAAAATTGAGTAGCACTGAGGAGCCGGAACTCCTCGTTTTCTGATGCATTTATAACAGAACTATCTAAAAACATTAAAAACTAATCCAGAACTCTCACTCAGATATCAGCAGAGCATGGGTAAAGATTTGAGTTAGAACAAATCGAGATTTTATTCAATGTTTCAACAAGAAGGATCAAAAAAATAAACAAAGTAGACTGAAGAGCGGGAACTCTTCGATTTCTGATGCATGTATAACAGAACTAGCTAATAACATTAAAAACGAACCCAGAACTCTCACTCAGATATCAGCAGAGCATGGGTAAAGATTTAAATTAGATTAAATCAAGATTCAATTCAGTGTTTCAGTAAGTAGGATCAAATAAAATATGTGTTAGACGGAGGAGTGGGAACTCCTGGATTTCTGATGCATGTATAACAGAACTAGCTGAAAACATGAAAAAGTAACCCAGAACTCTCACTCAGATATCAGCAGAGCATGGGTAAAGATTTAAATTAGATTAAATCAAGATTCAATTCAGTGTTTCAGTAAGTAGGATCAAATAAAATATGTGTTAGACGGAGGAGTGGGAACTCCTCAATTTCTGATGCATGTATAACAGAACTAGCTGAAAACATGAAAAAGTAACCCAGAACTCTCACTCAGATATCAGCAGAGCATGGGTAAAGATTTAAATTAGATTAAATCAAGATTCAATTCAGTGTTTCAGTAAGTAGGATCAAATAAAATATGTGTTAGATGGAGGAGTGGGAACTCCTCAATTTCTGATGCATGTATAACAGAACTAGCTGAAAACATGAAAAAGTAACCCAGAACTCTCACTCAGATATCAGCAGAGCATGGCTAAAGGTTTGAGTTAAATTAAATCAAGATTTAATTCAGTGTTTCAGTTAGTAGGATCAAATAAAATATGTGTTAGACGGAGGAGTGGGAACTTCTCGATTTCTGATGCACAAATAACAGAACTAGCTGAAAACATGAAAAAGTAACCCAGAACTCTCACTCAGATATCAGCAGAGCATGGGTAAAGGTTTGAGTTAGATTAAATCAAGATTTAATTCAGTGTTTCAATAAGAAGGATCAAAAAAATAAACAAAGTAGACTGAAGAGCGGGAACTCCTCGATTTCTGATGCATGTATAACAGAACTAGCTGAAAACATGAAAAAGTAACCCAGAACTCTCACTCAGATATCAGCAGAGCATGGCTAAAGGTTTGAGTTAAATTAAATCAAGATTTAATTCAGTGTTTCAGTTAGTAGGATCAAATAAAATATGTGTTAGACGGAGGAGTGGGAACTCCTCGATTTCTGATGCATGTATAACAGAACTAGCTGATAACATGAATAATTAATCCAGAACTCTCACTCAGATATCAGCAGAGCATGGGTAAAGGGTTGAGTTAGATTAAATCAAGATTTAATTCAGTGTTTCAATAAGAAGGATCAAAAAAATAAACAAAGTAGACTGAAGAGCGGGAACTCCTCGATTTCTGATGCACGTATAATAGAACTAGCTGAAAACATGAAAAAGTAACCCAGAACTCTCACTCAGATATCAGCAGAGCATGGGTAAAGATTTAAATTAGATTAAATCAAGATTCAATTCAGTGTTTCAGTAAGTAGGATCAAATAAAATATGTGTTAGACGGAGGCGTGGAAACTCCTCGATTTCTGATGCATGTATAACAGAACTAGCTGAAAACATGAAAAAGTAACCCAGAACTCTCACTCAGATATCAGCAGAGCATGGCTAAAGGTTTGAGTTAAATTAAATCAAGATTTAATTCAGTGTTTAAGTTAGTAGGATCAAATAAAATATGTGTTAGACGGAGGAGTGGGAACTCCTCGATTTCTGATGCACGTATAATAGAACTAGCTGAAAACATGAAAAAGTAACCCAGAACTCTCACTCAGATATCAGCAGAGCATGGCTAAAGGTTTGAGTTAAATTAAATCAAGATTTAATTCAGTGTTTAAGTTAGTAGGATCAAATAAAATATGTGTTAGACGGAGGAGTGGGAACTCCTCGATTTCTGATGCACGTATAATAGAACTAGCTGAAAACATGAAAAAGTAACCCAGAACTTTCACTCAAGTATCAGCAGAGCATGGGTGAAAGTTTAAGAAAGTTGAAATCAAGATTTGATTCAGTGTTTCAGTTAGTAGGACCAAATAAAATATGTGTTAGACGTAGGAGTGAGAACTCTTCGATTTCTGATGCATGTATAACAGATCTAGCTGAAAACATGAAACAGTAAGCCAGAACTCTCACTCAGATATCAGCAGAGCATGGGTAAAGGTTTGAGTTAAATTAAATCAAGATTTAATTCAGTGTTTCAGTTAGTAGGATCAAATAAAATATGTGTTAGACGGAGGAGTGGGAACTCCTCGATTTCTGATGCACGTATAATAGAACTAGCTGAAAACATGAAAAAGTAACCCAGAACTCTCACTCAGATATCAGCAGAGCATGGCTAAAGGTTTGAGTTAAATTAAATCAAGATTTAATTCAGTGTTTCAGTAAGTAGGATCAAATAAAATGTGTTAGACGGAGGAGTGGGAACTCCTCGATTTCTGATGCATGTATAACAGAACTAGCTGAAAACATGAAAAAGTAACCCAGAACTCTCACTCAGATATCAGCAGAGCATGGCTAAAGGTTTGAGTTAATTTAAATCAAGATTTAATTCAGTGTTTCAGTTAGTAGGATCAAATAAAATATGTGTTAGACGGAGGAGTGGGAACTCCTCGATTTCTGATGCATGTATAACAGATCTAGCTGAAAACATGAAACAGTAAGCCAGAACTCTCACTCAGATATCAGCAGAGCATGGGTAAAGGTTTGAGTTAAATGAAATCAAAATTTAATTCAGTGTTTTAGTTAGTAGGATCAAATAAAATATGAGTTAGACGGAGGAGTGGGAACTCCTCGATTTCTGATGCATGTATAACAGAACTAGCTGATAATATGAATAATTAATCCAGAACTTTCACTCAAGTATCAGCAGAGCATGGGTGAAAGTTTAAGAAAGTTGAAATCAAGATTTGATTCAGTGTTTCAGTTAGTAGGACCAAATAAAATATGTGTTAGACGTAGGAGTGAGAACTCCTCGATTTCTGATGCATGTATAACAGAACTAGCTGAAAACATGAAAAAGTAACCCAAAACTCTCACTCAGATATCAGCAGAGCATGGGTAAAGGTTTGAGTTAAATTAAATCAAAATTTAATTCAGTGTTTTAGTTAGTAGGATCAAATAAAATATGAGTTAGACGGAGGAGTGGGAACTCCTCGATTTCTGATGCATGTATAACAGAACTAGCTGATAACATGAATAATTAATCCAGAACTTTCACTCAAGTATCAGCAGAGCATGGGTGAAAGTTTAAGAAAGTTGAAATCAAGATTTGATTCAGTGTTTCAGTTAGTAGGACCAAATAAAATATGTGTTAGACGTAGGAGTGAGAACTCTTCGATTTCTGATGCATGTATAACAGATCTAGCTGAAAACATGAAACAGTAAGCCAGAACTCTCACTCAGATATCAGCAGAGCATGGGTAAAGGTTTGAGTTAAATTAAATCAAGATTTAATTCAGTGTTTCAGTTAGTAGGATCAAATAAAATATGTGTTAGACGTAGGAGTGAGAACTCCTCGATTTCTGATGCATGTATAACAGAACTAGCTGAAAACATGAAAAAGTAACCCAGAACTCTCACTCAGATATCAGCAGAGCATGGGTAAAGGTTTGAGTTAAATTAAATCAAAATTTAATTCAGTGTTTTAGTTAGTAGGATCAAATAAAATATGAGTTAGACGGAGGAGTGGGAACTCCTCGATTTCTGATGCATGTATAACAGAACTAGCTGATAACATGAATAATTAATCCAGAACTTTCACTCAAGTATCAGCAGAGCATGGGTGAAAGTTTAAGAAAGTTGAAATCAAGATTTAATTCAGTGTTTCAGTTAGTAGGACCAAATAAAATATGTGTTAGACGTAGGAGTGAGAACTCCTCGATTTCTGATGCATGTATAACAGATCTAGCTGAAAACATGAAAGAATAAGCCAGAACTCTCACTCAGATATCAGCAGAGCATGGGTAAAGGTTTGAGTTAAATTAAATCAAGATTTAATTCAGTGTTTCAGTTAGTAGGATCAAATAAAATATGTCCTAGACGGAGGAGTGGGAACTCCTCGATTTCTGATGCATGTATAACAGAACTAGCTGAAAACATGAAAAAGTAACCCAGAACTCTCACGCAGATATCAGCAGAGCATGGCTAAAGGTTTGAGTTAAATTAAATCAAGATTTAATTCAGTGTTTCAGTTAGTAGGATCAAAAAAATAAACAAAGTAGACTGAGGAGTGGAAACTCCTCGTTTTCTGATGCATATATAACAGAACTAGCTGAAAACATGAAAAAGTAACCCAGAACTCTCACGCAGATATCAGCAGAGCATGGATGAAATTTTAAGAAAGTTAAAATCAAGATTTAATTCAGTGTTTCAGTAAAATGCAACAAAAAAAAAATTCAGTGTTTCAGTAAGTAGGATCAAAAAAATAAACGAAATAGACTGAGGAGCGGGAACTCCTCGTTTTCTGATGCATGTATAACAGAACTACATGATAACCTGAAAAAGTAACACAGAACTCTCACTCAGATATCAGCAGAGCAAGATTAAATTCAGTGTTTCAGTTAGTAGGATCAAATAAAATATGTGTTAGACGGAGGAGCGGGAACTCCTCGATTTCTGATGCATGTATAACAGAACTAGCTGAAAACATGAAAAAATAACCCAGAACTCTCACTCAGATATCAGCAGAGCATGGGTAAAGGTTTGAGTTAAATTAAATCAAGATTTAATTCAGTGTTTCAGTTAGTAGGATCAAATAAAATATGTGTTAGACGTAGGAGTGAGAACTCCTCGATTTCTGATGCATGTATAACAGAACTAGCTGATAACATGAATAATTAATCCAGAACTTTCACTCAAGTATCAGCAGAGCATGGGTGAAAGTTTAAGAAAGTTGAAATCAAGATTTAATTCAGTGTTTCAGTTAGTAGGACCAAATAAAATATGTGTTAGACGTAGGAGTGAGAACTCCTCGATTTCTGATGCATGTGTAACAGAACTAGCTGAAAACATGAAAAAGTAACCCAGAACTCTCACTCAGATATCAGCAGAGCATGGGTAAAGTTTGAGTTAAATTAAATCAAGATTTAATTCAGTGTTTCAGTTAGTAGGATCAAATAAAATATGTCCTAGACGGAGGAGTGGGAACTCCTCGATTTCTGATGCATGTATAACAGAACTAGCTGAAAACATGAAAAAATAACCCAGAACTCTCACTCAGATATCAGCAGAGCATGGGTAAAGGTTTGAGTTAAATTAAATCAAGATTTAATTCAGTGTTTCAGTTAGTAGGATCAAATAAAATATGTGTTAGACGTAGGAGTGAGAACTCCTCGATTTCTGATGCATGTATAACAGAACTAGCTGAAAACATGAAAAAGTAACCCGGAACTCTCACTCACATATCAGCAGAGCATGGGTAAAGGTTTGAGTTAAATTAAATCAAAATTTAATTCAGTGTTTCAGTTAGTAGGATCAAATAAAATATATGTTAGACGGAGGAGTGGGAACTCCTCGATTTCTGATGCACGTATAACAGAACTAGCTGATAACATGAATAATTAATCCAGAACTTTCACTCAAGTATCAGCAGAGCATGGGTGAAAGTTTAAGAAAGTTGAAATCAAGATTTGATTCAGTGTTTCAGTTAGTAGGACCAAATAAAATATGTGTTTGACGTAGGAGTGAGAACTCCTCGATTTCTGATGCATGTATAACAGAACTAGCTGAAAACATGAAAAAATAACCCAAAACTCTCACTCAGATATCAGCAGAGCATGGGTAAAGGTTTGAGTTAAATTAAATCAAAATTTAATTCAGTGTTTTAGTTAGTAGGATCAAATAAAATATGAGTTAGACGGAGGAGTGGGAACTCCTCGATTTCTGATGCATGTATAACAGAACTAGCTGATAACATGAATAATTAATCCAGAACTTTCACTCAAGTATCAGCAGAGCATGGGTGAAAGTTTAAGAAAGTTGAAATCAAGATTTGATTCAGTGTTTCAGTTAGTAGGACCAAATAAAATATGTGTTAGACGTAGGAGTGAGAACTCTTCGATTTCTGATGCATGTATAACAGATCTAGCTGAAAACATGAAACAGTAAGCCAGAACTCTCACTCAGATATCAGCAGAGCATGGGTAAAGGTTTGAGTTAAATTAAATCAAGATTTAATTCAGTGTTTCAGTTAGTAGGATCAAATAAAATATGTGTTAGACGTAGGAGTGAGAACTCCTCGATTTCTGATGCATGTATAACAGAACTAGCTGAAAACATGAAAAAGTAACCCAGAACTCTCACTCAGATATCAGCAGAGCATGGGTAAAGGTTTGAGTTAAATTAAATCAAAATTTAATTCAGTGTTTTAGTTAGTAGGATCAAATAAAATATGAGTTAGACGGAGGAGTGGGAACTCCTCGATTTCTGATGCATGTATAACAGAACTAGCTGATAACATGAATAATTAATCCAGAACTTTCACTCAAGTATCAGCAGAGCATGGGTGAAAGTTTAAGAAAGTTGAAATCAAGATTTAATTCAGTGTTTCAGTTAGTAGGACCAAATAAAATATGTGTTAGACGTAGGAGTGAGAACTCCTCGATTTCTGATGCATGTATAACAGAACTAGCTGAAAACATGAAAAAGTAACCCAGAACTCTCACTCAGATATCAGCAGAGCATGGGTAAAGGTTTGAGTTAAATTAAATCAAGATTTAATTCAGTGTTTCAGTTAGTAGGATCAAATAAAATATGTCCTAGACGGAGGAGTGGGAACTCCTCGATTTCTGATGCATGTATAACAGAACTAGCTGAAAACATGAAAAAGTAACCCAGAACTCTCACGCAGATATCAGCAGAGCATGGCTAAAGGTTTGAGTTAAATTAAATCAAGATTTAATTCAGTGTTTCAGTTAGTAGGATCAAAAAAATAAACAAAGTAGACTGAGGAGTGGAAACTCCTCGTTTTCTGATGCATATATAACAGAACTAGCTGAAAACATGAAAAAGTAACCCAGAACTCTCACGCAGATATCAGCAGAGCATGGATGAAATTTTAAGAAAGTTAAAATCAAGATTTAATTCAGTGTTTCAGTAAAATGCAACAAAAAAAAAATTCAGTGTTTCAGTAAGTAGGATCAAAAAAATAAACGAAATAGACTGAGGAGCGGGAACTCCTCGTTTTGTGATGCATGTATAACAGAACTACATGATAACCTGAAAAAGTAACACAGAACTCTCACTCAGATATCAGCAGAGCAAGATTAAATTCAGTGTTTCAGTTAGTAGGATCAAATAAAATATGTGTTAGACGGAGGAGCGGGAACTCCTCGATTTCTGATGCATGTATAACAGAACTAGCTGAAAACATGAAAAAGTAACCCAGAACTCTCACTCACATATCAGCAGAGCATGGGTAAAGGTTTGAGTTAAATTAAATCAAGATTTAATTCAGTGTTTCAGTTAGTAGGATCAAATAAAATATGTGTTAGACGTAGGAGTGAGAACTCCTCGATTTCTGATGCATGTATAACAGAACTAGCTGATAACATGAATAATTAATCCAGAACTTTCACTCAAGTATCAGCAGAGCATGGGTGAAAGTTTAAGAAAGTTGAAATCAAGATTTAATTCAGTGTTTCAGTTAGTAGGACCAAATAAAATATGTGTTAGACGTAGGAGTGAGAACTCCTCGATTTCTGATGCATGTATAACAGAACTAGCTGAAAACATGAAAAAGTAACCCAGAACTCTCACTCAGATATCAGCAGAGCATGGGTAAAGTTTGAGTTAAATTAAATCAAGATTTAATTCAGTGTTTCAGTTAGTAGGATCAAATAAAATATGTCCTAGACGGAGGAGTGGGAACTCCTCGATTTCTGATGCATGTATAACAGAACTAGCTGAAAACATGAAAAAATAACCCAGAACTCTCACTCAGATATCAGCAGAGCATGGGTAAAGGTTTGAGTTAAATTAAATCAAGATTTAATTCAGTGTTTCAGTTAGTAGGATCAAAAAAATAAACAAAGTAGACTGAGGAGCGAAAACTTCTCGTTTTCTGATGCAACTGTAAAAGAGCTAGCCGGAACCATGAAAAAGTATCCCAGAACTGTCACTCAGATATCAGCAGAGCATGGATGAAATTTTAAGAAAGTTAAAATCAAGATTTAATTCTGTGTTTAAGTAAAATGCATCAAAAAAAAAATTGAGTAAGACTGAGGAGGGGAACTCCTCGATTTCTGATGCATGTATAACAGAACTAGCTGAAAACATGAAAAAGTAACCCAGAACTCTCACGCAGATATCAGCAGAGCATGGCTAAAGGTTTGAGTTAAATTAAATCAAGATTTAATTCAGTGTTTCAGTTAGTAGGATCAAAAAAATAAACAAAGTAGACTGAGGAGTGGAAACTCCTCGTTTTCTGATGCAACTGTAAAAGAGCTAGCCGGAACCATGAAAAAGTATCCCAGAACTCTCACTCAGATATCAGCAGAGCATGGATGAAATTTTAAGAAAGTTAAAATCAAGATTTAATTCAGTGTTTCAGTAAAATGCATCAAAAAAAAAAATTGAGTAGGACTGAGGAGGGGAACTCCTCGATTTCTGATGCATGTATAACAGAACTAGCTAATAACATTAAAAAGGAACCCAGAACTCTCACTTAGATATCAGCAGAGCATGGGTAAATGTTTGAGTTAGATTAAATCAAGATTTAATTCAGTGTTTCAGTTAGTAGGATCATCCGTCTAAATATATATTTTTTTTTATCCTAATAACTGAGACACTCAATTAAATCTTGATTTAATCTTACTCAAACTTTTACCCATGCTCTGCTGATATCTGAGTGAGAGTTCCGGGTTACTTTTTCAGGTTATCAGCTAGTTCCTTTATACATGCATCAGAAATCGAGGAGTTCCCACTCCTCCGTCTAACAAATATTTTATTTGATCCTTATAACTGAAACACTGAATTAAATCTTGATTTCAACTTTCTTAAACTTTCACCCATGCTCTGCTGATACTTGAGTGAAAGTTCTGGATTAATTATTCATGTTTTCAGCTAGTTCTGTTATACATGCATCAGAAATCGAGGAGTTCCCACTCCTCCGTCTAACACATATTTTATTTGATCCTACTAACTGAAACACTGAATTAAATCTTGATTTAATTTAACTCAAACCTTTACCCATGCTCTGCTGATATATGAGTGAGAGTTCTGGGTTACTTTTTCATGTTTTCAGCTAGTTCTGTTATACATGCATCAGAAATCGAGGAGTTCTCACTCCTACGTCTAACACATATTTTATTTGGTCCTACTAACTGAAACACTGAATCAAATCTTGATTTCAACTTTCTTAAACTTTCACCCATGCTCTGCTGATACTTGAGTGAAAGTTCTGGATTAATTATTCATGTTATCAGCTAGTTCTGTTATACATGCATCAGAAATCGAGGAGTTCTCACTCCTACGTCTAACACATATTTTATTTGATCCTAATAACTGAAACACTGAATTAAATTTTGATTTAATTTAACTCAAACCTTTACCCATGCTCTGCTGATATCTGAGTGAGAGTTCTGGCTTACTGTTTCATGTTTTCAGCTAGATCTGTTATACATGCATCAGAAATCGAGGAGTTCTCACTCCTACGTCTAACACATATTTTATTTGGTCCTACTAACTGAAACACTGAATTAAATCTTGATTTCAACTTTCTTAAACTTTCACCCATGCTCTGCTGATACTTGAGTGAAAGTTCTGGATTAATTATTCATGTTATCAGCTAGTTCTGTTATACATGCATCAGAAATCGAGGAGTTCCCACTCCTCCGTCTAACTCATATTTTATTTGATCCTACTAACTAAAACACTGAATTAAATTTTGATTTAATTTAACTCAAACCTTTACCCATGCTCTGCTGATATCTGAGTGAGAGTTCTGGGTTACTTTTTCATGTTTTCAGCTAGTTCTGTTATACATGCATCAGAAATCGAGGAGTTCTCACTCCTACGTCTAACACATATTTTATTTGGTCCTACTAACTGAAACACTGAATTAAATCTTGATTTCAACTTTCTTAAACTTTCACCCATGCTCTGCTGATACTTGAGTGTAAGTTCTGGATTAATTATTCATGTTATCAGCTAGTTCTGTTATACATGCATCAGAAATCGAGGAGTTCCCACTCCTCCGTCTAACTCATATTTTATTTGATCCTACTAACTAAAACACTGAATTAAATTTTGATTTAATTTAACTCAAACCTTTACCCATGCTCTGCTGATATCTGAGTGAGAGTTCTGGGTTACTTTTTCATGTTTTCAGCTAGTTCTGTTATACATGCATCAGAAATCGAGGAGTTCTCACTCCTACGTCTAACACATATTTTATTTGGTCCTACTAACTGAAACACTGAATTAAATCTTGATTTCAACTTTCTTAAACTTTCACCCATGCTCTGCTGATACTTGAGTGAAAGTTCTGGATTAATTATTCATATTATCAGCTAGTTCTGTTATACGTGCATCAGAAATCGAGGAGTTCCCACTCCTCCGTCTAACTCATATTTTATTTGATCCTACTAACTAAAACACTGAATTAAATTTTGATTTAATTTAACTCAAACTTTTACCCATGCTCTGCTGATATCTGAGTGAGAGTTCTGGCTTACTGTTTCATGTTTTCAGCTAGACCTGTTATACATGCATCAGAAATCGAGGAGTTCTCACTCCTACGTCTAACACATATTTTATTTGATCCTACTAACTGAAACACTGAATTAAATCTTGATTTCAACTTTCTTAAACTTTCACCCATGCTCTGCTGATACTTGAGTGAAAGTTCTGGATTCATTATTCATGTTTTCAGCTAGTTCTGTTATACATGCATCAGAAATCGAGGAGTTCCCACTCCTCCGTCTAACACATATTTTATTTGATCCTACTAACTGAAACACTGAATTAAATCTTGATTTAATTTAACTCAAACCTTTCCCCATGCTCTGCTGATATATGAGTGAGAGTTCTGGGTTACTTTTTCATGTTTTCAGCTAGTTCTGTTATACATGCATCAGAAATCGAGGAGTTCTCACTCCTACGTCTAACACATATTTTATTTGGTCATACTAACTGAAACACTGTATTAAATCTTGATTTCAACTTTCTTAAACTTTCACCCATGCTCTGCTGATACTTGAGTGAAAGTTCTGGATTAATTATTCATATTATCAGCTAGTTCTGTTATACATGCATCAGAAATCGAGGAGTTCCCACTCCTCCGTCTAACTCATATTTTATTTGATCCTACTAACTAAAACACTGAATTAAATTTTGATTTCATTTAACTCAAACCTTTACCCATGCTCTGCTGATATCTGAGTGAGAGTTCTGGCTTACTGTTTCATGTTTTCAGCTAGTTCTGTTATACATGCATCAGAAATCGAGGAGTTCCCACTCCTCCGTCTAACACATATTTTATTTGATCCTACTAACTGAAACACTGAATTAAATCTTGATTTAAATTAACTCAAACCTTTAGCCATGCTCTGCTGATATCTGAGTGAGAGTTCTGGGTTACTTTTTCATGTTTTCTGCTAGTTCTGTTATACATGCATCAGAAATCGAGGAGTTCCCACTCCTCCGTCTAACACATATTTTATTTGATCCTACTTACTGAAACACTGAATTAAATTTGATTTAATTTAACTCAAACCTTTAGCCATGCTCTGCTGATATCTGAGTGAGAGTTCTGGGTTACTTTTTCATGTTTTCAGCTAGTTCTGTTATACATGCATCAGAAATCGAGGAGTTCCCACTCCTCCGTCTAACACATATTTTATTTGATCCTACTAACTTAAACACTGAATTAAATCTTGATTTAATTTAACTCAAACCTTTACCCATGCTCTGCTGATATATGAGTGAGAGTTCTGGGTTACTTTTTCATGTTTTCAGCTAGTTCTGTTATACATGCATCAGAAATCGAGGAGTTCTCACTCCTACGTCTAACACATATTTTATTTGATCCTAATAACTGAAACACTGAATTAAATTTTGATTTAATTTAACTCAAACCTTTACCCATGCTCTGCTGATATCTGAGTGAGAGTTCTGGCTTACTGTTTCATGTTTTCAGCTAGTTCTGTTATACATGCATCAGAAATCGAGGAGTTCCCACTCCTCCGTCTAACACATATTTTATTTGATCCTACTAACTGAAACACTGAATTAAATCTTGATTTAAATTAACTCAAACCTTTAGCCATGCTCTGCTGATATCTGAGTGAGAGTTCTGGGTTACTTTTTCATGTTTTCTGCTAGTTCTGTTATACATGCATCAGAAATCGAGGAGTTCCCACTCCTCCGTCTAACACATATTTTATTTGATCCTACTTACTGAAACACTGAATTAAATTTGATTTAATTTAACTCAAACCTTTAGCCATGCTCTGCTGATATCTGAGTGAGAGTTCTGGGTTACTTTTTCATGTTTTCAGCTAGTTCTGTTATACATGCATCAGAAATCGAGGAGTTCCCACTCCTCCGTCTAACACATATTTTATTTGATCCTACTAACTTAAACACTGAATTAAATCTTGATTTAATTTAACTCAAACCTTTAGCCATGCTCTGCTGATATCTGAGTGAGAGTTCTGGGTTACTTTTTCATGTTTTCAGCTAGTTCTGTTATACATGCATCAGAAATCGAGGAGTTCCCACTCCTCCGTCTAACACATATTTTATTTGATCCTACTAACTAAAACACTGAATTAAATTTTTATTTAATTTAACTCAAACCTTTACCCATGCTCTGCTGATATCTGAGTGAGAGTTCTGGCTTACTCTTTCATGTTTTCAGCTAGATCTGTTATACATGCATCAGAAATCGAGGAGTTCTCACTCCTACGTCTAACACATATTTTATTTGGTCCTACTAACTGAAACACTGAATCAAATCTTGATTTCAACTTTCTTAAACTTTCACCCATGCTCTGCTGATACTTGAGTGAAAGTTCTGGATTAATTATTCATGTTATCAGCTAGTTCTGTTATACATGCATCAGAAATCGAGGAGTTCCCACTCCTCCGTCTAACTCATATTTTATTTGATGCTACTAACTAAATCACTGAATTAAATTTTGATTTAATTTAACTCAAACCTTTACCCATGCTCTGCTGATATCTGAGTGAGAGTTCTGGGTTACTTTTTCATGTTTTCAGCTAGTTCTGTTATACATGCATCAGAAATCGAGGAGTTCTCACTCCTACGTCTAACACATATTTTATTTGATCCTACTAACTGAAACACTGAATTAAATCTTGATTTAATTTAACTCAAACCTTTACCCATGCTCTGCTGATATCTGAGTGAGAGTTCTGGGTTACTTTTTCATGTTTTCAGCTAGTTCTGTTATACGTGCATCAGAAATCGAGGAGTTCTCACTCCTCCGTCTAACACATATTTTATTTGATCCTACTAACTTAAACACTGAATTAAATCTTGATTTAATTTAACTCAAACCTTTAGCCAGGCTCTGCTGATATCTGAGTGAGAGTTCTGGGTTACTTTTTCATGTTTTCAGCTAGTTCTGTTATACATGCATCAGAAATCGAGGAGTTCCCACGCCTCCGTCTAACACATATTTTATTTGATCCTACTAACTGAAACACTGAATTAAATCTTGATTTAAATTAACTCAAACCTTTAGCCATGCTCTGCTGATATCTGAGTGAGAGTTTTGGGTTACTTTTTCATGTTTTCAGCTAGTTCTGTTATACATGCATCAGAAATCGAGGAGTTCCCACTCCTCCGTCTAACACATATTTTATTTGATCCTACTTACTGAAACACTGAATTAAATCTTGATTTAATTTAACTCAAACCTTTAGCCATGCTCTGCTGATATCTGAGTGAGAGTTCTGGGTTACTTTTTCATGTTTTCAGCTAGTTCTGTTATACGTGCATCAGAAATCGAGGAGTTCCCACTCCTCCGTCTAACACATATTTTATTTGATCCTACTAACTTAAACACTGAATTAAATCTTGATTTAATTTAACTCAAACCTTTAGCCATGCTCTGCTGATATCTGAGTGAGAGTTCTGGGTTACTTTTTCATGTTTTCAGCTAGTTCTGTTATACATGCATCAGAAATCGAGGAGTTCCCACGCCTCCGTCTAACACATATTTTATTTGATCCTACTTACTGAAACACTGAATTGAATCTTGATTTAATCTAATTTAAATCTTTACCCATGCTCTGCTGATATCTGAGTGAGAGTTCTGGGTTACTTTTTCATGTTTTCAGCTAGTTCTGTTATACATGCATCAGAAATCGAGGAGTTCCTGCTCTTCAGTCTACTTTGTTTATTTTTTTGATCCTTCTTATTGAAACACTGAATTAAATCTTGATTTAATCTAACTCAAACCTTTACCCATGCTCTGCTGATATCTGAGTGAGAGTTCTGGGTTACTTTTTCATGTTTTCAGCTAGTTCTGTTATTTGTGCATCAGAAATCGAGGAGTTCCCACTCCTCCGTCTAACACATATTTTATTTGATCCTACTAACTGAAACACTGAATTAAATCTTGATTTAATTTAACTCAAACCTTTAGCCATGCTCTGCTGATATCTGAGTGAGAGTTCTGGGTTACTTTTTCATGTTTTCAGCTAGTTCTGTTATACATGCATCAGAAATCGAGGAGTTCCCGCTCTTCAGTCTACTTTGTTTATTTTTTGATCCTTCTTATTGAAACACTGAATTAAATCTTGATTTAATCTAACTCAAACCTTTACCCATGCTCTGCTGATATCTGAGTGAGAGTTCTGGGTTACTTTTTCATGTTTTCAGCTAGTTCTGTTATTTGTGCATCAGAAATCGAGGAGTTCCCACTCCTCCGTCTAACTCATATTTTATTTGATGCTACTAACTAAATCACTGAATTAAATTTTGATTTAATTTAACTCAAACCTTTACCCATGCTCTGCTGATATCTGAGTGAGAGTTCTGGGTTACTTTTTCATGTTTTCAGCTAGTTCTGTTATACATGCATCAGAAATCGAGGAGTTCTCACTCCTCCGTCTAACACATATTTTATTTGATCCTACTTACTGAAACACTGAATTGAATCTTGATTTAATCTAATTTAAATCTTTACCCATGCTCTGCTGATATCTGAGTGAGAGTTCTGGGTTACTTTTTCATGTTTTCAGCTAGTTCTGTTATACATGCATCAGAAATCCAGGAGTTCCCACTCCTCCGTCTAACACATATTTTATTTGATCCTACTAACTGAAACACTGAATTAAATCTTGATTTAATTTAACTCAAACCTTTAGCCATGCTCTGCTGATATCTGAGTGAGAGTTCTGGGTTACTTTATCATGTTTTCAGCTAGTTCTGTTATACATGCATCAGAAATCGAGGAGTTCCCACTCCTCCGTCTAACACATATTTTATTTGATCCTACTTACTGAAACACTGAATTGAATCTTGATTTAATCTAATTTAAATCTTTACCCATGCTCTGCTGATATCTGAGTGAGAGTTCTGGGTTACTTTTTCATGTTTTCAGCTAGTTCTGTTATACATGCATCAGAAATCCAGGAGTTCCCACTCCTCCGTCTAACACATATTTTATTTGATCCTACTTACTGAAACACTGAATTGAATCTTGATTTAATCTAATTTAAATCTTTACCCATGCTCTGCTGATATCTGAGTGAGAGTTCTGGGTTCGTTTTTAATGTTATTAGCTAGTTCTGTTATACATGCATCAGAAATCGAAGAGTTCCCGCTCTTCAGTCTACTTTGTTTATTTTTTTGATCCTTCTTGTTGAAACATTGAATAAAATCTCGATTTGTTCTAACTCAAATCTTTACCCATGCTCTGCTGATATCTGAGTGAGAGTTCTGGATTAGTTTTTAATGTTTTTAGATAGTTCTGTTATAAATGCATCAGAAAACGAGGAGTTCCGGCTCCTCAGTGCTACTCAATTTTTTTTTGATCCATCTTACTGAAACACTGAATTAAATCTTGATTTCTACTTACTCAAACCTTTACCCATGCTCTGCTGATACTTTAGTGAGAGTTCTCTGTTATTTTGTCATGTTTTCGCATTGTTCTGTTATAGATGCATCAGAAACCGAGGAGTTCCCGCTCTTTGGTCGTACTTAAATTCTGTTTTGATCTCACTAACTTAAACACAGCGTGAAAGTTCGATTTCTTTTAGCTTATCTTTTCACACGGCTCTGTTGATATTTCCGTGAGACTTCTGCTTTGATTTAGTATATTTTTCTATTTCTGGGGTCTGTTTTACTTATTATGTCCGGAAGAATCTACGGAAATCCAAGAAATACGTTATTCATGGCAGTTTTATAAAAATGATTATCTTTTTCCAGTAACAATTCAATATTCTTGTTTTATTTTTTTATTTATTTAGGTCGGCAGAACTCTTTCGGAAAAGTATTAGGAACTATAGAACTCACCGTTGTGCACCTAAATCAGTTTTAAAATTTAAATTTTGGAAAAAATGATCTGCTAGCGGAAGTTAGCAGAGCATATTTTCATTTGACTTTTTTCAGGCAAAAACGGCAGAACTATTTTTTTTAAGTATAAGGAACTCTAGAACTCTGCCGCATGCGAATAGAACTCTAATTTTTTCGTGCTCTGCTGGGAAATGCTCTGCCAAGTTCACCCACATGGAAATGGGGTGGTGTTATTCTTTACGTCCAGCACCACACGGAAAATTAGATAATTGGATGCTTGTTGCTTTAAAAACTTAATTCGTAGACGTAGTATCCCATTTTTCTTTCGATTATTGATAGATTACTTCCCAATTCTTTTAATGCACATTATTTACTATTTCGGTAATATTAAGCTCATCCATTATCCTCATAATAATATACGTCTTCATTGCTTCTGCAAAGGCAAAATGATAAAAATATTTGCGTTTTCCTGCTACCATTATTTGAACAATTCAAGGTTTTTATCACAATATGTCATTGAAAAAATGCATGCCTTGTATATGAATTTTGTGTTATCAACTTATAATTTTGTATTCAGATATTTTTGAGATAATTTTGTGACAATTTTGTGACTAAGGCTGGATGTTGTCTTTTAATTAACACCATGTACAACACAAAGGTGTTCTGTGTGTCAGACTGAAGTAGGTGTATACAATAGCCGTATAGGCACTCTCTACAACCGAAACGATTCAATCAAGCTTTGGGCTGAATTCTTTCCTTAATTTTTTTGCAATTTGCAGGTCAGTTTCAGGTTGTATGATTATGTGATTATGATTATGTTATATGATTCGCGACCGTAATAAATCTGTATTTATAGCATTACTAGCTTTTCCCGCGGCTCCGCGCGCGTGGATGTTGGTTATCGCGTAAAAAAGTAGCCTATGTCTTTCTCCATATCCCAGGCTATATCTGTGCCAAATTTCATGACGATCGCTTTAACGGTTTAGGTGTGAAAACGTAACAGACAGACAGAGTTACTTTCACATTTATAATGTTAAGTATGGATAATCATTACATTTTTAAACGCATAGAACGATGCTGTCGACCGCTTCTTTGTCCTTCGTCTATTTTGTTAGGTATCTACATTCAAACAATTACCTACACGTGTAAAAGTATTGCACATGACGTGTAATTGAAAACTGGAATTCTGAAGAAGGAAAATTAGCAAGTCAATTAATTTAAAGAAGTGATTAAATATAATTAAGATGCCATTAGTTATAACTAATGGCATCTTTTCACAATCGAATAATTACTTACCTAACCTATGATAGTTAAATTATTTCCACGAAAATGTCAACAGGTGAATCACGAAGTTTTAATTACAGAATTAAAATAGGTAGTCTGTAAATGACTCATTTAATCGTCTTTACTGTGTGATTTTTTTGATTAATTGATTCATTTATTATCATGACATGTAGATTTTATTTGTCCTTCCTTAATAAGCAGTAGGTAGGTGTGAATAAAACTGTTCCAAGAAAGTAGTTTACTTAATTTGAAAGTAGGTATCAGAAAACCCTAAGATGCATTTTTTTTTGTTTTGTGTATGTAATCTCGCTGGTCAACCTTGTAGGTTGTCGTCTGCTTAACCGGATTTTCCTGTGGGTGCCTCAATAAATTAAGGCCTCCAGTCAGGGCATAAACTACACTAAGCGACTACACACTAAGGGCATCGCCTGTGGGGTACGGACCTCGGCTTAGGGCGTCCCTTTCGGAGGACAGCAAGGGATAGGCTGGATTGGGTTAAGATTATTTAGGGACGAGTTTAAAGCTACAGGCTCAGCGGCGCGGGTTGGCTCGAGCAATGGTCGAGGCGACCGAATTAACACGCGGACGAAGTCGCGGGCAAAAGCTAGTACATTACATTACACACAACAACAAAAAGTACTTAAATTTGAGATCAATCGACAGTCACATGAAAATTAGGTATGCAGATGTTTGTATAATAATATGTAGTACGTAACAAAAAATAAAGCAACGGTAGTACGGTCCTCGGCTTAGGGCGTCGCTGGCGGAGGACAGCAAGGGACGGACTGGATCGTATTTTCATTAATTGAGGACGAATATTTAAAGCTACAGGCTCAGCGGCGCGGTCTGGCTCGAGCAAGCGTCGGGGCGGGGACGGACGGGGACGTCGCGGCGGGCCTCGGCGGCAAGGACGAACGAACGGCGGTCTGTGCTGGTGCTCTACTAAAACTGTGACGTCGACTAAACTTTGTGGCGTCGTCGAGGAGATTTTAGGTGCAGGTCTTGACTGTATAAGCAGAAGCTGGCTGAGAACCTAATGTTGTGAGCTTTCTTGGGGGAAGCTGATATATAAACGTAGGTAGACTATGAGATAAGCAGATGTTTAGTTATCGACTTTGCAGAATGCTCAACCCCTACCCTAGTGCACCAATACATTACACTTACAATAAATTGTCAAAATTCTCTTTACTTAGAATAAGGCCCTACCGCCAATGCTAGTATGAAACAGCATTCGCATTCACACTTAAAAACTTCAAATTTTTCCTCCGTACGGAACGGTTTTCGCACGGCCGCGGCACGCGGTCTGTTGTCATTTAAAAAAATCAAAATATCGAGTTATGCGCGTGCGCCGATAGCGATGCGCACGTCGTGTTTGTCACGTAGGCGAATTGGCGAAGCCCTTCGAGCACGGATATACTACACAGATTTTAGTTGAGATCAATTAAAGAGTGGATGGAAAAGGATCACTGCATCGAAATCGGAAAAGGATAAACATTATGAGTATGCATGTCCTTGAACCAAAAAAATACATATTGGTAGAGATCAATTCAATAAAGATGTTTGTCATTGTGGTTTCAGTGGGATGACAAATTAAGGGTTTGATGGTAAAGAACCGTTATACCTAAAACGTCTTGAGGAAACTGGCATGTACTGGAACCAAATTTAAAGACATGTGACGTCACCAACCGGGGGAAGGCACAAGTCTCAGCAGTGGAAATGATAAATGATTTTGTAGGTTTTTACCGCTTTAACACGTCGATAATATTTTAAAACGAGATGAGGTTAACATTATAGCTAATGCACTGAATTTTTTAGTTACACCAAGTACAACGCAGGACCAGGTTTTCAACTGAAACCAACCTTGTTATAAATATCGTATATACTTACTTTCATATGCATTTAATAAAAAGCTGTTAATTTGAAATTACAAACAGACACTTCTATTTTATTTATTTGTATTAGATATGCAGAAGACAAATGATTCTAGAAAGTTTCAAAAGGAAATTACTGTCAAATATAAATGTCTCTTTAAAACATTTTCCCACGAATTCTGACTCTACATGTTATCAATATTAAGTATCTTTTTTCTTACCTGCAATATCATTGTTTCATTCGATTGTTTGACGTAACATTGTAATGTATTTATCACTGATATCACTTGATATTGAAAGAAATATGCGTGTTGTGAGATAAAGAAAGTTCTGGTTCGAAGTAGTTTTTGTTTCAAAGACATTCGGACACGATAATGTTGACTGATTGGACTGGCTTATGTAAAGGATGTGGGCATTTCTGTTAAAAAGGATGGTTTAGACCAAACGAACAAATCTAGGTTCTCGAGTAACTCTACCAAATTATTTTTGTGTGAGCAGGGATACAGCATTCCTTCGTTGGTCTATCCATACTAAATTGTCATGATTAAGAAGAAAATAAGCCACCGTCGGTCCCTTGCCATCCTCCTCCGACTCTGCCCTAAGCCGAGGTTCGTACCCCACAGGGGGTGCCCTTAGCGCGCAGTACGTTTAGTTTATAAATTTTTACGCCCTGGCTGGAGGCATTAAGTTTCGTTAGGAGCTTAAGGCAACCACAGGAAAGTCCGGGTAAAGAGTCTCAACCTCTCATGGTTAACTCTGAAATGGCCTAGATATAAAAAAAAAAAAATATGCTCTAGTTTTTGTTCTATGTTCGTTTGATCTTAACCCACCCGGGTTTATGTTGGATTTTTTTGTTCCGTATCTGTTGAAATAAATTACTGTACCATGTGACAGGGCTTATTGTAAGGATTTCAGATATTATTTTTTTATAAATACTATTTAAAAAAATAAATAAGTAAAAATATAACTTTAAAAGTTAATGTTCTTAATTAACTTTTAGAGTTAATTAGGAACATAGATGACAATTTGCCTTTGCCCCCCCCCCCTCCTATCTCCGAAACTACTGACCTGAATACCTAGTTCTTTAATTACTTACAAAAAAATAAAAAATAAAAGAAGTCGTAGATTTAATCAAAGTGATACAGAACAGCTAGCACAGGTTTTGGTTACATGTTGCATAAAGTTATGTGGTCACTTTTTTGTGTTACATGTTGACGAAAGTTTGGTTATGTATAAGTAAACATTTTTTTCAGGGTACCTATCTGCCAAATTGCCAATGTTTCATTTATTTATTTAATACTTTAAGCACACAAAATGTACAGAGATGATTGTATTACATATTGTTTTTTTTGTCTAGAGAGGCATAGAAGAAAAACCTCAAGGTTATTTGCTGAATATGAAAATTCATGATTTCTCTGTTGGTAAGTATATTTAGTACCTACTGCAAATCAGCCTCAAACCACAATCGCATGCGTGCTCCGATATCATGGGATTAGCAACTCTTGCGCAAGTGTGGGAGCGGCCATATCTCCCTTATCTGATAAGCACAGCTGGTATCGGGACACGTGACTAGAGTTGATGTTTAGACGAAGTTCCAAGAGCCTTGCCTACTGGTTAAACAACCGTATCTATGTAAAAGGAATGAACATTAACGAAGCTAGACACCTGTAGTCCAAGTTTAACTTAGTTTGGAAGCCAGGAGTTCCACAAACATGTACAATATTAATGTCAATACCTAAGCGATTTTTTTTTAAGAGTTTATAGGTGTGTAAGGTATATATTCAGCGTTCTCTATGTTTTTTAACACCATAATGCGATCGCCAACCCGCCTGCCAAGCGTGGCGATTATGACAAACCCCCCCAATTGGGGGAGGCCTATGTTCAGCAGTGGGACGTCTTTCGGCTGAAATGATGATGATGATGATTTGAAATACAAAATACAGTATTTTAACACATTTTATTTAAAATACAAATTACTAAATATATTCAGAGCCTTTTCATGTAATAAATTATTGTAAGTGCCCCAATGTAAGAACTATACTCCCCCTTTGGGAGAGGCCTATGTCCAGCTGTGGACGTCTTTCGGCTGAAATGATGATGATGAAAGTAGGTATAATGGACATAGCTATGATACTTAAAGGCTCCTACAAACAGGCGCGACACGCGACGCGATACAAAGACACCGCTCGTCGCGCTACATGCGGTGTCTTTGTATCGCGTCGCGTTTCGCGACACAAAGGCACCGCTTGTTTTTTTTTGTTGGAGCCTTAACACTTAAAAGCTTCGGGCGCGAAGCGTTCTGTAATTTCTGCCTACAATCATGTGAAAAAGGCGACTTTATGTTCATAATGTAGTATTATGTAGTTTACTGTTACTCGAGAGAAGACTTGAGTTCCAAGGTTTTTTTTTTGTTTTTTGTTTTTATTAGTGGTAGTTAATGTGAATTTGAATGATTGTGCCTGATTCTTGTTTAAAAGCGGTTTAAAGGGACTTAAGACATACTTGCTGGCGGCATGTGGGATGTACTAACCACTGTTTCCAAAGGATCCTGGCAGAACCAACCAATCGAATAGTAAAATAGTAGAAATATTTAAAGAATCAATTAATATTTGTAAGGCAACCTGTAGATTCTAAATAATGTGTTATCTCTCTTTTCTATTTATTATGTTCTGTATTTTATTACGTTTAGTCATTTAAGATATTGTTGATATATTAAAAGATATACGCTAACGGTGCAAATTGCCAGTCACTGGTATTACATATAATCCCGTTGATATTGGTTTACTCACATGGCACGCGAAATTAACGTGATATCCAAAGATAATCTATTTTTTAAGTATTTAAGTCTTAAGAGTGTGTAGTCTGAAAGTTGGCAACTTCGCAAATAGCTATCAAATAATTCGCTATTTTGATTAATCTATACAAATAAATACAATTGAAGTGTCTGTTTGTAATGTCCAAATTACAACTTTTTACTAAATGCAAATGGAAGTATACACGGTACTTAGACCAATTTTTTTTTTTTAAATTTTTGTCTGTCTGTCTCTCTGTTTGTTCCGGCTAATCTCCTAAACGGCTGGACCGATTTTGACGGGACTTACACTGGCAAATAGGTAATGTTATAAGGAGTATCTAAGGTTAATTTTATTTAAAAAAAAGCCACGCAACTGCTAGTTTAGCAATAAAATGAAAAATATCGGTCTGTAGAGCACACTGAATATTTAGTTTTACACTTAAAACTGTTACAACTGAACACTTTATTCAGTATTATTATTGCAATTCGTTATCAATCTTTGAGTGCCCTACAGATCGATATTTCACGATTTCCTTGGTTATATTGACTAATTTAATTAAAACAACGACATATTCAAAGAAAAGAAGAGAAAGAAAGAAAATACGTTTATTTGCGGTAAACATGACGCAAAAAAAAAACATAAACACAAAAGAAATAAGAAAATTATTGGAGATAACGCGTCACATCATCATTATGCTGCGACCCTATGCAAGACAGAGCTCCAGCTCTTTGCAAATTTAATGTCAACTTTCAGAGTGTAAGTGAAAGAAAAGAAGAAAGAAAGAAAGAAAGAAAAAACCTTTATTTGCGGTAAACACGACGCAGAAATAAAGAACACAAAAACAAAAAAAACTAGTTGTGGGAAATATGCGTCACATCCACGTAAAACGGCCCCCTCTTCAAAAATAAACTTTCTTATTTGACCCTTTTTGGATCATATCGGCGAGGCTTTTAATGGTGATTTTCCTATCCAAGCGAGGTTATGATTCATATCCTTATATCCCGTACTGATAAAAATGTGTTAATGGAAAAAACCTGCAATAAAAAACTTAAAAGTTTGCGAAATAATGTTAAAATTTGTCACAACTTACAGAGGAAAAATCAAGGTAGTGATGCAACATTTCTACGTAAAAATGAAGATGATTAGGACAGTCGGTGTGAATGGGAAAAAACTGGGAAACAATTCAACGTTGTATGAATATAGTTAGATACCAATATCACCTCTGCTGTCCTTACAGATGTTTACTTCATTTTACCGCGGAAAATACGATCTTATTATTAATAAAAACATAACCACTTCAAAACAAGATTTCTGGGCCTCAAGTCTGGTATTACAATAGTGTCAGAATGGTCTCTTCATTGTGAGTTTTTGATAGATTTGCTATACAAACACTGTCAAATACTCACAATGGCGAGACCATTCTGACACTATTGTAATAGCAGACTTGAGGCCCTGTAGTTTGAACTAATTTCTCATAGCAAAGGTACACGTTAGTTATAACATGTGAGGATCAGCCAAGATGGCGACACCAAGTGTCGGAAGTAGGAACTAACATATTATTCTAAACTAGCACAAGTTCATAACTAACAAAAAAAAAAAAATAACATATTATAAGATTAAAAACTACGTTGAAGACAAGGAAGTTTGGCATTAATTCCTTCTGCACATGTGGCTTCCCTTGTACCTCATCAACGGCATAACTATGTAAATGTCTGTTAACTGCTCCCAAATAACGATGTTTATTTTTTTAAATTTTATTTAGATATTTCCTTAATCTTTTCATTATTTGACATTATATATATTTATTACCTTCAAATCTAATTCAAACTCTTTGTGGACGTGATATTAATTCAGATTGCTTTTCTATTTTGTGAATTTGAGAACGTTGTAGGCCGTAGATTTGTTCGCCTTTTAATTTAAAGGCCTGCACTGTCCTCCCATACCTATTAACACTATAATATTTTTGAAAGAATAACCGTGGAGTTTCTTTCCGGCTCTTCTCCATTGGAAACAACCAATTGGAACCGTGCACCTAGCTTCGGACGTTTCATAAGTGCCCATGTAGGTTTATGTGAAATAAAATATTTTGATTTTTGATCGACTGGTAAACTCGCATACAGCAAAGTATCAATATGAAATTTAATTCAATAATATCTACATAGATATTATTATAAGTAGGTGCTTAATTCCACAATCTGACCGTTCCCACATAACTTAGCGCTATCTACATAAACATTAACAGGGCGTTTCCCTTGATAAGGACTATTCATAACAATCGCATGTAATCGGTCGCGGCCGTGGAAATCAAACGAGAGACACGCGTTTGTCACGCAGACCACGATATGTGTCACGAATCACGATATCAGGCCACATCCTGGTGAGGGTTATCTTTGTATCCAGGGGGTGGTAACCTGAGCATTTCTTGGGCATGCAGCGTGATGAAGATCACGGAGTGGAGACTGGAGTCACCACAGATAACGCAACGCATCATGAGCTTAACTTTATCCTAACTATGTTGGGATCGGCTTCCAGTTTAACCGAAAGCGAATGAATGGATTAAAAAAAAATGTTATTTATCTCCACAAATTACATTCTTGGACTAGTTATACACATTAAGTTGACAGGTATTTAGACAACATTTTGTAATTTGTGGGAGATCTGGAGTCTAAACTAAGTCTAGGCATGTATTTTAGAACTCTAGGACCCCCGTTATACATGTAGTCTGTGGGTCAATTACACACAGAGGGCATATAGCGCCCGGCGCGTACAATACAATAATGCTTTCAGGGTGTTGATGGGGCTACCGCGCTACTGCAGTGCTTCCGGCATGTTCGCAAAAGCGAGATGGCTTTCAAGCCATCATGCGCAAGCGTTGCGCTTCCATTCCCAGCCCCAACAACATCCTGAAAACCATAGCTGATAGGTGGGACAGCCCCATACTGGGACATTGGATACGCCTACATGCCACTGTGGCGTAGTAATTAGTAGTGTGTTGTTTTTCTGGTAGATGTAAGTACTAACACTAGTTTCTAAGTTGTGTGTATACTAACCAAGTGTTCTATATTTATGGGTTCGAAAAAAAAGATTTTATTTATTTATTTGTATCACATAGTAGAGGTTGTTAACATGGTACCATTGCGAGTGATTGATGGAATGAATGAATGAATGAATGCCAGTATTTTACATGCACCGACTGTCGATCTGATCTCCACCACCCAGTTACTGGGTAATACGACATGCCTTGGTAAGACTTATTGTCAGACTTTTGGGGTTCTGACTACCCGTAACGATGTCGACTGTTAAATTGAAATAAGACATATTTAGCACAAAATATCACAACTATATTCCTCGAACAGGATGGGGGAGGTTGTATTACACCCATATTTCAATATGGTTATGTTTAAGTCCCATGTAATAAGAGGCGAGCCTATTGCCACCAACCAGGCAAGAATCAAGACTCCATGCTGCGACTGAGAAAAAATAAGAAAAGAAAGAAACAAGGTCTCTGATAATCAAACCACCATTACGGATGAAACCGCAACTGGGACTAATGCTACTAACCCACCAGATCACATGGCATCACCCAAAAGCGTGACCTAATAGAACATTCTCACTTCATTATACGCTGGTACTTTTTATCACTTCTGGTGGCACTTGAAGCTATCTGAACGGGGGTAAAAGTCACATTACGTAAACAAGTTCCAATAGTTTTCCATCACGCAGAGAACGCATGCAAATAATCTTACATATCTTTTATATTAAGTGTAATATATCCGTTTGACAACATAAGTCACGTGGGGGCCTGATAAGATAGCTGATAACGCATCGATACATTGATTATTGTTAGATAATAATGTGGTTCAATATGGATTACATTGTTCTTTGTTTTGTTGATTATTTAGGTGGTATCTTGAAGAAACTTTTTTTGGAAATATGATTCAGATGGTAACGTTTTTGGGATGGTAACATTCTATTTGAATGAGTTTTTTTTAATCAATTTACGTGATACTTGTGATCTTTGTTTGAAGTGAAATTTTGTAAGTGTCTTTCAACCGGTGTTGAGGAAAAACAGGATGGTTTTATGACGTATTTTACTTGACTACAGTTAAGCCAAAAGTAGGGTTAGGAAACGATCGCTAGGTATGGCGGGCTGATACCAGTCGGGGGTACAGCGAATGTATAAGTATTTCCCGGGCCCCCGAATCATGGTACTAGAAGGAACAGTGTGGGTTTAATTGGTAGGAGTCCGACAAAACCCTCCGTTCTTCTCAGATGGAAGGTATCCATCAGGATTTCCCAAAAAATAATAATAATACTGGGCAGTCTTTGGGGACTGCCGTAAACAGTAAGTAACTAAAGCGTTCGGTGACGATGACGCGAGTTCCATGATTTTTGTTCCCTAAAAAGTATACATATATACATAGTATACATATAGCTCATGGAAAGCGTTCGGTGACGATGACGCGAGTTCCATGATTTTTGTTCCCTAAAAAGTATACATATATACACAGTATACATATAGCTCATGGAAAGCGTTCGGTGACGATGACGCCAGTTCCATGATTTTTGTTCCCCAAAAGTATACATACATATATACACAGTATACATATAGCTCTTGGAAAGTGTTCGGTGACGATGACGCGAGTTCCATGATTTTTGTTCCCCAAAAAGTATACATACATATATACACAGTATACATATAGCTCATGGAAAGCGTTCGGTGACGATGACGCGAGTTCCATGATTTTTGTTCCCCAAAAAGTATACATACATATATACACAGTATACATATAGCTCATGGAAAGCGTTCGGTGACGATGACGCGAGTTCCATGATTGTTGTTCACCCAAAAAGTGCTCAACGCGCCTTAAGAAGTTTTAACTTAAAAAAAAAAGGATAGGGAAAGATTTTACTATAGCACTTGTGTGAAAGTTATGAGCAGTAATGGCCTGGTAGTAGCAGTACCGACTTACGTATCGTAGGTGAAGGTTCGAACCCAGGCAGGCATTTTCTGTAATTTATTTCGTCGCCACTGCTCTCAAAACGGTGAAGAAAAACCAACCTGCAGAGGCCCAGCTCTTAGTGCATTATGGCCCACTCCCTCTCACAGAGAGGAGGCCTGTGTCCCAACAGTGGAAAAATTATATGCTGCATTGCATGCTATGTTATGTTTTAAGTATTTGAAGAAACTTCTGTCTTGCATTTTCAAAAAAGTCACAAACTACCTAATGGTTGCGCCATTTAAGGGTTTTCAATTCAATATGCGGCATGGTTGGCGCAGTGGTTAAGCGATTGACTATTGCGCTGCGTGCCGCGGGTTCGATTCCCGCACGGAAAAAATATTTGTATGACATACAAGTAGTTGTTCCGGGTACCTGGCTGTTTGTGGATGGAAGTTGTAATGTTGGTAAACGCACCCGGAATACAGGAGAAATTCCTAGTGTGGCCCCAACGATAAAAAAAAAAAATTGGGTGTTTCTTGCTTTTTAGGGATCTGTAGTCAGCAAGGAACCCTTATAGTTTCGCCATGTCCGTCTGTCTGTCTGTCCGCGGCTTAGCTCAGAGACTCTTAGTACTAGAAAGCTGTCATTTGGCATGGGTTTACATATTAATCTCGCCGATAAAGTGGAAAACAAAAATATTAAAAAAAAATGAGGGGAATCTTGCACGTAAAGTGGGGATGATATTTTTTTTATCGTCTATCACTTGGTGTGGGGTATCGTTGGATAGGCCGTTTAACAATATTGCAAGTCTGTGAAAGACATTTTTCGATTCAGGGATCCGTTTGTGTAATATTAAGCTTTAAAGTGCTAATTTTTGTGGAGTTGCCTGCCAGCTAAATGATTGTTTTAGGATGTGTGAAAAAATTCACGGCAGTAGTATGTAACGAAGTTAAGGCGAGGTTCTTCGAGCGAATATTTTTGTTCTAGAGGTGGCAGCTGGGCGCGAGTAAATTGTGCCGTGAATTTCGTTAATTTAAGGTTGAAAAAAAAAAGCGTGCCAAGCGTGGCGATAGTGGCAAACCCCCCCCCACTTGGGGGAGGCTTATGTCCAGCAGTGAACGTCTTTCGGCTGAAATGATCATGAAGATTGAAAATTATATGTTTTACGACATTGACAATGTTAAACCCGGCGAACATTACGTCATCATAAACGTTTATTTTGATGTGATTTTCAATACATAATGTGGTATGATATTGAAATAAAAATGATTTTAATCTACAAAATAAGGGTATGTTTGGATTTTTTTCTATCGAGCGAACTTTATCCAATTATGTAACGAGTACCCGACGTACCTACAAAAAGGTCTCAAAAGCTACATATAATTTTTTATGTGTTTAATCATTACCGTTTCTAAATAAAATGACATTACAATTACATTTCCTAGGGGTTAACTTGAAGAACCTCGCCTTAAAAGGAAAACTATCACAGTTAAGTAGGCTTTAGAAGATAACGAGTAATAGTCAACCAACTTACATTTGTAGTTGGAATGTATGGAAGAACGTGTATTTCAACTACAATGTTATGTTTGTTCTTGGGATAAATTCATCCTAACTACGGAAGCCTTTAGTGTTCGTCCACACTGCCGGCCTAGCGCGGTTGCGACGACGGGCGCGAAATATCAAACATATGAAACCGCCGCTTGCGTCCATAGTGTAGTGACTAAGGGCGCCTAGCGCGACGGGATCGGGCGAGATAGCGCGCGTAGTTATCAAACGTTCCTATCCGCGCGTTATGGCCACACTACGGGCCTAGTCCGCAAGCGACCTAATGCGCGGTTGACGGGGGTATCAAACCAGTTCGGTCTTATCGCTCGGCGTACAAGCGTAAGTTTTTTTTTTTGTCAAATGTCGATAAATACTGAAGTGTTTATAAGTGTGGTTCAATCTAAACCAGCTATATGACAAAGTAAACATCCTCACCACAGTAATCGCATAATAATAAGAAAATTATGGAGCGAAACCAAAGAACAATTTCCTGATCGGACTATCTAATAAAAATACCAAATCCTCGTCCATAGTTTGCAACCCCTAAAATACGTCGAACCGCTACAAGAGCTCGCGCGTCACTGTGGCTACCGCACGCCTCCGCCGCCGCGCCCGCCACAGGCCCCAGTCACCGCGCGTTCAGTGTGGACGCACACTAACACTTGGCCGGTTTTTCCCTTCTGTTGTTGTCTTTCATCGCTTAATATAATTTTGAATGATGCTGAAGCGTGATGCTTTTTATCACATGACTGAATGATATAACTTTGTCACAGTATGCAAACAACGTCCTGCAGTATGTACATTAATGATAAAGCTATAATAAAATTATACTCCTTATCAAGGCCACGTACTTCCTGCGTGATTTGGAGAAAACTAGAAGATATTGATAACGTTAATTAGCTGTATAGCCGTGTTTACAATGATTTTATTACTTGTAGGGTTTTCCGAGTTGAATGAATATATTGATTAACTGTCGTGATGCCGCAGTGGAAAAGGCCCCGCCTCGCATACACGAGGTTGTGAGTTCAAATCCGGGCAAGTACCAATGTGACTTTTTCAATTCATAATTATGTACTTACTTTCTGAATTTATTTTGGACATTACTGACATTGGTGAAGGAACCATCGAAAGGAAACCAGGACTAATCTATACTATATTAATATTATAAAGCTGAAGAGTTTGTTTGTTTGTTTGTTAGGTTGAACGCGCTAATCTCAGGAACTACTGGTTCGAATTGAAAAAAAAAATGTTTTGGATAGCCTAATTCTTTAGGTAAGTTATTATAACTTACCTAAAGAATTAGGCTATCCAAAACATTTTTTTTTTCAATTAAATAGCCTATAATAGGCTATTTAACATCACGCTACGACCGAAAAATGGAAACGATGTAATTACGCGGGCGGGCGATGCGATGCGACGGGGTGGGTTGTGGCCGAAATTTAACGTTTATAGTTAACTAGCTGACCCGATAGACTTCGTTCTGTAAATAAACTCCACTACTCTACCCTAACGGTAGGGTAGAGTAGTGGAGTTTATATTATATTTCCTTTGCGCATAGACAAACTGCCACAGTCAAATAGCTTTTAATAGGGATAGGGGCTTTTTTTTAATAGGGTAGGGTAGGGTAGGTAGGTAGGTAGGATAGGTACGGACCTACCCTATCAAGCTACCTACCCTACCCTACCCTACCTAGCCTACCTACCTAAAACAATTATTAGCGAAATCGGTCCAGCCGTTCACAAATGGTTGTTTTTTTTCCATATTTTCTAACCGTTTAAACCTTCCCTGGACTACGACAAACATTTCAAAAACAAAATCAGCTAAATCGGCCCAGCCGTTCTCGAGTTTTAGCGAGACAAACGAACAGCAATTGATTTTTATATATATAGATACCTAGATATAAGTCTGCAATCGCCAATCCATCTTGAGCAAGCGTGGTGATCAATACCTTCTGCGTTTGCGTACCTACCATATAATAGACTGTAGATTTGCTGACGATTTTCTATTTTGTTAAGTACCTGGTACTTGTTGAGAGACCTTCCTCTTTTACCTATTAACGCTGTTATTTGAAAATATTGTATTGTTTTTAAAAGAGTAACGTGGAGTTTCTTGCCGGCTCTTCTCCATAGGAAACGACCAATTGAAACCGTGCATCTAGCTTCTGATGTTTAATAAGTGCCCATGTAGGTTTATGTGAAATAAAATATTTTGTTTCGATTTGATTTGGTTTGATTAACTCCTTGAAATTAATAACAAATAAACAACAATTAAAAAAAAAATATAAACATTGATTCAAATATACTACCATTCCTGGTGTAGAAAAATTAATTAAGCTAAGTGCATGCAAATCGTAGACATTACAGTAAAAGTTATATTAAATTAGTAAAATTGATTTGAATTCATATTTTTAATTTGATACTATTAATATTGATTCAGTATTAATTGAATAGGATTATTTGCAATGTCAAAATATTAATTACTAGCTTCTGCCCGCGACTTCGTCCGCGTGAAAGTTCGACCCACCCATAGCGTCGCATCCCGTCGCTTAGCGTTCTTTTTGACTTTTGTTTTTTTTTTTTTTTTTTTGATGTGGGTAGTCATCAAATAACCCCTCCCGCTCTGGGTGGAGCGGAAGCGAGTGTCAGACTCTTACTGACTAAAACCCACCCGTGTTCCTTCCTTGGCCCTTTATGTTCCGGGGCAGCGGTACCCCTTTCAAACAATCCCGCTGTCCGGTAAAATTATGATATCTCCTAAGATGTTGATTGGAATCAAGTGATGTCAAGGACAATTTTGTTTACATTTAAATACTTGTGATTAATAAAATATTTATTTAGTATTTTGTTGATAAAACTCCTTCGCAAATAATGCATTAATTTCGAACAAATTTGATTACCATAAAAAAAGGTTATAGTGAGTCAATCTTAAAAGATAGACATATGCTGTCCCAGACTTTTTTTTGAACTTTTAAAGAGGAACAATTCCATCACACATGATATTTGCGTAACTTAAACCGTTTACGCAGCGCACGCAACGGAAGCTCTCAAAAAGGACATTTTTTTCCCGTTTTTGCAACATTTTTCATTTATGCTCCGCTCCTATTGGTCGTAGCGTGATGTTATATAGCCTATAATATTCCTCAATGAATGGACTATCCAACACAAAAATAATTTTTCAATTTCAACCAGTAGTTCCTGAGATTAGCGCGTTCAAACAAACAAACAAACAAACTCTTCAGCTTTATAATATTAGTATAGATTATGTCAAAAATAAAACACATAACATGTCAAAAAAAAAGTAAGTTAAGTACTAGGACTACAGGATTGTCAGTAATTATAAGCGGCTTGCTGCGGTCAGTCCAAAAATGGACAATCGGGCATGAAATTCAAAGAAACAAGGTGACTACTAAATGTTTTGTAGTAGGTAAATAACGCTTCACCAATAACAATAACAACAACCTTTTAAAGTTAATTAGTCAACTAGCACCAATGACGTCACTTCGATCAACCACGCTACCAGGGTATCTAACAATAAGATTTGTAGCGGTAACTTGTAGACATTGTAGAGGAGAGAGATTCTCTCAAGTGCTACGATGTGCTACGAAGCGTAGCGACTACGCCATTGGGTGGCGCTACGAAACACAAAAAATAAATACAAAAAAAATTGGTGGTGGATATTTAGATTACCTATATTATATTATTAATATCTGGGACATTTCCTTACCAACAGCCTTGAGGACGATGTAGACATTGAGAGGGAGCGTAGAGCTCTAGCGTTCAGAGGGAACATGCTGGCCCGCAGATTCTCCCGTTGCTCTGAACAAGTTAAGATTACACTTTTTAAGGCATATTGTCAGAGTTTTTACACTGGAAGTTTGTGGGTCTGTCACACCTAAAGATCGCTGGATGTCCTGCGCATCCAGTATAATAATATCTTCAGGGTGATGTTGGGGCTGCCACGTTTTTGTAGTGCATCGGGGATGTTCGCGTTGTTTCGCAATGATTTATTTATTTATTAATTTATAGTGAATTAAAACGGTGCATCAATTACATTATTTAACATACGAGTAGAAACATAACAAATATTATCCAATAAAACGCGCGCAATCGTTGCCTGTGTTTAAAAGACTCGTGAAGGAACATTACTTGTCGTTGTAATTTTGTTCTCGTTGTTACCTGTGATAATCTATACACTTCATTTATTTTCTTTGCTTATATAGTTAGTATGTATTTATCTATATACCTATTATATAGCATATATCTGTGTATCTATTATAGGATTTTGTACTGTTATACTTTTTATTTGCACCAATGACAACCTCATTTTATGTCCAGAAATTCACTATCCCCATATCAAGGTTGCATGGAAGAGATCGCAGTATGCGATAAGGCCGCCCATTGTATATTTTATAGTGTATAAGTTTTCCTTTTCTTTTGTAATGTGTAATCTGATGTACAATAAAGTGTAAATAAATAAATAATATTGTCAATTTTTGTATATAATTTAATTAAAACTAACATGGACCAGTATACTCATTTTCATGCTTTCTCTCGCAGAACACCAGGCATATACGCATAATTTTACTCCATTTATCTGCAAACACATCACATTCAGGATTGGCAGTCAGAAGGGCATTGAGCATCTTCAAAGTATGACACACTAGGGATTGAGCTCTGGCGACAGTTTTGGTTGACGGTTGCGCAAACAAATTGTGCCGGCGACTCGGACGGTGTCCGATGTATTTGTCGGGCACAAATAGTCGACAGAAGAGGCCATGGAGCTTTGGGCAGTCTATACGCCCCCGTACGGTCTTACAGGCTACCGTGAGCTGATCAAAGTCTCTTCTCACCTCCAATGAGTTAGAGCCCAACATCCTTTAAAGATAGTTGGTAGGGTAAAAATAGGGAAAGCAGTATAACCTTTGGAAGAGGTATCTTAGGAAGGTTTTCTGGACCTTTTCGAGTATCAGTGTTTGGGTTTGGCTGATGACTTTCATGCCATCATTTGCAAGAGGACGGTATCCCCGATCTGCAGAATGCGTGATAGCCGCAACGAAATCCTGAAGACTTGTAGTTGATAGGATATCAACCCCGCTTTGGAGGTCCTTTGTGAATTCAGTCATCTGATCTTAACATCCATTTTATTTTATTTTTATTGTAATTATGTTAAAATAGATCATGATATCTGAAATAAAATATTTTTATTTGTTTTTTATTTATTACTCTTACACAAAAACACAAAATCTAGGCCACAAAGTACTCATTGACGTCACAAAAGAGTTCAGTTCAGCTATTACTCCTAATACACCTACCTGTAGGGTTAGTCACCCCGTCCGACCGGTCATAAGCTCCCCCATTGATGTTAATTTGGGCGTACACTATTTATAGTCTTCGTCACACAAGACTTATTTATAGTCAGGTTCTATTTTTCTGGTTCAAGCACGTTTAGTTACGGTTTGCGTATGCGTGGACTATTTTTGGGGTAAAATCGGGTCAGTGTACCAGGGAATTTGTATTACGATGCTTAAGCGTGGGTGTGAAGAAATTGGCTTGAGTGTAACCTTTGAAAAAAATATTGGAGAGATATTTTGTGATCGTTTTTTTATGTAACTGGGTCGTGTTTCATAATTTTTGTATTACCACTAAATTTGGGTCTTAACCCTTCATATCGGAACGTAGATCTACGCGAGACACAATGGGTTTTTTATTGTGTCTCTAATTACGACATACGAGAGGTTAAGTTGAATCTGAACTTGCAGTTATCTTAAGAGCTAGCGCGAACGACTGAATTTTGTCACCGTGACTGTTTTGTCACTCCTGTCCGGTCTGTGGATATTTATGGAGATGCGCGCAAGTTATGACGTGACAAGCTCGTGACACTTTCACCCTCCGGACACGCGAACAAGCTCGTGACAAAACTGTCCCGCGCCTCGCGCCGCCGCGCCGCCGCGCTACCGTCGCTAAAATTTCATACAAAATAATAGACCTATAGCTGTATAATATGACGTAGTTTCCATGTATGTTTTGATACTAGAAAAATTTAAGTGAGTCCAATACGACACTGGAACACGTGGCTTCTTAGTAATGTACGCAAATTTACACGGGTTTATCTGGCTGTGACGTCAGTGGAAGTGTTAAATGTGATTTATATCCCTCAGATCCTTAAATAAGATATTATAATTATCCCTTTTTATTTTCAGAATCTTATAAAAAAAAAATAGGTTTCCCATGGATTCAAAAAGCTAGTAAGCGCGGTCACTATCGGATCATACCGCCTTAAAATACTTTCTAGTTCGACGGGTGTTTTCACTACGCCCACTGTCTTGGTGTATCGGAGGTGCCGTGTGGTGCCGGACGTAAAGAATAGCATCACCCTATTTCCTCTCGTGGGTATCATAAAAGGCGACTAAGGGACTTATCTAGAGAATGGGCAGCTGCGTTCTCAAAGCATTTTTAACACCATACTGCGATCGCCAACCCGCCTGCCAAGCGTGGCGATTATGACACACCCCCCAATTGGGGGAGGCTTATGTCCAGCAGTGGACGTCTTTCGGCTGAAATGATGATGATCGGAGGTTGTCTTTTTTTTTCAGTTTGTTTGTCAAACCCAGTTTGTGTAACCAAGTTGGTGACAATTAGTACTTAGTGTTTTAAATGTTTAAAGATTACACTCGTTCATACCATCTCATGCATGTTCATGCTCGTGCCAACTAGTAAACAAACAAACAAGATTATTATGTTTATTTGTTATGTTTACATTAATTAGGTCTATTTCAAGTGTGGTTTTATTTACAACGAAGCAGAGTGTTTACGTTGATATGCTTACACTTAATAAAATAAGATCAAGGGCTGCAGTTAACCATCACTGTATTATTTATCGAACACTTTAACTATTTTATTTTGAAGGTTATAGCCATTTCATTCGTTTGAATTGAACGTAACGTAGGAAAATGAATGTTGACAGTATTTCATTATAATTGTGGCGATAAGTCCCCTTTTTGAGGAGTGGCTAGAGAGACGCCACGGCGTCCTCACCTTCCCCGCCTGACACAGGTCCTCACCGGACACGGTTGTTTCGGGAGGTTCCTGTTCAGGATAAGGCTGGAGGAAACGTCCGGGTGTTATCACTGTGTGGATCGCCCGGAGGACACGGTGGAGCATACGGTGGAGGTCTGCCCGGCTTGGGCAGAGCACCGCCGTGTCCTCACTGAGGCGATCGGCGGCGGCGATCTCTCGCGTCCGGCCCTGGTCCAGGTCATGGTCCGGAGCGAGAGTGCATGGGAGGCAGTCACCTCCTTCTGCGAAGCAGTAATGCTCGCGAAGGAGGAGGCGGAACGCATGAGGGAGCGGCAGTCTGTGCGCCCTCACGGCCCTAGTCACTGCAGGAGACGCCCTGGGCGGCGGGAATTGGTAGCCGATTCCCGGTCACTGTAGGCGCGGGCTTGCGGACGGCGAGCTATGGGCAGCTCGCCGTCCGGTAAGGACCAGGCCCGGGTCGACGGCGCGTTGTGTTCCACGCGCGCCTCAAAGAGATGTCAGTACGCATTGACGGGGTCCGCCAGGAACGGTGCCTGCCAGGGTTGCGGGTTTGTCCGAAAGGGATACCTTGGCCCTGGCACACAGGCAACTGAAGGAACACGGGTGGGTTTTAGTCAGTAAAAGTCTGACAAGCCCTCTCGCTCCGCCCACAGCGGGAGAAGTTATTTGATAATTTCCCACCCAAAAAAAAAAAGCTATATAATGCCAATATACCTACAATTTATACAAATAGATAGAATTGAAGTGTCTGTTTGTATCGCCAATTTTTTTTTTTCTGATTGTGCCTCTTCTTGACCTCGATCTCGCCTGATGGAAAGCGATGGAACGAGTGTACCCAGAAGATGCCTGTTCACTCTAACTTTAAAGGTAGTCGGGTTATATGTGGAAGGGAATCCAGACGCTGGCAGAGAGTTCCACACTTTGACTGTGCGCATAATAAATGTAGAGAAGAAGCGCTGAGTACGACTGGACGAGATATCAACCAAGTACGCATAACCCGGTACCCTGTAGTACGTATGGTAGTCCGGTAATAAAAGGGCGATGGTGAGATCAGGTGGTGGTTGTGATCGTCGTTTTTGGTGTAAAAAATAAATGATTTTTACTAAATGCGGGTATACGAGTATACGGTACATATAATAATTATAGTAATAGTATTTTTTATTGTACTTATAGTAATAGTAATTCTATCCTTTAATCCTATATAATATTATAAATGTGTAACTAACTCTGTCTATCTGTCTGTCACGTTTTCACACCAAAACGGCTGAACCGATCGTCATGAAATTTGACAGAGATATAGCCCGGAATATGGAGAAGGACCTAAGCTACTTTTTTACGCGATAAACGACATCCACGCGGTTGGAGCCACGGGCAAAAGCTATTTAACTATAAGTCCAAGTTTCCTGACGATGATTTTCCTTCACTGGTCAGTAATGTCCAAGATTAACTCAAAAAGAACGGTTACATTGTTTTTATTTCTTCCTGTAAATAGCCGCTGACCACACTTGGTCAGTGAGATCACAGCAGAGTTAGAGGTCAGAAGTCACGATCTTTGTCTCACCAGAAATGAATACGATTCGATAACTTATGATCTCAATAGGTATTAAACATGACAATCATACGATTTGCATAACATTGACGTGACTTATTGCTGTTCATTTAGTGATTAGTCTGGATTTATGCCCGGTTGATGGCAATATACTCCTTATTACAGTTATTACATGGGACTTAAGCATAACTGGCGAAATGTGGGTGTACTATAGGTAAAGAAAGAAAGAAAAGAAACAAAAACGTTTATTTGCGGTAAAAATGACGCAAAAAAAGAACACAAACACAAAAAAGAACAAGTTGGGGGAATTCATATGCGTCACATTCACGTAAAACGGCCAAGGCAAGGCAATGCTGCCACCCTATGCGAGACAGAGCTCCAGAGCTGGTTTTCAGTGGCAGCCGGCGTTGACGTGATGACGTCAATCGGTGCAGCATACAATGAGATATAAATAAGGAATAAAAAAAAACCGGCCAAGTGCGTGTCGGACTACGCATAATTAAGGGTTCCGTATTTGGGATAAATTTATCCCAAGAACAAACTTAACCTTGTGGTTGTAATACATGTTCTCTAATAGGTAGGAACCCTTATAGTTTCTCCATGTCCATCTGTCTAAAGTATAAATATGTATGTTAATGGAGAATTTGAGAAATATATTGAAAATACCGTAAAAAATAATAATTGCAAAATCCAATCTTGAAAGTTAGTTTGATCGATTTTTGTGACAAATTACTTTTAATTATTGACGTAGTGATGACTCGTGAGGCCTCGCCTCTCACATACACGAGGTTGTGGGTGAAAAAAAGTTGATTATATATATATACTAGCTGTTTCCCGCGGCTCCGCCCGCGTGGATGTCGGTTATCGCGTAAGAAAGTAGCCTATGTCCTTTTCCATATCCCAGGCTATATCTCTGCCAAATTTCATGACGATCGGTTCAGCGGTTTAGGCGTGGAAACGTAACATACAGACAGACAGACAGAGTTACTTTCACATTTATAATATTAGTATGGATGTATGTCGGAGACGTGTTGTATCCGGTACACCAGCACCATCTAGTGGCGTTCGATGGAGTTATTGGATTTCGCGCCATCGATTGTTGATGAATAATCACGAAAAACCTCTAGAAATGCGACTTTGCCAGCCCGCGCGGGATGTACGCTCTTAAGCCATAACCACAAATAAAACCATAATATCCCTTCGTCCTGCCCTCCAGCCGTTGATCCCATTACCGTTACATTACAATGTATGCAGTTATCAATATATTATCAATTCAATAACACACATAGTGTTATCTAAGCCAACTGTATCCGTTGAGTGTTATGTTTGCTAAAATTGTTATCTATAGGGATCGAACTGTTACTTTAATATGCGTGTTAAATTATTAGGTAGCTTTCCTGAGTATCGTCAACTATAAAGGCTCCTAAAACAGGCGCGACACGCGATGCGACACAAAGAGACCACTCGTCGCGCAGCACGCGGCGTCTTTGTGTAGCGTTGCGTGTCGCGCCTGTTTGTGAGAGACTTTAGGCCCATGGGTGTAGGCAGAAACTATACAACGCCACCTGTTACGATCCTTACATAGGTACCTACTCCTTTTGCTTCTTTTACGTTCATATATATGAATATCTGGGCCCTATACTACAAAACTTTACAAGCCTAAAATAAATTCAAAAAAATTGTTTAATTATAGAAAACATTGCGTAACACAGAAATTATAAATATGCAAGTAGTAGACTTGTCACTGCAATTTACATATCTGTAAGGTTTTTTTGTTGCCGTTTTGCCGTGTGGTGCCGGACGTAAAGAATAGCACCACTCCATTTCCTCCCGTGGGTGTCGTAAAAGGCGACTAAGGGACTTACTACTCGTAGACAATGGGCAGCAGCGTTCTCTATACATTTTTAACACTATATTGCAATCGCCAACCCGCCTGCCAAGCGTGGCGATTATGACAAACCCCCCCAATTGGGGGAGGCCTATGTTCAGCAGTGGACGTCTTTCGGCTGAAATGATGATGATGAAGGTTTTTCCGTTACAATTATGTGGCTTAGAGTTTTGGGGTACAGACTCTTGTGAGATTTGTAAATTGTAAAGGCTTCTACAAACAGGTGTCAATCATTAACACTACTCGGTTAGACGTGATCTTCAGTTTAAAAACATTAAAAGTTGGTTATCGTCGCCTCAATAGAACCTTTGAATCAGTAGTCACGAAGTTATGTAAGTTTTCTTTCAAATACCTCAATCAACTCAGTCTATTGTACTCCACTGTTGGACATAGGCCTCTCCCAGGCTGCGCCACAACATCCTATACTCAGCTTTCCGCATCCATTTGGGCCAGCCACCTTCGGGCGATGCACACTATGCTTGCCGATACGCGGTCTCCACTTCAGGAATCGTCTGCTCCACCGGCCATCAGTTCTTCGACAAGCATGGCCAGCCCACTACCACTTCAGTTTTTTTTTTCTTTATTTATTTATTTAAACTTCTCACACACAATAAGGTACAAAGGCGGACTTAATGCCATAGGCATTCTCATTAGGCATTGGTATTTATATTTCTTACTATTAATACTTGAAACGGGATATTTACCATGTTTACGACCTCTCTATGTTTATGATCTCTTCTCTTTTTTTTTTAGGACCACTTTGGTGTATACAACTCATCCCTAACCACAATGTGGGTTGAGTGCTTTCTGCTTACCTACGTCCAATTGTTTAAAAGGTAAAACTAACGAAAACTTTTCCACTATCTCACAATTGACGTCACATTTATTCTTGTAGCTTCTTTTAGTTTTATCTTCCCGACAATGATTTTAACTTATGGGCCATATTAGTTTAATAAAATGTAACAGATTTTAAGTAGGTATGTTATAAATAAGATAAAAATGTAAGTAAACATGAACTAACTTAGAGTTCATGTTTACTTATATTTTTATCAGAGTGATAAAATTCGGTAAAAAATTGGCCTTATTCTGTTTGACAGAAAGTATGGTATAGTCAGATTAGGGTTACGTCATGTATTTTATATTGCAATGAAGGTTCTGTTTCTCTACAAAAATTAAAAACCTTCGGTTTTTTTTATCTCATTTGATTCGTACCTACTAACAATTCTACGTTAAATATTATTAGCACTAGGTTATTGGATGTACATATATAAAAATTCGGGGTATGATAGGAACGATACGTCGAGTCAGGTTAGGAAGAGGGTTACGTCCGGAACTTTTTTTTGAAGTTCCTAACCTAACCCGCGACCGGGTTAGGATTTCGGGTCAGGTTCGGAACAAACCAAAATTTTTGTGTCATTTTCAGAATGTCAACTTTATCTCAGTGTCCGTGATGGTGTTAATAATTAGTTTTTTTGTTTAATAGACGTAAATTAGACGTATCTCATATTACTGAAACTGGAATTAGGAAACGCCTTTAAAGTCAACCATGTATAGAATAAAGGCTCGTACAGACTAGTGCGATATCGCGGGCGCGACGCGACACTAGTAGCACAATTTCTTTGTTGATGCCTGTCACGGCCGCGATATCGCGTGAGTCTGCACGAGCCTTAATATTTGGGATAAAAGAATTTCAGAAAAATATAGGTCACAAGTAAACGAGATAGGTAGCTACTTAAAAGACGTCAACACACAATCCTATACCAACAATAATATGTCATGTCCTAGGTGATTTTCCAACCATTAGCCGCACTCATTATAAAACCGGATAACAGAGATAACCAAGGGGGTCTAGATTCGATTCCCTCTAACGCAATGTACCTATTAATAGTCACTATCAGTGTTTTGCTCGTTGGAGGCTCGAGGTGCATCATATGGTTCAGGAGTCGGGACCCGAGATAATAAACCGGTTTGCACCGGATAAGGTGAGGCGTCTACGCATCTTTGTCTTTGCAATAATGATTGCTGGATTTTGCATCATTTGCTTCTTCTGCGCAGCGGGGGGTATTTGGTACTTTAAGGTATTTTAAGATAAATAGTTGCGATCTCAATACCAAAACTTGTTAAGCACAGGTGGACATAGGACTGCTTTGTTAAGGAAAAGTGTTTTTGGTATGGCACCAGCTATTTTTAACCGCATTCCTAATTCCATAAAAGAGGAACCCGTAACACCTTTCAAAAAGAAACTAACAGTATTTCTATTAAATAAATGTAACTACTCCGTATCGGATTTCCTAGTTGATAAATTTTAGTTATGTATCAATGTTCAAATGTTTGACGATGAACTGCATCAATGTTTGCATGCCAAAATGGTAGAATGTACAAGGATCTTTAATATTATGTAACCACCTTATTGTAAATACCTAATAAATAGCAAATAAATGAATATTCTATTCTATTCTATAGTAAGAAGGATTCATTAAACTCATCATTTCAGCCGAAAGACGTCCTCTGCTGGACATAGGCCTCTCCCAAGCACCGCCACCTCGGCAGGTTCTGTGTTCTCCGCATCCAGCCAATTCCTGCGGCCTTCACAAGGTAATCGGTCCACCTTGTGTGACGACCTACAACTCTACGTCTTCCGGTACGCGATCGCCACTCCAGAAACTTTCGGCCCCATCGGCCATCTGTTCTGCGATTAATGTCAGTATTAAGGGCGGGTTGTTTCACATCCACTTGACGCACGCGTATACGTCATAAATGGCGCTAACTATCGTCAAACCAAAAAAGCGTTGTTAACAAAATTATACCCTTAACGTTCGTTAAAAAATAACGATTACGGTAACCCACTGGTTAACGTCATTATATTCTTCTACATTTGAAGTTTGACGTTCGGTTTTTTTTGCAGTGAAACAACGCTTTGTATTTAACGAACGTTAAACATCAATGTAATCGTTATTATTAATTTGACGTACGTATGTTACGTTAACCAACCGTTTGAAACAACCGGCCCTTACTGTATGTTCATTAAAGTATTTAAAATAAAATAAAACATGAAAAAGTATGTGACATATATTTTTGGAAGCAAAATGATGTTTTTTTTTCCGTGGTTATAAGAGGATTATTATAACTATATAGCATTATTTATTTGTAAAGAATGACAATCTATACAAATAAATGAAATGGAAGTGTCGGTTTGAAATGCCAAAATAATAGCTTTTTACTGAACGTATATATGAGTATATACGGTACTTATAACAAAAAAACAATTTAATTTTTGTTGTCTTTCTGTCTGCTTGTTCCGGCTAATCTTCGAAACGGCTGAGTCGATTTTGACGGGACTTTCACTGGCAGATAGCTGATCTTATAAGGAGTAAATTACGCTACGCGGGCGAAGTCTCAGGCAGCAACTAGTAATTAACCATAATTAACTGCAAAAATGTTAAAATTGTGCTAGTTTTATTGAAATTATGTGTGTTGCATTTCAAAAGGAACGCGGAAGTCAGATGCGACTCAAGAGTCGAGATGTGCAGTTGCATAATATGATGATGTAAGGTTTCTTACTTAGTACAGTTAGTTAGTGCAATTCGCTGACCCCCCCTTTTCTCAAATGGTTGAGGTATTTTTTTACTAACAAATCGTATGATTTTCATATTTTTCTAGTTTTGGGTAGATTTCGTATAGGTATTAAAATAAAATTAAGAATGATAAAATTGTATTGATTCCTATTCTAAAAAATCTCAACCATGTATGCAAGGGGGGGTCAGCTAATTGCAGTAACTGTCTGTACTATCATTTGCAAAAGTTATAGAAACCTACGGCATTCTACATTGTGTTCGATTTGACTTAGATAATAATTGAATTACCAAGGGCAAAAGTCAGACCATACCTATATGATAATTCGAATTAGATAACGCTGTTTTGGTGATTATTATGTTATCTATTTACCTTCTGAAAATGATAAGATGCAGGTGTGTCGGTTAGAAGGGCGTGGATATCACGTGTTAGAGGAACTCTGCGCTCTAGACTTTTAGTCTGTGCTAAATAAATGTATTTTCTTCTTCTTCTTTAGACACCGCCATCTTGGTTTCTTCGACTAGGTACCTTTACTGATGTGTGAACCAATGGATTCCTACTGGGCTACGGCATTACTAAAACGAGGTGAACCCGTGTTTGAGAGGTCAAAGTCAAATCATTTATTTCAAATAAAAGGCATAAAAGGCACTTTTGAACGTCAAAATTTACAAAATATAAATGATTCTACTTGCCCTTTCCAAAAGGTAGTTACGTATACGGAGAAGAATGGGCAAGAAACTCCACACTACTCTTATCGTGCAGAAAACGACACCCACGGGAGGAAATGGGGTGGTGCTATTCTTTACGTCCGGCACCAAACGGCACTCTCCTTTCATATTAAATGGTGTATTCCCGCTATCCCCATCGCCCATGTCCCCATTAATGGTAATTCACATAAAATAGCGAAACTAAAGGTTCCATTCTCTTTTACGTACTGATTTTAGAAATAATAATAAAAAAAAAAACAGTATTTAAAAGAGAATGGAATCTTTACTTTAGCCATTTTATGTGGGAATACACTTATTAAATGAATCATATTGAGCGTATATTACGACTTAAAAATAATAATATTGATTTTTCATACGATTCGGTCGAATGATGTATAGCTTCAATTATTGTGAATTTAGTTATTGCTGATTTAACTCTACCTAATCATTTTTTTTTATAATTAACATGTCTCCATCATTCTTTTACACAATGATAACTCATATTACCAATGACACAGTTACACAGGTCAATATTTCGTCCCATTCTTCCTAGTAATATATATTTTCGTCATCCCATCTTGGAACATTGCATCAGTTTCAATACAGAAAAATAAGTAAACAAGATAAATTCAAATAATAAGTAAACAATATTTAAAACACTTTATAAAACACAAAAAGTGTTATGTGGCCCATGAGGGGATCGAACCCGCGACCTTCGCGTTATTAGCACGACGCTCTAACCAACTGAGCTAATGGGCCGATGGAACCATTATCCGAAAATAAGGAACACAACACATCACTTTGCTGTCAAAATATTCTCAAAAAAAAAAAAATACTTTTATTAAAACGTCATAGAGAATAGTAGCAAAGAGTTCGATTACAATTTATAGTATTGTTGATTTATAGTAATTAAATAATAATAAACGTGGAGTCGATAAATGAAGGAGCAAATATTAAAACACAGGTTATCTTGTTTATAATAACTGTAATTGCTAAAAGTTATTTTTATTCTTACGTTATGCACTGAGTCGATAAAATGTACGATATTGAGAGAAAAGAGAAATATTAATAGTAACAGTAGATGAACTATAAACCATTTCTGATATATTTACTGACCCGATAGACGTTGTCCCGTCCAAATTTAAATAATTAATATAAAAAACCGGCCAAGTGCATCTCGGACCACGCACAACGAAGGATTCCGTAGTTGGGATGAATTTATCCCATGAACAATTTTAACATTGTAGTTGAAAAGCATGTTCTCCCATACATTTCAACTGCAAAAATATAAATTGGTCGACCATTATTTGTTAACTTGTACAAGTTAAATCCTACTTAGTTATGATAGTTTTTCTTATATTATATTCTTTTTTATAATGTAACTTCCTATTTTGATTTTCCTTATCTAACCCATGACGTTTCTCCAACACTATGTTGAATAAAAATTCACGCGGAGTAACGACTCTTTTACTAAAACCTCGAGTCTAAAGAATGTGCTATGCTGACCTAGCATAGATTGCACATGCTGGCAATATATTGATAACTTGCGACCTGGGGGCCAAGTCTACTAATGTACAAACGTTGCAATGGTCTCCTCATTGTGAGTTTTTGACAGATTTGCCATACAAACACTGTCAAATACTCACAATGGCGAGACCATTGCAACGTTTGTAAATTAGTAGACTTAGGCCCCTGGGGCCGAAGTCTGCTATTTTTATAAATTCGTTACTCCAACACGATCCCATTGTCATTTTGCTAAAAGTTCGTAATCTGCTAAATTCATAATGGTCGATCAATGGTCTCGTAATAGAATTGTATTACAATAAAATTTTGAACATTTATTCATGCCAGATTTCATTTATATATATTTTTACATATTATTTATTAGTGTTATACGCAATCTGAAGTAGTAGGAAGTTGGAAGTTCAGTAGGAAGTTTAATTTGTCATTATGTACGAGATTACCAATTCTTTCAATGGAGTGTCAGTGGCTGACCAATGGAAAGTCATAATGACGCCATTATATTAGTAGATTACCAAACTTATCAAAATCAACAATTATGAAATCAATGATAGACCATTCTGACACTATTGTAATAGCAGACTTGAGGCCCTGGCACTGCTTCGCACGGTTTTCAAACATGAAAACATTTTCTTTGTTTTATGTAAGTTTCTGTGCCTCGGAAAGCACGTTAAGCCGTTGGTGCCGGTTGTCACTCGTGGATCTTTGACAGTCGTTACTCTACTTCTGCGTTGGTTTCTTGTTATCTATTCAGTTACTTTTTTGGTCCATCGACTGTTTTCCAACTTGCAGTCATGGCCAGCTCAGTTCCACTTGAGTAACCTAATTCTTTTGACGACGTCAACTAATTTTGTCTTGTCTTTTGTCTAATAGTTCTATTATAAATTCTTTCTTTCTTTCAGCATGCTTCGTTCTATTTTTATTTGGTAAATGGCTAGTGTGTTTTCACCTTCTTTCTTTAAAGACCAAGTCTGGCAACCGGACGTTAAGCACGGAAGAATTTGCAAATGTATGTTTTATTTTACACTAGCTTTTGCCCGCGGCATCGCCCGCGTGGAAGTTGATTATCGCGTAAATAAGTAGCCTATGTCCTTCTCCATATCCCAGGCTATATCTTTGCCAAATTTCATGATGATCGGTTCAGCGGTTTAGACGTGAAAACGGAACATACAGACAGACAGACAGACACAGAGTTATTTTCACATTTATAATATTAAGTATGGATAATCTCTTTTTAGCTCCAATATCTCTTCCATGCCATATATATGCGTCTTCGGATTTCATTATTTGCATAGGTAATTGTCAAAGGAAACCGACGTGAGGTCGACTATACTACATCATAATCGGAAATTAACAGGAAAAGTATAGTTATAAAATGCTGCACGTGCTTTATAAAAAAGTGGCACATTATCTCGCCTCATTATGGTAGGTATGGCAGCAGGGTTATCAAGTAAAATCATTGTTTTAATATTATAATTGCAAACATTTACTGATACCACAGTTCCTATTGGTTTGTTAAGTTTTATATTGTATTTATCTTAATCTCTTATTTACTTATGTTTTTTCGCAGATTATTAATTATTATTGTGACGTAAAAATTGTGAAATAATATTTACTTGTGGTACCTATCTGTCTGATTTAATGAGTGCTGTGTTATTTAATTACTTGGTAGTGAAGGTTTTTTTGAAGTTAACTGTTTTTATGTGAACTTAATCTAAGCAAGTAGTTAAGTAAACAAAGGTTGTTATGGTAAAATAATTATATTATTACAGGAAAGGTCAAAAGTACATGGGAACCCTTTCGGTCATACAGGCGTGATATTATGTAGGTCAAACGTCATCACTTCATAACATTCACAAAACTCATTAAAAAACATTTAACTAACTGCGTTATTTAAATTATCGCACACTACTCAAACTCAAACTCAAAGCATTTATTTCAAATAAACCAATTACAGGCACTTTTGAATTGTCAAGGGGTCGGTCAGTCAGAAAGATGAAGCTAGTTGCCCATTCCAAAGCGTAGTAGGTTCCTATGAAGAAGAACGGACAAGAAACTCCATGGACACTCTTTTAAAACAAAATATTGTTACAAAATATGGGTTACATCATTCATGTTGAAGTTATACATGTGAGAACAATGTAGAAAGACGTGCACGTTAGAAGCGTCCGTAATAGAAACAATTCAAAAATTAAAATAAGCCGTGGCAGCTAAGAGCTACATAACTCAATATAAAATCGTCCCATTGAGCTAATAGCAAGCAAGCTAAGATCTGCAACATATTAAAATACAAACAGTGCCATGACCCCAACTGCCAGACACGTTATCTCTATTGACACTTGCCAATCTCGCTATGGCAGGAGCCATTTGCGTAAGCGCATTATCATCGACACAAACCAACATAACTGACCCCTACGCTTCCAACAGTCTCCCCTCTGACACCCGTAATTGAGACGCAGCGGAGAGGGAAGCAGGTCAACCGTGATTGGTCAGCGCTATCAGTTCAGTAGGTAAGGTGGGGGCTTCATAGTTTTCACGTAGTCAGTCGGTGACGGATCGTCGCCGGCAGCGGACGCACTGGGGAGAATTTATTATTTTTATTGCAGAAATATCATATGCAGACTAATGCTTATCATAGTTACAAGTTGTTCAGAATGTGAATAACAGGAAGATTATAAATGTAGAAAACTGTAGCAACCAAAATATGGTCTTCATTAACTTAATGAGTACACTTATATTGTATAGTACATTAGCCAGTATTACGTACTTAGTAAAGTATTAATTACATTATCAAAAGCTAAAATAAAAAGAATGACAAATTCCTTAGAATTTTATCGAAGTTTCTGAGCATTGGTTTCTTACTATACTTCCGTTCAGACTTGGTCTATCTATCACAGATTGCACGATGTATCAAAACAATTTTCTCTTGTAATAAATTTATAATATTATAATCTCATTACATATGTTGTATAATTTTATTATTACTGTCGTAGGCGTTTATATTAATATTAGGTAATCTATACTCCATTTATTATAACATTAGACAAATAACTGTTATCACTCTTTCGTTATTTCGATGTAAACGTTTAATAAACTCCGTTATTTCACGATAAATACAAAGCACTGTAATCTATTTACCATTTACATTTAAAAAAAAATATTCTAAACTGCAGTAATTTCAACAATATTACACAATAACTGTCGTTATTTAGCCGTTATTTGTTAATGCTACTATAGTAAATGGAGTATAGCGTTGACAAAGTATCGCTCTTTAAAAAAATGCAAAACAAACATACTATAATATTTATATTTTGCTACATTAATTGCCACAGTTTCCATCAGATGAGCTCAGTCGAGCTAATCTGGAAAAATACTGGGGCGATGTGATACAGTTTTGAATAAATAGATCTTTTTATTAAGTTTTGGTGTAATCTTTACAGATAATATCTACGCAATAAAACCCTTAGCGATTACCTTTCAAGGAATTGTTTTTGAAAAAGATAAAATGAGTTCTTGTAAAAGATTAAAGTATTTGCAACATCCGGATGTTCTGCGATTGTGTAACAGAATCTAACAAAAATCCATGGTGGTTAAATTCCATAGAAAATTAAATTACTCATATAAAGGTTTTTTGTACTTTCTTTTCCACAAAAAGCCTATCTCTACTGTTACTCACGAATTTTCTGGAAATAGCTCATTTAAAATCTCTAAGTACCTACGTAGGATATTTGTTTATTTTATTTAATAGAGAAAACAAACACTGACACATTACATTTTGTAGGAAGAAATACAAAAAAGATACGGTCAAATGATTAACCAACGACATTTTCCACGGAATACACATAAATAATAATCTTTACAAACCATGCTTTTAAAACCACAAACGTTGTTGTTGTTTGTATGTTGTTTTTTTAACAACAAACTACAATAATTTAAATAAAATAAATATTCATCATCATCATCATAATTTCAGCCGAAAGACGTCCACTGCTAGACATAGGCCTCCCCCAAGCACCGCCACCTCGATCGGTTCTATGCTTCCCGCATCCAGCGGATTCCTGCGGCTAAATAAATATTATATTTAATAAATAGAATAGAATATTGTTGTCTCGTCTAAAAATAAATGATAAGGGCAGAGTTCATGGATGTCATATTTTTAAAACAAGAAGTAACTATCAAAATAAACAAGATCTCATACTTTTAAGAATATTACTAAAATGCAATCAACGAAGACTGACATCTTTGTAAGTAGGCATGTCATCATAGACTAGCCTTTTTCCCAACTACATAACTTGGGGTTTTCATGGAGATTATCATTTTACATGGAGCGACTGCCTATCTGACCTCCACAACCCAGTTACTGGGTAATCCGATACCCCTTGGTGTTGGTAAGGCTAGTTGTCAACTTTCGGGCTTCTGACGACCCGTATATAGCGACTATCAAAGATCCACGAATGACAGCCGGGACCACCGAGGCACGGAGGCTTGGTATGTAAAGATGTTCACCCATCCACGGACTAACCGCGGCAAGCGTACCTCAACCTGGTCGATCAACCCGCGGCTGTTATAACTTAACCACGAGCTCCTCCTTTGTAAGTAGGTATGTACCCCCTGTTAAATACTTAAGTACTTATCGACCACAAAAACAAGATAAAAACATCCGTCATAATTTACCTACAAATATTTTCGTGGGAACCACATTACCAAGAGTCAAAGATAAACAAAAAGTTAAAACAATAATCGTCATTTTATCGATACTTTAATTAAGTTATCGTACTCTAATTAACGTTTTACAACCAAAAGTGATAAATCGGAAAGTGTTCTAGTACACATAGTTACAACGTTATCAGACAGAGACAATAAAATGTACACGATGTAAATATGTGGGTTGGGACTTGGGTGCGTAATACTGGTATTATCTGAGCAAAACAATGCCACGAGGGGCGCGCGTGGCGGCCGTACGACTACACTTTAAAAATAGAATCGTTGAGTCACCAACGTAACCAGACCTGCCCTCCCCCGCACAGCACTAAACAAATAGACGATAACACACTCTTTGCTCTAATAATTACAGCTCAATTTCACTGGTGGCTGCTGTACTTTAGCCATCTCCAGCGCCACGATCTGATTCACTAATCTAACCTGACCTTCCCATTCCTCTCTTTTTCTAATGAAGCAGAAGAAATCGAGGATTGAAGTTTAAAATTTAAGTGTACATGTTATGCTGGTCGTGTCCGTTCTTTAGCGCCTTGCCTCATAGGACCACGCCCTGCTGATGTGTTCGATGCGTCTCGCGTTCCGAATTCGAATTCTTGGCAGTGTTGCTGCCAGATGGAATTTTAGCGCGTTTCTTTTTTTATGTATTTTTTTTTCTGGCGTGTAATGTTAGATTTCTTGATAACCAATCAGACGCCAATAATGATAAGTTTATTTTTTCACCTCACAAGCTCGGAAAGATTCTGTTTATCATTCGAAATCTGCATTTTATCCGCTAGCGTGGAAAGTGTTTTTAAAATTTGAACCTTTCTATTCAATAATTTTATATGCCGCCAATTCACTGAAAATGCATTAATACTTATTTCATGTCAGTCCGTCAACCTTATTTTTAGAATAATCGCAATGGGCACGACTTCATGAAAAATAAAAATCTTTTTAAAATTTTCTTCTCTTTATTCAATTCACTTTCCATGTTTTTTTTTTTTTATAAAATCGTACAAAATCATAAAAAATTAGCGAGTCCAGCAGCGATGAAGATATACATTTAATACCTGCAGAGTTAGTGCAAGCAGTACATTTTTTCTTGCACCTAGCATTTTTCTCGCTGTAGTGAGATGAAAAGTTGTGTTTCGCTCGGCAGCCAAGTTATTACGCGTCTCGTACCCTTGAAACCCTCGCTACGCACAGGATTCAATATTTGAATCACTCGTTTCGCTCACGGTACAATCCTTGAATCCTTCGCTTGCTCAGGTTTCAATACAAGTACTGGCACCAAAAAACAACTGCAACCTTGCATAAGTTTTGTTTTTGGGTTTACAGTCATGATCTTCAACTTAGCTGCTGGGGAGTTGGTTTCGCCACTTCTATGGTGAAGGACGGGCGTTTCGGGGGACTACCTTATGTAACTTTGACTATCAGTTCAAAAAGTGCCGTTTTCTCAGGCTAGTTTGAATAAACGACTTTTGATTTTGATTGCAAAATATTTCGCAGGTTTTCGTAATTTAATTCATGCATGATTGCAATTTATTAAATATTGTAATCAGTAGAAATATTTTATCGACTTTCTGCCATCGTTATCATGTATGTACATACATGCATTGTCTTGCCCTATTTGCATGTTAATGGCATTTCAGATTGTATATCGGAAAGATATTGAAAAAAAAAAAAAAAAAAATATTGGTTGTCTGTAAAGTTGGTTTGCGGACGATAGTTTAACGTGACAACGTTACTAGGGCGTGCAAACCCGGTTTTTCGGTTTTGCTAAAAACCGGAAACCGTACAAAATTTACCGATTTTTGAAAACCGAGGTTGAAAGTCAAAACCGGAGCTACCTCCGGTTTTCCTGTTATTGAATAATATTTTGATTTATATACTTTTTTCGAACACACTCGAGAAAATAATCGTCATGATCTGACGCTGAAGTTGTACCTGATGAACTAACTCTTCAAGAGCAGCTTGATAAGGAATTGGATAAATGCAGGAAAACCCCCAAGAATCCGTCTGATTTCGACCTTGCAGGGTTGTCAAGGTAGAGCAAGCCATGTATGAAAGCGGAGGGCATCGGGGTGTGTATCTCACAGAAGCTTACAACTATTTGATCTGTGTACTACCAACAAGTGTTGAGAGTGAGATGGCCTTTACGTGTGCTGGGTACTTTTGCAACAAAATAAGAAGTACGCTATCTGATAAAATGTTAGATGCACTTCTATTCTTAAGACACATTATCAAGAAAGCGGTCTGTTGGAAAAAAATGATTATTGAATATGATTATTATTAAATTAGTATAGGGTACACAGTTGATTTGATATCGTTTTATAGTCAAATATGAATCCTTTAATAAGTTGTTAGTAGTTCGGAGCTCAAGATTCAAGAAATTGAGTCGTATAGTAATTATTTTGTGGTTGTGTTTATTATCTTAAGATGATGAATGTGTTTTGTATGTTTAAAATATATTATCCTTGATAACAGAATTGTTAGGTACCTACTAAACGTACCAAAAATCAATTAATCACTATCCAAACTACTAATGTGGTCTACTTGGTATTGGAAAAAGTGTTATTTCATACAAATTGTTTTATTTGTAGATTTTGTGGGTATCTAAGAATATTGTTTTCTTGTTAAAATTCTACCATATAAAAAAATATAAAAATCTTGCCGAAACCGGGGATAACACCGGTTTCCAGTTTTGGCCCCACAAAACCGGTTTTGAAGACCTTCCGGTTTTGCACGCCCTAGTCATAACAAAACATTGATGCGGCGCAAGCGTACAATGAGCGTAACAGGACAATGGGTGTAACGGGACAATGAGCGTAACGGGACAATGAGTCATTCTTTTTCGTGCATGCAGCCGGCGTTCATCGATTTATTAGACATTATCATGTCAAAAAAAAAAACTTAGCAGTCTTTGGGGACTGCCAATAGAAATGAAACCTAAGTACATATATACACAGTATACATATAGCTCATGGAAAGCGTTCGGTGACGATAACTTGAGTTCCATGATTTTTTCTCACCCAAAAAGTACACATATAAACACAGTCGATCGGTGCGGCTGTTATTACTTAGCCACAAGCCCTATTACATGGCAAAGTCAAAAAAGTCAAAGTCAAATAATTTAAATTAATAATTAATTATTTGAATTTAATAATTAAATTCAAATAATTAGGCACAAAAAGGCACTTTTGAACGTCAAAAATTACAAAAATAATATAATTGATTCTACTCGTAGTTGCCCCTTCCAAAAGGTTGTTACGTACTCGTATGAAGAAGAATGGGCAAGAAAATCCACAATGTTAACAATATTTTGTACACGGCTACACATTAATAATATTATGTGAAGTCGCTGTATCTAGACTAAAATTACTATACCACAATAGGTAAAAGAATGAAAAGTGAAGTAATGACGGACAAATTAATTATGCGCATTTTTTTTTAGATGATTTCTTCATATCAAGCTATAAATTTTCAGTATAAGCTGATCTTGCATTGTATAGGATTTTCGTACAATGTGAGGTCAGCTTATACTGGAAATGTATAGCTTAATGTGTAGCCGTGTGTACTATAGGTACACCTCTGCCTAACCCATCGGGGAATACAAGCGTGATGGTATATCCTAATGTATTTATGTCTTAGCGCCATTTTGCATCCATGCGATCATCTGTTGAATTCTAATTTTAAATGCGTCGTTGAAGCCCGAAGTCATTAGATTCATACGATGCAACGGCACTTAAAGATTGTCAGGGTTATTTGTTTATGGTTTGTGCTAAGCTACATATAACCGTCTATTATAACTGCCTTGCTATGTTACAGACATTGACAAATTGCACATATTTCTAACTGATAAAGTGTATTACAGTGTGAAGGAGTATCTAAAAGGGAATAACCTATGCTGCCGCACTAACGAAAAATGCGGTATCCTGCCTTTTCGCCGAAAATTGTTTGGCAGATTGTCATTTGCCAACCAACGTTTCGCCGATGTTTCACTTTGACAACTAACGATTAGCAAATTTTTGTATGACAACGTTTCATTTGGTAGAATTATTTTTAAGCTAATTATTATAATGACACAAAACGTTTGGGACATTAATCATTTGTCAAACATTTCACTAGGCCACACAATTATTAGACGAATGACGTTTTGTCAGTGTAATTTTTACATACATTTTTATTTAAGAATCTCAAAAATAGCATTAAACCTTTAATTTGGAAGCAATGCAAAGCCATATTACGGTAGGTTAGGTTAGAGTATGAATAACAACGCAAGAGCCGAGCGAGCGTAACGAGCGTGCCGCGGCAGCGGCTAGCGATGTGCCATAAGCGAATCGCTTTTGTAAAAGGAACAAACTAAAACATTCTGCTACTTGAAAGTTAACATTTAAAAAAGTGTCATTATGAAAAGCAGACCAAACGTACAGTTGGTAACTGTGAGGTTGGAAAAAAAACGAAATTATATGATAAGTTGGCAAATGATTAATCGGCGAAATAAAATTCTACGAAACGTTAGTTGGCAAGTGAAAATCTGGCAAACAATTTTCGACGAAAAGGCAGAGAACCGAAAAATGCAATAACTCGATTTTGCCGCTTCCGTGAATTGTATTTTTGATTATTGAATTTGTTATGAAGTTTTAGTTATTGCATTCTTGCTTACTGAAAAACCGAGTTCCTGAAGGATGGATAAAAAGTTGCGTATAGAGAGTTAATAGATTTCGATTCGCTGACTCCAAATATATAACTAAACGAATATATAACTCAAAATCGTCCAAAATCGAGTTACTGCAATCTTCGTTAGCGCGGCAGTATAGCCAATAATATTAATCAGATATTCAATAATAGAAATGACATGTGTAAGTTACAATTATTATTATAACTAGGACTTTTATTTATTTATTTATTCAGTATTAACTATGACATTCTTTCAATTATTGACTGCTACAAATACTTCTTGACATTGAAAAATAAAATAGTTAAAATGATTTACCAATTTTGTAATATTTATTGGTATTTTGATTGTAATTTATGTGTAAATTTTGCATGCCAAAGTGACGGTAGATCATGGAAAACATTATCAAAACATGTATAGCATCTACACCAATGTTGGCAAAAAATAAAAAATTATTTGATTTGAAACTCAGATTAAAGTTGTTACAATTTTGTACTACATAACATTACATAACATCACGCCGTGTTTCTTCAAAGGCTAAGGCAGAGATGTATCTAAAGTACACCCATATTTCGCCAGTTATTGTTTACGTCCCATGTAATAGGGGGCGAGCCTGTTGCCATCAATCGGGCACAAATCTATACTCCGGGCTGCTACTGAGAAGTTCTAGATAGAAAAACCTAATAACACATTGCCCGACCCGGGAACCGAACCCAGGACCTCATGCTCAGCAGTAACGCTTGCGCTAACCTAACCTTTTTTTTTTGTTCCGGGGTGGAAAATCCTCATGGACGTCCTCCGCCCTGCATGGGGCGGGCGGAGTGGTCTGTCAGACTCTTACTGACTAAAAACCACCCCTGTGTTCCATTTTTGACACTGAGATATGCATTACGCATTCCCGCTCGTCGGGGGACGACACGGGGTATGTGGGACTCCCTGCCAGAATGGCAGTATACCCACTAAAACTCAGCGGTGTTCCCTTATCGCCTTGATGGGAGGGTCATGGGAAACCGGCTCATCCTTTACATCCACGACCCTCCCGGCGCATGCCCGCCTAGCTGGCGGGCCCCGCATGCCCCCCAGGCTGGGGGGCTACGGCCATTCCCGTCCGGCACTGGTGGAGGTCTGTGCAATACAGGCAAGGGTGCTCCCGCACCCGTTGCCTGCTGGTCTCCACCTGGGAGGTAACCTAACCAATGAGACCAATTAGAGTATTTTGTACTGATAATTTCTTAATGGTTCAATTCTTTAATGGTCTTAACTAAGGATTTGTAAAGGTTACATCTGTTGCAGGGCGAGAATTTCTAACTAATATGTATTAGAAAATTCTAAATACGAGTATGCATAATAACGTAATACACAACTTACGACCTATTTACACTAAAGAATTGAATTTCGATCGTTTTAAATAAACCAACCTCCTCTGTTGACAATTTGACATCAACATCACATCAACGAGAAAAAAAAATCTATCAAAAACAATATGAATCATAGAAGAATTTGAAAAAAATCTGACCCAACTCGATTTTCCAGTTAGGTAACTGCGCAGTTGCGACTTTTTAAATTCAATGTTTACATCGGTTTCTTGTTATCGTTGCGTACCAAAGATATTTGTATAAATAGTTTGTTAGGTCTAGATTTATTTTCTTTATAAGTATGGTACCATAACAATAGGCATGTTTCCTGGATAAAAAAATTAATAATCTGTTTAGTACGTCAGTCACTTAATAAAAAAATATTATTATTAATAAAAAATTACTTAGTTAAAACACATTAAAGTCGCGAAGTGGGGGCTCGTTACATCACAATTCTAACAAACTACGTATGAAATCTAGCACACAGGGACGTCATGCCACATTTGAGCTCAATGTATCGCCTTAATATTTTGATTAATTAAAAATAGAAAAAATACGTGTCCAATATTTTTTAATAATCTACATGACAGACAAAAAAATTTTTTTTTTCTCCTCCCTATTATGTTTTTCCGCGAAGACTCATCTACACAAAGATCGGGCAAAAAAAAAAATTGTTGTTGCATTTTCAAAAACAGAATTGTAGTGTGTGTGTGTGTGTGAGGGAGTCTGTTGTGTGAGATTGGAGATATGTAGTGAGTTAGGCCCAAATTTTGGCTACGAGCTGGGCATCTTCAGTAGTGCACACAGTTCCTGTAACGAGCAGGCAACAGGACACAATAAAATAGAAAAGAAAATCTTGGAGTTTTCCAGTCAATTAGACTGTCGACAAAAACTCCTACACGGCGTATCAGCCACGACATTTGTGGGTCGCTGAGCCATAGGAATAAGTGAAGAATTAATAAAATCATTCCAGCCGTGATCTTTAAACTCAATTCAGCTACACGTGGCGCATTGTAGGTATGACGCATAGAATATTATGCAAATCTTCCGTAGTATACACCCACTGCCTACTGAACAAATCATTGATTACAGGGAAGGTAAGTATCTACTCGAATGCCGCACTGGGGCCATTCAAGTATTATGTAAGCACCAAAGGCGGGGGGGGGGGGGGGGGTCTTTGCTCTGTTTATTTTTGATGACATGGGGTGCCAGGGGGTCTGGATGGTGTCAGCAATATTTATTTGTTTACTTTTTCTGATTTTTCTTCAAAATTTAGTTGATTTTGATTTGAACAAAGATGGCAACCCCATGTTCAGGGATTCCCCAAAATAATTTATATTGCTAAATCGCTCTCACGCGGTGTTTTACTTTATAGTTTATTCCTTATTTATAGGATGGCAATGTTTACGTAAGCATAGAAGGGGAGGTATGAGCTTTGCTTACTTTTGCTGACAAGGGAGGGGAGATGGGGGTTCAAATTTACTAAAATTCTGCTTACGTAATACTTTTTTTCTTTTTTTATAAAACGTTGCCCCACACTAGGAATTTCTCCTGTATTGTGGGTGCGTTGACAAACATTTAAGCTCACATACACAAATAGCCAGACCCGGAACAAATACTTGTAGGTCATACAAATATTTGTTCCGTGCAGGAATCAAATCAGCGACACGCAGCACAGCGGCCAATCTCTTAACCACTGGGCCAACCGTGCTGCGCCAAATTTATTTAAATGGATATTATTTTGTAATAATTCATTAAAATTGGATTTAATTTAATTTAATAAAATGATTAAAAATTTGAAATATGTACATATTGCCCGTCGCTTTCATATAAATAATAAGTTGAAATAACTTGTATGGCCTCACTTGGCTTTTCTAAACTTACTGTAGGTTAGTTTTTCTAAATATGTACATAATTTCAGAGAAGTAATTGCGTAACACTTTGTAAATGGGAATGCCATTCATTTTGACAACTCAACAACATTCATTGCATTATTCTTTTCAAACATATGACGCAATGGATTAGGAATTTCCATGAAATCCTTTGAATTGAGCTTGATTGTTATAACAGATTAGATAGAGAGAGATTCACACTATAGGTAACTGTTTCAGGATTGCTTTTTAATGGATTTTAAAATGGTTTTAATAACCATGACGAATTTTCCACTTGAAAAAGGCGGAAACGTCGGGATTTTTTTGTTGTTGTAAAATTACCGTCTTACCTCATATTGATAAAATACTACCTAAACTACCCAGACTATCTTAATCCATTAAAAACAATGAAAAATAATAGATAAGACGAGGGATTAGGATAAATTGAATGAGGACTATCGCGCTTAAATTTGCCTTAGAAATGTTAAATGTGAAAAACGTTCACTGTTTGCGAGATTTTCTATCGCAAATTGTTACAAATTATTTATAATTGTAAAGATTGTGTCATACCTGATTAATTATGGCTTAAGATTTTATGTAAAAACTTAGGATCTAATTTCACTTGGAGGTAGAATAATATTTGTCTGCTTAATGCTTGCCAATTTTAGGAACATTATAATGTAAATATTCATTTGATATTTTAAAATGTAATAAACATTTTATGTAGTAATGAGTACTTGAACGTTTTTTTTATTTTTAAGTTAACAGGAGCGTTGAAGGTGCTTTGTTCCTTGCTGCTTGCTGTGCTATTTTTGGCATGGCCTTCATAATTTATTTGATTATTATCTTTTTTTAAATTTAAAACTCATATAAAAAGCACACTTTGTAAACAAGCATATTACAAATTAGAGGATTATATCCAAGATAAGAATGCTTGGAAACATGCTGGTCTTGCTCCATAGGACAATTTAGAGTCTAGACAAAATCAAACTGGTTGCTAATTAAACTGTATAATTTATAATTTTTATGATATTAATTTTATTTTCTGTTATTAATATTTTAACTCACACACTGACTTATTATACGTTGTTTTTTTTTTTTTGGGAAATCATATACAATGTTTGTAAATATGTGAGCACCATGTACCTATCGCATTTATTAATTTTTCTGTCATTACTTCACTTTTCATTCTTTTTACCAATTGTGGTAAGTAGTTTTTATTTTTATTCTAGGTACATCGTCTTCACCTATAATTATTAATTAATGTATACAAACTATTGTTAACCTTTTAAAAGAGTAAGTATGGAGTTTCTTGCCCATTCTTCTCCATACATAACTACCTTTTGGAAGGCGCAACTAGAATCAATTAACTATTCATGTAATTTTTGACGTTCAAAAGTGCATCTTCGTGCCTATTTGAAATAAATTATTTGACTTTGACTTTAGAAATTATACAAGGAGAACTATTTGTAACAATAATTCCACCGTGAATTATCAATTGTAGCTTTAAAATTTAAACAGTTCTACAATGCTGAATTTGAACAGATTTTTTCATTGTCAGTGGGCGAGTCGAGTCCTTGATAATTGTATGCATGTGCGCAGTAATGCGACCTCGGCTCAGCCGCCATGTTAAAATGTGCTTGTAAATAAATGATTACAGTACAATTGTGGATTATTCTAGACTACAGCATTGGTTTAATGTCACCTTTATTATAAATGGCAATGATTGCTTTTGTTATAGTTTCTTGTTAGTTTCGATTTTCAATTCAATTTTCTTTTTTTGCTTAGTTGATTTACCTATATACTTCTGGTTTTTCCACAATTTCTTTGTTGTGACGAGCGATTGTTTTGTTCGCTTTATCCAAATCCTGAACCTAATCTCATATTTTAGGTAAAGGAGCTAATCAAACTATTAGTCAGAACTTGACCAAGCACAACATGGCTGATGATGATGATAGAATCAACATTTATCCGTCAAATTCCTTCATAAAACCCAAAACTAACAAAGAAAAATCCACACGACCTATAACTGGGTATTTCTAATTATACTTCAATACTCAATACTATTTGGCAACATTCCTACATTGAGTAATTAGCATACAATTAAGAATACAACAAAACAAAGGCCGCTAACACATGACTCACTTTGTACCACAGAGGTGTGTCATGCACCGACTGTTTTCTTTCATCCCGGTATTTATAGAAATATGGGCTATGAGCTTCATGTGAATTGGCACTTTTCGTGGGCTATCTGTAGGTGGGTTTAACAAGCTTTTTAGCTAGTTTCATTGTATTATAACTAGGGATGCATCCGATACCGATACCGATGCCGATATATCGGCGATACTCGAAGTTTGCCGATATATCGGCATCGGCGATATTTTTATGGCCGATTCAACGATACTTTTCTCATCAATGTTAATTTTAATTACTAAAACTATTAACTAATCTCAACCTGTCTATAGTTTTAAACGGTTTTATTTAGTTTGTCATGTTATTCATTATTTTTATATTAATTAAAAAAATAACCTGACTTTTGTTTTATTTATTTTACCTTCATTTTTGAATTCAATAAGCGTATCGGTATCGGTATCGCCGATATTTTTATAAGAGCATCGGTATCGGTATCGTATCGGCAAAAAGGCGTATCGAGGCATCCCTAATTATAACTACTAGCGCCCCTGAGCCTGACAGACATTGTCCTGCCCGAACAGCGGAATCTACCGGGTCTAACTTTGAATCTAAACCATCCAGGGACCCAATAAACACACAAAAAATCATCGAACTTGGTCCCTATATTTAGGAGGAGTTTAGTGTCATACAGACGTACAGAAGAATTATACATATATATACTAGCTAATGCGTTGCTATGCCTTTTTTTTGGTAGGAACCTTCTCTGGCGCGCACACAACAACTTATCAAAGTTTCATCACAATCGGTCGAGCCATTTAGTTTCTGCGATACTAACGCCCGGCAATTGATTTTTAAATATTTATATAGATAGATATGAAGATAGACATGGAAACAGTCTCGGGAAGAACCGAGATGATACTGGCACGGAAGCGTGGAGATTCGCACAAACAAAGAGAGCGGTTGATGATCATGATGTAACAATACTAAGGCCTGTGTTCACCAACTGTCAAACCACCGGTTAGGTATTTGAACAGTTGATTAATGTCAAATTTCCTAGTAAAGAACTGATTAAATATCTAAACAGTTGATTTAAATGTTGGTGAACACAGGCCTAAGGGGACCTACACTGCCTCTACTTACTATCATTGAGCAATTATAAGTGAGAAAGCACCAAAGATTTATCTTCGCAAAATCGCAAGATATAACATCTCGTTTATATCTTGCAATTTTGCGAAGATAAATCTGAGACTGATTTTATTCTTTTTTTTTGCGAATGGCATCTCACAGTTCAACCTAAAGGGTTGTCTACTGCTTAGCCGGACTTTCCTGTAGGTACCTCAATAAATTAAATCTTCCAGCCAGGGCAATCTGAGACTGATCAGACTTGTCATCTGAAGTATTTCTACGAATCAGGCATCGTTATAAAACGGTACTCCTGGCTCTCCTAAGAAGTCATTTAATTTAATTTTCAAATATATTTTTTACCAATGGAACAATAAACAAAATGCACTTACCCTAATGAAATGAAATGAAATGAAATCGTTTATTCTGTAAATAGGATATCGGAATCACTTTTACACGTCATATAAAAAATATAAAAACAAGCTTGAGGAAGTCGACATTTCCTATCTGACTATCCCTGAGAAGAAATGGCGAAACAAACTCAGGGGTCAGTCTCTTGTAAAGTCCAGACATAATCTTGGTCAGATCATGTGAGGACCATGTAGATCCGTGTCTGAAATGGTCTTTTGAGGAAAGAACCACACAATTTTGAGTGGACTTGTCCAGTCAGTGCAAGCATTTGTCAGTAAACGTGTAGCTCAACTCAGGATTTAAGGAGCTCAACGACTCGACGAACAATACCAAAGAAAGGACATTTGGGTAGGCCGCATAAAGTACTCAAAAAACCAGACCATCATTAAAACTACTTGAGAAAGAGGAAAAAGAGATAATCTTAAAGAAAACAAATGACCCACATAGTGCTCATATTCACAATAATTAAAGTAATATATGTAATACTTTTCAAAGTAAATATTCATGTCATTTTGTATATAATATTTAATAATGTCAATAATTAGGTATGTATATAAAACGTATAATTATTAAAATGTCAAGTTTTACGGTTAAATCAAACGGCTTTAAGCAGAGCGAACAGTTCAATCCCAAGCTTTTTTGTCTTCTAAATAATCAGAAATGTTATAGTACCCTTTTTTGCAAAGTTTGGTTTTAATACAGCTTTTAAATCGTTTAATGGGTAGGTAAGTTTCGAATTTCAATGGGAAGTTTGTTGTAAAAGCGTATACATTGACCCATGAATGAGTTGCCTACTCTGTGGAGGCGAGTGCGATGTACAGCAAGATTGTGTTTATTTCTGGTATTTAGACTATGAATATCGGACATTTTCTTAAAATTTGGTAAGTTACATTAACTCATTATAATTTAGGCACTTTATGAGGCTAGTGATTCACTTTTCAAAGCTTATTACAGATATGTAGTTTTAACTGTTTACAACATACACTTCACACACAATAATCATGGGCACATGATGACAATTATGCAAATTATTTAGTTATAATTTACTGATTGCAAGGTATAACAAAAAATAATTGTAACTCATTTGCTGATCACACGGTGTACGTATGTAAATACTAGCAACCGTGCGACCAGTCAATGATCAGCGGACGGAGCCTCCCTGCCGCCCGGCTCTCCTAAGAAGTCAAGTGCAAAGCAGTTTTGAACAATGAAGATTTGGTAGTAAACGTAATAATAATTTAGTTTGAAAACATTTTACCAGAATATGAGATTCTGGTAAAATGTGCGAGCCATAAGTGTAGCGATATAATCAGCTTAGTTATGGTATCAACAGAATTCTATAAGAAGAATACAATTCTTCTTAGCGTCATCATCTGCCTAGCCTTTTCCCAACTATGTTGGGGTTGGCTTCCAGTCTAACCGGAAGCAACTGAATATCAGTATTTTACATGGAGCGACTGCCTATCTGACCTCCACAACCCAGTTACTGGGTATTACGATACCCCTTGGCTTACCAAGGGGTATCGTAATACCCAGTAACTGGGTTCGAAAGTCTGACAACCAGTCGTAACTGGTTGTCAGACTTTCGAACTTCTGACGAGCCGTAACAACTATCAAAGATCTACAAATGACAGTCGGGACCAACGGCTTAACGTGCTTTCTGAGGCATGGAGGGTCTTGATATGTAAAGATGGTCACCCATCCACGGAATAACCGTGGCAAGCGTAGCTTAACCAGGGGCTCAAGTCTGCTATTTTTATAAATTCGTCACTCCAACACGATCCCATTGTCATTTTGCTAAAAGTTCGTAATCTGCTAAATTCATAATGGTCGATCATTGGTCGGTCAATGGTCTCGTAATATAATTGTATTACAATGGCATTGGTGCCGATTCCCTTGTTCACAAACTAAACTAAATTTAAGTTCAGTGCATCTTTTTCTTTCTATTTCATTAAGAACAGGACAGAAGATAAAATTTAATTTAGTCCTGTCAAATTAATCAGCGCTTGACGTATTTTGACTTAATTTTAGTCGGCAAGTTTTTAAATCACGTCTAAACTTGTATGGAGTAGTGACAGGCGCTGATTATTTTTGACAGGACTAAACTAAAATTTATCTTCTGTCCTTTTCTTAATGAAATAGAAAGAAAAAGATGCACTGAACTTAAATTTTGTCTAGTTTGTGAACAAGGGAATCGGCACCAAAGTCGTATTGCTATTATTATAAAACCCGTTAGCAGAAATGATTTTCGAAAAACTACTACTAAATTTGAACATTTGTTCATACCAGATTTCATTTATATATTTTTTACATATTATTTATTAGTGTTATAAACAATCTGAAGTATTAGGAAGTTGGAAGTTTAGTAGGAAGTTTCATTTGTCGTTATGTACGAGATTACCAATTTTTTCAATGGAGTGTCAGTGGCTGACCATTGGAAAGTCATAATGACGCCATTATATTAGTAGATTACCAAACTTGTCAAAATCAACAATTAATCATCAATGAATCAATGATAAACCATTTGGATTCTGACACTATTGTAATGGCAGACTTGAGGCTCTGATCGATTTACCTATGCAGCTGGTATTACTTAAGCCACAAGAGCCTACTAGAACCTAACATAGGGAATTATAGTATATCGCTTTAAAGAAAACAAACAACACTGTTATGTTGGTTTCTTTGCAACGGGGGGTCAAGGCAAAATAATGTATGATTCAAACATGTGGCTTTCAGATGCCAATGCATGCACTTGCATCCAAGTTGCATCGATGTACTTGAAGCATATATTATCTTGTCTGTTTCGCAACGTGGTATCATGCCGGCAGCATGTGCAGACTAAGGTGTACCTACAAAAGAAAAAGAAAACTCTAGAATCGTTTGATTTTCTTTGCTTGAGTTTTTATCTATTTGTCTCTCCATCCTGTATTATCTCGCTGTTGGGCGAAGGCTTCCCATCCCCATATCCACACACTTTGAATAAAATATTCGCGGTTCTGTGAGAAGACAGTGTTTATTGTATAATCCGCGTATAATGTTCCCACTGCTGGGATAAAGACCTCTTCTCGGTGAAAGGGAGTGGGCCGTGCCACCACGCAGGCCTAGTGCGGGTAGGCGGATGTCAAATGTCTTGGAATTTTTGATTCTAGGGTGCCGGTTTCCGCTCGATGTTTTCCCTCACCGTTTTTTGAGCAGTGGTAATGAAATAATTTACGCAAAGTAGAGTTCCTGCTTAGGGTTCGAACCCATGACCTACAACTCGTAGGTCGCGGCCGTAACCACTAGGCCACCACTGCTCTAAATAAGAAACTTAATTTAATATTAATGGCTAATTTGCTGTACTAAATATATACTTAATATTATAAATGTGAAAGTAACTCTCTCTGTCTGTCTGTTACGTTTTCACGCCTAAACCGCTGAACCGATCATCATGAAGTTTGGCAGAGATATAGCCCGAGATATGGAGAAGGACATAGGCTACTTTGTTACGTGATAACCGACATCCACGCGGGCGGAGCCGCGGGTAAAAGCTGGTAATAAATAAATAACAAACTTCTGCTAGTGTAAGCCAGTCCTTTCGGTAGGAGTCAAGTTCATCTCTCCATCATCGCCTTGGTCTGGTCATAAATGGTAGTTTGGATAGCTAAATAAATCGTGAAAGGAAATGTGACAAAAAGGTACCTACTTATAATATTTTTAGGCTAAAAGTTTATTTATTTATTTAACAGTTTATTTTACATGTATAAACAGACATGAAGAAAGGAACAAAAAAATACGTACAAAGCACAAATAAATAAATAGCACCGTACATACCACAAAGGTGATGCTTATTCCTAAAGAAATCTCTTCCAGCATACCTACGATAGAAAAGTAGATAAAGAGATCAAGAGATGTAGACAATGTGTGTAAGAGTAGAATAGAAACAAAAATACATAAAATCCAAAAACTATTCACTAATAAAAGCAAGTGCAAGTTAAAGTTATCCTATGTCCTGATTCAGGATTATCAGTTTCTAAAAAAAGCGTTTAGTAGATTTGGCATGATTGTGCAAGTTTGTATGATTTTTAAAAGTCATCGTGTTTCGGCATAAATAAGCTCTGCATGCATTGTTTTTGTTTCACAGGTCAAATTGGAACCTTGCTTTGAATATTTCGAATATCAATACCAGGAGCAGTTAACTAAGCTGCATATGACTTCTTCCGATCCCAAGACACTGTCGCAGGACTAACTTACACCTAAACTTATACGCTTTAGTAGAACTAAATATGCTAATTTTAACACACACACAATAGCACACTCTCACCCATACTCGTACACATCACAAAAATACGAGCGCAATTTTGCATTTTTTTTTCTGTATAACGCTATTTTATTTAGTTGCTTTTTCTATAATTTAAAACTAACCTATTTATTTATTTTTTTGTAAAAAAACATATCTTGTTTTTTTTTTTTTTTTACATTCAATTGCAAATTAATGAATAATGCAGAGTGAAAGAGTGGAGTCTCCTAACACAAGCAATTCTTGCTTTAAAGGTGATCTCGAAATCATGTATGTAGTTAAATGAACTTTTTAACTGAAATAAACTTTTTTTTTAAGACAGTCAAGTACTCTCTTAAAAAAAAGTTACGAGGCCTATGTCCAGCAGTGGACGTCTTTCGGCTGAAATGATGAATGATGATGAAATAAACAACAATAAACAAAACAAAACAAAAATAAAATAAATACTATAATGTAGACATTAATGTCTACATATTTTACATTAATATTCAAGGAACGCATAATATCTATACATCTTTAATATCGTGGGTTGCAAAAGTAAACTACGGTAAAATCAAATGTTTTCCTCGTGGTTACCTGTACGAGACCTGTTCCACGTACTTACATATTATTTTGGTATTCACAAGACCTTAAGTTTTAATATTTTCCTGTAGGTAACATGCAAAGAACTATACCGTATCGGTCGAACATTTTGTGTTGCAGTTTTCCTACTTTTTAATATCCTGCGAAAAGGTACGTAACTAAGTCAAAGTCAAATCATTTATTTCAAATAGGCACATAAAAGGCACTTTTGAACGTCAAAAATGACAAATAACAAAAAAAAAATTCTAGTTGCCCCTTCCAAAAGGTAGTTACGTATAGAGAAGAATGGGCAAGAAAATACGATGTCCAATCAGAATGAACCATTATTTTTTTACGGAGAAATGTGTAATCCCTTGTATATTAACATTCATAATATAGAACTGACTCCTTCATTCATAATATAGTAAAAAAGCTACTTTTATGGATATTGTGAAAAACTGTCTCTAAAACTAACGATTCTATTGCGAAGATTTTTATAAAATCACATTGAGGAAAACTTTTTGATAAGTAGTTGTAGGCTATGTGACCTAGTAACTGATATTGCTGTTCATACAAATATGGACAGTTTTTATTTGGAAGAGCCTAATGTAGAGGATATGACCCTGGCGCCAAATCTGTTAGTAACCTTTCAGAAAGAAGGACGCACTGACCAAATTAGGACAAAAGCGCTATATGTATGTCATTTAATGCTCTTCTTTGAAAGCATAAGAATAATAATAGCATATAACAAATATATATACCTACAGGTCATACTACCTATATGTTGATCAAATAATGATTCTTAATTAATAATTCTTAAAGTTTGAATTTGAATAACAAACCAATGTTGACGAAATAAACACGCTCAGTAACTATGTTACAACTTGTTTACAAGAAAATGTTGGGAAAACTTCCGTGTTTACTCATACTATTTTAACAATTAATAAACATACGTTTTAGTCTTTCGAATTCCGTGACTTACAAGTTGTTGTATGTTGTAGGTAGAGAGTTCGAACCCAAGCAGGCACTTTGTGTAAATTATTTCATGACCACTGCTCTCAAAACGGCGAAGGAAAAAGTCGCGAGGAAATCGGTATGCCCTAGAACCAAAGAAAATAATTCGAAGACATGACATTCACCAACACATACTGGGCCCGCGTTGTGGATTATCGCCCACTTCCTCTCACGAAAAGAGGTCTAGCTGTGACCCAGCATTGGGCACATTATTGGCTGTCGGTAGCAAGCACAGGTAACTATGGCGCAGAATGTCTTTATTAGTGGCTTTTGTGGACATGATATTTATTCAGATATGTTACTGAAGTTGTAATTGCAATCATGTCATTAATATTTTATATACTTAGATTATTTTCTATTTTGTGAATGTGAGAACGTTGTAGGCCTAGTAGAGTGTAGATTTGTTGGCACTTTTCTATTTTGTTAAGTACCTGGTAATTGTTGAAAGGCCTACACTGTCCCCCCATACCTATTATCACTGTTATTTAATCATATTGTAAAGCCAATTATTTTTAAAAGAGTAACCGTGGAGTTTCTTGCCGGCTCTTCTCTATAGGAAACGACTAATTGGAACCGTGCACGTATGTAGCTTCTGATGTTTCATAAGTGCCCATGTAGGTTTATGTGAAATAAAATATTTTGATTTTGATTTTGATTTTGAATGAAAAGTTTTTTTTTCATTGATTAACTGCTTTATTCATTCACGGCGAAACTGTTGTCTGCCTGTTTAAAATTCAAGATTTCCTTATTGAACTTGAAATTCCGAATTAAGTAATTTTTATAAACCTACCGATTCATCAAGGCGCATTTAAGGTATGGCGCCACGTTAAAAATCGTCTTGTAGGTAATTGCTTACTTATTTATGTCCTTTTAAATATATTTCATAAAATATAATATCATTGACGTCAAATTCAATATTTGTAATTTCGACAATTTTGAAATATTTCGAATTTGCTCTATTTATGGATGCATGATTCTTGTCTTTTAGTTATGGGAATTTTCACACTGCATTTGTGAAATTGTTATTGGGATTTGTCATTCTAGTAGCGGTTAGTTTTTTAAAAACAACTCCTATAAGCGGCAATCAGTTTGCACGAACCTACTGCATGGAGCGTTAGTCATAAAGCACTGTTGACTTCGCGTTATAATATAATTTTATGTCATGTACGCCAGTGTTATTAATCTGTATATCTTCTTTCTAGTATTTTCCAATATATTTTGAAGTAACTCTACCTACTCTTTTTAGTTTCTGTGCCAAGAGCAATTTCTGATAGGTTTATTCCGTTTTTTTTTTCTTCGGATTACTAGAATTTATGTTAGTTCCACCTACTAAGCCAAATAATATTGTTATCGCTTCATGGTCGCAATAGATTGCAAATCTACACGATATCAGTCACACCAAACTTGAATCCGAGGACGAAGCGAGCCTCCGGATTTCGCAAGCGATTTAAAAATCTAAACCGTTGCACAAACACGGAGTTGAATGTTGACGAGAATAGCTTTGTATCGAGGCAAGTCTCAGTGGGCTCGTCAGCCGACAAGCACGCGGCCGCGGCGTGCTCTCTGACGTCAACCGCGTCACCACACCGTCAAAACAATGCTGCTAATCTTAACACACCCAATTTTAAACCTTAACACCTCACAATAAGAGCTCGAACATCCTTTTGTTGTGATAGTGCAGCCGTAGTTTTCCGTTGGCTTTGCGTAAGTTCACGAAGCGTGTGTGTTGTAAAAAAAAATCGGGCAACACACGCGCCTCCCGTGTTGTTTTACGTCATCGTACGTTTGGTTTCAAGAATTTCTACGCCCTATTATGTGAAATCAACATAGCATTTAACACTGATTTTTAAGAGAATTCATGAATAATACATTAGAACTTTTATCAGCACGTACAGGAACAAAAATTTTAATGTGAACGGCGATGTACTATCGGAATGTAAATATGTCGTTTTATCAGCGCCGCCGAGGCTATAAAAGCACTCGCGGACGATTTTCCGCGCCCAGTGCGGATCGCGCGGGCACACTACAAACATGACTGACTTAAAACAGACTTTAGAAATGAAACTTATTTGAATTCAGTTACATTTTGTCAAAGTGTTGATGTTGATTACCTCAACCCAACATAGATTGCAAACAATGAAACTCAATGTTATTGTTCCCAAGAATGACTTAATACTCGTAATAAATTCCCAGAAACGTTATCCTTACAAATGTACCTTTGGAAATAACAACAAACGAGATGAATGAAATTATGCAAAAACAACCTTACGTTGTGGTGCAATAAACTAATAAAATTAACAATGAAGGAAGGCTTGATATAACTAATTAAAATGTCTCCATAGAAACAATTATCATACTTATCAAACCAGATGTCAAACGTCTCTTAGGTAATAATAACAAAATAAATAAACATTAATAAACAATCGTAAATAATCGATTATGATAAATGGACAGGAAATAACTAGAAATATAGGTCATGGTTGAATGATTCAGACGCTCATTTACAATGAAAATAATGCAAAATTCATGCAAGTTGGTATGCGAAATGATTTTCTTCTAGACGAGGTCATTCATTGTTATGATTTCTAAATTAATGCAAAAAGCAATAATATACGATAAGAGCCTACCTGTAGAAAAAGATTTCAATGCTACGAGAATGTCAGAGGAGAAAGAACTAAAGAGTTTTTCTTAACCTCCTTCATCGAGAGACAAAACAAATAATTTTTGAAATCCGTGCGATTAATCCCAGAAAGCAGGGAATACCGTATTTGGTAATAAACATGCTGTTGTTAACATTGAACTGTATGCAAAAACTTATCGACCTTCAATTTGTAGGCAGTGACAAAAACATGATTGTACAAAGTTCATTCCTTAATGCATTTTTATTTTTAACGGATTCTGGGGTTTACCTGGTTCAAGATTAATTTTAGATGGGATTTCTACAACACCAAAATATTCAAGTTTTGTATTTGTGAATGTCCAAATTCCAAGTCGTCAAATGTACGAGTATGTCATACAAGAACTTTGATCTCTTCTGGCTATGTAAATTATAAATCGAAAATTTTAATTGCTGAACTACAAATATCTCGCTCTAGAAACAAGTTTGAGACAATTTTTGAATGATGACTATGATGATATTGAAAACAAAAGAACCGAAAAAAGATTACATAAAGTTTACAAGATCCGTTCTAGAACATAGCAGTACAAAATAAATGCATCACTATTGCAAGCGATTACAGCATTACTGATATCGCCTCGTTCCTACCGAGTACCGTGTCACTTGTATACACTGCAATGCTGTAGGCAGTGGCAACGTTGAAAATATATACAAGCTATGAGTAACGAACACACCACGCGAACACAGCGTGCTTCGTAGTGACGCGCGCGCGCACTTGATGTTGCGTCACAATTCTTGGACACAGTGTTAAAATTTCGCACATAAGTAGCATCGGATGAGCAATATAAAAATTTGAGCACGAAAGTTTGGATGTTTGTTACTATACAATACGGTAATGGCTAAGCAGACTTAGATAAAACACATATTTGTGCTGTAGAAAGACAACAAAATATAGAGGTAATGAAATAAAATGTAACGAAGAAGTTGGCATTAAATGCAAAGGAAAACTTTTTAACCAATAATAATTAATGAGACCGCAAATCGACAAATACTAAGAACTATAGCAGACTTCTGAAAACTGATTGTGTTCTACAATAATTACTTATCAAAAACTAGGTAAAAAATCCACCACCACAAGTACAGCGTCATAGCTTTACTTTTTAGCCTAGCCTATATGTGGCTAAGTATGGGCTTATTATGGGCCTATTTCAGTGACTACTATTTGAATTTTTGTACCCAGTATCATGGCAATGCCAAAATCCTTGGTAAGCTGGACCGTCTCCTCTGAAGTGCGAAAGGGTCTCGATGTAACAAAAACGATCACGCTTCCATAGAATGACTGCAGCGTACCACTAACCTGATCTACGTGACTGCAGTCATACTTGCTTCAACCTTAGTGTTTTCCTTTGTTAAATCAAACCTAATTTATGGTGCATTGACGCCCAGTGACGTTACGTCAATTAAGTTACATATTAAGTAAGTCAGAGTCATTGTCAATATTTTGGTCTCCTAATGACTCTTTGTCAGTCAGTATTTTAAAGGATCTTTCCAAAATTAACCGTCTCTGTGGTCTAGTGGTAAATCCACCTGCCTTAGACTCAGAGGTTCCGGGGTTTGAATCCCAGCGAGGACAAAAATTTCTGCTCGGTTTGTTTGGTGGTAGACCGTGTTCTAAGTCCGCCTGCCTAGCTACTATCATCTTATCTAAGTCTGTAGCCATAACAACAATGTTAACAGATTTTTTTGTGATTCGCCAGTTAGAGGTAAGATAGTCAGTTCCTCTATGGTTGAGAATTCCGGGTGAAGCTCGCTGCCACCTTCGGCCTTATCATGACTTACCATCAGGCGAGATAAAAAAAAAACATACTGGCATCTGGACTAAAAATTAAACCTAGCAAAAGGCTCGTAGTCTCTGATGGTTATAAGATGTCGAAATAACGTCTTTAGATGAAATCTGCCAGATTTCATCTAAAGACGATGTAATTCCTGCTTATCTGCATATATCCAGAAGTAGATGGCTGTACTTACAGTATCTATCGTATCTTTAGATTAACTACGCAAGTTGCAGCAGTAATGTTATCTTTAATTATTATAAAATTTTCCATTGTCACACATCATAATTCAACCGGTTTATTAATGACGTTTAAGATTTTCTAAGGTTATATCGGTTGTCGCACTTAGGGATCTGATTTTCTCTAATGATAGTCATACGTTTGCTTCAGTGCTGTGTGTGGTTTTGAGTTCACATTACTTATGATCTTAACAGTCGAAGGCATGATTCACATTGACAGGATACGTGAATGTACATCCGTAGGTTATGCTGACGTGTCTGTCAAGAGATCATTCACGTCTAAGTCACGTCACCATTGAGGTGAATTTCAGTGACGTAGCCACACTGGCCACCTCTTTTACGAGTATGGCTAATTTACAATTTCTTTAGTTACGTAGCGAGTTAAGTTCAAATAGCAAGAGTTGTGTTGAAACGTCAGTCCAAAAGTGACCTCTTTTTCCTTGTGAAGTGTCACATATCATCATTTCCGAAATACGTCCACTGCTGGACATAGGCCTCCCCCAAGCACCGCCACTTCGACCGATTCCGTGTTTCCCGTATCCAGCGAATTCCTGCGGCCTTCACAAGGTCATCGGTTCATCTTGTAGAAGGCCTTCCAACGCTATTTCTTCCGGTATGTGGTCGCCACTTCAGAACTTTTCGGCCCCATCGGCCATCTGTTCTGCGAGCAATGTGTCCTGCCTACCACTTAAGTTTGGCAATTCTTCGGGCTATGTCGGTTACTTTGGTTTTCTTGCGGATCTCTTCATTTCTGATTCGATCGCGTAAGGAAACGCCAAGCATAGCCCTCTCCATTACCCTTTGAGTGATTTTTTTGCCTTCTAATAAGGACCATTGTGAGCGACCACGTTTCAGTGTCATAGGTCATCACTGGCATCATGCACTGGTCAAAGACTTTTATCCATCCTTTCCTATCTTATGGTCTTTGTTTGTTTTGCACACTGTACCATGTGACATGTCAAATGAAAGGGCTGACTGTAAGGGTACCTCAAGTATATTTTTCTATAATTTTAAAATAAATCGTTTTGAAGTTACTTAACAAAAATAATGAAAATTAACGAAAATTAACCATTATCTCCGAAATTATGAGCTTATTTTTTTAAATATAGAAAATAGATACATACTTATAGATTACAGGAAGACCTATGAGAAGTCTATGGTCTTAAAATAACATGGTGAATCTCCCAATATTTTGCATACAAACAATAAACAATATACATAAAATTTACATTTAGAAAGAAAGAAAGAAAATACGTTTATTTGCGGTAAACATGACGCAAAAAAAAAAAGAAGAACATAAACACAAAAGAAATAAGAACAGAACTTGTTTTTCAACTACAGTGTTAAATTTTATCTTGTTTTCAGCAGCTTTTTGTAACTGAAGACAAAATATGATCTACAATCATAAGAAGACCGTTTAGTGAGTCAGTTTCGCTAGCAGGCACAAGTATACGTTACTTCAGTCATGTCGTCAAACTATTTAACCTTAATTGTTTTCCTTTGTCACAAGCCACAACGCATTAGTTTCGTTAAAGACGACTGTTACCGAATCACTGGAGCCTGTAGACCTACCATATTAGGACTAACGACGTTGCATAATCAACATGGATTTCACAGTATTTTAAGCTATTAACCATTAAAACTGGTAAATCATCAACATCAGCATTTCAACCGAAAGACGTCTACTGCTGGACATAGGCCTCCCCTGAACTGGTAAATACATTGGTGTAGGAGAGTTATTCTCAGGGTATGTGTTGACATCTACAACGCTACATGTGAACTACGCATCAAAGGCCGGACGTCACAAATCCTGCATCGCGCAATCAGAGTTTACCGCGCGACTAGCATATATACAACATCGCGACATTAACCGTCGGGCAGTTGCCTACCAGACACGTCACCCGTCTGGTCGGAGGATCCTCCTTTTTCCATAGACTATGAGTGAACTTTACACACTGTTCCTCATACCTCTAATGTTAAATTAAAACGGACGCACGTTTAATAGTAGAAAGTATAATTATAATTATTGCAAATTGCTTGTGGCTAAATAATAAAAGCCGCATGGATCGATCCATTAGGTTAAGCTACGCTTGCCTTGTCGGTTGGTACGTGGATGGGTGACCATCTTTACATACCAAGATCCCTTCGTGCCTCGGAAAGCACATAAAGCCGTTGGTCCCGGCTGTCATTTGCAGATCTTTGACAGTTGTTACGGGTCGTCAGAAGCCCGAAAGTTTGACAACCAGTCTTACCAAGAAGTATCGTGTTACCCAGTTACTGAGCTGAGAAGGACATAAGGTCATTTTCACCCAAGAATATTTCTAAAATAAAGTGGAAAGTCCCGACTATACATTTTATTTTTTGGTAGCTGGAAACGAAGGCAAAGTTGATACTATTTTTGGATACATATACTACTCTGCGGTTATACTAAGCCTGCCTTATTATTTTGAGGACTTATAGGCATTGATGATGTACGATCGATCGTAGTTTTCCGAACACAATGCCATTGATTGGTAAAACATTTGCTCGTCCACGTTGTTATAGCAGGGTATTTGTGTAACACACCTACTGTAGCTTTGGATTTGGATTTCGTCAGAGTGCCTGTAATCCAACCATCCATGCCCCAATGGAGACTAAAGTACTTATCAATATGAATACTTAACTGCAATGCTTTAATGATTGATTTTGTGGAGAAGTCACCACAATTATAAGTCTATCACCATAGTCCAATCACTAACAAGTTCATATTGAAATACAATGCCGCACCGGTGTAGAAGGTTGCAGTATACCTTGAAAAGCGAAACTTTAACATCCTTACTATAACGCGTAAACCTACTGGCTACCATATTAGATCGAACCGCCAACGCGGCAACGCCCTCCACTCTCTCTATATCAGCATCGTCAGATAAATTCTCCGTGACTACATGCCCTAGGTATTTCAACTGTATCACTCTCTGTAGTGGATTTCCGCTTAAAGTCACTTATGAACTCGAAAAATAATTTACTTTTCTAAGAAATCTTATTTTAGGCTAGCCAGCCCTTTTGCCAGGGCATTAATAATTCATACAGTACCTGCCTACAGTATGATCGATTGATCATTAGCGATGACTGTTCTTTCAATGTCAGACATGTCATGTTTCTTCACGTTATGCGCATGAGTCCAAGATTTGTCCTCTTTGAGCCAACATATATCAATAACTTCCTTAGTTTATGGTATAGTAAATTTTGAATATAATTAATAAATAGTGACACTTTGGCTCCTCGCCTGTAAGCATCATTAAGTGGCAGTTTTGCACTATTGGTGCATTTGCGTCTTTGGTATTATAATAGATGGTAAACAGCTTTGTTTCTGTGTTTAATAAACTACCGACCTGCCACTGTTTCGCATAGGTGTGTTCTACAATGTCACATGTCAAAACATCGAGATTTCTGTACTGTCTATTCTTGATAGAATAGACAGTACAGTCCTGTTTCCATGGATTCAGTCCATGATTCTTGACTCCCCAGCGTAAAAATTTTTCGTCGGTATTTTAAAAAGAAAAATGACCCATGACTTCCAGCTCTTTCGATCCAGGGCTAATGTGGCCACCAATGTGGGTGAATACCTAATGGGGCTAATGTGGTCGTCTCCAGTTCGTCCCGAATTCTACGGGGTCTGCCGTGACGCCTTCGGGCTGTGTCAGGACTTCACATAGTGTTAATTTTGGCCCACAGCTCATTCGGTATACGTCAGACGTGGCCAGCCCAGTCCCACTTCAGCTTAGCGGATTTTTGAGTAATCTATGTTTTGGAGCGCAGTGTGGTGTTGCGAATATGGTCTGTCAATTTGACGCCTAGAATACTGCGCTCCATCGCACGTTGGCAAACCCTAAGTTTGAACTTTTGAATGTTTGTCAAAGACCAAGTCTGAGATCCATAGGTCAAAATGGGAAGAATGCACATGTCCATAATTTATTTTTCGTTTGAGTGACAAGGGAAGGTTTCCTTTCAGAAGCTCTTTCATGGATTCATTCTTTCATGGATGGCATTTCTGGTTCGTCTTAAGACTTCCTTGTCTTGTCTGAACTGGAAAGCGACTAACTGGTGATACGAATCTATTAAACTTATAAACCTTCCGGAATAAATTCTCTAATGCTGGTGAAAACCGCGTAAATCAAAATGCGTTGCACAGTTTATAAGAACAACACGGTCACACAGATAGGCACAAAAAGTGACTTTATTTTATAATAGGTATTAAATACAAATTACTGAAGCAATGTTGGCCCAGTGGTAACGGCCACGACTTAGTTGTAGGTCGTAAGTTCTAACCGGTGAAGGAAAACATCGTGAGGAAACTATCGTGAGGCTTATCCTACCAAAAATTTGAAGACATGTGAAATCTACTGGGCCCATGTGGTGCATTACGGGCCACTCGATCACTCTCTCTCACTGAAAGGAGGCCTATGTCCCAGCAGTAATTATGCTATGTATAGATGATATACTTGGATGACTTTGAAGAGAACCTTTCTAAGGTCTATTTGACGTTGTATTGAGGATAAAAAACGTGTTCCACAGAAAACTGTAATTTGATTAGCGGCAAAATGCGATGACTTGTTGATTTCAGGACAAAATTCTCATTTTGTAAAGTCAAAGTCAAATCATTTATTTCAAATAGGCACGTAAAAGGCACTTTTGAACGTCAAACGTAAATTCTCCTAATGCTAGCAAGTTAGTTATGATAACAGCTGCGATGTGTCACATATAAATACTCAATCAGAATAAGCGACCGAATTCTTTCACACAATTTTATTTAGATTTCAGCTTCGCTTATAAATTAAATATACCTATCCTATTGATGCTTGGTTTTTGTTCCAAAGCAAAAATAGAGAAAAAATATAATAAAATAACGAAGACAAAATGCTGAATAAAGAGAACAACATGTCACTTTGTTCAATCATTCGTAAATAATACAATCAAATCTGCAGCAGGCTTTTGAAGGGTCATTTTATTAGTTTGGTTAAATATTGTAAAAATCTTGTAAAATCAATATTTTTTTTTATATTTTTTTTTTCTGGAAAACCGTTTAAGTAAATAGTTTTCCCTTATTCTATTCTTCTAATATTAAGTACCTACCCAGAATTTTTTAAATGCGTCCATAATTATGTACCTATTATGGGTACACCTCTGCTTAACTCGGGGAAATAAGGCGTGATAAAATATTATGCTATTTTATTACATATTTAAAACACGCAACGAAACTGAAACGTGACTACGAGTTTCTAAGTTCTACCGCATCGTAAAAAAAGGGTGTGAATGTGGATACAAGACAAAACAAAATACCAAACCAACCTTATCGAAGGGCATGAGATTACAGATGATACCTAAAGTACTTTACGTACGTACGAAATAAAGGTACCTATGCAGAAGTTTCATTCCCGTCGAGGCAACATTGTTGCTAGGTCACAACGGGTAATGTAAATCGGAAGAATCTCGAACTCTGCAGTCGCACGCGCATTGCACGCGGTGTACGAATGTTTTTGTTTAGAGTTGAGTCTGTGTGCGTGGGATTCGTATCGTGGTTTGTGTTGAGTGGTCCGTTCATGAGAATTACGAGTAAGTCTTGTGGTTGGTAACACGTTTTACTTGAAGTAACTTGGAGTATTAGGTATGTGAGTACCAGGGCAACATAATGTCAGGGCAGTGACGAGTGACGTCTTTGGAGTAATTTTGAATATTACATGAAGATCTACCACGGAAGCATAGTGTAGTGGTAGTGACCTCAAATATTACGAAACCATGTTGTAATCAGTAGCGATTATTTCGGAACAGGAAGCAAGATTATGTGGGAAATTTAGGTCCATTCAAAAATCTAATTAAATAGTGCAGCTATACTCTTATTCATATTCATAAACTAAATAACTCAATATAAACTCTTATCTCGTTTATATTGAGTAGAGTATGAAATCTGTTAATTTTAATCGAAATTCATGCGAGAGCATTGTTATAAATTCATTTTCCGTCTCCATACCTAACGAAAGACAGACTCCACTTCTAAAATCTCTTCTAAAACTCCGTCGATTACGTCCAAAACAACAACATTAACATCGATTCACCGACTACTACTAGTATTTCTGTAACTCATTTCGTTCACAGTTTGTGTGTCAATGTTCTTGCACAGGTGCCTGGTGCGGGCGCGGCTATGACGTCACATGCGCACGCGGCGATCGCGTGGAGTGCACGCCCACCGCCACGCATTAAATTGCTACGAGCATTGTGCCAAGTGTGTGTTTTCTATGACATTGCAGACGATTTTTGATAGTTTTGATGTGGAAGGTTTTGGTTAACTGATGAACTATTTATAGGTTCAGGTCCGTGAAGAATTTATGCGTATTCTTGTAGCAAGATGTGTGTGAAAAGCGTCATCATTTTCATCGAAGTTTGGCAATAATTCCTTCTGCACATGTGGCTTCCCTGGTAACTCATTAACGGCATAATTCTGTGAGTGTCTATTAACTGCTCCCAAATAATGATGTTATATTTTCTACACTCTTCCTTGAAATAATCAAATAATTATCTAATTATTTGAAATTAAATACCTACAATTGTAATTTCAACTCTTTATTACTTGCTTTTATGGAAATGATATTTATTTAGTACTAATTCGGATTTGTTACTGTAGTTACCGTGTGGTGCCGGACGTAAAGAATAGCACCATCCTATTTCCTCCCGTGGGTGTCGTAAAAGGCGACTAAGGGAATTACTAGAGAATGGGCAGCAGCGTTCTCTGTGTTTTTAACACCATACTGCGATTGCCAACCCGCCTGCCAAGCGTGGCGATTATGGCAAACCCCCCAATTGAGGGAGGCTTATGTCCAGCAGTGGACGTCTTTCGGCTGAAATGATGACTGTAGTTGTGGCAACCATGTCATTTGGTTTAAATAGTTAAAAAAAAATCTTTATACTGATTATTTCTTATTTTGTGAATGTGAGAATGTTGAAGGCCTAGTAGACTGTAGATTTGTTGACCATTTTCTATGTTGTTAAGTACCTGGTAATTGATGAAAGGCCTACATCTTCCTCCCCAACCAATTATTTTTAAAAGAGTAACCGTAGAGTTTCTTGCCGGTTCTTCTCCATAGGAAACGACCAATTGGAACCGTGCACCTAGCTTCTGACGTTACATAAGAGTCCATGTAGGTTTATGTGTAATAAAATATTTTGATTTTGATTATTTTGATTTTTGATTTCATACATACAAGTAACATATCGCCTCTTTACAAGAACAACGTGATATTAAAAAAAAACGTTTTTATGAGATGACACGTTGAGATTGTAAAGAGGCGAAATGACCTGCTGCTACTGGCAGGAAAAACAACACGGATTGATAGTTTACAAATATAATGACAATACATTATGATAATTTCTTAAAAAATAAGCAGTACCTTTGTACTGAAATTATAATTATGTCGTATCTCTATGTATTTAACTGTGTGTACATAAATAATAAAATAAATAAATAAATAAATAATTCGCCTCTTTACAAGAGCAAGTGTCATCTCATAAAAACGTTTTTTTTTAAATATCACGTTGTTCTTGTAAAGAGGCGATATATAGTACTTACCGAAACGAAATCCAATTTTATAGAAGCAGGAATGATAGCATTCAAAAGAAGTGGGCCATAATAACCAGCAGTGGTATGAAGAATGCTTTGACTACGAAGGGAAAAGCAAGAATACCGATGATGAACTAGTTTATTGTGTCAGAATTGGATTTATAATGGTCAATGAAGTAGTGCGTACATAATATATTATTTATATTCGTGGCTAGTGGTACTCAGCGTGTTTTCATGAAAATGTCCTCATCGTTATTATTGAAAGTCAAAAGGTGATTCCCGAATAAACAACTTAAATGTAATGTACATTTACTGCCATTTATTGCTGCCGCGGAGTTTGTTGCGCCACTTCTTCCCAACTAAAGTACTAGAGGGCAGGGCCTCAAGTCTGCTATTACAATAGTGTCAGAATGGTCTATCATTGATTTCATAATTGTTGAAGTTTGGTAATCTACTAATATAATGGCGTCATTATGAGTTTTCAATGGTCAGCCACTGACACTCCATTGAAAGAATTTGTATCCTCGTACATAATGACAAATGAAACTTCCTACTAAACTTCCAACTTCTGACCGACCAATGATCGACTATTATGAATTTAGCAGATTACGAACTTTTAGCAAAATGACAATGGGATCGTGTTGGAGTGACGAATTTATAAAAATAGCAGACTTGAGTCCCTGGTGTTTTGGGGAACTGTCTTATGTAATATTGACGTTTAAAAAGTGCTGATTCTCAGCTTTGAATAAATTTTAATTTTGATTGTCTCACAATAAAACCATTTCCCTTTTCTTTTCTATTTATCAAAATTTGGTTCCTTGCTATAGAACTACTATGAAACTTGTAGGTAGTTTAAAGTCACAGTAGTTTGCAATGTCGTAACACTACCTCAACTAGCTACATAACATTATGCTCTAGACCAGACACTATAGTCCAGTGGCGCAGCTACAACTTTATTATCATTAGATGGAAGCCGATGAAAATGAGGAGCTCGTGGCTAAGTAATAACAGCCGTACGGGTCGATCCGTCAGGTTAAGCTACGCTTGCCGGGGTTGGTCAGTGGATGGGTGACCATCTTTACATACCGAGACTCCTCCGTGCCTCGGAAAGCACGTTAAGCCGTTGGTCCCGGTTGTCATTCGTGGATCTTTGACAGTCGTTAAGGGTCGTCAGAAGCCCAAAAAGTCTGACAACCAGTCTTACCAAGGGGTATCGTGTTACCCAGTTACTGGGTTTTGGAGGTCAGATAGGCAGTCGCTCCATGTAAAATACTGGTATTCAGCTGCATCCGGTTAGACTGGAAGCCGACCCCAACATAGTTGGGAAAAGGCTAGGCAGATTGATTGGAAGCCGATGAAAATGTTTTTAGTTCTATGATAACTAAATAATTTTCTGACTCTAAATAACATTAAAATGAATTAAATCTTAAATTTTAGTATTATATTCTTTACTTTTTTAATTTAACGCCATCTATGGTCAAGTAACATATCCAAAGAGTCGCTATCACTACACAAACAGTCAATATTTTACAGAAATTAAATGATAATATTACTGGTTATATTTTATGTAGTTTTATTTCTGAACATTATTTCAACAAAACGAAAAGTTGTAGGCATTTTTGTAATGTTTTTAGTCTTATATAATAATGTATTAATTAAACTGGTATTAAAAAGTGTAATGTGATATGATACACGGGTGTACTATATTATTTGGCAATAGTAGACACTATAAGAAGAGTGGTTGTTCCGAAGGGAAGCCGACAGGAATTGAGTTGTATGAAGGCCGCGCCCCTGCTACAGTCTAGTGTAATGTCGTAACCTAACACACCGACATGACTGAGGATCACGACTTTGACATATCAACAGTGAAGGATACCGCTAATTGACCGTTGTGAGCACTCAAGAAGGTTTTATGTTTAATGTTTATAGCAAGACTAGCTTTTGCCCGTGGCTTTGCTCGCATGAAAGTCGGAAAATATCCCACCAGAACGTGATACTACCGGGATAAACGTATCTTATTTATTTATTTATATAACAATTGCTATGTCCTAACTCAGGTTATGGCCTACTAGTGTGCCAAATCACATCGATATCCGTTCAACTAACGGTTGGAACGGTAATAGACAGACAGACAGACGGAGAGACAGACAGATAGAGTTAATTTTGCATGTATAAATTAGTATATCGATATATCTACACTCCACACCGCCTTGCATTTAATATAGAGTAGATAGTAGAAAACGGTAGTTTTTTCTCTCTATTGGTGGGTGCCTAATTATCTCGGTGAAGTCTCGGTGTAATAGACGTAGGTAATAGAGATAATAAGAAGTCAATCTAGGAACCTATTGCAAAACGGTAGTTACAATACAGCTTTTCTTAAGAAAATTGTCTGCTCAACTTAAATAACGCAAAGAATGTTGTTGAACTACCAGAACGAAACCCATTGCTACCATAACTCATCTGCCCAGCCTTTTCCCAACTATGTTGGGGTCGGCATCCAGTCTAACCGGATGCTGCCTATCTGAACTCCACAACCTAGTTACTGGGTAACACAATTCCCCTAAGACTGTCAGACTTTCGGGCTTCTGACTACCCGTAACGACTGTCAAGGATCTACAAATGACAGCCGGGACCAACGGCTTTACGTGCCTTCCGAGGCACGGAGGAGTCTTGGTATGTAAAGATGTTAACCTATCCACGGACCAACCGTGGCAAGCGTAGCACATGACAAGCCCCAGTTACATTGCTACTGTAAGTGTGATACGCAATTACCTAGCTGTAGAAATCTCACGGTGTAAACTTAGGTGAATTGTGCTTGAAGTGAGCTGTAATACCACCCAGTGCTATTCTGTAACCATCTCAATGTGAAAACTAAGGTGAAGTGAGCGTGGAGCGAGTTTCAACAGTATCAAACTTAAGCTTTTTCTTACAGCTACTGTTAAATCTGGACATGAGAAGCATCATGTCGGATGTGTAAAATGCTACCTTTTCAGGAGAGCAAAAACAAAACTGACAAAAGTTTTTTCTTCATAATTATTGAACGTTAGGTATTTAAGTCAGTATTTTTTTTTAAATATTTGGTAGGCAATAGTACCTTTTGATTTTAATTACAAGCATTACCCTAACTGTTAAAATGAAATTAATATATTTTTTAATCTACTTGATCCTCTACATCAAACTTTATGCCTGAAATATAATAGATGAGTGCTTAAAACTGCAAGCCTATGTTCACATCCGACGATATGCTTGCAATTTTAGGCAATAACTTTTTCTTTTAATTGAAATGTAGGATTATGATCTTAGATATAGAACAATTACCTAGAGTCTGATCTGTTGATATTGCTGTATACTTCATAGATACTTGTTACTTTTAATTTCAAGCAAAAGGACGGAAGTCCTAGTGGTTAACGAATTACAAGCAGCGAGCGAATATGTGGGTTTAGAGATGAACCTTAATAAAACAAAAGTCATGACCAACACCGAGATGACGCCTATCTTGGTTAATGACATGCTGCTCGATTACGTACAGGAGTATATATATCTTGGCAAGCAAATCTCCTTCAGGAAAAACAGGAATTTTGAAGAAATAGACCGGTGGATAGCTATTACCTGGAAAAAATACTGGGCTCATAAAGAGATATTCAAATCACAACTTCCAATCAAAATTAAAAAGACAGTACTAGACTCTGCTATTTTGCCATGTCTCACTTATGGTTGCCAGACTTGGATATATGATAACAAAGCGAGAAACAAGATCCAAACCACACAAAGATCTATGGAGAGAAGCTGCCTAAGTATCAAACTAAGCGATAGAGTTAGAAACACAGACATTCGAAACAGAACTAAAGTCACAGATGCTCTCTCTTTTTCGCAAAGCCTGAAATGGAGGTGGGCAGGCCATGTTGCAAGGTATTCTGATGATCGTTGGACAATCAGGACAACTAAATGGGAAGGTCCACGAGGTACCAGGAACAGGGGCCGACCGTGCGCCCGATGGCAGGACGAGATTATTGCGAACGTTGGACGAGATTGGCTAGTCACCGCGTCAGATAGAGATAAGTGGAATTCTTTGGAGGAGGCTTTTACCCGAAGGGGGTTCACACACTAATGTTATATTTAATCATAATTATTTTATTTTATTCGGAATCAATATAATTATTTATATGAATGCATGATTTTAAATTTAATTCTATAATTTTCAACTAATTTGAAATGAAATAATATTATGAATGTAAATATTTGTTGATTCTATTTTTTTATTTTTTATTTAATGTTACTTATAATTTTAATTGTTTTTTTTATGTTTTAATTTGATTATTGTGTGAAATTAATAAAGCTTTTATTATTATTATTATATACAAACATGACATCCGAGTTAATTCCGCTCAAAAACGAAGGAATTATATTTTTTTTACGATTTTGTATGAAACTAGTATGAAAAGTCTAATTATCTCTTAAACGGAAAGTTAAACACGAATATCCTAACAGAAGATTATAGTGCTAATTATTTATGTTTTTTTTGTCGCTGATTTGCCGAAAAATATTATGCCATTTTTTTTTTATTGTCAAAATATTTTTATTTATTTTTACATATGAAACGGTTCCTTTTAGTGTCTAAGTTAAGAAAGTCGATATGTCTTTGACCCAAATATTAAGAATATATAAAATTAGACAAAATATTTATAAAATTGCTGTTTATTCTTTTTTTTTGTATTATATTATATTAGTAAAATTATTATTTAAGTACTTGCACCATGGCATTTTAATCATCTTACAACGGCAGCCCACTTCATGTATCCAATGACCACTAATCATTCATAGCAAAAAAAAAAACAATAAAATGACATTTGTATAATTTTAAAAAAAATTGTATTAACTATGTATGACGCATAACGTATTTTGAAACACCCTGTTACGAGCGCGGTCCGAGCATTACGTTACAAGGGCGGCGCGGAATGGAGCAGTGACATCTTTATCAGAGTTCATTCGCCCTAGTGTAAAAATGTGTTTATTACTATTGCAACCTGTACTCGATATGTCGTAGTCTGTAAGGATTTACACGCCACTTAATTCCAATTCTTCCTTCATACTTTTACGGGCTTAGGACTGTCAGAAACATTTTTCTTAATGAACACCCAAACTAAGTTGTGTAAGATAGAAAGGTACATACTAAGTGCAGATTATTAAAGAGGTACGATTTAAGTTACAAACGCACGGCCGATTTCAATAACTGATAAATTTGTGTTCGTTCGACCATATTGAAGATAGAGACTCATGTATCGTAGGTAGGTACATTAAATCCAGAATTTTGATCTCTAACCTGGCAAGTAACAAAAAAAGATAGTTAATGAATTGGCAGTATGTAAAATGTTACCGGCGTATTTAAAAAAATGGAATCAACTGAATTATTCAGGTACACTAATTACGTATTTACCAATGATCACTTTTTATTCAAATAAGCAAGTAGGTAAGCTTTATCTGTGCGCGGGTGTCGTTCAAAATAACCCAATCTCTTCGAGAACAGGTGAAAATCGTGAACAGCCCCGAGCTTGCGCATGCGGTGGGGTGCGAAACTGGCCGTGATCAATCAATCGTTATGTTGCTGCTAAAATGACTTGCAGTCCTGGCACTTGCGGGTTGATAACACCTCGATTGCGTAACATTTCGAGATTAGTAGGCGCAGCGTATAATCTCCTTGCTTCCCGTAAATTGTCACTCACTCTTATTATAATAAGCTATAATGCTGTCGCACGCCATTCGAAGAAAAGCCACGTGAGGTCCGTACCACTCGATGTAATACGACTTTATCCGAACTATCTTGAGTACCGACCAAGTATATTACATTTTTGTATTAATTTTTGGAGCCATAAGGCTGACACTCTTTGAACGTACACAATATTACACACAAAACGTTATTATTATAACAATAAAGTTCTTTATGAATAAAAGACTTTATGCCTTTGTAGCGTTTTGCAACATTTTTTTAAGCATAACGCTATATTTGAAGATACGCACTATGATTTGATTGTAAACTTTAGAGGCATAAATGCGTATCTGCTGTTGCTACCAGCATGTTAGACAAAACATTTTTAATTCATAATAGCTTAAGTTGAGATACGGCTCAAAAAACTATTAATAATTTGATGCATAAAGATGCAAGTAAATAAAAAAGGTTATGGCTCTAAGGTATTTGAAAATGTCTTTAAATCCGACATTATGCATAAGTGTATCTTTATAATGATAAGAGATAGAAATACCAGGGTCAGATAGTTAGAAAGAGCATCAAAATTATAATATCGTTATACTAAAAAGTAATTTTGGTTCTATCTGCAAATCCGACATGATGCTTCTGAGGTCGAGAAATGTTCAAATTATAGGCGAGGACGCTGGCACCCTAAACACAAGTTAAATCTTACTCTGGGTGCCGGAGTTAATCGAAAACACTCTTTCAACCCTGCATATTTGTTTTGGTAAAAGTTTTTTTTTTGTACAACTGAAGTAAATAAAAAAATATTATTTATTTATTTTAAGCATCAGGTGAAATTACAGCTCACTTCACCTAAGTTTACACCGTGAGATTTCTACAGAATAGCACTACTGATGCTTGAGATTGACACTAATGACAGCTCGCTCCACGCTCACTTAACCTTAGTTTTCACGGTGAGATGGTTACAGAATAGCACTGCAGGTCTAAAGTGCTATTCTGTAAAAATCTCACCGGGAAAACACAGGTGAAGTGAGCTGTCATTCCATTGATGCTAGGGATTGACACTGTGTATTGATGTTCACTTCACCTGAGTTTTCACGGTCAGATTTTTACAAAATAGGTTGGCTGTGCTAGTCTCATCCATAAACAATAATAATAAGAATGACACATGCCGCCAATCAATTCATTTATGAAGAATGGGGATTTATAGCAAATGCATGGAAAGACCACAGAAAAAGAAGTTGACGTTGATATGATAAGAACGACATTGATATGAACGACCCAGGTGTTATTTAAAGAATTATTTCAAAGTGTTGGGCAGTTCTCATAGTCGTATCCTACGAGCTTCCAAGAATCTACTTCTCCGAATTCCTTCACAACGTACTGGTTTTATGTCAAATTCTTACGCTATCTCTACTACGAGTGAGTAAAAAGCTGAAAGCAAACTTTTAAAAGAAAAGTTCGTAACCACTATATAAGTCAGACTAAATAACTCTCAATTAGTAGTCTAGTCATAGTAATTATTATTAGGTGGTATTTTTAAAAATATCTATTAGTTTATTTTATTTGTATATGTGTATTAGTATCAATAAAAGTATATTAATTCTCGTAATCAAGAACTTAGTATTTTAGACATTATTTTTGTACCCTATCACTATGTTTTTATATTTAACCCAAAGGTTGATTGGTAGAGAATGCTTTGTGGCATTAAGTCCGCCTATGTACAGCTATTGTACATGAAGTTTAAATAAAGAAATAAACTTCTCTTCTTTCTTCTTTCTTCTTCTTTTCTTCTTCTTCTTTTCTTCTTCTTCTTCTTCTTCTTCGTCTTTTCCGGGTAACCACTGAAAATCAGCGCTGTGCTGTGGGTCCCTCATAGCACAGCATCATGCTGAGTGGAAGCCTTCTTGTCACAGTCATAACGTGCAGCTGCCGACTATTTTGTTTTATGCTCGTGATTGGAATGTAGATCTATTTTGTTTTTTTTTTATTTTTCTGTATACCACCTACTCAAGTTAATTATCTTTTTGTATGCACGAGTTTCTGTGACAAATAAACCAATTTTTCTTTTCTTTCGTTTTTCTTTCTTTCTAACTATTATTGAAGATACAGCACAGGATCACTGGCTTACAAAATGTCATCGAACTTGGGCAGGTGAATCATAAAATGCAATAAAAAGACAGCGACTTGCGCGTGTATTTTTAACTTTAAGTTAAATTGGTAAGTAATTACTTCCATGAGTTCATTGGTTCTATTTATGTCTTGAATTGTTCAAGGACACATTGAACTCTTCGTTAATTTATATTTTAATTCTTTGACCCTGTCAATTTGTATCTTATAATCTTCGTTTATTTTAATTGCATTGACATTTTATTTTTATTCTGTGAACTTTTTTTAAAATTTGTACTTAGGTCTACTCGTTCATTTATTTTAGTTGCATTGATATTTTGTTGATTTTTTTTATTGATTTGTTTTTTCTTTGTATATAGCTAGATATATAGATAGAATACTCTTTATTATGTACACCATAAAAATTACAGATATAAATGTAGAACTGTTGCATAGGGTGTCACAATGGGCGGTCTTATCGCTAAAAGCGATTTTTTACAGACAACCTTATCCCAACCCAATGGCGACGATGCGAAGGGTTTGTTTAAATTCATGGTTCACGTCTTGTGAAAGTGTAATTGTTTAGGATACGATGGGGCTGACATACGCTATGCGTAAAAGCCCCTATAAACAAATAAAGAAAAAAAAAAACCTTGTTTTTTTAATTATATTGTGGCGATATTGTGAAATTTTATTTTATTTTATATAAAACAAAATAAAATATATTTATTATTCTATGTCTGTCGCCTGGACTGTGTATACGTGGGTCACTGTTGTGCCGTCTCTCATGGGATGTCACAACGGTGACCAAACGTTTCTTGTTAACCATTTTGTTTAGTGTCTGTGCTTACTAACATAGTCGGTCGTAAGTTCTACTAACATTCTTGTTGAGTCTTGGTTACTCCAATAAAGGAAAATTCTATTCTATTCTATAATATGGGTTTTTTCCTGAATTAAATGAATTTAATTTATTAATTTATTTGGCTTCTTTTTGTTTTTATTTATTGTAACCTTACTTTGCAACTGAAATTTGCAGAAACAAAAAAAAGCAGTTCTGGCCATGTTGTGGACCGACCAACCTTATTTTTTATTGGCAGTATGTATTTTTTTATTTTTTTTTATTTTGTCAATATAAAGATTTTTTTTTAAATCCATGACTTGTTAGGAACTGCAAAACGTATAGTAAAGATATAATATCATCATTTAAAGTCTTTATTTTATTTAGTGTTTTAGAATCTAGTGGCTTCCATCCTCCACATTTTCCCACCTGTATCGTAAAAGCGGAGTCAACTTCCCTATATAGTCAACTTCCCTAATAGTATTGGCGAGTTCAGGAGAGGCCAGATACTCCGGTTGTTGTAGCTCTCTAATCACTTCCACGCAGTTTCTGAGTCGACAAGCAAAGATGTTGAGATCCTTTGCGGATTCATTTAGCGGTAACCTGGCTAGAAATCTAGTTGATTTGGATAACCGTGATGCTATTGACAGCTCACTCTACGTTTACTTCACCTAAGTTTTCACGGTGGGATGGTTACAGAATAGCACTGCTGGTGGAGGAAAATCTCGGAAGGTAGGTAAGTTGTTTTAAGTTTTAGTACCTACTTAGTTTGAAATAGAGAGAGCAAAGCTCGTACAGAAAGGGGCTTTTCCCTGCAGTGCAGTGATAATTGGGTTCCATGTTGGGTTAGCGCTGTTCGTAAATAAAAGACAATTAAAACCCACGTAAGTTAAAGGAATGAAGCAAATGGAGTATGTAAGCATTGTAGCAGGTGGCGTTTTGGCCTTCTTTCCATAAGGGTTTCTGCCTAACCTCATGGAAAGAAGGCCTGAGTTTATTTATGTGTGTGTAAAGATCGATCAGGTGAAAGAATCATCGTCCTCTAAATTCTACACGGTGGTAAGGGATGTGCTGGACAGAAACCGGTGGAGGCGGATCATCCGCTCCAGATGCAACTCCGAAGCTGACCACGATCCTCAGGCATGAGGGACCGACCACAGAGAGAGAAAGATCGGGCAAAACGATATAATGTTAAACTAAATTTAAACTTTCAACTAAAATATTTAGGCTCTTTGAAATTATAAAAAAAACATATTTGAAATTCTCATAAGAAATCGTTTAATTTTTTATGTCACACGGTACAGTATGGCAATCTATTTTGTTTTATTTTTGCTAGTTTTTGCCGCAAAAGTGAACCGCATATTCAATAGTTATTTGTGCAACAAGAGAGCAAAGTCGTTTTTTGCTGCGAGTGCTGATTTTGAATCCTGAGCAAGCGAAGGATTCAAAGGCACGAGATACAAAAAACTTTGCTCTCGTGTAACACACATAACTTTTCACTTCAGCAGCGATATCCCATTAGTTCTAACGATGGAACAGGTAGAACAAGTGGAAAATAGAGACTCCCACTAGTTGTACTATTTTGTAATATAGTATATCGTAGTACTAGTGAGAACAAAACAAAAACGCCCATTAGTTCTACCGTGGAACTGTTCAGTAGAACAAGTGGGAACAAACCGCGAGAACACTTTAGGAGATAATAAATGTTTACAGGTTAAATATCAGTTTTATTTGCAGTAAATACTTATTTTCGTTTAAATACAACAATAAGTTAAAAATTCAATAAATTGCATTAAAAGACATAATTATCTTTTCGCAAAATTTCTTTAGTTAGTACGAAATTCCGAACGTGTTTGTCTTTGAGGTCGAATTCAAAATCGGTACTTCGAAAGGCCTGGTCTTTGTCTCTCTTTCTTTCTAATGGCGGGAAAGAGATAGAGTGTGAATATTTCGAATTGTATGATTAACCCAAGGCTCAATAAGACATTCGCGGCTTTCTGAAAAAAAAAAAAAAGTTAAGGAGTTACTTTGTCTCACTCAGTGAGCAAAATCGCATTTTGCTCACAGATTTCAGGCAGCAAAACCTACATGTTTGAGCAACTGAAGTGAACAATTAATTTATTTACGTAACACGTCCGTGTTTGAGTCACAGAAATTAATATGTGTACCAAATTTCAACTTAATCGGTTTAGTAGACTTGGAGTAAATCGATTGTGATAGACGGACGGACAGACAGACACACGAGTGATTCTATGTGCTTTCCGTTTTTTCATTTTGAAGTACGAAATCCTAAAAATATAAAATGTACTGTAGACATTTCTGAACTACTATGTCACTGTTACTAACCACTTCACGCTAAAACTGTCTGAAGTCCCCTCTCCGTTGTTTATGGTTTCCTATTGAGCACAAGGTTGTCGGGAACCTAAATCGACACCTACAACAACAACTAAACTGCGTGTTATTACTGTTGTGTAGTTTTCATTGATTTACAATTTGGTTATATTGGCAAATATCGCGTCTCATTGACCAAATATTTTGGGTGTAGGTATTGTATAGTTAATTTTTGTTTGATTAATCTGATCTTCGGCAAATCTGTGGTGTAAGGTTTGGATATACTGAATGGATTTTTGAGACGGGGCAGTATAGTAAGGATAGTATCTTGACCGTTGTAGGCATCATAAAAAACTAAGTTAGAGTGTCACTTCCTACAAAATGTGTGCAAAAAGTTTTTTTTTTGCGATTTCTGACTTTTCTAGTACTCAAACCTTAGTTGGTCCGATAGTTATTTGATCCTTATAAGTAACAGAATGGCTTGGAATTAAAAAAGTTTTTGTTAAAATGTCCCTATTTAAGCAGTCTTTTGCCGGAGTTGTCACCCCGATTGCAATTAAATACCTATTCTCTACAATAAGACAAATTGGGGATCGCAGTTAATTGTGATTCACACAAATTAATTTTATTTAAGTGTAAATGCGTGTGCATACACACGTTGCAGTATAAAACTGATTTACATCCACCTCATACTTCAGGTCCAGTTGAAAACCAGCGTTTTTGGCGCAGCTGTGAGGCACACTTTCCTGCTTATTCCTTACATCGCACTTTACAGTTTATTTTTATTTGCTCTAATATAATTATTGTGTCATTTGTGTTTTAGTCTGTGCTAAATAAATGTGCAGCGTATGGGCACTATGGGCAGCGTTCGGGAAGCTACGCAATATCTTCTCGTCCCACATGCCCACATGCCGCATGTTCGTGTCACATGTGCTAGTGATGCCCTATGGTACTGAAACGTGGTCACTCACAATAATATATTACGGCCTTATTAAATGCTAAAAGTCACCCGAAGGGCAATAGAGAGGGCTATGCTTGGTGTTTCCCTACGTGATCTAATCAGAAATTAAGAGATCCGCAGGAGAACCAAGGTAACCGACGTAGCTCGAAGAATTGCCAAACTTAAGTGGCAATGGGCCGAGCACATTGCTCGCAGAACAGATGGCCGAGGGGGCGGAAAGGTTCTGGAGTGGCGACCGCGTACCGGAAAAGGTAGTGTTGGAAGGCTTACCACATGGTGGAATGATGACCTTGTGAAGGCCGCAGGTATCCGCTGCGGGAAGCACTGAACTGGTCGATGTGCCGGTGCTTGGGCCTATGTCAAGCAGTGGACGTCTTTCGGCTGAAATGATGAAATAATGGTTATTTGTTATACAAGAGTGCATAGTTGCTTTTTAACCGCGTGCTCAATTTTGATGACCGAGCAAGCGAAGGATTCTAAAATTGAATCACGAGCGCAGCGAGTGATTCAAAAATTAGAACCTTGAGCGTATCATCACAACGTTAATGTTTTCCCATTGTTTGTCTTATTTGTTTTAGTATATTCGTGTATTTATGTATGTTTATTTGTGCTTGTATATATATAGAAATTTGGTATATATATATTATATTTATAGTTTGTAAGTATCTATAAAGATCACATGATATTCTTGGAATAACTATAAAGTTATTCCAAGATTTTTCGTAATTGCACCTACCACTGTTTGTCTCTGCATCACCCAAAGGTTGACTCTTCGATCAATATTGATCGAAGGGTTGACTGGTAGAAAATGCCTATGGCATTAAGTCCGCCTCTGTACATTTATGTGCTTGAAGTATTAAATAAATAAATAAAAAGAGCACGAGGTGAAAAATCTTTGCACTTGAGTGCAACACGTAACTTTTCATCCCACCTCAGCGAAGAAATGACTAAATGCAAAAAAAAAAACACATATAGGTATAATCACAAGATACTTTTATTTCAGTTTAGGTATTAACATTATGATAGGTAAGTATTATAGAATAATTTTTAAATTATAACAAATAATACTTAGGTTATATAATTAAGAAATATTGAAAGTAACGTTGCTACAGTTACATAAGTTGAGTGTAATATTTTTGTTAGGTACTGTAATGTTGGTGTTAGTGACTTGTGTACTGTTTTTCGGTAAACTGTCTGTCATATCATATTTACTTAATAGATGTACAGATTCATCGGATTCCCTTGGCGTAAATGTTGGCGAGAGAGGGCGATGGTTAGATGTTTCGTAACGGCTCATATTTGATGTAGAAGGGTGGATAGGTGTCGATATGTATGTCTTTTTTCATCTTTATTGTTGCTTTTAGCATTGAATACGTACTCCATAGAGTGCTTGATTTCTTGGTCTCGGACACTCGGATAATTCAATAAAATATGTCTGAAATAAAGATATTTTTTTATTTTTTATTTAAAACGTTTTCTGAGAAAGTTTTGGCTCCTTTAGCTAGTCGCCACGTGTTAAACATATCGTACTGTTTAAAATACTTCTCGCGTGATTGTTGAGGGAGAAAGCTCATTTGCGCATTATTAACAGTTTCAGTCAATTCTGTTGGCGTCAACTAAACTTCACCGTCGCTAGAATCACTCATTTTAGGTTTTTAACTTGTTTTCAAGCTTCTTGTTTTTAACCTAAGGTTTTAACAATATGACGTGAAAAGAAAATGGCGCGCGCAAAGCGAATGAAAAAAAGTACACCAAGAAGGTTCCGAGTCTGAGTTCTTAACAAATTAAAAAAGGTTGTACGATAAATTCGGCACCATGGAGGTAGAAGTACATAAATAGGTTTAATGATGTTTTGAATTCACAAACTTAGTGCACACGATGTTCTAAATTCAATTTACTTTATCCTCTAGCGGTTAAAAACGGCTTTTGCACTCAGATATCGAAGAGCAAAAATACTCCTTCCGAGATGGGGGGATGAAAATGTATTTTCTTTCTTTCTTTCTAATTAACAGACAAGAGGACTTTTGGCTGTCGTTTAACCCATGGACTTCTAGAACTAATGAAGTTCTGATAAGAACCTAAATGTCAGCTTATCGTGTTATGGTATGCAGGAGGCGTTACTTCGCTGACTAATCCGTTATCACACGACTATGTTCTGGGACATTCCCTCTACATATTAGGTTAGTCGTCAGTCGCTCATTACGTACTGATGTGGAAAACTACTCCATTGGTGATTCTTGAAGTTAATAGGAAATATGATATTTGAAAGAAACGGGTCAAGTGTGAGAGAATGAGAGTGAGTGTTCGATTGAACTGTCAAAATGAAAGCCATTGCTACTGTAAGTGTGTTACGCAATTACCCCGCTGGTCTTTCTCAAGATCGACAAGACATTTCTTCCCAAACCACTCTTTTAATGCATCATTGTTACCTGAGGGCCTAGACAAAGTAATATTCTATCAGCAATAGCGAAAACTGAAAAAAATTGGTTGTCTGTAAAGTTCGTTTACGGACGATAGTTTAACGTGATAACGTCATAGCAAAACATTGATGCGGCGCAAGCGTACAATGACCGTAACGGGCAATGAGGCATCCTTTTTCGTGCATGCAGCCGGCGTTCATCGATTTATTAGACGTTGTCACGTCAAAAATGTATGGTCTGACAAAGGTCTGACATAAGCTACTGAAAAGGTACGTCAATCCAGTAGAAAATCATTGTATAAATACACCAACAATTGTCTACTACGATGTCCTTCTCACCGTTCTGGCTTCATTCATTCTACTTTCTTTGTCCAGTTAAGTATGCATGGTTTAAATTTTTGCGTTTCTTCCGAAAACTACGAGGTTCTTGAAATCCAGCGTGATCCAAGGATTTATTACGATATCAAAGTTTCCGAGTTTTTTCGAAGAAGCATGGACGTAATTGAAGGATTGGAAGCCATAACATTATATGGTAAACAACTAAAACAGACATTCAATCGCGTAAACAGTCTTATACCTACACACTTTTCTTCATAGGTTAGTTAGAAAGAAAACAAGGATTCCCGAAAACTAACATGAGGTGTAATCATAACGTCATCACCAGATGTCTGCCATAACTCTTGACTAGACTGCTTGTTTACCTATTACAAGATACACAAGACATAATTTATACTAGATCGGTTCTACGGTAGCTGTGGGTGGTAGTATGAATTTCGGAGGGGAAACCCGGAGTTCAGTCTTAGAAATTGGGTAATTGTAGGAGCTACACAAAATAATAAACTCTTTTGGTGTGCTTCTACATATTCCTAATATAACTGGTATAGGTAATTAAGAGATGCCGCGAATAGTTGTAATAGCTAATAGTCGAATACCGATTAATCGACTTTTTATACGGCGAATAGTCGAATACTCTATTATTACTCGACATATTCGATGTGGATTGTGTATAAGTAAAAATTAGCATATTTAGTTCTATTAAAGGGTATATAAGTGTAGGTGTCAGTTATGTACAGCAGTGGTAGACAAGCCTAGTGGTGTGACCGTCGGGCTGCCGAGTCATAGCTAGGTCTCGAGTCCGAACCCAAGACAGACACCTCTGACTTTTCGGATTTATGTGTATTGTATAATTATCACGTGCTTAAAAAACGGTGAAGGAAAACATCGTGAGGAAACTGGGCCAAGACATATTTCCAAGGGTAACGGGTAACGGGCAAGGGGGCAGCTGCCCCCCCCAAGAAAATACAGGAGTACTCACAAACCGTAAAGTAATATTACGTAGGTAGTCTATTAATAAAAAAAACTGTGTTTAAGTTGTAACCACAAGTAACATAGAGAGGACCTTTTCTACACTGCGTCGTGTTAAAACATGGCTGCGATCAACGATGACTGAAAACCGTTTGAACGGCCTATGCATGCCACCATGCAACCATGGTACAAAAAACTAAGGATACAATTGAATCTAAGGTGTTAAAACGGTTTTGTAAAGAACCTCGTCGACTACTTTTTTTGTAAAATAAATTCACTGATTGATATATTTTTTTTCATTTTTGACGTAACCTGCCCCGTTGCTCATGCAGCATTTATCTTAGATATATTCTTGGCTCGTCTACGCCCCCCCCCCTTAACAAAATCCTAGCTACGCCCTTGCATATTTCTCGACGGCATGTGAATCCAAGTCAGAGACCAATGGGCGGCAAAAAAACTCTGACACCGGGTTAGTCACTAACCACACGAAAAAGAAGAATACTGATAACTTGGGGCTTCGAGAAAGATTGTTCTGAGAGGTCTCCACTCAATGTAAAATTATTCACTCGTGTATGTACTAGTCGCTTATTTTGTTTTTGTTTATGGCATCTCACTGGTCAACCTAGGAGGTGGTCGTCTGCTTAACCGGACTTTCCTGTGGGTGCCTCAATAAATTAAGGTCTCCCAGCCAGGGCATAAACTTATACACTAAGCGACTACTCGCTAAGGGCACCCCCTGTGGGGTACGGACCTCGACTTAGGGCGTCGCTGGGGGAGGACAGCAAGGGACAGGCTGGATCGGATTATGTATAAGCCGCTTAGCGACACGTTTAGATTTTATAATTGAGGAAGTAAACGTGTTATTTTCTTTGGATGTTTTTCCTTCACAGATTTTCCTTGAGATTGATTCGGCACACGTGTTGCAAAGAATACAAATATCTTGTTAATTACCTACTCGCCCAAACACGCGGTGTACCTCAAGGCTAACTTGAAAAAATTAAAAGTACAAAGTCGTTTCAAATATTGTTGTTCTATCCAATCTACCTACCTAAGAATCTAGTGGGTTTTTAGGGTTCGTAGGGTTCCGTAGTCAACAAGGAACCCTTATAGTTTCGCCATGTCCGTCCGTCTGTCTGTCCGCGGCTTAGCTGAGAGACTCATTGTGCTAGAAAGCTGTAATTTGGCATGGGTTTGGGTATACCTATACATATTGATCACGCCGACAAAGTGGTAAAATAAAATATATATATTTTTTTTTTAGGGGAACTCCTCTACAAGTGGGGATGATATTTTTTTTTTCGTCTATCCCATAGTGTGGGGTATCGTTGGATGTTGGCCATTTAAATATTGCGGGTTTGTTAAAACTATATTTCGATTCAGGGATCTGTTTGCATAATATTAAGCTTTAAAGTGCTCATTTTTGTTACAGTCAGGTGCCCCCCCCCCCCCCGCCGCTCCAGCTAAATGGTTGTATTTGGATAGGTATGTAAAAAAATCACAACAGTAGTATAAATAACAAAATTAAAAGAAACACTATCACAGCTAAGTAGGCTTTGCAAGTTACCGGGTAATAGTCGACCAACTTACATTTACAGTTGAAAAAATGTTTCTCCCATACATTCCGTATGGGAGAATATGTTTTTCGACTACAAAGTTAAGTTTGTTCTTGGGATAAGTTCATCCCAACAACGGAACCCTTCGTTGTGCGTGGTCCGACCCGCACTTGGCCGGTTTGTATATGTTTATGTCATTTTGTGTGCGATAGGCACGCCCCCTTTTGCATAGGACTTAAAAAGTCGAACCTCTACATAGCAAATTCGTTTTGCCTGTGTTGATCAACACACCACAATCTTTGGATTCATCATATTACCGATATTGGTATCGATAGCGGTCAAAACTAACCGATATCTCTCACCTACGCATAAACAACAAAACTCACTCAACCCACAAAACCAACTAAAACTGCCTCACAAGCTGCTCACCAGTTAAAATTCCATTTCTATTTCAGTTCCAAAGTGCATAACATCGGATTCGAACCAGTGTCCCTCCGCAACGTCACGGAGGGGAGTGGTTGCACGCCTCGGCTGCGTGTGCGCAGATCACGTGCCTGCAAAGTGTAGTACTTACATTGGGCCACCGCGTGTTGTTACTACACTATAAGTATTAAATTACTTTTGAATAGTCATGGAATAGTTGTGTTTAGCTTTTGTTTACGTTGGGTGTTGAATTGTGGGTGTATTTTATAGTATAGAGTTACGCAGCGTCTGTTTCCGGAAACGTAGATGGGCGTGACGGTTCTATTGTGTTGTTTTCTGGCAAGGTTAAACACAATCGCAAGCTATTATTTACGATAAATGTATTTATCTAAACTTTATCACGTAATTTGATAAGGATTTTCACATCTTTCGCTTAGGATGGTCTAGACTTTAGAAGAACATCCTGACCTAAAGATGGAAACTGCAGTCCATCAATTTTGCTATAAAAACCTTGTGGAAGTTTTATAAAAGACGAATTCATTGTGGACATCAACTTCTGCCTTTATTTATTACTAGCTTTTGCCTGCGGCTCCGCCCGCGTGGATGTCGGTTATCGCGGAAAAAAGTAGCTTATGTCCTTCTCCATATCCCAGGCTATATATCTGCCAAATTTCATTACGATCGGTTCAGCGGTTTAGGCGTGAAAACGTAACATACAGACAGACAGACAGAGTTACTTTCACATTTATAATATTATATAATATAATATAATATTAAGTATGGATTTATTTATTTAATCTTCTCGTACAAAATAAGTTACAAAGGCGGACTTAATGCCTTAGGCATTCTCTACCAGTCCACCAAGGGTGGTGAAGAGATAAGATGGCAGGTGCTGTGTTTAGGAGAAGATAATTATAATTATAAAAATATTAAAAGACCAAGAGTTATTAGTAAGCTTCAATTGATTGCCCAGTCTTCTTTAAACATCATAAAAAAATAGCACAGCTTAGGCCGGCGACTTCGCCCGCATGAAATATCAGCCCCCGACCCATCACGTCGCATCCCATCGCCCGCTCGCGGTATAACATCGCTGTTGCTTGGCATTCTTGCTGACTTTTCCTCGTTTTGCTCGGCTCCTATGGGTCGTAACGTAATGTTAAATATTCTATAAATTTCTTCGAGAATTGGGCTATCAAATGCAAAAAGATTTTTCTAATCCGACTTACAGAGATTAGCGCGTTCAAAAAAACAAAAAGCACAACTCTAGCTTTATTATTAGTTTTAGTAGTACACACGGCTACATATCAAGCTATACAAAACTAGTTTACGCTGGTATAGGATTTCCGTATAATGAGAGATCAGCTTACACTGGAAATGTATAGCTTGATATGTAGCCGTGTGTACAGAGAGGTAGGTAATAAGATTATCATCATTCATAATTTCAGCCGAAAGACGTCCACTGCTGGACATAGGCCTCCCCCAAAAGGAGGTATTTGCCATAAATTTCCATTTGGCGGGTTGGCGATCGCAGTATGGTATTAAAAATGTATAGAGAACGCTGCTGCCCATTCTCTAGTATTTCCCTTAGTCGCCTTTTACGCTTTTTACCCACGGGAGGAAATAGGGTGGTGCTATTATTTAAGTCCGGCACCACACGGTACGAAAGTCTAATAAGAGTATAGTTTTCATGAAAATGAAAAGATGGAACATGTGAAAACTGCTTACATTTTCCTAAGGAATCTCAATATCCTCGGTGACTCGTTGACAACAGCAAATCAAAGAAAGCCTCGTGTATGACTTGATTAAATCCGAGTCTAATGCTCGTTCAGGGTTAAAAACCTGCAAGTTACATTTTTGATTTTAAAATCTTGAACGTTAGTACAATAATAGATTTTATTACTGTCTTATTACCGCTCGTAGAAGCGCCTTGTAATTATTTATAGCGCAATGCGTTGCTATAATTATCCCACACATGATAAATGAGGTAAGTAGTGTCTGCCAAATGTTCAAAACTGTATTGGGAAAGACTTTTTCACTCATATAGGTCGATTTAGATAATTAATTATACGGAGCGGGCTATGCTCGGAGTTTCTTTGAAGAATAAAATCAGGTATTAAATTATCCGGAAGAGAACCGGAGTTACCGACATAGCTTGCAGAGTAAGCAAGCTGAAGTGGCAGTGGGCTGGCCATGTTTGTCGAAGGACCGATGGTCGGTGGAGCAGACGAGTCCTGGAGTGGAGACCGCGTATCGGCAAGCGTAGTGTGGGACGCCCCCCAGCTAGATGGACCGATGACCTCAAAAAGGTGGCTGGAACAGGCTGGATGCAGAAGGCGGAGGACAGGGTGTTGTGGCGCAGCATGGGAGAGGCCTATGTTCAGCAATGGACTGCGATAGGCTAAGTTGATTGATTAATTAATAAAATAAAATTATCTGTAAGCATAAGTACATGTCTCCAGTTATTGGAAGTGTTTAATTCTGCTGAAACTTGTTAGTTATGATTATGACTCGAACCGTCTAAATAGCCACTCGGTTAACAAATTAAGGGATATATTTTATTAAGAGCAAGAATATTTTCATTAGAAACAGATCCGATGGTTAAAAAATCGTCATCTGCCTAGCCTTTTCTCAACTATGTTGGGGTCAGCTTACAGTCTAAACAGATGCAGCTGCATACCAAGTATTTATATGGAGTGACTGATCTCCACAACCCATGAGTTACAGGGTGACACAATACCCCTTTGAAAGACTGGTTGTCAGATTTTCGGGCTTCCATACGAATATTTTGTAACAACATTTTGTTTTAAAAGAGTGTCCGTGGAGTTTCTTGCCCGTTTTTCTCCATAGGAACCTATTATGCTTTAGAATGGGCAACTAGCTTCTTTCTGAGCGACCCCTTGACAATTCAATAGTACCTGTAATTTAAATAATTTAAGTATTTATTTGAAATAAATGCTTTGAGTTTGAGTTAACTATAAGTCCAGGTTTCCTCACGACGTTTTTCCTTCAACGATATCATTAAATGACCAAGATAAACTCGAAAGTCCATATGAATTGAAAACGTCACACAATCTTCTATACAATGCCTCTATACGATGTTTACAGTTGTCACAGAGAAACTGAGAGTATTCAGTGTTCAGGGATCAGACAGACATGTAAGTTAGTAGGTGTGTAATGTTTTGCAACTAAAATAGAAAGCGGTGCAAAGTCCGCGATCCCGTGCCACACCTCTATATCTAGCGCGGTTATTTTGATCCCGGTTTAATCCCGTTTCCCGCCACTACTATAGTTTGTACTGAATGCTGAATGGTACAAAGTTTGAACGTAAATAACAGATGTTGTGGAAAAATTCGTGGATCAAAATAGTGGTGAGACTTGGTTCTATGAAATCGTATAGTTTGTAAACAGTTATAGGATAGATACCGAAATAGTATACATATACACAGAGATTTTTATTTATAAACAATTGAAGTTTATTTTTCTCTGCCTCCGGTTTGATTTTCGCTAAATTCGTTCTTAGTAGATCTTTATATCGGCGATCTTTATGACATACGGTGCTGCGACGTGGAGGCTCACGCAGGAGGCTATGTACAGGGTGAGAGTTGCATAGAGAGCCATGGAGCGTTCCATGCTTGGCATAAGATTTATAGACCGAGTCCCAAACGTTGAGATTCGAAGACGTACGAAGGATTTCGATTTCGGAAAACGAATTATGGAACTCAAATGGAGTTGGTCAGGACACCTGGCAACGCAAAGTGATGACAGGTGGAGTAAAGCAGTGACCGAGTGGCGTCCAAAGACTGGAAGATGAAATGTCGGTCGTCCAACGGCGAGATGGGTGGACGACATTGTTGCCATCGCAGGTAGAACCTGGATGAGGCTGGCACAGGAGCGTGGGGATTGGCACAAGAAAAGAGAGGCTTATGCTCAGCGGTGGGTGAAATCGGGCTGTGGATGATGAGATCTTTATATTATCGTCTAAGGAAAACCTCTGCCTAATTTCAACAACCCGTCCAGTCGTACTCAGCGCTTCTCCTCCACATTTATTATGCGCACAGCCGAAGTGTGGAACTCTCTGCCAGCGTCTGTGTTCCCTTCCACATATAACCCATCTTCGCCTTCAAAGCAAGAGTGTACAGGCATCTTCTGGGCATGCTCGTTCCATCATATACCTAATCCATCGCTTTCCATCAGGCGAGATTGAGGTCAAGAGCAGGCCTAATCAGTAAAGAAAAAAAATAAAAAAAAACCCGTTTCTTACTTTAGTGAGCATTGTCAGTCTTCTAGAATTTTATTAGGTACCTATGTAAATTGCAGAAAGAGGGTTAATAAAAGTTATAGGTCATAGAAAATAGACGAAAAGTCTGACTCTGTTTTCAAAAGAAAGGGGTAACTAAAGAAGAGTAATAACATACATAACATAAACCAGCAATTTTTTGATATTTTTTTTCTGTCTGTCTGTCTGTTTGTTTGTTCGCGCACATCTCCGGAACTACTGAACGGATTTTCATGAAGTTTTTACAGGTAGACAGAGATTCATTTTCTTGTTTTGTTAAAATCAGGGGTAACAAAAAAAAAAAAAAAACGACGTTTTTCTAATTTACTTTTATACTGTTAGATGTTACATCTATACATATAACAAGATAACACTAAATTCCACGCGGACGTAGTCGCGGGTAACAGCTAGTCAATATGGGTAAGCAATATATGGTATAATTACAAAATCTCTAATATTTACAAGATATAACAACTGAATCTATATTTTTTTTAAATATAATTATTAGTTAGTATAATAAACGATTGATATAATTTCAAAATAAATATTTTTTATAAGCATAACATATTATACATTGAATATAAAATCGTTTGATATACCACTCAAAAACCTATTTAGTCTAATGATAAAAACTCCTAGTTAAAATGGTCACTGTTCTAACCTAACATAATCCAAATGATTCACCAACAATGGAGGGGATCTGGCGCTCGGCGGCCACTTCCGCCTTAGCCTTCTAACCTAACCTATCCGAGTCAGATTGCTCTGAATCGGGGTGTTAACCATAATGATGGTATCAATATATATTATATTTTAAACGATAGACCATACTTACATCAGCAGTTGGTATATCTCACGTTTATTATATCTTGTGAACGTTATTTAAATGAAAATATACCAAATAACTTTATATAATATGAGACGCATCCCTTCAATATATTGTCCGAATCACAACCATGCTAAAATGGAGCTTTGACTTTCCTATACTAAAGGTAGGACATTTAAGTAAACCTTTTTCACAGTCCGTTCAACCGATTTTGACTTCTATTACTTTGGTGGCATGACAATTGGCAGCTGCAGTAAACAGTTGGTATTGTAACCACTTTTTTGCTTCTAATGCCATCCTTATGGCTACGGAATAGAAGTCAAAATTGATTGAGCGGACTGTAAAAAAGTCTAATATTATTTCAAATGGAGTATACGTTGTTACAATCAACGTCAATCACGTAAACAACGACAACAACATACATGACGAAATGATAAAGTTTTGTTTATATTAATTGAATGCATTTCAATAGAATGAATAATATTGTGAAATTGAAGGTAATTAGGACGAGTATATCTTAACTCTTACTCACTTTCAAGGCGGGCAGGGAATTCCCTGTGGTTGACGCGACCTGAACAACGTTGCCAGATTACTAGCTGGCATCAAGAAACTTCTGTAAAGAAAAACATAATGGTAATTTGTTGTATTAATTTGTTTTCTTCGACATTATTTGTGAAAAGAAGAAATCATCTTTTATAATAATATAATAGTAACATCTACATAGAACCCTGATTTGATCCAGCCTGTCCCTTGCTGTGCCCGACGCTGCCCTAAGCCGAGGTTCGTACCCCACTGGGGGTGCCATTAGCGTGCAGTCGGTTAGTTTATAAGTTTTATGCCCTGGTTGGAGGCAAGTTTCGCTTAAGGCAGCCACAGGAAAGTCCGGTTAAGGAGTCACGACCTCTCAAGGTCAACGACGAGATTAAATAGTTTTTAAAAAAAGTCACCACATAGCGCAGAATAAGGTTGGGGTTGGCCCGCACGCGGTGCACCAGGGAAGCGTATGGTTTTCTCATCGTTGTATAAAAACAGTCGACTCGAGCTACAGCAAACATTCCTGACGAACTACTGAAGCGGGACAATTCCATCGATAGCCTGAACGCATTATTATATTGAACGCTAAGGACGCTGTACGATTTCTGCGTATAATCACGTCACTTTTACATCATTGGTTTAGGTCCTCTACTATAGATTCAGAGAAGTCAAAAGTCAAAGCATCTATTTCAAATAGGCACATTAAATAGCACTGTTGAACGTAAAAATTTACACGGAATTGAAATTGATTCTAGTTGCCCCTTCCAAAAGGTAGCTTCGTATGGAGAAGAATGGGCAAGAAACTCCACCGTTACTCTTTTAAACTGTTTTACTTCATTACATGTGAAGACTATGTGTACCTATTATAAAATGATTATACCACAACAGATATAAATGACGCAATGACGGATAAATTAGTTATGTGTCAGATACATGGTGCCCAAATATTTACCTACGAATATTGTTGGAGAATTTTACTAAATTTTTTAGAAATAAAACTTATCACAGAGTGTAAAATTAATATCATAAAAATAATATATCATACAATTAAATTAGCAACATGTTTGATTTTGTGTAGACTCTACATTGTCGTGTGGAGCAGAACCAGTATGTTTTCAAGCGTTCTTATCTGGGATATAATCCTCTAATTTATAATAAGCTTGTTTACAAAGTGTACTTTTAATAATAAAGAGAGATATACAAAAACAAAAACGATCTTACATCCGCAGCGTGCATATAAAATGCTGGTGTAGAATGCAGAAAAGAAAGAAATAAAGAAAAAGTATTTATTGTGAGTCGCACAGGATCACAAACTAAACACACAATTTGACGTTACACGGAACCAATATTTGTATGACCTACAAGTAGTTGTTCCGGGTCTGGCTGTTTGTGTATGTGAGTTTAATTAGATGTTTGTAAACGCACCCACAATACAGGAGAAATTCCCAGTGTGGAGCAAAGTTAAAAAAATAAAAAAAGTATAAAAAATAAAATTATATAATAAGAAAATAAAAACAGAGTCTTGTACGAGCCAAAAAGGCTCCTATCTCAGCATGAAGAAGAAGATTCCACGGCACCCATCTAGCTTTTTGGTATAACTCTTTCAATTGAACGGCTGTCTCTTTTGTTGAACTTGTGTGAATATGACTCAAAATCGTCTGCACTTCCAGCTTCTAAATATACATAATTTATAAAAGAATTGTATTTATATTGAATTTATACACTACCAACGACTAAGCATTATTTCGTAACATAAATAATTTAAATTAATAATTAATTTTAATTTTTTTTTGGTAGTGTATGGTTTCACCGTACATGAAGGATCCAGGATACTCTGTTAGATACAGTTACGGATATTTACCACGGGAAATTTAACACACACCTGTTAACTCCAGATCAATTACAGCGTGAGTTACAGTTTATTTCTGGACAACTAACAAAAGTACTACCCTGCCCGTGGACAACCTACAGTCTGACCTAAAACATATTTACAGTATGTTAAAGGTAAAAGCGAGAATGATGGAAGAATACTTCATATTTGAGATTACTTTTCCATTGACCAGCAGAGACAGCTACAAGATTTATAAAATCATACCAGTTCCTCAGCAAGTTCAAAATGATATGATTAGCGTACTACCAGTTGCAGAGTTCGTAGCTATTAGCATTAGCGAATAGTCATAAAATAATAATAATATACCTACATAAATATTGCGTATGTATAGAAAAGGGGGGTAAGGAATCATATACACATGTACATAAATAAATAATATTGGAATGTCTTTTTGCTATCTCAAAATACGTTTATTAATAATTATAAAGCCTTCATTTCCCAAAATATAGACATATACGATAAATAATTAAACCAAAAAAAAAAAAAAAAAATTGTCTAGCTGTTTGTTCAGGCTAATTTTCGAAATGGCTGGACAGATTTTGGCGGGATTTCATTGGCCGATAGCTGAAATTATAGGGCGTAACTTAGGCTACTTTTATATTAGGAAAAGACACGCGGGCGTAGCCGCGGTCAGCAGCAAAAATTTGTCCACATAGCTGTCCACAGGAAAAGTGCCCAAAAGCCTGACAGCCAATTGGCAAGTTGAATAACAATACTAATTCTTTGACCTAAATATAAAGCCTTGTAAATTATTTTTTATAACGAACATTTGGTCAACGTGAGCTAACTCACATAAAATTTTATTTTCCTTGCTCAGACGAAAGTTAGTACCTAACTAGTTATGCTTACTCAGCACATTAATGTCATAATATACCTTCTAAATGATATAATACACGTGACTAGAGCACGCCGTTTAGCCGTGTTTAGTGACTCACTAATGTAGGACTGATATTTAGGTATAACTGACGATATTGACTTTAGGTTAGACAATTGGATTCATTCAAAAAACAAATCTTTATGTACCTTTGTCATACGTACATAGGTAGGTATATTTAAAAGAATTTTCTTTACAAGACGAGGCATCTGTAGTGGCGGCACGGGCGCCTCACACCGCGGTTTCGGCCATTGCTGCATTTGGTAACGGTAAACAATGAGGTAGTTAGTTTCATTCACAATATAATGTTTTATAATCACAACCATTTTCCTGCATTGCCCATCACATTGATTTATAGTTTTAGGTCATCGTTTAAACTCAGGCTGAAAAAATAAATTTTATAATACTGCAATAAAAATTTGGCATCACAATTTCGCTGCTTTGCTTTATAAACACTGTTTCAATAAAACCGGCCAAGTGCGTTTCAGATCACGCACAAAAATGGGTTCCGTTGCTGGGATGAATTTATCCCAAGAAAAAACTTAACATTGTAGTTAAAAACCATGTTTCCCCATACATTCCAACTACAAATGTTAGTTGGTCGACTATTACTCGTTAACTTGTAAATGTACTTAGCTGTGATAGTTCTTTTTTTTTGCTTGGGCATCTCAGAGTTATCCTTGAGAGGTTGAGACTCTTAAACCGGACTTTTCTGTGGTTGTCTTAAGCTCCTAACGAAACTTAATGCCTCCAGCCAGGGTGTAAAAACTTATAAACTAAACGACTGCGCGCTAAGGGCACTGTGGGGTACTCCTCGGCTTAGGGCAGAGTCATAGGGAGGATGGCAAGGGACCGACGGTGGCTGGATAAAATCAGGGTTATGATTATTATCTGGGGGATTTAAAGCTAACTGGCTCAGCTATAGCGCGGGCGGGCGCTTCGCTTACTAGCAAGGTTCGGGGAGGGTGATAGTGTTCCTTTTAACTTCGTAATATATACCACTGCCGTCATTTAGCTGGCAGGGAGGGGGACACTTGACTCTATTAAAAATTAGCATTTTAAACCTTAATATTACGCATACGGATCCCTGAATCGAAAAATGGTTTTAACAGACTTGCAATATTTTTGAACGGCCTATCCAACGATGTCCAACACTATGGGACAGACGTGAAAAAAAAATCATCCCCTCTTTACGCGTAGGGGAGGTCTGGAAGCCTAAAATCTTTAGATCAAGATTTTATTTTACCACTTTGTCGACGTGATTAATATGTATACCCATGCCAAATTACAGCGTTCTAGTACTAAGAGTCTCTAAGCTAAGCCGCGGACAGACAGACAGACGGACATGGCGAAACTATATAGGTTCCTTGTTGACTTCGGAATACTAAAAAGGGAATGAGAGGGGTAATTAGTTGTAGTATTTTTTTATATTCGTGTATATGTACAGATCCGAGTGTTTAAGTACGTAGTACAAGTAAACAAATAGACTTCTCACGATTCCTTTGTGAAGTTACGGAAATATTATTTTCTCAAACATGCATGGAAGTATTGTCATTATTTTCGAAAAAAGAACACGCGAGGTATCGAATTTACGGACAAAGAAAATCAAATCCATTGCAGGAACGTTTTTTGAATTTGGAACATTACAACGCTCCAGCAATGTTTTATTTCCCTGCATTTTGTGAAAAGCACTTTAGATAATATGTATGCCTCGGCGGAAATGGTAATTGCCTGTCTCGTATTAGTGAAGTCCTCGTCTTCGGCTCGGCCTTCATACTAATACTCGACCTGCAATTGTCTATTTCCCGGCCTTTGCAATAATGTACTATTAAAGATCAAACATGCCACGATAATTATTGTCTGTACAAACTTAAAAATATTTTGGCTAAATAATGTACTAACATGCTCATAACAATTACAAAGGTAGTTGACAACTTACATATATTGTTATGCTTAAGTATGCAAAATATGTTTGTTTCTGGTTTGTAGACAAGTAGGTGCAAAGGTTAGTTGTTGTATCGTGATTGTCCTCGTGTCTACCTTCCATAGATATATCTGTACCTCAGAGGTATACAATAGTAACTCCACTTTTTTCGAAAATTAGTTTCTTGCACCATTAAAATCGCAAGAACCAGTTCTACATATTGGTATACGACATTAATTCCTATGAAATCTATGAAAAGAAACATCCAATCGTATATGACATTAGATCCACTTACGTCTAATGGGTATAGGACCCTAAAATGACGATAAGATTCATCTAATAATAATAATAAAAATACTGTTGAACTCAACAGTATTAGTTTGCTCTATAGCAAACATGTGCATTCGAAGTTTCACTCCGCGCATTTTTGCCTCTCCTGTAAAATTTTCGTTGCATCACATAATGTTGTATACCTCTGAGGATATATATAGATTTTATGTAGGTACCTACAGATAAATAATTTCTAAATGAAAACTCTAGCCAAGGTTTTCTGTAGGGCGTTTTTCTATGAGCTTACGATTGTGGTTTACAATACAATTGAGGCCCTTTTTAGAGTTTTGTATCCGAAGAGTGTCAAACGGAACTCTTTTACTAAGCCTCCGCTGTCCGTCCGTCCGTCTGTCTGTCAGCGGGGTGTATCTCATGAACCGTAATAGGTTGAGAGTTGATTTTTTTTTTGCTTGCATAGAACCCTAGATATAGTGCACATGATACGAATTAGTTAAAAAATTTCAAAGAAAGATGTGTTCCAACGCCATAATCACGTACTAGCGTTTGTATGAAAGGGGGTTGGCCACTCTTAAGTAAAGAAAAACAACATTATTTATATCATTACCAAAAACAAACCGATTTTTAAATACCTACCGCCTTACATAAAAACGCGGAATAAAGTTATACTAACTTTATTCCGCGTTTATAAGTAAGGCGGCTAGTTTTTAAAGACAAAATAATCATATCTTGATAAAAAAATAATCACAAGTTAAGAGTAAGTTTGGAGTTTCTTGCCCATTCTTCTCCATACGTACCTTTTGGAAGGGGCAACTAGAATCAATTAATTATTTTTGTAAATGTTGACGATCAAAAGTACCTTTTATGTGCCTATTTGAAATAAATGATTTGACTTTGACTTTGAATCAAAAAAATTGCCTCGTAGGTCTAGTGGTTGTAAGAGCTACTGCTGAGCGTGAGGTCCTGGATTCGAGTCCCGGGTCGAGCATTGTTATGGGGTATTACCATCTAGATTTTCTCAGTCACAGCCCGGAGTCTGGATTTGTGCCCGGTTGATGGCAATAGGCTCGCCCTCTATTATATGGGAGTTAAACATAACTGGCGAAATGTGGGTGTACACACGGCTACATATCAAGCTCTACATTACCAGAATAAGCTGACCTCTCATTATACGGAAATCCTATACAATGCGAGATTAGCTTATACTGGAAATATATAGCTTGACTAGCTTTTGCCCGCGGCTCCGCCCGCGTGGATGTCGGTTATCGCGTAAAAAAGTAGCCTATGTCCTTCTCCATATCCCAGGCTATATCTCTGCCAAATTTCATGACGATCGGTTCAGCGGTTTAGGCGTGAAAATGTAACATACAGACAGACAGACAGATAGACAGACAGACAGACAGAGTTACTTTCACATTTATAATATTAGTATGGATGTGTAGCCGTGTTTACTATAGATACATCTCTGCTCTTCCTACGGGGAATTAGGAGGCGCGATGTTATGTTATATTATGTGGATATTAAAATACATTTTTGAACAAAAAGGGCGCCGTTTCCCTCGTCTGACTAGAAATAATCAGGACCCATGACGTCAGTACCCAACCGGTCGGTTACACCCGAAGCTTTAAAGCTTGATTCAAATATTGTAAAGTCCCAAATTGCATTACGTTGTATATTAAGTTACGATAAGTTATTGTGACTTAAGGGGCGCTCACCGGTCCATCAGACCAGTCATTTAAAAAAATAATATCTCGTGACTGAGAAGGAGTTATGAAAAACAGCTCAATCAGCTCCCTCGGTAAGTGTGTCTAGAATTTTCTAATACCTTTTATAAAGTTTCATATTGAGACACGAAGCAACAAAATATGATCTAGAGGAATGTGGCCGTTTTTCTTTAGATCGAATTTTGTTGCTTCGTGTCTTAATATGAAACTTTTTTAGAGGAGTACACTGAAAAAAAATATTTAGCCTAAGTACTTCGGCTATTTCAGGAATAATCAAAGTTTGACAAGACTTTATAAAAGTTAACTTGATTTAATAAAAGTGATACACAACAGCCAGCACAGGTTTTGGTTACATGTTGCATAAAGTTAAGTGGTCACTTTTTTGTGTTACATGTTGACGACTTACAATTTTGACTTACTACCTACTTATGTTATGTTATATTGATTATTGTTGTTATCGCTATTTGTTTTAATTTAATTTTATATCTTATTTTAATTTATGAATGGAAATAATGACCTATTAATTAACCTATCCTATATTATATCATGCATGACATTTACTTACATATTTAAATAACAAATGATGGACATCTGATAAACTTGTTAAAATTAGTATTTTTGTTTAAGCTCAGTGGTTTTAATATTGTGAAACTGTAGCACAAATAACTGTGTTTATATTGCTGTGCCCTAGCAGGGTTCATGTATGAAACCTATATATTACTTGTAACAACTTGTAAACTATATGGATGCAATAAATGATGATGATGATGATGATGATGACGAAAGTTTGGTTATGTATAAGTAAATTTTTTTTTCGGTGTAGCGCTATTGGACATGTGAGCGCCCTCTTCATACAACGTTGTATTAAAAAAAGAGGTTTTATTAGTATTCTTGAATACGAATTTTTTGCAATAAAATACCTACAGTCAGGTAACTGTAGTTACCTACTATTCGAATACACAATAAATTGCACGCTGGATCTATGAAGATCTGACTACCAAAAATTCAGAATGACACTGCGACAATAGATCGTAAAAAAAAGTAAGTTAACATTACAATTTCAGGTTGCTACGTCCTTATTTCATGCCCTAGTGTTCAAAATTTCTAAATCTTAAGTAGACAAAAAACGGATTTGCAGATCTTCAGAACTTCATGAATTAAATTAAACCAACCTGAGACTGAAACTATAATTGATTTATACAAAGTATTGTAAAACAGTTTAAAAGAGTAACGGTGGAGTTTCTTGCCCATTCTTCTCCATATGAAACTATCTTTTGGAAGGGGCAACTAGATTCAATTTTATTTCCATGTAAATTTTGCTATTCAAAAGTGCTATTTATGTGCCTATTTGAAATAAATGCTTTGACTTTGACTTTGGCTATACTTAAATATCGATGCTTGAAAGTGAATATTGACCAAACGACATAATGGTGGCAACTTTACATTAGAGCATTTTAAAGTTTTTTTTTTTCAAATTTTAGAATATTTTGAAATGGAGTTGGTATTTTATATTTTTTAGTGGAGTATACTCTAGTAGAGTAGGTATACACTGGAGCATTTTAAGTTTTTTTTTTTTGGAAAATAATTCTTTAAAATGCTCTAGTGTAAAGTTGCCAAAATGTCATTTGGTAAATATTGCCTTTCAAGCGTCGATATGTTTAATACGAAAAGGTGTTGCTCTATTAGAAAATTTATGTCCGCAAACAATATTACGAACTATTAGCGAAATATTAAAAAAATTGCACCATGCTCGTCTTATCAAAATCATTATCCCTTTTATTTTCGATCTGACGTCAGGTCACGATGGGTGTGCGTGCTGGACGCGTGGCGCGCATCTGTCGACGCCATGCCGTGATTACACGTCATCGAGTTTTTGGCTTAACTCGCGTGACGTAAAGCATTGATAATATTTCATTATAATTATCTATGTTTATTTTCGCAGCTGATTTACTAACGAGATTGCTGTGTTGTTTTCGGAAATTCCTTGTCATGGTTATGCTGTAATGTAACTAGGGAATACCCAGACAGACTGTTGAAAGCCCTATCGCTCCATGGGTGTTCGTGTTTACTAGGGAAAACCGATATTGAGTGATAGCGGATATGATTAAAACCCTGTATCCATTAATATGACTAAAGGATTTTGATACAGGATGTCCCAGAAATCGACTGACATACTGTAGGTGGTGATAGCTTTGGTTGAGCCCTCCAAAAATAACACAACATATGTTTATTTATTTATTTATTTATTTAGGATCTTCAACAAAATATGTACACAATACATGACACATAAACAAAGGGCAACATCAGGGACTAAGCAGGTGTACTCCTTCACTAATAGTCACCACAGCATGCACATTATAGTTAACAAATAAGCTAACAAAATTAACTTATTAATAATAGGTAACATTTTGAAAATTTAATAAAATTTTAAAGGACATAAATGAAGTTAATATAATTGAGAGATACTTAAATTAAATCGTGTGTCGAAGTGTATAATATACACTTCTTATATTTAGACAGAGACTCGCAGATGTCTAGATTCGTAGTTTTAGCTAACGTGTTGTATTGCCTACAAAGACTTGGCACAGCGGCGTAATGACCGAGGTTCGATTTTGAGCCAGGGATGTAAAATAAATTGTATGTGTTATGCCTAGGAATCCGAGTCGGAATTTTAAAATTCCGACTCGGATTCCTAGGCATAAAGTTTCATATTGAGACACGTACGAAGCAACAAAATTCGATCTAAATAAAAATGGCCACATTCCTCTAGATCGTATTTTGTTGCTTTGTATCTCAATATGAAACTTTATAAAAGGTATTAGAAAATTCTAGACACATTTACCGAGGTAGCTGATTGAACCGTTTTTCATAATTCCTTCTCAATCATGAGATAATGTTTTTAAAGGAGTGTTACTAATGGACTGGTGACAGCGCTCTTAACATCACATGTCATGGTGTATTTGCGAGGCTGACTATCCAAAGAGTTCATATACTCTTAAAATGGTGATAGAAATAAGGCTTTTGATTTTTGCCATTATTACGTAATGGTAACAGATCCGCTTTCCACAGTCACGATCACGGGAAAAACTCCGTATTGACACAAATAATTGTCAAAATAATAATTTGTGGTCATTTAGTAGCATGTTGTGAATCCGATTATGAAATATTGTTGTTGCAAACTTAATTTATTTATTGAAAAAATTTGTGGACAATGTATCTTTTGTGTAGCTAGCAAAATGTTTTTTAGCGAATTGTATATTTGTGAATGGAATTTGGAAATGTACTGACAAACTGTAGCGGAGAACCTTATATCAATATCCGGCTAGCTATCTCGGGTTCGATACCAAGTGGGTTTCACAAAACTTTAGTTGCTTTAGTGGTCATTCCTTGCCAGGTTACCTGCTTGCTGAAAAATCCTTCGAAGTCCGTTGTTGAACCAAGATTTAAAAGTTAGATAAATAATACCCACCGATCCCATAATACTTGTCAGATACGGCTAAGAAAAACACAACACTAACTCCACGGTACTCGGGACTCGGGAGGGACAGCATATGAAATGTCGGGACAATCCAGACGAATCCCGAACATCTGGCTATCCTACATAGGCGTCATGACAATAAAACTTCTATTGTGTCTCGTTGAGTACCCTTCCATCTGATGAATAATGCTAAAGTAGAGTTAATTGTCAACTTTAAATTCTCAGTTTAAAACAGCTTTAATTAAATTCTCAATTTAGAAACCGGGCTATAGCTTAAATTACCTGAAAATTATTTTATACTGCAACGATAAATAATAAAACCCTTAAGAGCATTAATTTCCGTTCTCCTCATTTCCACGGAAAAACAAGGGCACTCTCATTAAAAAGAGAAAATCTTTTGTCTAAAAACTTGCTAATTACACAATCATGACGTGCTGAAATTCTCAAGCAGGCTAAACTGAAATTCAAGTGGAAACACAATCTTACTAAGAAACATAAATGTTACTTATTAAGACTATGATAATAACTATGTTACTTGACAACAAACAAGTAAACAAAATATCAACTACCGAAATACCGGTTAGGTATCAAATTCGCTATACAATAGGCTGGCAACCTGCTACAGAGTACTACGGACTATCTTCGAACATTCGCACGGTGCGTGCTACGTCAATTTGTTGCTACGAGAATTGTTTGTCTTGTGTTTTGTGTTTTATTAGTGAGTGTGTGTGTGAGTTTAAGTGTAAGTAAAGGGGATGTCGTGATGGCCCAGTGATAAAGGCCTCGCCTCTCATACACGCAGTTGTGGGTTTAAATATGTACTTTCTGGACTTATCTTGGACCAATAATTTAAATATCTTGGACATAAACATTGTTTATGTCCAAGATAAACTCAGAACACCGATGTCAATAATCGGTGAAGGAAAAAGTACGTATAGATATTAAAAGTCTGAAATCGCCAACCCGTCTTGAACAAGCGTGGCGATTGATGCTCGTGCCTTCTCTGTATAATAAGAAGCCTTTGCCCTGCATTGGGAAAATAATGGGCAGTGTGATGTGCAAAGATCGGAATAGGTACAGTTAATTTACCTTAAATCCGAGGAAGGAAACAACATAGAGTGGATAATACCTCCTCTAATATCCCGGAATAATTATAATGACGTTTAAATCCCGGGATTTAAAAACCACGAATTATTTATTGGACTTTCTTTATAGTTAGACATTATTCAATTCAATTCAATCATCAATTCAAATCAATTCAATCAATTTCATCATTTTTCAATTGAAAAATGATGAAGTGATTTTGAAATTTTCTGATAAATGAATTTGTAAATGTAGAAAGATTTCCATGAATTTTTAGGGGTAGATACTGAAGCCACCACAGATATATATAGACCTATTTATAACGCAAGTATCACGATCTGTATGAAAACCAAGCGTGCCAGTTTTTGACTACCTAATAAGACGTCACAAGCATTATTTAGTTATGGGAAAGTTCGTATACTGTAGGAATATTATTTATTGATTAATTGTGTACATTAAATAATTATTAAGAATCGTTTATATAGATTAATTAACAAGACAGAGTAGTAGTAACTTACGATTTTTGTACGTAAGCTGGGCACGCGAAGTAGTTGCTCTTGCGTTATCTAGGTCTATCTTTATCTGTGGAAGCCACATTATAAAATAGTACCCATCGCATTTATTAATTTTTCTGTCATTACTTCACTTTTCATTCTTTTTACGAATTGTGGTAAGTAATTTTTATTTTTATTCTAAGTACATCGTCTTCACCTATAATTATTAATTAATGTATACAAACTATTGTTAACATTTTAAAAGAGTAAGTATGGAGTTTCTTGCCCATTCTTCTCCATACATAACTACCTTTTGGAAGGCGCAGCTAGAATCAATTAACTATTCATGTAATTTTTGACGTTCAAAAGTGCATCTTCGTGCCTATTTGAAATAAATGATTTGACTTTGACTTTGACTTTGAATAATTGATGTGTTTTTACAGACTTACCAATATCGATTGCGATTTGGAAATAACTGTGTAAGTAGTTTGTTATTTGATAAATAACAAATTAATTACGTATTTAAGAACGTTGTCACAGGTCCACTAGCGCCACTCCTTTAAAAACATATTATCTCGTGACTGAGAAGGAATTATGAAAAACGGGTCAGGATCTAGAGGAATGTGGCCGTTTTTATTTAGATCGAATTTTGTTGCTTCGTGTCTCAATATGAAACTTTAAAAAAGGTATTAGAAAATTTTAGACACACTTACCGAGATAGTTGATTGAGTCGTTTTTCATAATTCCTTCTCAGTCACGAGATAATATGTTTTTAAAGGAGTGGCACTAGTGGACCGGTGACAACCCTCTTAAGAATAATTTCTTTCATCGATTAAATTTTTTATTATTAAGTTATTCTAGTTTGAAAAAATATTTTTGTCTGTCAAGTGTCCCACTAGTGCAAGTGATACATTTAATTCATCATGAGATTCATTCATGAAACTCTTATGCAATGGAAATGCACAACTGACGTCAGATTCATGTCATGTCAGTCATAGGATTAGCATGTGACGACGCTAGCGTCAAAATGGTAGTGTGTATTAGCGTAATAGCAGTTTCCACTGTGTTTGGCAACATGCTACTAAATACTACGTCGAGACTGGGGAACTCTCTGTACGATAATAGAACTGCTAAAAAGTTTTGTGCTATTTTAAGTTATGAGAACTTAAAATAGCTACAATGTTTTTGAATCTTTTGGAGGCTTACTGACTGTTTCGCTTCAGGTATGGTTTTCTAGAAGAGCGTTGGCCGCTACATAGCGGGCCATGTAACGGCTGTCATAAAAATGATGGCAGCGGGGTTTTTTTTTTGATGATGGGAAATCATCAAATGACCCCTCCCGCGCTTATTAATGTTTAAACCAAATGCCATTTACCATTTAATTTGCCATAACTTTACTCGTAATCTCTCTTCATTTAGGCCAAATTATCGGTTCAGCAACTGTTTTGATAATATTTACCGGACTGCCCTAGAAGATTGAGTTATAATAAAAATAAAATAAAACTGCTGCATCCAGGTAGACTGGAAGCTAACCCCAACATAGTTTGGATAAGGCTAGGCAGATGATGAGTGTGGAATGGGTGCAAAAAGGGGGTGAAGTTTGCATGTTGAATAAAGTCGTGGGCAAGGTTTGATGGGGAAAATATTTCGCGTGTTGTGTAATTTTATACATTTTCTTCAGTTTCCTGCCTTAAAAGATGTACGAATCAGCTTCCTACTTAGAAGTATTCAAGGAAAGGTGAACAATTCACACATGACATACCAACAGGTAACACACTCATCTTCTGATGCAAAGGAAATACACTTCTGACGTCAGTATCATGATATGAGAGACATGGCACTCACATGTGACGCAGCTGGCGTCAAAATGACACAGTAATAGCAATTTCCACTACCGTTTGGCAACAGTCAGGAATTTTTTTGAGAGTTTGAGCGTAGTTACAGAGAGCTTTCTTTGTTTCTGTATGCGATCACCGATTTTAATAACGGTTTTTGGGATGGTCATAGCCATCTGTCTTTTCCCAAGTTTGTTGGGGTCAGCTTTCAGTCTAACCAGATAACTGGGTAACACGACATCCGTTGGTAAGACTGGTTGTCAGCCTTTCGGGATTTTGTCAACCCGTAACGACTGTCAAAGATCCACGAAAGACAGCCGGGTTTTCCGAGGCACGGAGGGGTCATCATCATCATCATTTCAGCCGAAAGACGCCCACTGCTGGACATAGGCCTCCCCCAAAAGGGAGGGATTTGCCATAATCGCCACGCTTAGCGGGCGGGTTGGAAATCGCAATATGGTGTTAAAAATGCATAGAGAACGCTGCTGCCCATTCTCTATAGTAAGTCCCTTAGTCGACTTTTACGAAACCCACGGGAGGAATTGGGGTGGTGCTATTCCAGCACCACACGGAGGGGTCTCGGTATGTAAATATGCTTACCCGCCCACGGATAGCCTCGGCAAGCGTAGCTTAGCCGGTTGTATCGACCCTTGCAGCTGTTACTACTAAGCCATTAGCCCCAGTCCAAACCCTGAAATACGTAGATCTCATTCGTAATCGGACCATTACGGGGAATTTTCTTGGTGATTATGAAACGATTTACCCTGTATTCTCAAAGCTGTAATTTAAACCGTTGTCAATAACGTCGATTGGTTTTTGTATTTCGGTGATTAAAGGCTGGGGACAATATCGAGAAGGATTTGCCAAGGAGCATCCCGCGGCATCGCGTGGTATGTCACGGGGAAATGCGGAGTGCACCGCCGCTTGCACTGCCTCTGCCCCGCGATCGTATGCTAGCAGACTCCAGCGCATACTGTATTATAGCTGTCGCATGTCTTCGCATCCCGCTGCGGTATCCTCCAGCGCGCTCTTCAATACCGCAGAGAGGGATGTCCTTTGATGCTTTGTGGTCGGTCTCTGACCTTTGAAATCTATCTTGTTACCATTATATACGTACGAATTTTATTGAGTCTGCCCCGCCGTCCACCAACGTACGCTGGCCTTAAGTCATGCGATTTTAAGCTTTAGTTACTTTGTAATGGAAGTAATTTCTCAGTAGCAGACCGGAGTCTGGATTTGTGCCCAGTTGATGGCAATAGGCTCGCCCCATATCACATGGGACTTAAACGCAACTGGCGAAATGTGGGTGTCTTTAAATTATTGAATTAAAACCTGCGTCTATAGAGTCGTTTAACAGGCTTGTGATTTCCGTCATTTGTTTTTTATTAAAGTTGCCTTCCGTGAGATAAATTCGAGAATTCGGATAAGGACAAAAAATGTACAATCACCTTGATTCTGTAATATGGACAAGTAACTAACCCGTGCCCGTAAGATCACAGCGGGCCCTATCAGAATACCAGCACTGCAGCTCTTATTTTTAAATGTCGCAGAATCATGCTGAGATAGGAGCCTTCTGGCCTTGTACAGGACTCTGTTTTTTATATTCTTATTATATTATTTTTTATACTTTTATCATTGTGTGCTTGTGGTTAAGTAATAATAGCCGCACGGGTCGAGCGATCAGGTTAAGCTTCGCTTGCGCGGTTGGTCCGTGGATGGGTGACCATCTTTACATACCAAGGCCCCTTCGCGTCTCGGAAAGTACGTTAAGCCGTTGCAATTGGTCTCGGTTGTCATTCTTGGATCTTTGTGTGGAACCAGTCTTACCAAGGGGTATCGTGTTACCCAGTTACTGGGTTGTGGAGGTCAGATAGGCAGTCGCTCTATGTAAAATACTGGTATTTAGCTGCATCTGGTAAGACCCGAACATAGTTCAAAAAGGCTAGGCAGATGGTGTTTAGTTTAATTTGTGATCTTCCTGTGGGAGTTACAACAAATACTTTTTCTCAAACATGCATGGAAATTGTGTAATTATTATCGAAAAAAGAACACGCGAAGTATCGAATTTACGGACAAATAAAATCAAATCCATTGCAAGAGCGTTTTTTTGAATTTGGAACATTACAACGCTCCAGGGGGCCAAGTCTACTAATGTACAAACGTTGCAATGGTCTCTTCATTGTGAATTTTTGACAGATTTGCCTTACAAACACTGTCAAATACTCACAATGGCGAGACCATTGCAACGTTTGTAAATTAGTAGACTTAGGCCCCAGCAATGTTGTATGAAATGGCGTGCTGCTTTGATTGGATCTCTTTTATCATGCTTGGCATACCAAAGTAAGTCTCTTTGCTTAGTACAAATTGCATTCACGTGGCTGCATAGCCATAAATGCCTTTTGGCACAGATGATCATATATAGAAAGTTGGCGTCAAAGCTGAAAATTCGTCTTGATTTGTTATTTACATACTTCAGCCTTCTACCGCTACATCCAATGCCCACCTGCAAACCTCATCAGAAGTTCAACAAACAAACATAAATGTACCGGGGAAATCAATAACATTTTCTTTTAGTAATTGCCCCAATATGACTAATGTAACTTTTAATATTAATTAAATTAAATGTGTAATATAAAAAGTATGTTTTATTTCCCTGCATTCTTTTGAGAAAAGCACTAAATATGCCTCGGCGGAAATGGCAATTGCCTGTCTCGTATTAGTGAAGTCCTCGCCTACGGCTCGGCCTTCATACTAATACTCGACCTGCAATTGCCTATTTCTCGGCCTTTGCAATAATGTACTATTTCTTTATTTTCTTTAACTTTTTAGTAATAAGGTCACTTACAAGAAACCATAAAATTAAAAAAAAATTAAAAAATATGCGCTACTGCTTAGCCGGTCGGAAAAAGTGTTATCCGGTTTTACGGTTTGTAACACAGACGCTGGCAGAGAGTTCCACAATTTGGCTATGCGCATGTGGAGGGGAAGAGCTGAGTACGACTGGACGGGATATCAACCAAGTACGCATGTAAGCAGTAGTCGCAAGTGCCACTGCTGAGCGTGAGGTCCTGGATTGGATTCCCGCGTCGGGCAAAGTGTTATTGGGTTTTCCATCTGGAATTTCTCAGTGGCAGCCCGGAGTCTGGATTTGTGCCCGGTTTATGGCAATACGCTCGCCCCCTATTACATGGGAGTTAAACAAAACTGGCGAAATGTCGGTGAACTATAGGTAAAGCTCTGCCTAACCTTTCGGGTAAACGAGGCGTGATGTTATATCATGTACAGTCGCCAGCACTTCAGGCTATACGAAACTGTAAAATTTCTCCAAACGATTGTAATCTTAAAAGTGTTGATGGTTAAGTTCAAAATCGAGCGAGAAAATTTTACTGTTTGTGATAACTTCTATTATTGATCGAAGGATAACTTGATGTGCTGGCCACCGTATATGACTCGGAGTTGATTTTTATTTTGCTTCAAATAAAAAACGTACTTACCTATGTACAACCTGACGATCCATATGAAGTAAACGGAGTGTGTAATGGTTAAAATTATGTATACATTTATTTTTATATTACTATAGGTTTGCTCTTGACTCTAGTCTAGGTCTGGATGACAGAGACAAAGTCTACGATGGAGTGAGCTTACCCAGAAGAAGCCTGTTTACTCTCACTTTGAATAGATTAGGGTTATAAGCGTTCGAAACAAAGACGCAGGCAGAGAGTTCCACTCCTTTGCTGTGCGCATTATAAAAGACAAAACGCTTAGTGCGAGTTGGTGGAATATCAACTAGGTAGGGGTGGTAACTTGCAGTGCGTCTAGATGTCCGATGGTAGAAGGGGGCCCGTGGAATGAGGTCGTGGAGTTCATGGGCATTTATAAGTATTACGTCGATATTGTTATTGTTTCTTCAAGTTTGTGTAGGTATTAGGTTAGTTTATATTATTTCAACCACAAATGCCGCTAAGTGATTACTGCTTACATCATACTTGGGGGTTTCCAGTATTTAATTCAATAGTTAATGGAAAATACCGGACTTGCGCAATGAATAGTATTAGCTTCTCCCTGCGATTTCGTTCACGTGAAATTTCTTTTTTAATATAAAATATATCTTATGATATTCGGCAATGTTGCTGCCGATTAGTGAAAGCATTTTCGGAATCGTAGCAGTAGTTCCGAAGATTAGACCCCACATACAAACTCACAAATTTTACTTCGTTATTACTACCGACTCGCCCCGGCTTCACACGGTTGCCATTTTTTTACCCAAGGGCAGACCTTCACCGTATGCTCCACCGTGTCCTCCGGGCGATCCAGACAGTGGTAACACTCGGGCGTTTCCTCCCGCCATATCCTGAACAGGAACCTCCCGAAGCAAGCGCTTCCCCCTTAAATAAACAGTAAAATGTATAACTAGCTTAATCTAAAAATCTGAAACTAAAATTTCGAGTTTTAGCTTGCACCAATTTTACTCAGACTTCAGACATACATATAAGTAAGTTCAAAGTAAAAAATATTTTTTTTCAAATTAATATTAATTACTTAGGTATTTTGTTTATTTTTGTCCATTACATATGTACCTAGTATTGTTTGATTATTTTCAGGTTTCTTTTTGTATATTTTTAAAAAAACCTTGTTTTCTAGTTTTCGTCTAGCAAACGGACTGCGACAATCATATTAATGTTTTAAACGGGGATCACCAATTAGTTTCATTGTTTCATTTCAATTAGTTTTTGTTTAATTAAACTAATTGGTGATCCCTGACCTACAGTCTGCTTCTTTGGTCTAGTATTCGCAAGCGCTACTACTAAGTCCTGAAGTCCTGGGTTTGATTCCCGGATTGGGCAACGTTATTGGGGTTTTCCCTCTGGAATTTTTCAATATTCTGGAGTCTGGATTTGTGCCCGGTTGATGGCAATAAGCTTGCAGCTTACATGGGACTTAAACATATATTGGTGTGTTTGAGTGAGCCCGACAGATGTGTGGTAGCGACGACGGCCTTAGCTGCTGGCTGTAGTTCCTCGTGGCCGCACTAATCTGGTAAATGAGGCGCCCCTGACGCGGGCGCTTCGCACCCTTAACCTTGTAGCAGAGGAGATATACATTTTTGCTTGTACACTGAGTGGATTCACAAGAATAACATAGTATTTAATAAGTTTTAGAAAATAAGTTGTTATTATTAAGTTTGCTTCCCTATTGCATTGGTTTGTACCTGTAATAATAGTTGTAAGTTAATAAATAACTGGCGAAATGTGGGTATACTATATGCAGTGGCGGATTTACATGTTTGCCGCCAGTAGGCTATTCAAAATTTGCCGCCCCTACTTACCTCTACAATTCGATACCCTAGTTCGCAATCATATTTATTAAAAAAAAAAAACAAATGTCAATGAAATTGCAACTTTATGATTTCTACACTATCGTCCTCATTACATCAGCTTTTTCCCCGTTATTAGTATGATTGTGTTCTGAAATAGGCGATCGATGTGTCAGTTCCTAGATTCTTTTTACAAGCCACAGTGAAGATTACACAAGAAATAGTTTTTGGGTATATTTCTGAGCTAAGAAAAGCTCAGTCATGCTCAATATGGCAGGCTAAAAAAGGATCGAATTCCGCTAACAGTTCCAAAATCATACAATAAATTCCGATATGCGGATCCCCGAACTTTTCATTTTTTCCTCTGATAGCGAGGCCTCTTGAGCACAGTCGCTTCACTACGTCAACAAGTTCTCTCTTCAGAACATTTCCCCAATAAATCATTTCTTCATCAATCTGGACCTGCAGTTAATAATGTTTTTTATTTTATTTCTGGAAGACTAAAAAAATATATATTTTGAGCCAAATTTGCCGCCCCCTAAAATCTGCCGCCCTAGGCTCCAGCCTACCCAGCCTGGTGGTAAATCCGCCACTGACTATATGTACATATCTGCTTAACCCATCGGGGTATACAAGCATAATGTTATGTTATGTGTACCTACTAGTCGCAAACTACTAGTAATAAATGCAACAATATATAGTGAGGAAGACATACACAATATGTACTGAAGGAAACAATTTGCTGTGAAAAGCAAAGTTTAGTAAACGTACTTGTGTTTATGGAAATGTTTAAACCAAAGAGTTTTCCTCTCACAGGGGCATTCGATAACTGCGGTTTAACTATTAATAATTAAAAATATTGTGTTCTCGGTTGATGATCGCGTAACTTCTATAATAATTATTGTTTATTGGATAATGCGTTGCAATGCCTCTTTAATTTTTTGATGTGGAAACTTCTTTAGCCGCGTTGAGCGTTTTAGGGGGAAAACTTATGAGCTCGCGTCACCAAATGCGCGACATGCTCGTGTCGTGTTGCGCCAGACTGTCAGTTACTCCAAAGTTTTGAGTTTTCACTTCTGTCGGCAGTCTTTATGACATCTTATATTTTTTTTTTGTTGGGCACCTTCTCCGTCGCGCACGCAACCACCAAAGTTTCATTACAATCGGTTGAGCCATTATCGAATTTTTGCGAGACTGAGAATGCACAGCAATTGGTTTTTATATATAGAAGATAGATTTTCACACGCATTGAGATGTCTGCCAAATTGCAATCTGTTATAGTTCTCATGACTGGTGCTAACAATCTCTGATTCTGAGTTTTCATCAAGATGATGTAATTATTTAGAACTTTGTAGAGTTCTAGAGTCAGTTATGATTGCCAAGTTTTATTTCAATATCCAGGTTTAATTCGTCTAGGTATAAGTCGGATTTGACATCATTTGTTTATCGCTACCTGTTTTTAATAATAGGCTACTTATCAGTATCAAACTCGTAAATATTGATAATTATGTGTTTAATGGATTGTTCGGTATTTCGTTTATCTGTCTGTATGCTAATTGGTATATATGTCTTTCCGTTTGAAATGTTTTCGGTGTGATATCGTTAGTGATAAGCGTAGCTGTGTCGTTATCAGCCTGTGTCGTTGGCGGCGGCGGCCGCAGTCGGCGGGCGCTCGCCGGGCGGCCCTGCCCGCGACCGGCCACCGGCGACCACGCCGTTCAAGTTCGCCGAAGTGTGGCGGGCACTCGCAACAAGTTCCTACGTAGGTATCTACTTGTTACCAATTCAGGACATGTGTCGGTGAGTGCAGTGAATACTAGTTGTGTAGTGTGATGCAATCAGTGAGGTGCAAACAAAACAACGGACTTGTATAAAACATTCTGTTTAATTCTTTTGGAAGCTTAACGTCGCTAACAATAACATATTCTTACATTACTATAATGCTACTTAAGTAGACATAGGACAGTCTTAGAGATGAGTAGAACTACAACTAGGTAACGATCATGAGATCTGGATCACAGTCGAGTTGTCGCGCGGCACGGAGCCCTAGTGCACGACGGAGGGCTGCACGGGCAGGCCGAGGGGAGGTGAGGGCAGCAGCTTCAGCACAGGTGCGGGGGGGGCACGCTCCTTGGCGTGTCTTTTGACGTGCTTGGCGAGGTGGTCGGAGCGCATAAATCGGCGGTTGCACACGCGGCACCCGAACTTCTTCTCGCCGGTGTGAGTGCGCTTGTGCCGGGACAGCTCGTCCGAGCGCGAGAACCGGCGCTCGCAGCCAGCCCACGCGCAGCGGAAGGGACGCTCGCCAGTGTGTGTTCTAGCGTGAGCTTTCAGGTGGGACGACTTGAAGTAATTTTTTCCGCAGCCGGGGTACGAACACTCGTAGAGGCGGCGGCGCGCGGCTGGGGCCGGCGCGACCAGCCACAGCGCGGTGGTCGGCAGTAGGGTGCCGGGCACGAGCACGGCGGGCGCGGGCCGCGGCGCCAGCGGCACCCAGCCCGGGGTGGCGGCCGCGGACGGCGCCTGGGGCACTCGTTGTTCATCGCGCACTTCATGCTTGGGCAGACACTCGGGGTGAGGAGACGGCACGCGAGCCTCCTCCACTTTAGGAGGTGGACTAGGAGGCTCCACTCGGATAGGTGGCACAACTTGAGCTTGAGACGCAATGTATTTAGTTTGCGAATAGCTGTGTCCGCGGTTCATTTTGAATTTGAGCGATTTGACGATGTTCATGTTCATGTCCTGAGGTGGCGGCGGCAGCAGCGGCTCGGGGCTGCATGTGCCATCCTTGTGCGCGCGCATTATGACGGAGGGCCGGTAGCAGGGCTCGGGCGGCGGCGTGCTCAGCAGCAGGCGCGCTAGCTCGCACCGCGAGCGCTTGCTGAAGTCCTCCTCGCCCTCCGAGTCAGAGGGCTGAGGAGTGACCAGGCCGGTCGGCGGCGGAGACTCCCGCGCGCGCTTCACAGCAGCCTTCTTGTAAGGTAACTCGACCTGTGAGACAAAGACAGATGCACGTAAGTGAACGGTCGCTATAATACGAGCACGCGCGCACTGCGTGATCGCGTCGTGCGGTCTTACCGTACTTTCGATTGCACAAATGGCACTGAGAATTTTATTTTTGACGAGGAAATATTTTTTGGGGCACAATAATATTATTTCCAATTTTTGAAAAAGTTTTTAAGACGAATTTCAAAAGACACTCACTTTGTTTTCCATCAACGGTGGCGTTGACGGCGGTGAGAGGGGTCCACAAACTTCGAGGAGAGTCGACATTCTGATTAAACTAATAGCATTCAACGCAATAAAACTTTCTTTCTTAATTCACAAAACTTGTGTTTTCGCTCCGCGCTTCCGCTGTTGGGAGCCGTGTGGTTCTGTTAGCGGGCGGCAGACGAATAAACCGTTCAGCGAGTGCTCGCTGTACGAGGCATGCGATTGTGGGGTGAGGGGGGGGGGCGGGTGCCCAATGGGAGCGGGCGGCTCGGCTGCGCGGGCCAATGACAGGGCGGTGATCACGCAGCCGGCGCGTGGCGGCGCGTGCTGTTCACGTGCACGTGGTGTGACGGCGAGGTCGGCGTGACGTCACCGGCGCGCCCCCGCATGACGTCGCGGAGGGGCGCGGGCGCGACAAGGTCGCCTGCACCGCGCCGCACACAATCAATGACACTCGTGCACCATCTAGCTACTATTTTGACAGTTGCGGTTCGATGACCTGCGCTCGACATTCGCTACTTTCGACGACTTCCACGTCTTAAGAGACTTTACCGCTGTGATGCTGTACCGTTATGTCCTACTACATTCTATTATTGTTTTATTCTCATCTGTTGACATCGTAAAGAACTAATGAGTATGATGAGTGTTGAGATAAATGTTATCAGCGGCAACAAGTGAATACTTTCACAGAGCTGTTGTTGTTATTGTGTCAAATAAGATTAGATAAAAGGCGGTGTACCTATAATATCTACGTGTCTAGTATAATAACTTGCCGCGAACTATGATGCGATAAACAAATAATTTAAACTCCAAAGTAGTTCTGTCTGTAGTATGAGTTTATGACGCAATACGGGCCAGATAAAAATAATAACAAACACAGTTTTTCCCTCACTAACTTTATTTTGGTAATTTTATTAATTCCTATTCTTATTCCTACTTAATAATTTATTCTTATTTTTCCTTCTTATTTATTCCAGCTGCAGAGAAGAGTCAATGGACTTTACAAAGATTTAATTCTCTTCGCTAAAATGTTGACAAATATGTTTATGTGGTGTACGGTGGCCAGCACATCAAGTTACCACAAACTGTCAGATTTTCTCGTTCGATTTTGAACTTAATCATGAACATTTTAAAGTTTAAAATCGTTTGGAGAAATTTGACAGTTTCGTGTAGCTTGGCCACTGTACTGTGTAGGTCAGTCTCGATCAAAACATCAGTTTCTCTTCAGCAGACATAATTTCGCAAGTTGTCACTGACCAAGACTGTTTACTTATTTTAACGACCTAGACGAATTGTGCAAGACTGTCTAGAGTCGATCTCATTTTGTATGAATAAAATTTGTTTTAGGCCTGATATTATACCTACAACGTAAAACGAAGCAACAGGAATAAAAGGATCGTAGCAGATGGCGTTCTGTGTAGTTTCTGCTTACTCCCAAGGGAAAAAGGCGTGAGTTTATGTGTGTTAAACATTGACGTGTATTTTTGTATATCAATGATGTTTAATTAATTTAAATTTTGGCGGAGCGTCGAAAAACATCGATGTTTTTTTATTTTTTATATTTGGTCTCATACAGACCCAGATTTGTCTGAGACCAAATAAAAAAATGAAAAATAAAGACGGGGTTTTAAGATGTGTGAGACCGTTAAGACGTCGAATTCAACAGTTGTATAATATTATACCTAAGTAAGCAAAGGTAAAAAAAAAAAAAAAAAAATCCTACATTCAGACTTCTTGTCAGAGTTTCTAAACTTAGATGCTTATACTTACTTATGTACAGACGCCAGCACATCAAGCTACTACAATCTGTCAAATTTCTTTAATCGATTTTCAACTTTATCACTACACTATAAGGTTCAAGGTTGATTGCGAAAATTTGACAGTTTCGGGTAGCTTGACCTGTTGGCGTCTGTACCTATTTAAATCGCATTTAAATTATGTATCTAAAGAGGTGTGTCAGGAAATCATTTGAAGTTTTTGATTACAGGAAGTATTTAATTATATTAATTGTGAGCTTAAAGACGTAGGATGAGTTAAGTGTGATAGAGCTGTGGGTTTCCGTTCACATATTAGGTTATAATAATTATGTTTATATTTGTAACTATCCAGGAAAAAGTTTATGGAACTGGCAGCAGAAAATCACAGAAATTAGAACACTCCCACTCCTCTAAAAATATCATTTTCGTCATCAAATTAATATTTTGTATACTATAAAGCAGATACGAAAAAACTGTATGTCTAAAGATCATGCTCGTCAAAATATTTTATTCTCAACAACAACATCTAAGCTGTGTACTTCTCTAAGTGATAAATTCACGATACTAATAGATATATAAGTTATTATATGTAATATTTTATTAGTAAATAAGTCTTAGGAGTACCTATACTAAATAAATAAATAAACATCAACAAAGTTGTATAAAATAAACAAGAAAATAAGAATAACTTGTCTATGTCTGTCGCATAACTCGCATAACAACAATGTTTTAACAGTATTTGTTGTGTTTCGGCAGTAAGAGGCATGATAGCCAGTTCCTCCTTCCTTTCCTTCGGCCTTATCATCACTTATCATCAGATAATATGAAGGATGGGAGCTACACTGCATTTTTGTGGATGAAAAAAAAAAAATACAGTTTTATTTCCTTCTTTTTTGAATCACGTGTGGCTCCGTTTACATCACCCTATTTTTACACCACACAAGAGAAAGGTCATTGACCTCAAAATCCAGATCTCAAATGCATTTTATTGTTAGTTAGATCTGACTCGCTCATTGGATTTTCCTAATAAAAACACGTTACTCATTTATGTTAATTTCCTACTCAGTAGTAACGGTTACGGCTGGTATGCGCGAACGCATGGACGTATGTGTGAGTGACGCATAGTTATACGTGTGAGTTACGATTATATTTGTGAGTGACGCATCGTTGTGTGAGTGACGCTGACGCATCGCTCTGTGTCGTGAAAGTGAGGTGCACGCGCTGGCCGAGTGATCGGGGACGGTTTGAGGCAAAGGCGGTAGCGAGGTCATGGTATTGGACTTTGGACTGTGGGTGGAGAATGGTCGAATATGATAATGATACTTCTGGCAAAATTGTTGGATTCAGCTTTAATTTTCCGACATAGAGATAGATATAATAGACGTTCGTTCTTGTTTTCGTAAAAGCGAGAACGAGAGGGAGAATTTCAGCATTCATTTAATAAATCAACAGAACTGCCTGCCTCATAATCATAAACATGACCACTTATATAACACTAGCTGCTACCCGCGACTTCGCTCGCGTGGTTTTTTCTAAATAAAAGTAGCCTAAGTTAGTCTTTATAACATCAGCGATTTGCCAGTGAAAGTCCCGTCAAAATCAGTCCAGCCGTTTCTGAGATTAGCCGGAACAAACATACAGACTGACAGACAGTTTTTTTTGTTATAAGTACCGTATAAACGTTCATATGCATTTAGTAAAAAGCTGTTATTTTGGCATTGTAGACACTTCAATTTTATTTATTTGGGTAAAAGATAATAAAGAAAAAAATTAAAGAAAAATAAAGGGATTTTCGTTGGGGCTACGTGTGCTACGACGTAACTGACGCATGCTACGCCGTAACTGACGCGTGCTACAGCGTATCGAGTGCTACGAAGTAACTGACGCGTGCTACAGCGTATTTCTCCGTCGCGTCGCTACGATGACGTAGTAGAGGCACGTGACTGGCTACGCGCCGAGTTAACAGCGTTTCTTGGAACTTTTATGTGCTGTTTCTCATAAAATATCTTTTGGTTAGTGTGTAAGTTGTTGTTTTGTTTTTAATAAAGGTCATTTTATATTTTTATGGTTTGATTTTATATACAGGGTGTTTGGCAGAACGTTGAACATACGAAAATGGTGGATAGGTGGGGTCATCTGCTACTTACTCAGCCCTAATTTATTTGGCCCTGGTCCACTGGACATTAAAAAAAATTTTTTTTTGCTTTCACCACTTTCTTAACTTTAAAGTGTAATTTGTATTAAAAATGGGTAAAACAGGCAATTTTTTTTATCTTTAATGTTGGCAGATTCTTATAAAATTATTGCTTTATTCAGATATCAGCTAGAAAAAAAGTTATGAGTCCTCAAACTTACAGAAAGATTAAAAAAAACTAAAATATTGCCTGTTTTACTTATTTTTAATAAAAATTACACTTTAAAGTTAAGAAAGTGGTGAAACTAAAAGAAAGCAAAAAATTTTTTTTTTTAATTTCCAGGGTCCTGGGCCAAATAAATTAGGGCTGAGTAAGTAGCAGATGACCCCACCTATCCACCATTTTCGTATGTTCAACGTTCTGCCAAACACCCTGTATATATATTTATTTCAATAAAATAAATTATTATAAACCAAAGTGTTGTTTTATTTTTCTTATCAAAACTCAAACTCAAAGCATTTATTTCAATGAAAACAATTACAGGCATTCTTGAACTGTCGAGGAGTCGGTCAGTCAGAAAGATGAAACTACTTGCCCATTCTAAAGCGTAGTAGTTCCTATGGAGAAGAACGGTCAAGAAACTCCAAGGACACTCTTTTAAATCAAAATATTGTTATAAAATATTGGTAACATCATTCATGTTGACATTATGTTATTATTTCTTTACAACAGTTATTCAAATGTCAAAAGAATAAATGTAAAATAGTGAACTTCATAGTCTGTGTAACAGTCAAAATGAAACATCAATCTGTCTAGCCTTTTTCTAACTACGTTGGGGTCAGCTTCTAGTCTTACCGAATATAGCTGAATACCAGTATTTTACATGGAGCGACTGCCTATCTGACCTCCGTTGTGGGGGTCATAAGTTACTGGATAATACGATACCCCTTGGTAAGACACTCACTCTCTCTTGGTCAGACTACTGGTTGTCAGACTTTCGGACTTCTGACTACACGTAACGACTGTCAGAGATCTACAAATGACAGCCGGGACCAACAGCTTAGCGTGCTTTCCGAGACACGTAGGAGTCTCGATATGTTATGGATGGTCACCCATCCACGAACTGACCGCGGCAAACGTAGCTTAACTTTCAATCGACCCGTGCAGCTGTTAATTATAATGAAAAAAAAATAGCAAATATATATATATAAAAATAAAAAAAACAATAAGTAAATGAGCTCGTGGCTAAAAAAATACAATTAAAACCACACTGTTTGTCTGTTGTGTTTTATTTCGATTTTTAGCGTTCCGTAGTCAACAAGGAACCATTATAGTTTCACCATGTCCGTCTGTCCGTGGCTTAGCTCAGATACCCTTAGCACTAGAAAGCTGTAATTTGGCATGGGTATACATATTAATCACGCTAACAATGTGGTAAAATTAAATCTTGAAATATATATATTTTTTTAAATACCCATCTTTACGTGTAGGGGACCACGTTGGGTGTTTTTTTTTTAATTGTCTATCCCATGGTGTGGGATATTGTTGTATAGGCCGTTCAAAAATATTGTGGGTTTGTCAAAACCATTTTTCGATTCAGGGATCCGTTTGCATAATATTAAGTAGCTTTAAACTGCAAATTTTTGTTAGAGTTAAGTGTCCCCCCTCTGCCAGCTAAATGGTTGTACTAGAATATCTGAAAAAAATCACAGCAGTAGTATATATAATGAAGTTAAAAGAAAAACTATCATAGCTAAGTAGGCTTTACAAGTAACCAAGTAATAGTCGACAAACTTACATTTACAGTTGAAAAACATGTTCTCCCATTTATTCCGTATGGAAAAACATGTTTTTCAACTACAATATTAGACTTGTTCTTGGGATAAATTCATGCCAATTACGGAACCCTTCATTGTGCGTGGTTTGGCAGGCACTTGGCCGGTTTTTGTATAACGGATCTCGCAGGTCAACTTTGGAAGTTGTCGGCTGTTCCGGGCTTGCCTCAAGAAATTAAGGCCTCCAGACAGGGCACATAACTTTAAAACTAACGCTAAGGGCACCCCCTGTGGGTTACAGACCTCGGCCTAGGGCTTCGCTGGGGGAGGACAGCCAGGGACAGGCTGGATCGGATTAATGTCCGTTGCGTTACTATTTCATAACTTAAATACCGTCCATTGTAGACAACACTACACACACCCTCTTACACATCAGACATGTACATTTCCTTCTCACACAACTAAGAGGACATGCATGCAAATACTACACAAACATTTTTCTTTTTCTTTTAATACTTTTTCCTTCTCTTATACTTAAGTTTACACATTATAAATTCATAAAACGATTATGTACAAGACAATAACGAAATATAAACGGCTATGATAAATTTATGTGTAATATTCGAGGGGTTTGGCGCTGATAGCCGAAATACAGGCTCTGCCTAGTTCAGCTACAGATGATCACACCATTTACTGACCTAACTTAGCCTGTCAAAAATATTTTTTTTGTAATTTATGTCTAAGTTTTCCTTAAATAAACGTTATTATTTATTTATTTAAACTTCTCACACACAATAAGGTACAAAGGCGGACTTAATGCCATAGGCATTCTCTACCAGTCAACCAAGGGTAGTGAAGAGATAAGATGGCAGGTGCTCTAATTAATAGGGAGGAGAGGAGATAATAATAATAAAAATATTAAAAAGATAACAAATACAATAGATACACAAGTACATAAATATGTAGTAAACTTATAATAGACATACATACATATTACTATAACGTATAAATACCTACTTATTATATAATATATGTATATATATAAAAATTCAAGGGGAAGAGATGAGTGGGTTGACTCTACTCTATTTGTTATGAAAATAACTCCGCAATTCCCTAAAATGCATACCGACTGGTGGCCGTCCTGATATCCAGAGGAAGCGCATTCCAGAGAAGAATAGACTGAATATGAAAGGAAGAATGAACAAAGTCAGAAGTATGAGAAGGACAGAGTAGGAGAAGATTATTTGTATTATTATTATTATTATTATTGTCTCTCCAGCCACAATCTTATCACTTGCACCACACATCCCACACGTATGTGATGTAAACAAACTGGTACGTCCACACATGTTTGGGTGGTGTTTGGGGAAACCACGCGGGCTGACGTCGCGATAAGGCGCTAGGCGATCATCGTTATCACTTATCAACATGGTGTTAACAGGTTACAGGTCGATTTGACCAACTGTGGTCAGATGACGTCAGATTTAGAATATTGTGGTAAAAAACTAAAAAAAAACAACGATTTCATGTATTTTATTTAGGTAAGTATTTCATTTTTATAGAATAGATTTTAAATATATGTTCACTTTAGGACTGTACACACGGCTACATACATATCAAGCTATAATTTTCCAGTATAAGCTGATCTCTCATTATACGGAAATTCTATATAATGCGAGACCAGCGTAAACTAGTTTTGTGTAGCTTGATATGTAGCCGTGTGTACTAACACCTAAGGTCGACCAAAAAGTTGTCTTTTTGAATAAATGTGTGTATGTAAAAGCCATACAATGTAGTTTTTTTTTTAAATATAATTTTGTAGATTTAGTTAAATAGACTGGTAAGTTAAGTTTTTAAAGATTCCTCTCTCCTACTATTATTGCTGTGCCCAACAGGGTGCCTAATGATCTCATTAACTTTTAAGTTACCACCTAAGTACACATTGTGGATTATGTAATAAATGATTCAGTATTAAAATAGGGCGTGGTTTACTTTGTTCGGAATATTATCCCAACACGTACAAGCGCGGTGTGCATGCGCGGGCGGCGTGATCAACGTACTACACGTCATCGGCGAGCGGAGGCGCGGCGCGACAGCAACACACCTGATGTAAATGGTAACCACCGCTTGTATGGGGCTGTTCATTTATTACGTAAAACAATTTTAACCACTTTCTGACCCCCTCCCCCTAAGTGAGTAAGAATAAGACTTGGATGAACCCCCTCCCCCCTTTCAATCTTACGTAAGATCAGATTACTATCCATATCAATTATTATTTGTACGAATAAAGGCTCCGCGCACGCGACGCGACACAAAGAGACCACTTGTCGCGCGGCACGCGGTGTCTTTGTGTCGCGTCGCGTGTCGCGCCTGTTTGTAGGAGACTTAAGGACGTAACTTTGTGAGAGACTGATGCCTGAATATGCAATTTACAGGTCAAAATAAAGAAATGTATGTGTTTTATTTACTAGTAGTCGTAAGTGCAATTGCTGAGCGTGGGTTCCTGGGTTCGATTCCCCGGTTCGAGCAGTGTGGGAGTTTTACCGTTCCTTAGTAAGGGCAAAATGGGCATGAAATCCATACTAATATTATAAATGTGAAAGTAACTCTGTCTATCTGTCTGTCTATCTGTCTGTTTGTTTGTATGTCTGTCTGTATGTTACGTTTTCACGCCTAAACCGCTGAACCGATCTCCATGAAATTTGGCAGAGATATAGCCTGGGATATGGAGAAGGACATAGGCTACTTTTTACGCGATAACCTACATCTACGCGGGCGGAGACGCGGGCAAAAGCTAGTTACATATATGTTACAATGGCAATAGGCTGGCCCCTATTAAATGGGACTTAAACATGTGTATACACTGTATACAGTGTATACACATGTTTAAGTCCCATTTACACCTATAGGTGTACTATGTAACTACAACTCTGCCAATACTTTTGGAGAAAACAAGCGCGATGTTACATTAATATTACACTATTTTATTACGTATATTGCACACGTAGTCCCACCGTGCTATCATGACACTAAGTGGTACTTTGCCGGCTGTGCGTCTGACGCAATAGTGGCATGATGAAAAATCTGTCGTTTGTATATGACAGTGAGTCAACGGGATATTGAATCATAAACGAGATTGTTAAGTAGTAATAAGTATAAAATAAATGGCAATATTTCAACTTGTACGAGAATTATGATGCTATTTTCAATTGAAGTTGTAACAAAGCAAGATTTACTGGAGAGCAAAATTTTCATCATGTTTCATTTGGTTAAGTTTATTTAAAATAAGTTTTTTGTGTGTAGCTGTATTTTTGGTTAGGATAAATTCATGACGTCTTTTAGTTCACACTTATTGTTTAGTTCGCTTATGACGTGTATTTATTTAGGGCTTATTCCCAGGAGCTCCAAATCTATTGTTCTCCAAACAATTGCTCTCCATACATTGATTCCCAAGAGCTTCATAACTTTATTAGTTAAATATTATTATTATTATATTTCTTTTTGAATTTGGAGCCGCCGGGAATAAAATTATGGAGCGCCTGGGAATAAGCAGTATTTAGAATGGTGTACCACAAAGCTTATTATTTAGTACAGAATCGTGATTGTTACAGAAAACATAATCCTTAAGCTATCGACTTCCTATCTTGTAAATTATGGAGCGCCTGGGAATAAGCAGTATTTAGAATGGTGTACCACAAAGCTTATTATTTAGTACAGAATCGTGATTGTTACAGAAAACATAATCCTTAAGCTATCGACTTCCTATCTTGTAAATTATGGAGCGCCTGGGAATAAGCAGTATTTAGAATGGTGTACCACAAAGCTTATTATTTAGTACAGAATCGTGATTGTTACAGAAAACATAATCCTTAAGCTATCGACTTCCTATCTTGTCCTTGACAGTATCTGATTACAGACGATATCATTAACGTACATTTTAATTACTTTAGCACCATCAAACCTATAATGAACAATACTAAAACAGTACTTTAAATACAAACAACACCTAATTATGTATTGGATAAGGAAAACGTTGGAAACTGCACACAGCTTGTCTCGCATGGCTGCATGCTATGCGTTCGTGTTGCGTGCGCGCATGATGTGAATGTGAGGGTGTGTTTACGTGCTATGTGCATGACAACATGCGTGTGTGTACTGGGTGTGTCCGTGGAAGGGTCAGCTCTTTGTTGTGAGCGCAAAAATTGCGTGTTTTAATGCAATTATTATTTAAAAGTAACTGTGAATTTGTCACGGTACGGACTGACTGGTTTGTATTTTTGTGGGTTTTGACCAGGGTTCGAAAAATCCGATTTTTAGATATATATCCAGGCCAAGAAAAAGAAGCGAATTTCATTCTGTAAAGGGATCAAACACTTAAAAATGTAAATGGAATTTGTAAGTAAGTGTCAAATTATCACATTTTTTATTTAAAAAAAAAATATGAAAAGAAGTAGTGTTTATTTGAAAAGATTTTTTTATTGAACACTTAAAAAAACTAGTACTATTATTATAATAATCTTCATTTGTTTGTGGGATAAATCAACTATATTTTAATAACAATTCATAAAAAAGTAAAAAGTAAATTATTCTGCATTGTAGGTTTTTCGCTACCTGTTGCCAAATTTTTTGTTTAGAAGACATGAAAAAATCAATTGATATATAACAAGATAAAAATCAATTGATATATGTATATCGTGATATATATCCGCTGATATATATCGGCGAACCCTGGTTTTAACAGAGACAAAACTATGTTTGACAGATTTTTATATTTGTCTTCCTGGCTTGGCGTGCTGTGCTGGCGCTGATGCTGCAGCTGCTGAAAACCTCAAGCGGCAAAAGTATAGTCATCTTATCGGTAACTATATTTTCGAGCCGTTTGGGGTTAAAACCCTCGGGCCGTGGGGTCCCAGTGCTCATGTTTTGTTCAGTGAAATCACCAAAAGGCTGGTTGACACTTCCCGTGACCCAAGGGCTGGCTTTTACCTTGGCTAGAGGCTAAGCATTGCCATACAACGTGGTAATGCTGCCAGTTTCTTGTGATTTGACAGCGAAGCGGGGGAAATAACGACGCCATATTTTAGTTTATTTTGTTAATAGGTAGTTTTAGTTAGGTTTTTTTTTATAGTTTGTTAGTTAATTGAAATGTATTATTTCTTTCGTTATTGAATATATTCTGTTTGATTGTACCTAATATGCAGTTTTATGTCTAACTTGTCAAGAGCTTATATCAGTCCTCAGCTAAGATATATTAAAAAAAAAAAAAACTTTCTCTTGTCAATTACTTATCTAATTGTGAGAAAGCTTAAAATAATCGAAACATAAGTCACACAGATTTAGTGTGACTATAAAAGTACAGTTTTCGTAGTGCTAAGCCGTTCGTATCAGTCACAGCACCTGTTAATATTTTCATCATTTTTGCTCCTCGAAGATATAGTTTATTTCGCCGTTGATTTACTTAGTGAAGATATGGTATAATCATTAAATACAATTTTGATTATATTTCAAGAATATCTGAAGACTAATGTGTGATTTTTAAATTTCTTGATATGATTTGCTGAATAATAGGAACAAATATATTAATGACAGGGTTAAAAAAAAAAGAAGGTTGTTTCATTATTTATTTTTTCTGCTATATTTTGTATGGAAGTTGAAAAAAGTGGTTAAGCCACATGGAAGCAGACCATATAATGATGTTGATGATATTTTTTAATGTTCAAAATCAGAAGTAGTTTCTTGTAGAAATATGATCAAACGTCAGTCTCCCGTAATTTTTCAGTAAACATGTTGCGAATATTAGTGATTTTCCGTGAATACTTAATTTATTTGAAAAATCTTTTTCAGCCACTTATCGAATCACAAATAATTTTGTTTAAATTCTTTTCTCCTTTCTCACAAACAATGAACAAAATTGATCAAAATCTGTTGTATCGGCCCCTTGTACTTAGTAGGTACACCAAGCAAAAAATCAACAAATTACAAAATCCTGGTCTTCCCACAGCGTCGTAGGCGCAGTGTGCGTAAAACCACAGATTACCTAACCATTCTTAGTAATAAAAATACTGTAAGTGGAAACACTTAGAAGATAACTTTTTACAAACGAGTAGGTACTTAGTCTAGAACCTACGTGATCGATATCTGAGTGAAGTCACGACCGCAAGTTACATTGGACAAGGGCAGGAAGATGATGACTGATTCACAGGAATTAGGTTATGTTAAGGGGGATGCGATATGGTAGCCCGCGAAGTTAAAATTTTCTTACGTGTTTTGGAATTTGTCAGGTTGTATTGTTGTTATTCAATAGGATTATAATAATGAACATAGAGAGTTGTATTGATGACTTTTTTTATTATAATTGTTTAAATAAATATTTGATACGGCCGCGAATCATATTTATTAGTTCAATGTACAACCTGACCACTATAGAAACAGCTAACCCTTATATGTCCATAAAAAATTACAACAATATTCCAAAACTAATAAGAGAACTATCATTTCATTTTTACGAAAAAAATCTAAAAACATGGCTTCTCCAAAAAAAATATTTTATTCAGTAAATTGTTTATAATACAATTTTTGTGTTTGTATTTTTTATATTGTATAATTTTATATTGTATAATAGACTGGCAAGGCGAAGTGATGACAGGTGGTGTAAAGCAGTGACCGAGTGGCGTCCAAGGACTAGAAAACGAAGTGTCGGTCGTCCAACGGCGAGATGGGTGGTCGACATTGTTGCCATCGCGGGTAGAACCTGGATGAGGCTGGCACAGGAGCGTGGGGATTGGCACAAGAAAAGAGAAGCCTATGCTCAGCAGTGGGTGAAGTCGGGCTGGGGATGATGATGATAATAGATTTACGTCTATATAGTCTTAGTGTTTTGTATTGTTTATCAGAGTAGAAGTAGTGTAAGTTAGGTTTTATGGCAATGTGTAATATTGTAAATATTCGTCGACCTTTTAGCGGCGGATGTGTTGAACATAACTTCACTAATCAACTTTGTACCTACCATATCCGACGAATAAATAAATGTCTTTGTCGTTGTCTTTATACTGACCATTAATTGGAAAAAACGTAAGAATGTGGCAGTATCTACAACGCCACATGCGAACTACGCATCAAAGACCTGACGTCATAAATCCTGCATCGCGCAATCAGTGTTTACCGCACGACTAGCATTTATACAACATCCCGACATCAACCGTAGGGCAGTCGCCCACCCGACACTACACCATAGAGTATGAGTGAACTTTACACCCTTTTCCTCATACCTCTCTCATAATTATAATTCTACGGGCTACCCCGACGCTTTCGCCTTAAGAGTATATGTCGCAGCGGCCTTTTGCCTACAATTAATTAACAGCCTTCAAGCCGTTTGTCAAGCTTGATGATACTGGCAAAATTACCCATGACTGTTCATTGCAGCTGTTATTTTCGTAGGCTTATTTCCAGTGATTGAATGGAATGCTTCAGCATCCGGTTAGACTAGAAGCCGAATCCATCATTATCACATCATTTATTTCATCATTATCATTTTATTATGTATTTATTTTTTCCACTACATTGTGGTTCTAAGTATACCGGACGACTTTTTTTACCGTCTCGTAAAAATTTGAGTATACTAGGTGAATGGAGTAGAAGCCTATGGCATAGTTTTTATTATTTTTTCTTTAACCTAGAAAGAAATTGATCTATGGATAAATACCACACATTTGAAGTAAACTTATCATACTATAACAATAAACACAGAAATTTAACAAAAAACATAATTCAATAAATAAATACGATAAATAATATTTAAATTTAAATCATACGCACCCAAATTTCAATATTTTTATCTATTATTTTAGTTTTATTTCTGAAAACAAAAATATTAATAAAAAAAATTGCTATGCCATAGGCTTCTACTCCGTTCACCTAGTATACCCAATTTTTTTCGAGACGGTAAAAAAAGTCATCCGGTATATTTGAGTGATATTTATTTTAGAAGTATGTATGTAAGTATATTCTCTTATTGTATGTTTATAAGTATTTATATTAGTGTATAGCTATTTTGATATTATGTATATATTTTTTTCTCTTCTACTCTTATACACGTTGTCTACATCTCTGTATCTACTTTCCTATCGCAGGTATGCTGGAAGAGATTTCATTAGAAATAAGCATCACCTTTGTGCGTATTTCCCTATTCCTTTCTTGTCTATTTATATGTGTGTATATATTATAAATAAATAAACATAGATGGGATACGCAGATGAAGATGTTCAGTGATGGATTTAAAAGAGCTTCAAATCTTCATCTAGAGGTTTCATTATTATTTAATTAAAAATAATTAAATTATTTAAAATTAAAATTATGTTTATTTATCTCCAAATATTACTTTCTTATACTAGTTATGCATATTAAGTTGACAGATATTCAGATTAAAAAAAAAAAAAAGTATAGGCCTGTGTTTGGGGGCGAGGGTGTGTGTGTGTGTGTGTATGCCTATATTTATTGTACATACAATATTTCATAAATATATAATATTATTAAATAAGTACATGTGCATAGGAAATTAAATATAAATATAAATATAAATACGTAAAAAACTACCAAGCAATTCAATGATTAATTGATAAAAATGTGGAAAGGAGAGTAAATGCAGGGAATAAATTGAATGGGGCTATACATGCGATTGTGACCAATCAATCTATGCCCAAAAAGACTCGACTGGCTGTTCACAATGGTGTGCTGGTAGTAAGGAAGTTAATTTTGGGTGTGGCAAAAGCAGTATGAAAGTAGAATAAATGCTGTGGAAATGCGTTCCTTGCGAAGCATGTGTGGCGTGACTATGAATGATAGGCTGAAAAATGATATGATAAGGAAACGGTGTGCTTTAAAAGAAGATGTAGTGACAAAAATTTAAAAGAGTATGCTTAGATGGTTTCGTCATGTTGAGAGGATGAATGAAAGGCGACTTACAAAAGGTATTTACAAAACAGATGTGAGTGGAAACGCCGGGAGGGGACGCCCTAGTAGAACATATAGTGAACTAATTGGTGATGTTCTTCAGAAAGGTCAGGTGCGTAACACTCGCAATCGGCGTGCGTGTATGACCAGATGTATGAATGTAAACGAAGCAAAAGGAGTAAGGAGGTTACTGAGTGAGTTTGTGTATGTAAAATTAAATGATCTTATACCGATCAGTGTTTTATTGTCCAATAACTTTTTTTTAATGCTCTATAAACGCAATCTGGCTCTGAACACAAACAGGAAACCATGCTTAGTTTATTATTATTTATTGTGATGAGCAATATTGATAACAAGAGACTAAATTATTATGTGTCATTGTGAAATAATTATTGTAGTACCTATTTTTATTAATATTCTAGCCGATCCCACAGACCAAAAAAGTGCTGTCCAAATTTCAATACCTATAGTACAATACAAATACCACATGGTGTTTGGTTTCTTGGACATCCAAGAACATAACAAAAATATCATACCATAGAAAAAAAGGGCGTTCTATTTTTCCGGATTTGAAATTTTTCTAGGAAACTTTTCTAACTTTTCATATAAACCTAATTCAGACTACTTATTACGAATATTTTAGACAAAAATATAGCCAAATCGGTCTAGCCGTTCACAAGTGCGCTTACCACCTAATAGCATTTTATCTTTCTTTGTTTATATAACACAGTGTGGGTTGGCAGATGTCTTCGAATTTCTAGTTCTAGAACATGCCGTTTTCCTACAAAAATTAAAAATAATGAAATACCAGATATTTCAAAGAAATAATAGAAGCCTAGTAAAATTCTGAAGGCAATTAAACTCGTAAACGCTGATCATTTTCGATTGCAATGACGAAACTTGTAAATATCTTACGAATTATCTGAAAAGTTCAAATAATTATTCCCGTTAAGGGAAAATTCAATAAATTGATTTCTGTTAAAAATATGTAGCTTCTTTCAGAGAACTTTTATATTATTCATGAAGTTAGAAATATTTATTACCAACTACTTAGTTGTGATAAAAATACCAAAGTTTCACTGAGATATTTGAAAACTCACGGTTATGGTGACGAAGAAATCACAACATTGAATGAAGACAAAGGCATTAGCAGTACATATAAATAAGTTTTGAGTCACCAAGGGATGGTTTGATAATAATTGATGGCTCAAAACTTATTCATCAGACTAGCTGTTCGCATAGAATAATAATATGTATCACTAAGTAATAAGTTCATCTATGTTCTTATTACACAAGAAATTCTAAACTCTGCCGAAGCAGAGTTATTTCAAAAATAGATATAGACTCATTTGAGTGTCCCCCTCCACGGAAATCTTTAGTAAAAGGCGAAAGATTTATGCGTTTTGAAGGGAAACCAGAGATAAATAAAACGCGGATTCGAGGTGACCCAACCAAACGGCGGACAATCATAACACCGCGATTCAGGAATCGGCACGAAATGCACAGTGGCATCTTTTGGTTAATATTGGAACTAAAACCGAAATAAGTTGGAGTTTGTAGTTGCGACTTCATGGGGAAATGCTGTCAAACCAGAAGACAAGTTTTAAATAAGTTCTAAATACATGCATTTGCTAAATTGATTGAGACAGAAAAATTATCTCAATACAAATGCAATGGAAAAAGAATGGCTTCCTTGTTGTACCAATAATGTACTTGTAACCTATATAGAGATTTAGGCTGAGTAAAGAATATAAAGAGCATTAGTTTCCTTTAATTCTCCTTTGTCTAAAAAAGTCAAAACACATGTCATGTACTTAATATAAAAAACGGCTTTTCAATTCCCAACATACAATAGGTACGAACTCGAGTACGTAAACTAAGGCAGCACCATCTATTGAAATGGTCGCGAACTACGCTTGAATACCTACTCGCCAAGAGTACCAACACCACATGAACACAGTTCTTTGTTGTAACAAATATGCACGGAAGTAGTTTACTACAAAACACATAGGTGGCGCTACTGTTTAGTTTCTATTAGTGTATTCGATGAGAACCTTAATTAACTTCACGTTGCTATTCCTATTTCAATGCAACAAAAGTATTTATGTATAAAATTAGGTCAGTGATTTTGAAATAATCGTGACATGTAGGTACTCCATTGTGTTAGAAAATAAGTAGTCTTTAAAAAAGTTAAAATGTCTCTCATCGTATAAGTACTATCGCGGTGTAGGACTATTCCTGCTTGCAGCGCTCGGCCGCTATAGTAACGTTTACCTACGCTCATTAACCAATAGCATTGCAGCACCAGATTTTTGCTGAGCCCCTTGTTTTTGTAAATGAAACTGACATTGAAATCATTGTAACAGATCCTGACAAATTTATTTAAACAAAAGTTTTTTTATTTTATTGGTCGTCGCAAAAATGGATGGTAAACAGATGTGGTCATCGTGTGCACGGGATTTTGTTTTCAAGGTGGTTAGATATCCGTAACTGCGGTAGTACCTAATAAAAAAATTAAATAGAACAGTCAAAAAGTCGAAAATTCATCCCCTAAAGGGGTTAAAGGGGATGAATATTTGTATGAAAGGTCGTCATTTAGTGTAACTATACATACAAATAAATAAAATTGAAGTGTCTATTTGTAATGTCAAAATAACAGCTTTTTACTAAATGCATATTATAAAAGCAAAGTACTTAAAAAAAAAAAAAAAATTTCGGTCTGTTTGTTCCGGCTAATCTCTGAAACAGCTGGACCGATTTCGGGCTGATAGAGTAGCTTACTTTTATTATAGAAAAAACCACGCGGGCAGCAGCTAGTAATGTCAATCAATCAATCAATAAACTCAGCCTATCGCAGTCCACTGCTGAACATAGGCCTCTCCCATGCTGCGCCACAACACCCTGTCCTCCGCCTTCCGCATCCAGTCTATCCCAGCCATCTTTTTGAGGTCGTCGGTCCATATAGCTGGGGGGCGTCCAGCGTAAACTAGATTTGTATAGCTGGATATGTAGCCGTCTGGTACACGTCCGTTGTTTTCACCTGACAACGGTCCGGTTTTTTTACCGGACTCACATTGTTTTATGGCTTATAATAAATATGTGTACATGCACCGGACGGACCGGTGTCCAACTCATACAAAGATAAACACGATCCGTAGTCCAGGGACAAAAACGTACGTTTCATATACTGTACCGTGAGTCATATCAAACGCAAGGAATTGTTATGTCATGTGGATTTCAAACATTTTTTTTTTATAATTTCGAAATAAAAAGTTTTAAAGTTACTTTAATTTTTTTAAAGAAAATAGATGAATATTGACCATTCCCCCTTATCTCTGAAACTGCAGAGAATTTTTTTTTTTTAATACATTGCTCTATATAAGGTGTATCTATTCATATGAATGAATGAATGAATGAAATGCACCGACCCCAGCGTGGTTAAACCAGACTCGATTACTCGAATGAACCCAAAGATTCGCACTAGCACCTGGAGCCTCATGTTTCATGGTGCTACAGTGACCATTACATATCCAAGAGTAGACCGGGGGGCACGATAATGGTAGGGAAGACGTGCCCATAGGATATGGAAGGATTATTAGAGCCATACCGGATATGCATCCTTGAGTAGGCAAAGGAATAGTGGAGAGACGGGTGTATTTAATTATGGGAGGGCATCTTTTCAAGTCGTCGCCGGCATGTTGGCTCCGATCAGGTCGAGCTGCTTCCTCGGTCTCGTTCTTGTGCTGCTTTTATATTGTGTTACACGTTACTGTTTCCAATTTCCTCGTCTGAAGTCTCGCTACTATCCGTTTCAGGGTTCTTGTAAATATCGTTAGCAGCTTTCTTGATCTTGTCTCTATCTTCAGCCTTGTCCATCCAAAAGTTGATTTCCTTGCTGAAGTACGTCATGTCCTGTTTTAGGTTATCATTCCATGTAAAAATAGGACGGCCTACTTTCTTTGATTTGGCCTTGTACTGCATAGCTGCATGTAACAGATGTGGTTCACGGCGCCTGTGCACATGTGCGAGATAGCACATCCTGTGATTCTTGATGCGTTTGGTTACCGTTTTTCCGTCTAATATTTCATGCATTTTCCTTTGTCTTGGTTTATTCCTAGCATGGTTAATCAAGTCTCTCATGATTACTTTCTCATATCTTCTTGGTCTTGACCTGTTGGCTTTGGTAAGTGCCGATACTTTCAACCCATGTATCATACAAGGCACGATCACCATTCGGTACATGAGTCTGGCTAGTTTCCAGTCCATCTTAGAGTTTGTTATGAATGGTAGTAGAGACTTTGCATTTCTAGTGGCCTGTTCACAACGTTTTTTAATTGTGCTTTTCCTGCTTAACGTAGATGTTATATATGTGCCTAGGTATTTAATTTCGTTGACTGTAGGTAGTTTTATTCCATTAATGGTTACATCGGTCGTTTTCTGTGTAGCTATGGGGTCCCTAATAAGTATTTTTGTTTTTGTTTCGTTAATTTGGTTGTTTCGTTAATTTGGAGGCCGACGCTAGCTAGTAGAGGTTTAATATGGTATACGATTCCTTCTAGCCCTTCTAGGTCATCTGAAATGAAGATAAGGTCGTCCGCGAATGATAATACTAGAGGGAGTGAGATTTCACGATCTTGGTCTAATTTGATTAGTTGAGTTTCCTCTTCTAGGGTTCTTAGGACTTCGTCCATGACTAATGTGAAAAGGCGAGGGGACAGAGGACAGCCTTGTTTGAGTCCCTTTCCTTTAATAATCCAGCTGCTTTGCTGGCCATTTTATGTGTGTTCGTTCATTCATACAGACCTTGATTATCCTGTTTGTTAATGTTTTGTTAGCTCGGTCTATTAAAATATCTCGCAGTGCATCGAGGTCGACGTTGTCAAAGGCTTTTTCTATATCCAGGGCCAGTACATAAATTCTCTTACCTGCGCGCCAATCTTCGTCCAAGACCCTTTTAAGCGCAAAGATGTGGTCGTCTGTTGATCTATTGTTTAAGAAGGCAGCTTGGTAATTGCCTAATTCCTTTATTATTTCGTCTAGCTTTTTTTGTAAGTACGATGCATATATTCTGTAGCCCGTGTTGCAAACCGATATTCTCCTATAGTCGTTTGTATTTTTGGGGATATTTTTTCGGAATTGGTACTTGCATTGTCTCTAACCACGTGTCCGGTGCTATGTTCTGTGTCCGGGCTTTGTTCATTTGTTTGGTAACGGCTTTCAGTAATATTTGGGGCATCGCTTTATACAGCTCGATTACCACTTGGTCTGTTCCTGGAACTGTCCCGTTTCGCATGTTGTTATGATTCCCATAACGTCATCTGGAGTGGGTCCTAAATGTGCGTCGATTATCTGCTTTCTTTTTCTTTCTCTTATCTTTTTAGGACTTGTTCCCATTTAGACATTGGTAAATGAGTAAAGTACCTGCATGCGTTTGGAAGGGTGTTTTTTCCCCAATCCATTAAAGAACGCCTTGCATGCTTTTTGTTCTTCTTGGTATTTGATCTTCTGAAGTGCTGATTGGCATTCTTTTACTCGATTATGTCTATTTGGATTATTTGGTTGCCTTCTTTGTATGAATTTAGCCTTTTGGAGGTTCGAAAGGGCTAATCGTTGATCCCTGGAATGAGTTGGCTGAAAAATCAAGGTTTCCTGTGCGGCCGCTTTTAATACTCCAGTTATGGTATTCCATAGTATTTCGATGTTTTCACCCGTTAAATTGATTCCCATATTTCCTAGTTTTATTTTATTTTGATGGATTTGCTATTGAGTGCGGCATAATAGCATTGTTTATGGTTGAAATCCTCAGTTGTTGTCTCCTTAACAACTTCCCGTTGTTTTTGAGTTTTGTGTTTGGTTCTTTTATTTTTGTTTAAAATACCACTTGTTCTTAACTGCCCCCAGATTATTTTATGGTCGGAGGTGCCTCTAACTGCCCATTCCCCTTTGACGAAGTGAAAGAGTTTTTCTGTTGCGTGTGGCGTAATAATATGGTCTAATTGGGATTTCTGATTTCCTTTTGACCATGTTGACCAGGATGGTCTCGCCTTTGTCGTTTCTATTTGCAGTTTTTCCCTGTTGGCTATATCCATTAGCATTTCCCCGTTATTGTTGGAATAATTATGATGTAGATTCTGGTGAATCAACCCTTTCCGTTGAAAGCTTAATGTATCTTGTCGACCAGTATGGGCGTTAAAGTCGCCTAGGATTATTAGCGTGCATGTCTTTGGTTTTTGTTTAATCAAGTTTAACACACCTGCGAAAGATCTGGTTGCTTTTAGAGGTACAGCTGTTGACGTGACAGTTGATTATAAATAGAGAAGCAGGCTTGTCGCTTCCCATACCGACTTTAAGAATAATTGACATCGCGTCGGTATCCTTTTTTCTACATTTTATTTCGATTTGGGCGTCCTTACTGATCAAAATTGCTAGTCCCCTGTGTGTTTTACCTGTAATTCCGGATAGGTGCCAATCGTAGTGCATCGAGTTGTACATTCCTAGGTTCAACCCTGTTTCTTGTAGGCAGGCTACATGAATGCCACTATGTGAAAGTTCAGCGTCAATTTTATCTTTTTTGGTCGGTTTTGAGGCGCCACGTACATTCCACGTTGCAATACGCAAGTCTGGGCAGGTGTACTTCATTTCAGAAATCGGTGGATTTCTAAGTATTGTCTATCCCGTGTCGTCAGCGACTTCATCTGAATTTGGTACTAATTTTTCACGCGGTGTTGGTGGGCTATCTACTAGGGGGCTGTTCTTTTGGAAGCGTAGTTTTTGCGGGTTATTGTTGTATTGTTTATCGTCGATCGTGACCCAGCTATCATAATGTTGGTCTTTGTAAAATATGTGAATATTACCAGGTACGGGTTCATTTCCGGCAGGTGAGAACTTTAGTGTGTTCTCGTTATTTATATGCACATGCACATTTACGAGATAAAATTCGGAAGCTGCTATAAGGATGTCTTCACCTCCCCAGAACGACTCTTTAAACTGCGCGGTTACGTATTTTGTTATCCTTCGTTCCTGAGAAAGATAGTTGTTAGGAAGAAAGTCCTGAATATTATTCATAAGTGCTAAGCAAATTCTGTCGTCGCTTCGATTCATTGACACGAATGAAGCTAGATCTTGACGAACAGATCTGTGGTCTAGGGTAGGCCCTAATACGTTATTTAGAGCAATAGCTCTAAATAAACAGTTTCCGTCTTTTTCCATGGGCACAATAATTGCCATTGTAAAGAGCTTTTAATATTATTTGGGAACGAAAGTTGACCCTTATACGTAATACGAGAGTTTCGAAACACAGATAAAAAATTGAAAGGGTATCCTCTGATTTATGAGTTTTTGTCTAAATGAATCTTTTTACTAAGATTTAAAGTTCCTGGTAATTTTTGTGAGTGTGTTAGCAAAACATGCCTTACAGCACAAAAATCGTGGGCCGAGGGTTGCTTATGGTATAATAAAACTTGATTTACGGCTGTTGGAGAGGTTATTTGTCAAGTTAATTGATGTTTTGTCGAAACGAATAGAAAGTTTGTATGAAGTACTTCTGGGAGTTTAGCACACGGTTAAAATTATAAAAATGCTGTATTATAAATAAAATAACTATAATGAAATGGATTATTAGGGTAGTTATATTAAGTTATGTTGTCATATTATTTCTACTATGATCATATTATCTTATATCCGTAGCTCAAGAAACACGCTGTATATAAGCCACGCCTGTATCTCCCAACACTTGTCGTACAAAACAAGTACCGAACAATTCCCTAAAATAGCTATATTATATCAAATAAGAACATAATAAATTATCTTACAACAATGGCTCAAAATAGTTAAACGAGCGTACGGCGACGAATTTCTAAACCTCACCAGTACTTCACAACATTGACATACGAAAATAATACTGAACAAATAAGGTAGACTGGTAGAAGAAGTCCCAGGCATCAAGTCCGCCTTCGCACAGTATGTTTCACGTGTGCATAAAGTGTTTACAAATAAAATATATAAAACAGATCCCTAAAAGACAAGGAAAGATCAAACCAGATAAGTCTGCTCGGGGACGAAGCTATTTCGCTCGGGGCTGCACCAGTCGCCCACCTGATATCAGGAACGCACTTAGGCTAAGTCCACAGCCACACTTTTGCACTGATTTAATACGATCTAAAGTAACTTCCACCTCATAACAAAAGCACAACTTTTAAATTTCGATGCCCGGCCGCCGGTAACATGTGCTGTGCACGTTTTACAGATTGTATAGCAAAAACTGTGGCAGAGCAGTCGGAGTCACGTCCGTTCCCGTCGACGTCCAGACTACCAATCTATATAAGGTGTATCTATTCATACACGAAATATTTTAAGAATAAACATCTATATTTGGTAAAAAAGCCATAGAAGCGAAAAAAAAAAAATATATATTAATATATTTTATTTTTTTACATAAATAATTATATAATTTTATTTATTTTTTATTTTTATTATATAATAATTTTATAATTGCTTGAGACATTTTGCAAAAAAACCTTTACTTACTTTTTTTTAATTCTATGAATGACCCGCCCGGACGCGGCAATGGTGGCGGCACGAGCGCGGTGCCTTTTGATAAATTAATCATCATAATTATCAAGTGATTTTTTTTTTTTTTTTTTATAATAAACTTAGATTTTAAAAAAAAAATCGGTTCCATGGCTTCTTTACCACCTATAGGTGTATTTCTTAAGATATTTCGTGTTTGAATAGATACACCCTATATATATAGACTATAGGAAAACCTATAAGAAGTAAAAACATGGTAAGTCACTCAATATTGTGCGTACAAACTTACATTTGCAGTTGGAATATATTGGAGATCATGTTTTTGAACTACAATGTTAACTTTGTTCTTGGGATAAATTCATCCCAGTTACCGAACCCGTCAGTGTGCGTGATCCGACACGCACTTGGACGGTTTTTTTTTAAATGAAATAATTGATTGCAATTGAAAAAATCTTTGTACATATTAGCTTTTTGCTTCTGATTAAATTGATCTTGTATCAAATGATCTTAGACAGTCTCAGACATAGATCTGTCCCACGTTGCTTTACAAGTGATCTAAGAAAATACATCATAATAGATAACGTGGAGTGAGAGAGAAAGGAAAGAAAATATTGCTTCATTTACAATTTCGCAATAACAAGTTTTGCATCATTTGCTCGTTGAAGTCTTTTCTTCTTCGTTAAAGTTTCGAGCCTACAGATAGATTTCTTAAAAAAATCATTAAAACGGAGCTTAGTGGCCACTATTTTCCGTTTTAATGATTACAATAAAACATAACAATTTAAAACTACTGTTTGTAGTAATAATAACGTATAGCCTTGTGAAGCAGAACTTGACGAGCTTATTTTCTGCATTTTCATTCTAAAATAAAAGAAATCACCGAAATAACGATGAGGGCGCCACTGTGCGCTGGGTGCAGTCTTAACATGTACAACACTCCAAAGACACACAGCACATCTCCTTTGTATTGTCTTAATTCTATTCCTCTCAGTACTTGGAGTTTTCAATGTTGTAGTACGTAAGTGCAATTAATATTGTATTTTAAGGGTGTGAGCCTGGAGATCTGTCATACAGGTCCCGAACCCAGTATAGACTCCAGCTCTCACAAAGGATATATCGGAAAATGTAACTTATACTATGAATCAAAATTGTACCTTTTTGAGAGAAATAAATTACTTATTATTATTATTATTATAAAATACCCATGAAAATAAAAGAAGCAAAAAGTATGTCTTGTTTTAAAAAACAACTTAAATCTTATATCATGTGTCAATAACAATAATAATATGAAAATTTCTAACTTTAGCAAGGGTTCATGCAAACAAAGAAAATAAAAATAAATTATTTTATTAGTACGTTGCCATCCATGTATGCCACATCTTGTAGGGAAGGGTGGGCGTTTTGTGGGACTGTTTTATGTTATTTTATTTTGACGTTCGAAAAGTGCTGATTCTCCGCCTAATTTGAATAGGATTTTGATAGACTTTTGATTGATAAATTTGATAGACTTTTGAATTTTGTATTTGAATTTTGAGTTATATCATCCACTTTTACCTTTGATCCGTGTTTGATCGGTTAGTGATGAGTTGATATTTACTTTTTTTTATCACTACCTTCCTATTTATTATTATAAATTTACTTTTAACGTCGTTTTTATACGCTCATAATAGTTATTTATGCAACTGTTGTATAATAAGGGGTACCTAAGGGGTAATTATTACAGTTGCATACAAGACTTTATCTACACCCATGACATGAATCCTCTATAAATGGTTCTGAAACAGTTTTTGCAATACTAATATCGAACATAAATGCCGGGATACGACGCTATGGTATAGTACAGTGAAACGCGCGTGCGTGACAATGTTCTTTATTTTTTTAATTCATAATGATACCACGAATTGAGTAGTGAGAATGGAAGGGAGGACGATGATCCCTTCCTTACTCATCAAACAAATGAGTAAGGAAGGGATCATAATCCTCGTAAAAGCAAAGGAGTTGCATTATGAAATTCACTACAACAATATAACTCCCGTTTGGATGCTATTATGGTTACTATGACACTGGATGTTTTAATGTTGGCAATAAGCTAACTGTTTCAGAAACTTTTATAGAGGATTTATAGCATGGGCGTAGATAAACATGTTATGTAAATCTAGTTTCTCAGTAATTGAATTATTGTTAATTCTTAATAAGAAATAATAAAATTCTTAAACCACAAATTCCTCGTGGAAAAAATCCAATCACACTTCGCTTGAACTGGGAATCGCACTCAGAACCTCAACAGTCACGCTTGCGACCAATAGACAGATTATTTAAAATCGTAGTTTATTTAATTTGGTATAAAATTATCATGGTGAATACACTACCATTATAGGAAAAACCGGCCAGGGGCCCAAGTCTGCAATTTTTATAAATTCGTCACTCCAACACGATCCCATTGTCATTTTGCTAAAAGTTCGTAATCTGCTAAATTCATAATGGTCGATCATTGGTCGGTCAATGGTCTCGTAATAGAATTGTATTACAATGGCATTTTGAACATTTATTCATGCCAGATTTCATTTATATACATTTTTACATATTATTTATTAGTGTTATAAGCAATCTGAAGTAGTAACAAGTTGGAAGTTTAGGAGATTACCAATTCTTTCAATGGAGTGTCAGTGGCTGACCATTGGAAAGTCATAATGACGCCATTATATTAGTAGATTACCAAACTTGTCAAAATCAACAATTATGAAATCAATGATAGACCATTCTGACACTATTGTAATAGCAGACTTGAAGCCCAGGTGCGTGTCTCGGACCACGCACAATCAAGGGTTCCGTAGTTGCAATGAAATTATGCCAAAAAAAAAAAAACTTAATACTGTAGTTGAAAAACATGTTCTTCCATATATCATTATACGTCACGGTCAATTCTCCAACTGTAAATGTAAGTTTGTAATCGCAAAGAAAAAGGGTGATAAAACTACAAAATAAACGTTTTTGGACTTTTTCCTTTACTTGTACTGTGATACCTTGGTTCTTGCCAAATTTTATGATTCTAGGTCAAGGAAGTAGATACCCTATAGGTTTTGATTTGTATCCGAGTATCAAAGTATGAAACATAAATGGCCGTATTTTTTATTGCGTTGACTTAGAAACTTTATTTTTTTTTAGTGCTCCAAGGATCCTAAGACCTACGTATTTTGCATATAAATTATATATTTAAAAAATTTAATTTTTTATGTTTTTTAATATTAATTTTAACTTGATACCTCCATGCGTTCCTGAGAAAAAGTCTTGGTAGACTGACAGACAGACAGACAGACAAACGAGCAACGATGAATTATTTTTTACTTACTGTTGACATTTTTTAAATTTATTATTGTTTGATGAGTTCACTTTAAATTTATGATATTGACTTGAAATGAATTATTAACTATCATAACTATCCATATTTGCACGCCATAGTATGTGGAAAACATGTCTGAACCTGTATTTTTTTCTTTCTTAAAACTAAATAAAATAACAAAATTACATAAGACAGTCCCCCAAAATAACAGCCCTTCACCACTTCCTAGTACTTTAGCTGGGAAGAAGAAGTGGCGCAACAAACTCCCCAGCAGCACAACTGTCTGTTCTATTAGAAAAACTTGATTCTATACAATAGTAGGTATGCAAAGTAATTAACATTACGAGACACAGAACAATTAAATTATTTGCCATTTAGCGGCTAGCACACGCTGATACCAGCCATGCAATACAATGAAAACTATACTCAAGCAAAAAACTAAAAATGTAAACAAAACTTAATCTATACTAATATTATAAAGCTGAAGAGTTTGTTTGTTTGAACGCGCTGATCTCAGGAACTACTGGTTGGAATTGAAAAATTATTTTTGTGTTGGATAGTCCATTTATTGAGGAAGCTATATAACTTCACGCGGCGACCAATAGGAGTGGAGCATAAATGAAAAATGTTCCAAAAACGGGAAAAAATATTCCTTTTTGATAGTTTCCGTTGCGTGCGCTGCGTAAACGGTTTAAGTTACGCAAATATCATGTATGATGGAATTGTTCCTCTTTAAAAACTCTAAAAAAAAAGTTCACGACGGCATAATTATGTCTACCTTTTAAGATTGACTCACTATAACCTTTTTTTATGGTAATCAAATTTGTTCGAAATTAATGCATTATTTGCGAAGGAGTTTTATCAACATAATATTAACCCATATCCAAATAAATATGTTATTAATCACAAGTATTTAAATGTAAACAAAATTGCCCTTGACATCACTTGATTTCAATCAACGTCTAAGGAGATATCATAATTTGAAAATATATAATATAATATTATAAAGCTGAAGAGTTTGTTTGTTTGGTTGAACGCGCTAATCTCAGGAACTGGTTTTAATAGAAAAAAAAAAAAAATATTTTAGTGTTGGATAGCCCATTTATCGAGGAAGGCTATATAGCATCACGCTAGGCCAATTAGTAGCCGAGAAAAAAAAAATGTCTGAAAGGATAAGTATAAGTGGAAACAAAGTAATAGGCCAGGCAGGCAATGCGATGCGACGGGTGGGTCGGGGAACAAGAAATTTCACGCGGACGAAGTCGCTGGCACAAGCTAGTACCTAAATAAAAGTCTCGGCATAATAAGTTGTAAGGAAAAGGGCGTATTATTAGGTGGAATAAGTATGTCTGCTCATGTACCTACTCGTAGAGGTGAGGTTGAAGTATCAGTTATTGTTGTCTTAAGACTGCGCCGAGTGCACAGTGGCACCCTCATCGTTATTTCGGTGATTTCTTTTATTTTAGAATGAAAATGCAGAAAATAAGCTCGTCAAGTTGTGCTTCACAAGACTATACGTTATTATTACTACAAACAGTAGTTTTAAATTGTTATGTTTTATTGTAATCATTAAAACGGAGCTTAGTGGCCACTATTTTCCGTTTTAATGATGAATGATAATGATAACAAAGTCTACGATGGAGTGAGCTTACCCAGAAGAAGCCTGTTCACTCTCACTTTGAATAGATTAGGGTTGTATGCGTTCGGAAACACAGACGCAGGCAGAGAGTTCCACTCCTTTGCTGTGCGCATTATAAAAGACGTTTGAAAACGCTTAGTGCGAGTTGGTGGAATATCAACTGGGTAGGGGTGGTAACTTGCAATGCGTCTAGATGTCCGATGGTAGAAGGGGGCCGGTGGAATGAGGTCGTGGAGTTCATGGGCACACTCGCCGAAGTACAATCTGTAGAAGACCGACAAGCAGGCAACCTTGCGGCGATGAGCCAAGCTGTGAAGCTTAGCATCCACCAGTTTTACGTCGCCAATGAGCCTCTTAGCTCTGCGTTCCACTGAGTCAAGCGCAGCAAGTTGGTACTTGGTACACTTTCGCGTTTTCTCGCCGCTGGGGCCTTCTAAATCAATTGTCGATGCTGAGATCTGTCACAATAGCCCTCTCGTTCATTTTACAGCCAAGCAAGTATCATTTGCATGCAACACAGAAAATGGCCAGAGGCAAGTCACTTAAAACATGCTGGTGTGGACCTACCTACAACTCGTAAGTCGTGGTATTTTCCACTGGACCACTTCTGCTGTCTGGGCCACCACTGCTTTGTGGGCCACCACTGCTCTTTGACTTACAGCAAATTATCAATTTACCGATCTGTTACAAAAGTGCAGTTTTCTATATGAGGAGATCGCAGATCGCAGATTTGCAAAATGCACGACAGAAGTTAAGGCTACACTATTTACAGCGTACTGTCAGTCGTTTTATACATGTAGTCTGTGGTTCAACTACACGCAGAGGGCATATAGTGCCCTGCGTGTACAATACAATAATGCTTTCAGGGTGTTGATGGGGCTGCCGCGCTACTGCAGTGCTTCCGGCATGATCGCAGAAGCGAGAATAGATGGCTTTCACGCCATCATGCGCAAGCGTTGCGCTTCCATTATGCGCAGGGTACGCGCCAGCCCCAACAACATCCTGAAAACCATAGCTGATAGGTGGGACAGCCCCATACTGGGACATTGGATACGCCTACATGCCACTGTGGCGTAGTAATTAGTAGTTTGTTGTTTTTCTGGTAGATGTAAGTACTAACACTAGTTTCTAAGTTGTGTGTATACTAACCAAGTGAACTATATTTGGGTAGTTCTTCGAGGTCCCTCAAAACGCGGTCACACGGTCTTAATTCGTAACCTATTAAATATTCAGTCTTAGGACCAAATACAGATTAATCTTTATTGATATGTGTACATAATTTAAACATTAAACATCTAAAATTATTTATAATGTTTATAAAAAAAAATATCTAATGTCGAAAACGGGAGCAAAATCGGTGTTCTTCGCGCGTCACACTCTGTTCGCGCTCACGGCAAACTTTGATAACTTTTGTATTCAATTCATAAGCATATAATGTAATACATCAAATTAATCGTATTTAACTATGCATCATAATTATCCAATAACATTAATTTTATATCTTAAGTTACAATAGTTAATAGGCATTATGTCTCTGTCACACGATTTTGTTAGTTTCGAGAGCGCGCAACAAAACTGCACCTATCTTCCAAAAGCGCCAACATGTCGCTACACGTTTTAGCTGCGCGGACGCTCAGTAGTATCCCGGCTTCAGAGGGGGAGACACGTACGTTCATCGCTTCTAAACAAAAAAATACGAGGCTAGTTATTCTTTGAATATTTTCAAGTAGCCTTGGTCTAAAAACTTTCATGCGCATATTTTGAAGGATAATGCTTATAATTTTCCAACTCATTTTGGACTAAGGAATAAGATAGATCTTCGAGATTATTCCCAAGTACTTTGTTTGTTTATTTACCTATAAGTTTAATCGTAATTCTCAAAAATATGAAATTTTCGTAACTTTCGTGGCACAACTTTCGTGGTTATTTGTCCACGAAAGTTACATATCTCCATTGAATGATAACTTTAGATTACTTGTGACGCTGCAGATGCATTTACTCGATTATTGCGAAGCTCAAAAAAGGGGGTCATGTATTTGTATAAGTGTTTATGCATGTGTTTCAATTTTTTTCAAAATAAAATATTAAATAATAAATACCGAAAACAGTTAACACTATAATTGTTGATCTCAAATAAAAGTTGATTCATAAATAATAAGTCTTTTATTTTATAAATTGGAAATTTGAGAAAAAATAAGGATATGAAACTATATTTTGCCTGTAGAAAATACGTCTGTAACTTTCGTGCCGTGTTTCGTAACTTTCGTGGGCACAGAAATTTAAAAACAGAATATCTCTGTAATTTATGCACCGATTTACATAAAATAAAATAAATATGTATTATTTTTACATCGTTTTAAATGTGTGTACATTTATATGTAGATTATTCCAAAAGAAAAATTCGCCATGAAAGTTACGCGGAGAATACTTTTTGAAGAACTACCCATTTATGGGACCGAAATAAAAGATTGTTTTTTTTTTTATTATCCATGTACAATGTTACCATTTACGACATGACCACGGAGATTGCTACTGCTATACATGAAGGCGAAAGCAAAAGGGGATCATCAGAAATTTCGACGGCATTGTACCTACATGTTCCTAAATCAAAGTGATGACAGGGGCTTAAAACAAAATATGTCCTTGTTAGCGGATGGATGTAGTGGGCAGAATCGCAACTCAATCACGGCAGCAACTCTGATGTATGTGTTTAATAACTCTAGTATAATAAATAACTCTATTTTAATATACATATATAACTCCATTATCCGTCGTGCTCTTGTCACCACGCTCGTGCCAGCTGTTTTAGAACCCAATGGTTTGGCATGCGACGATGGGAAGAGACCGGACGGAATGACCATAATGCCTTGGAAGTTAGGTCGGCCTTTGGTGTGGGATGCAACCTGTGTCGACACCCTTGCGCCATCCCATCTTCCTAGCACAGCGGGCTGTGCTGGGTCGGCTGCTGCAGGTGCAGAAAACCTCAAACGGCGCAAATATAACAACCTTATTGGGAGCTACATGTTTGAACCGTTTGGGGTTGAAACTCTATTATAGGACCATGGGGTCCGAGTGCCCACTTAGTTTTTCGAGGTTCACACGAGGACATCGCTAAGAGGTTGGTCGACTCTTCACTCGACCAGAAGGTTGGCCTATTTCTTGGCCAAAGAATCAGTATTGCCATACAACGTAGCAATGCTGCCAGCCTTTTGGGCACTTTTCCTGTTGACAGCGATGCGGACGAATTTTTTGATGCCCTTTGATTCTTTCGCCTCCCATTTTTATATACTTGTACATATTATTATTATACTTAAAAATTAATCTTCTATGTAATAACAAAAAGAATAAATAAATAAATCTTTTTTTATTTTTATAACTCCAGCAACATTGAGCAAATCCAACTGGGTTTTTCTGTTTCGAATCACGGCCAAAGTAAGGGCGATTCTGCTCAAAGCGCCATTGGTTATGCCATCAAAAAAGCTGGAGAAACTTTTACGCCAGCCCAACTTATCCCGTTAATTAAACTTGCACGACGGAAGAAACCATACCATGTTACTGCTCTTGAACATATAGATTTCTTGAAGTTCAAAAAGCTGTCCTCTGATCGACTACTAGTCTTTACGAAAAGGTAATTCAGAACAAAACGTCAACTGGACAAAGATGACTGAGTTTTCAGTAGTGAAAAGGGAACCCATGACTTTTTTCTTTAAAACTAGCCACTCTGAAATATTTTCTCGGTCAATTACATTAAAAAGGAATGTTTCATCTTTTCTCTTATCTGAGGTTGGTCCTCTATAAGAAAGTTGTTCCAAAATCTCAAAAGAAAAGCATTATGATCTAATTTCTTTAACTCTTGGATATACCTGTCATTAGGTTAGCCGAGCATGTAGAATCCTACATATATACCTATGTACATGTCTCTTCTGTATTAGTAGTTGTAATTGTTTGTTTAGTGCTATATAAATAATGTTGATTGAACTCATATTTGACTACTTTTATGTAACTTAAAATTAGGAAATAAAGCAAAATTTGTGTCAGAGAATGATAAATGATTATACTGATAAAAAATTAAGAAAAGTTATGAATAAAGCTTATAATGATGCTTTCAGGAATGTAAAAAACAAGTTGATTTTCAAATGAATGTGTTTTATTTACTTGTCACACAGTCGTATCTGTTAGGTAAACCACTCTTCAGAAAAACAATATTCTTATGAAGTGTCGTATCTGTTTTAAATATTTTATTTCAATAAATACGAACTTTTAAATTATATAATCTACATTTGCAAAACGGCCTTGAATCATAGATTATAACAGTCATTATTTTATTTTAATAATGCTTATTTGAGAAAGCTGCAGAGTTTTATTTGGGTTGAGTGCGAGAAACCGATAAAAGCTTCTTCTGAACAATATACCTACTCGATGTCACTTAGGTCACTTCGTAAGAAAAGCGACTAAATGTTGTCTAGTTTTATGTTACGAGTATTTTAACCGAATTTTATAATTGTATGTGTAATCACAAATATTGACCGACAACTTCTATGTGTGGTGCTTACACCATACCTATGTAAGTTGGTTATTAATAACCTCCTTACTAATAAACGTTGTATAGCGTCTGTATAGTTACACACCGATTTCTCTCTTTCACTCGTCAGTAATTTGACTGTCGAAAGAAGAAGACAAAGCGTTGTGTAACTATACAGACGCTATACAACGTTTATTAGTAAGGAGGTAGATAAATAAACGTAAGTTAATGTCATGTCTTTACCGGCTGACAACAAAACTTACACGAAGCACAACGACCTTCTCAAAATAGACGTTAAACTAAATTATCAATTGTAAATTTTTGGCCAAGTTTCCTTATTTGTAATAACTGTAATATTGTATGTATCACAACATTATATTTTGTTATTTAATTCAGCCAATTTATTTTCGGATGAGTTAAATCCTTTGTTCATTAGATATCTGTTTGCTTACATACTAGATGTAATAGTAACAACTGAAAACCTCTTAAGAGGTCATTGCACTCATCTTTATGAACCACTTATACTATAGGACCAATGCGGAAAACGCGACCAAAAATCAACTGCTCCATATTTATGTTCGTGTACCTCAGCAGTTGATTGTTATTTCACGATTTCAGTGTTGGTCCTTTAGTTAAACTTTTTCTATATGATGAGTACAACGACTTCTAAGAGCGTACCGAGTGCGCAGTGGCGCCCTCATCGTTTGTTTGGTGATTTCTTTTATTTTATAATGAAAATGCGGAAAATAAGCATGTGACGTGCTTCAAAAGAATATACGTTATTATTATTACAAACGGTAGTTTTTTTTTTGGAAATGGCAACTCAGAGTGTAACCACGAGGGGCTCGGACTCTTTAACCGGTCTATCCTGTGGTGCCTTAAGCTCCTAACGGATTTTAAGGCCTCCAGCCAGGGCATATAAACTATAAACTAAACGACTGCTGCTCGCTAAGGGCACCCCCTGTGGGGTACGAACCTCGGCTTAGGGCAGCTGAGTCGGAGGGAGGGTGGCAAGGGACCGACGGTGGCTGGATAAAATCAATGTTTTGATTATTATCGTGGGGGGTTTGGATTACATGCTGCTCAGCTAAAACGCGTGCTGGCGCTTCGCTTACAATCAAGGGTCGGGGAGGAGCACAGACAGTAGTTTTACATTGTTAAGTTTTATTGTAATCCTTAAAATGGAGAATAATGGCCACTAAGCTCCGTTCGTCCGTAAGGAACTAAGGCGAGTGTCAATTACAAGTAAATTGTATGGACAACTCATTCATGGAGAGGAAATAAATTTCATATTTCCGTACAATTAATATTAATATTATAAATGCGAAAGTTAAGGGCAGTTCAGACGACGCTATACAGCGTAAAGAAAATATTGTATAGCACAACAATATCGCTCAGCATATATTTTTGAAGTGAAAACTTCTTTAGGCGCGTTGAGCATCTTTTGGGTGAACAAAAATCATGGAACTCGCGTCATCGTCACCGAACGCTTTCCATGAGCTATAATATGTATACTGTGTATATATGTGTACCTACTTTTTGGGAGAAAAAAAAAATATTCATGGAACTCGCGTCATCGTCACCGAAAGCTCGATATTAATAATCTAATAGCTCGACGATACAATTCACAAGTTACTTAGTTTAGTTTTCACTTCCATCAGCAGTCCCCAAAGACTGCCCCGTTTTTTTATGGACACGTTCACACAACGTTATGATATCAATTATTTAATATATTATTATTATTATATTATATAAATACCTATTGACATTCTGAGCACTCAGGAACTTCCAGTGTTTAAAAATAAATTACGTAACTTTTTAATTGATAAAGCATACTACACGATCCAAGATTTCTTGAATTATTGATTGATTTGTTGACCATGTATTAATTTCACTGTATATACCTAATAATAATTTTACTGTATTTTGATATTTTGACATTTATAATAACTAAATTTGACATGTAAAATAATTTTAAACTTAATGCCAACACATAATTATTGTATGCCAATTAGGCAGGACATATTGGAACTGAAATTTTTTGTTAACACCTCTAACAAACATATGCCCACAATAAAAATATTTTGAATTTGAATTTATATTTGAATTTGAATTAGCCTGGAATTTTCCCAACTATGTTGGGGTCGGCTTCCAGTATTACCAGGTGCAGCTGAATACCAGTATTTGACATGGAGCGACTGCCTATTTGAACTCCAAAACTAGATAATACGATACCCCTTTGGTAAGACTGGATGTCAGACTTTCGACAACCTGTAACGACTGCCAAAGTTCTACGAATGACAGCCGGGAACATCGGCTTAACGTGCTTTCCGAGACACGGAGACGTCTCGGTATGTTAAGATGGTCACCCATCCACGGATCAACCCCGACAAGCGTAGCTTAACCTGATGTATCGATCCGTGTGGCCGTTATTACTTAGCCACGAGCTCCTCAACGCTATGCTGTGGCGATATATACAACGCCACATGCGAACTACGCATCGAGACCTGACGTCACGAATCCTGCATCGCGCAATCAGAGTTTACCGCGCGACTAGCATATATACAACAGCCCGACATCAACCGTTGGGCAGTTGCCCACCAGACACAACACCCGTCTGGTCAGAGGATCCTCCCTTTTCAATAGAGGATGAGTGAACTTTACACCCTGTTCCTCATACCTCTATAATGCTATGAAGTATATAAAATGTATAGCATAATCAGCGTATAATGTTCCCACTGCTAGGACACAGGCCTCTTCTCTTCGAGAGGGAGTGGGCCATCACTAGGGCATGCATTCCGGAATTCCGGAATTTCGTAATTCTGGAATTCCGTAGTAATTTTTCTGATATTTCAATTCCGGAATTGAGAGGAGTAATATCGGTATTACCGATATTCATAATTTCTTGATATTTTGATTATTATTTTATCTAAACGCAACCAAACTATTCTGTGGAACTTTCCACAAGCCGCTAGACGGCCAATGTTTAATTAGAGTAATAAGGGAGAAAGATGTTTAATTTGTTACTAAAAATGATTAAAAGACTGATATAATTATAAATCTTGTTTGATTTGAAACAAACTTTAAAAGTTACCTAATTACCTAATTCCGGAATCAGATCTTCAGTATTGGAACTCAGTTGCGGAATTGAGAACCTTCCGATATTGCATGCCCTAGCAATCACGCTGGCCTAGTGCAGGTTAGTAGATGCCACAAGTCTTCGAATTTTTAGGTTCTAGTAGGGATGGGCAAACTTTTTCCTATGCGGGCCAATATAAAAAAAAAAATAGAATCTATGGGGGGCCAATTTTTTGACGTTTTTGGCTAGAATATATATTATTTCTTTATTGAAAAACAAATGTATTTGTATTTTTCGAAATAAAATTATTTATTGACTCGTTTATACAAAATTAAATGATATGAACTATAGATATTCAAATCAATTACACTATTAAATAGGGACATGATATTTATTGCAGGTAATCTACAAAATAGGAACAAAGATTTACTAATGTAAGCAAGTACGCGTCACTGCACTGTACGCGTTGACCAATGCGACACTGTACTTCTGTCTTCATTTTAGTTTCGCGCGATTTATGTTAAGTTATTATCTACTTTTGGGTTGATGGTTACGGGCTGGATTGCAACCATTCTCGGGCCGGAAATGGCCCGCGGGCCGTAGTTTGCCCATCCCTGTTTTGAGATCAGTGGTGTTGAAATTATTTACATAAAGAAAAGCGTCTGCCTGGGTTCGAACCCACGACCTACAACTTATAAGTCAAGGCCGTTACCACTGGGCCACGTCACAACAACTAATTCAGTGTTAATATTGCAATTAATATTCAATATTTAAGTGCATTACTTACAGAGCGATAGTGTTTAATTTCATTTAGTAATATAACAATTAATTGGACTTAAGTGGCAATGGGCAGGGCACATTGCGCGCAAAACAGATGGTCGTTGGGGCCGAAAGGTTCTGGAGTGGCGACCGCGTACCGGAAGACTTAGTGTTGGAAGGCCTCCCACAAGGTGGACCGATGACCTTGTGAAAGCCGCAGGAATCTGCTGGATGCGGGAAGCACAGAACCGGTCGAAGTGGCGGTGCTTGGGGAAGGCCTATGTCCAGCAGTGGACGTCTTTCGGCTGAAATGATGATGATGATGAATACAACAATTTGTTTTAAACAGCGACATCATCAGCCTACACAGCAGTCCACTGTTAGACATAGTTCTCCAATTGCACGCCATTCAGTTCGATTATTGGCCACTCTTATCCAGCTGCTACCAGCCACCCTGAGAAGATCGTCGCTCCTCCTAGCCTGAGGCCATCCTACCTTACGTTTGCCGATTAGCTGTCTCCACTCAAGAACACGTCTACTCCAACGGCCATCGGTTCTACGGCTAATATGGCCGGCCCATTGCCAGTTCAACTTGCTCATGCTGTGAGCTATGTCGACTAATTTGGTTCTCTGTCGGATCACCACGTTCCGGATTCTGTCCCTCAGAGAGATTCAAAGCATAGCTCGTTCCATAGCTCGCTGAATGACCTTGAATTTATGGACCAGCCGTACCTTGAGTGTCCACGTTTAGGCTCCGTAGGTTATAACCGCCAGGACAAACTGATGGAAGACTTTAGTCTTTAGGCTCTGCGGAATACGCGACGAGAAGGACTTGACGAAGCTTCCCAATGTTTTTGTATTTATTTACTAAAAAATATATTTTCGGCATCAGAATCGTTCCCAGACCTCGTGGCAATTACTTTTTTTCAAAAATATTCAATGTAAAGAGAAAGAGTCTGTATGTACATATTATAATGCCATGTCCGTTTCCCTCCCGATGCAATGTGTGTGAGTTGATTTTGTGCCCGAATAGCCAGGCATTTTGAGAATCGGACGATTTGCTAAATAGCTATTCTGCTATACAGACTGCTAGTTGGACGTTTTGCTACATGGATATTTTGCTAATTAGACTTGCTGCTCATTAGACGTTTCGCGCTGTTGGAAATTTAGCTACATAGACCTTCTGATCAGATGGGGTTTTGACTTTTTTGCCGGAGTGTCGGCACTCGCGTTGCTGTGCTTATAACAAGTACACCACTTACACTTAAGGCACAGACTAGTAATGAAGTTATGTCGGATACTGACACACGGATTAAATTAATATTTTATTTTTGTTTGTTAACATTTTACATAATTATATCTATTTTATTATATCCGTATGTCATGTTTGTGAACGGGCACCGTCAGTAGGGACTGGTCATCTCTTAGCTGCCACGGCTTATTTTAAATTAGTTAAAAAAAAATATAGTTTTTTTTTTTAATGACGGACGTTTTTAACCTTCTGCATCGTTCTCTCATGTATATTTTCAACACGAATGATTTAACTAATACTTTGTAAACATACTTTGATTTAAAAGAGTGTGCGTGGAGTTTCTTGCCCGTTCTTCTCCATAGGTTACCTACCACGCGTTGGAATGGGCAACTAGCTTCATCATTCTGACTGACCGACCCCTTGCCAATTCAAAAGTGTCAGTAATTGGTTTAATTTGAAATTAATACTTTGAGTTTTAGAGTTTGATTGATAATTATTTAAGTATTTATGTACCCGTGCGTGACATCACAGCGGGCCTAAAAGGCTCCTATCTCAGCAAGATGCTGCGCGATTTAAAAATAGGTGTCGCTAGCGCTGGTATTATTATAGGGCCCGTTGTGATAAATTCAATGAATTTATGCACAGAGGTCAATTGAATTTAGTTTTATTCTAGATCGTTACTCAGTTCGTGAATCGAACCCAAGCAGTGATTGGATCTGTAATTAATCACCTAAGTGTGGTCGAGACCGCGCTTGAGCATAGATCTATCTGCGTTGTCGGGTTTTTAAATCATGTATTTTTTTTTTATTTAGACTATCTTAATGGATGTTATTTGGAGGAGTAGGAAGATCATTACAGTTATTTATTCAACGATGATTCAAATAGAAGGTGGAACTTTAGCGTTCCTCTCAGATATCACTTCAAAAAGAAGTACAGGTTTTCACAAGATGTGGTGAAATATTTAATTCTTCCTATGATATACCACGACTTAAGAAAACCTCATTACTGTGGGCATCCCATAGCCCCAGAATTACAAATTCTTGTGCGTTTCTGGGGGAACGGCAGTGTCCCCGCCAAGTCGAGCAATATGTTTATCTTTTTCACACAATAAACGTTTTAAACAAACTGATGTTTTCACTGTCTTTTATTTGACATTATAGATAAAAGTCTTTTCAGCCTGACAATTTTGCTTACAAAATTACTACACCTTACTTCAAAGAGCTTTACTTCAATAAAAAGGGGATTATACTATTCGGAATCGAAATAATAACGCTGATTTCCTGAATAATTGGGCTCCTAAAGACTATTTTAATATTTCTAATTTAGTGTAGACAAGAGCAAAGTTGGTAAATAAAATAAATCGTAAACAAAAACAGGCTGACACATCTTTGCTTAAGGCTCGATTTGAGTCCCGATTCAGCCGAGGATAGATTGATTACCGTTCTGGAATAAAGAACTAGGTATGCTCAAGTACCTACTGATTCTATACTTAAACAGTGATGATTGACGATTAAACTGAACTTGAGGAACGTTTTGTGATATGGACCTTAGCCTCGTACAGGACCTTCTATTTTTTTATTTTATTTATTTGTATTTTTTATACTTTTATCATTGTGTGTTTAGTTTAGTTTGTTATTCCTGTGTGACTCACAAGCAACACTTCTTTCTTTCTTTCTAAACGCTGCCCAGCCCAGCTGAATTCTTCTGTTAGTCTTCCTCAACAGCGACATACCTATTTGACAGCTATTTGGGATGTTGCCTACTTTCAGACTGCACTCTCACATTAAGATAAGATAATTTTTATTTGTCCAAAACATGAGTATACACACACATTGCATGCAAGATGTTACATCAAATTATAATTATGACAGTCATGTTTTGCCTGAACGGCGTAAAAATAGTAGAAAGTACATATCAATATCGGTCTACAGGACCTTATCAAATACACAATTATAATGGCTTGAATACCATGCGATTAATACCCCCGTTGGGTCTTTTGCTTCTAATAGTTTAATACACCTAGTACACACATTAGGTTTAATACACATTAATGTAAGATGTGGGACGCTATAGAGCATCAATTGATTTTAAATTCGTCCATTACACACAGCAAATAATATAGCAATTAACAATTCAACATAACAAGAACTATCTAGGTACGGTGGCCAGCACATCAAGTTAACACGGTTAGTGTCAAATTTTCTCGTTAGATTCTGAACGTTTAGAGAAATTTGACAGTACCTATCGTGTAGCTTGATGTGCTGGCCACTGTACTATTAGAACTATCTTCGTGTTTCACAAATTTAAATTCAAATTATTTTTTACTTAAATTTACAATTTCTTAATTCAGAACTTCTTAAAACTAAGAAGGATCCATACACACACACCAAAAAAAGTTTGCGATCACTTTTAAAAATAGAAATCAAAATTTAATTAATTTAATTTGACATAAACCCAATAGAGCACGCGTGGGATGCTCTTAAGCGAGCTGATTGGAACCGTCAGCCACGTCCCCAGACAGTGCCAGAGCTCAGGGAAGCCGCTATTGAAGAATAGGACAGGTTACCCCAAGAAATGCTGGATAACTTGATTCTCAGCATGCCCAGGAGGATCGACGCATGTGTTCAAGCCAGGGGAGTAGGTATATTATATTGAATATAAACCTTTTATTAATAAATTGTTGTTTAAGTTTGGTTAAACAGTCTTTTTCTTTCTATCAAATTTCTGTTACAATTACATTATCATTAATAATTTTTTTTTATAAAAAATAAAAAATTGTTTAATTTTTTAATTTCATACAGGGTATTTCTATTTAAAGAAAACACACAACAAAGAATTTTTCTTATTAAGTTTAATTTTAAAAATTATATCAGCTTATGATAGTGATCACAAACTTATTTTGATGTGTGTACGTTACGACTCTAATAATCCTTCCATATCCTATGGGCACGTCTTCCCTACCATTATCGCGCCTCCTGGTCTACTCCTTGATATGCAATGGTCTCTGTAGCACCATGAAACATGAGGCTCCAGGGGCTAATGTGAATCTTTGGGTTTATTCTAATAATAGAGTCTGGTCAAACCACGCTGGGGTTGGTGCATGTCATTCATTCATTCAGACAGAATTCAGATCTTCTTTTAAACTAAGAATAAACTTGGATGCTATATTCACATTTAATCTTAGCTCTGTTTGTTTGTATTATTTCTCACCCCCATCCTGCAGCACCAGTGACTTACATTGAAAATAATTTTATTTCAAATATGAATAATTAATAAATTACTTCCTCATAACCAATACTAGTTACTCAATCACAATATTTAAAAAAAAGTTTCAGCAAACGTCTACGCGGCTACAGGTCTACGCGCTACAGTGGGGCGGGGGGGATTAAAGGGGGCGGCGCCAAACCCAGCCCTCGAAGAGTCTCGCGAATTGGCACCAACGTGGTCGAGAACGCCTCCGAAACAGTCGCGTTCCGACCTTCGACGGAGCCGGTCGCATGTTAGTGGAAACAAACTCGTATCGTGTGTAGTGAGTGTTTGTGTCATGTTGGGAATCGCTGGAGCCCCGTGCTAGGTCATGTCTCGAAGGAAGCAGAGCAACCCCAAACCGCTGAAACGTAAGTTTATGAAATTTCGAACGTAAAAAAAGAAGTGAAGAAGTTTTCGTTTTTTGAAATTGGAAGTTTCTGTTTTGGCGCGTTCTTATTTGAATCTTTTTGTTTATGTTTTTATAAAAGATTGGAATGTATTTGAAATGACTGATTTCATTGTTTGTTGTTTGCAAAATCTGATTTTGTCTACTGTAAGTTGTTAAGTGAACTTTTGAAAGTTTTTCGCACGTGTCTTTTTCAGGAATTATGTTTTATGTATGCTTTTACAATTTGAGCAGTAAAACGAAATTTAATATATTTTTTATAGATTAATAGTAAACGTCTAGTTTGTATAAAACCAACTGAGTACTATTGTATTTCATTCATTTTAAATGATATTCCTATAATATAATGATTTCAATGACTTTCTTATTAAAGTAATTATAACATTTCTGTTTCAAAGATGCCATGAGATTTGCTCATACTTAAAGAGTAATTCGTGCAAAATTAATATTTACTACTGATTACCATTATTTTAGATCTCTCGATAGAAATAGCAGGTGGTTATAAAAATGACTTAATGTTGTTTTAAACACGGAGAAGGAAATCTTAACTAATAAAATAACTTAAAAGTTCTGTAAAAAACACACATTATTAATACTGAAAAAATATTATACCAAGCCATAAACTAACGGGTTATCCTCATTTCCATAAAAAGAATTGGTATATGTATTAGATAACTCGAATAAAGTACACCTAAACCTATCATTGTGTGGTGTTCATGATTCACATAGAAACAAATAAACAAATTGGCGACGGATTTACAAAACGACAACAACATTTTTCTCTTTTGCTTAAAATGACTCAAATGGGTGCTATGTACTCTTTGTTCCAAATTTTTGAAGATTCTTCTTCTTTCCCATGTATAAAAAAAATTAAATACAATAGAACTACGGGAAAAAAAAACCTCCTTTTAATTTTGAGAGACAAGATCATTTATTTTCTAAACAAATAAATTTACATGTTTTAAAAGGCAAAACCAAAACCTATTCAATTCTTTCTAATTCAATATTCTTTTCATTCCAACTATTTTAAAGTCTAGCAAAGTTTTCAAACGAGAATTAACACAACAGCCAAAAAAATTAAACCCATGCTCAAAACAACGTATCTTTCACAGCACAAACCAGCAATTATAAATAATGACTAATCCACCAGTTTAACCGTAACATAACTACATATAATTATTTTTTTGTTCTACGCTCGTACCAAAGAGCAACGGAGTTCGTTAAACTGTTATCTCTTGTATTAATATTCTTTGATTGTTTACTTATCTCTGTGTCGAAGATAACTTAAAGTTATAACTTTAATTACTGTGGAAATGTTCTGATAAATAACTTGGTTCTGATATCATGGGGGGGGATTTAGGAAGGGGGAATCAATGGGGTGTAGGGCATGTAAGTGTGAATGTATGATCTGGATCGGTGTTTGTTTTGTTGCATAACATCACACCTGTAATTCCCAGTAGGGTAAGGCAGAGGTGTACTATCGGGGACATCCGAATCGGACCACTATAAAGACTATTTCTGCTTGCAGTGCTCGTCCGCTAGAGTAATGCTTACATAAGCTCATCAACCTGGGGGTCTTTTATTGTTCTATTCCTATTGGTTGAAATAGGATGGTCAGACACCTGTAACAGAGCCTGAGAAATTTATTTAAACAAAATATTCCTAGGTATTCTTGGTCATTGGGTTTTGTTTTATTGGTCGACGCAAAAGGGGCGGTAAACATTGGGGCCGAAAGGTTCTGAAGTGGCGACCGCGTACCGGAAGACGTAGTGTAGGAAGTCCTCCCACAAGGTGGACAGATGACCTTGTGAAAGGTACAGGAATCCGCTGGATGCGGGAAGCACGGAACCGGTCGAGGTGGCGGTGCTTGGGGGAGGCCTTTGTCCAGCAGTGGACGTCTTTCGGCTGAAATGATGATGATGATGATGAAACATGTAACGTTACATTTTTCCGGGAGGGGAAAAATGTAAGGTCTGGCCCAAGAGGTCGGCGACTTGGAAGCCTGACTCGAGGTTTCCCGCCAAGAAACCTCACCTCAACAACAACAAGACCTCTCACTCTTAAGGACGGACCTGCAACGTAACTTCTCCCCGGTTTCCCTGGCCTCTTATTATCCTTCAGTTAGGACCCTCCAATACCCATTCGTTAGGGCCTATTAAACCATCTTAATTGTTTTTATTTATTAAATTGTTTACTCTTTAACTTGTTTATTTTATTCTTAAGCTAGGACTCCTCCAGTTCTGATGATAGGTAGGTGGTAGTTCTATCTCTGACCTTACAATATTCCCCTCCAGGAAAAATGTAACGTTACAAACATTGTGGACACATGAGCACGGGATTTTGTTTTGAAAGTGTGCCGAATGTCCGTGATAGTACCTACAGTACACCCGCATTTCGCCAGTTACGTTTAAGTCCCATGTAATAGGGGGCGAGCCTATTGCCGTCAACCGGGCACTAATCCAGACTCCAGGCTGCTACTGAGAAATTCCTTATGAAAAAACCCAATATTGCAATTCTCGAGAGAAAAAAAAGGGGGGAAAATGTAAATATTTTTAACATAACTATAAATATTCATTCATTCAATTAGTTACCCTAGTAGCATTTTTTTTGGCGTTTGGTTGGGCCACATACCTCTGAAGGTGGCCCAACTAAATACCAACAGAAAATGCTACTAGGGTACAGACAAATGGGCTGACAGGTTTTAATTTAATATTCAAATATTATGACTTTATATAACTTGTTCTGAATATAATGAAGTTATTAACTCTAATATTACTAATTGAGCCATTCAATAACTCATAAAAAAAACCTTTTAAAAACTGTAAAACAAGAAGTTGCTGTAAGAGGGCGTACAAAGATCCACTAGCGCCACTCCGTTAAAAAAATATTACCTCGTGACTGAGAAGAAATTATGAAAAACGGCTCAATAAGATACCTCGGTAAGTATGTCTAGAATTTTCTAATACCTTTTATAAAGTTTCATGTTGAGACACGAAGCAACAAAATATGATCTAGAGGAATGTGGCCGCTTTTCTTTAGATCGTATTTTGTTGTTCCGTGTCTCAATATGAAACGTTATAAAAGGTTTTAGAAAATTCTAGACACACGCACCGAGGTATCTTATTGAGCCGTTTTTCATAATTCCTTCTCAGTCACGAGATAATATTTGTTCTTAATAGTTTCAAGAGCAGTTTCAAAACGATTAAAATATTACTTTACTTAATGATATTTTGACGTGGTCGCCCAGAGGGAGAGCAGTGACTTAGGAGTTGTAGGTCGTAGGTTCGAATCCAGGCAGGCGCACTTTGTTTAAATGATTTAACTACCACGGATATCAAAAACGGTACAGGAAAACATCGTGAGGAAACCGATATGTCTTAGAACCGAAATATTCAAGGACATGTGAGTTCCGCCAACCCGCACTGGGTCCGCGTGGTAGATTATGGTCCACTCCCTCTCACGAGAAGAACTATCTCACGAGAGGAGATCGGTGTCCCAGCAGTGGGAACATTATACACTGATCATGCTAATGACATTTTAAGATACGACAATAAATGTATCTAAGTGTTAACTTGAAGTACAAAGAAATGTAACTTGAGTTACATTAATTACGTAATTAGTTATTTTTATGAATATTACTAAGAGTTCTTGCCATTGATATCTTTATGAGCTGATAACTTTAAAATGAGATGGTTTAATGGAAAGTTTTTATTTCTTCCCAATCAATTAAAGTAGATTCTACTATGTATCTATATGTATGTGTATATGTATGTATGTATATTTATATATATAATAATGTTATAAATATGAAAGTTTGTATGTCTGGGTCTAGATGTTTGGATGTTTGTTACTCAGTCACACAAAAATGGCTGAACGGATTTGGATGAAATTTGGCACACGGATAGTTTATCACCTGTATTAACACATATGATACTTTTGATCTTGGTAGTTCAGTCTTGAGGGATAATTTTCAACGTCAGCGCGGGTGAATATCGACACCTGCAAGGAATAACATTGTAGCTGGTATTTTACTAAATATAAGTTACAATGTTATTCCTTGCAGGTGTCGATATATAGATAAGATGGTGGTAGCTAGCTAGGCGGACTTAGAATAAGCCCTACCACCAACCAAAAAGAGCAGAAAATTTTGCCCTCGCTGGGACTCGAACCCGGGACCTCTGGGACTGAGACAGGTGGTCTTACCAGTAGACGACAGAGGCGATTACGTTATTGATATAATGATTAAATTAGATATTAATTAGGTTTTACAGTGCGTCCGCCGTGTTCACTGAGGTACGCACAGATGGTTTCACGGCAATTTTCCGCAAGAAAGCGGCATCACTGCTGCACAGAATGCCTGTGAGTAGCAACAGCATCCTGAGTGTGATAGCGGACAGGTATGACTGTCCGTTCTTCAAACATTGTATGCGGTTTATGTATGAACCAACATAGTTTTTAAGCAATTTTTTTTTACTAGTTTTGGGTAGATTTCGTGTAGGTATTTCAGTAAATTAAGAATTATAAAATTCTATCCCCCGGACCCTTGCTCGACGAAGCGCCAGCCCGTGCCGTAGCTGAACGTGTAGTTTTAAATTCCCCTATTAATAACTTAATTAATTTTTAACCACCTGTCCCTTGCTGTCCTCCCCCCGACTCTGCCCTAAGTCGAGGTTCGTACCCCACAGGGGGTGCCTTTAGCGCGCAGTCGTTTAGTTTATAAGTTTTATGCCCTGGCTGGAGGCTTTAAGTTTTTAGGAGCTTAAGGCAACCACAGGAAAGTCCGGATAAGGAGTCACGATCTCTAAAGGTCAACTCCGAGGTGCCCTAGATTTAAAAAAAAAAAAAAAAAACTATTGATTCGTAGTCCAAAAAATCTCAACCATTTATGCAAGGGTCAGCTAATAGCAGTAACTGACTATACTAACAAAATGGACCATGTTGTCTGTTTTTTTTTTTAAACTCTATAATTAGTCTCAATATTCCTTGAAGACAAAAAGACAATCTAGAATAACCAGATATACAATCGCTACAAAGAAAAAACAAAAACCAATGACGTAATCTTTAAAACATTTTACAACAAGTACAAGTGCAAGTAGAAAGTAAATGATTAATAGCAGTGATACAGTATCTTAGGTGACCCATTATCACTCGCAAATGTCAACACAGATTTGATCGGTTGTCGTTATTTTTATAACTTTTACTGTTACAGTTATTGTGAATTGTAATCTTTATCACATCACTTTGAAGGTGACTTTATTAGTGGTTGTGGAATTGCACGAAATATGGGTGTACTAAAAGTTTCACCTTTGCCCAATCCTTCGAGGACATGCGTGATGATATGTGTGGAATTATACGTTAGTTGGTTTTTTTTGTGATGTGTTTTTGTTTTGCTTTAATTCATTTGACTTTTTGGGTGTATTCCCACCGTCCCCACCGCCCGTGTCCTCATGGGGAACGATGGTCCTAATGGGGACACGGGCGGTGGGGGCAACGGGAATACATCACTTTTTGGTAGTTATTTTCTTTACTTAATTAAACTCTAACTCTAAAGGTTGTCTTTAAAAGATCGCTTTTAGCGATAAGTCCACCTATTGTGTCAACCCCTTGTCAAATTTTCTACATATAAATCTATAATTTTTATGTTGTGCAATAAAGAGTATTCTATTCTATTCTCTAATACAAATAAACACGGGTTAAAGTTATGCTAGGTATAAACGTCAAATAATATATAGTTGTACCGAAGTTATTCCTAGGATAACTTTATTCCGTGTTTATTATAAGGCCGTAACCGTCTATCTATTTTCTATATGTACTTATAAAATAAAAAGTATGTATCTAGATCTACCTATGTCTGTTATAGACTTTGAAACTACTGAACGGATTCAGAAAATTCTTTCGCATTTGATAGACAAATTCTTGAGGAAGGATTATAGGTTATTTAATATCACGCTACGATCCTGAGGAGCCGGGAAAAAAGAAAAAAAAGTAAGAAAGAACACGGATTCCGAAAATAATTCCTTTTTTAGCGTAGTACTTAGAGCACGCCGGGTATTCGCTAGTTCATAATAAAGCTATCCGCTTCATAAACCTATTTTAACTATAGAACTGTTTCGTCCCTTTCTGTCAAACTTCAGTTGAACTTGACAGAAAAGGACAAAAAATAAACACAACAAATGAAAAATAACTTTAATTTTGGAAGTCGGTGTCTTTAGTTCCGTATTTTCGTTTTTTGCCACCGACTTCCAAAATTAAAGTTATTTTTCATTTTTTTGTTTATTTTTTTTTTGTGGAAGTCGAAGCAACAAAATACAATCTTGAGGAATGTGGCCGTTTTTCTTTAGATCGAATTTTGTTGCTTCATGTCTCAATATGAAACTTAATAAAAGGTATTAGAAAATTCTAGACATACTTACCGAGGGAGCTGATTTAGCCGTTTTTCATAATTCCTTCTCAGTCACAAGATAATATTTTTTTTTAAAGAGTAGCGCTAGTGTACCTGTGATGTGCGCTCTCTTAAGAGGCTACCGAGTGCACAGTGGCGCCCTCATCGTTATTTCGGTGATTTCTTTTATTTTAGAATGAAAATGCAGAAAATAAGCTCGTCAAGTTGTGCTTCACAAGACTGTACGTTATTATTACTACAAACAGTAGTTTTAAATTGTTATGTTTTATTGTAATCATTAAAACGGAAAATAGTGGCCACTAAGCTCCGTTTTAATGATTACTATACTATTAGTAGTAATAATAACGTATAGTCTTGTGAAGCACAACTTGACGAGCTTATTTTCTGCATTTTCATTCTAAAATAAAAGAAATCACCGAAATAACGATGAGGGCGCCACTGTGCGCTCGATGCAGTCTTAAGCACAAATCTTACAAATTAGCATATATTTCTATTTTCTCCTATTTCTCTTTAAGTTCTGATATGCCTAAAGTAAAAGGAACATTACATTCATTAAATAGTTATCGAAAAATACTTAAATATGAAGGTACTCTTATTATTATGAACTTCATAAATGTTTCTTTTATCCTTCGATCGCTCAAGACATTACATCACAGTGCTCATACACAAAACTGACTAAATTACAGATAAAATATAATTAGAATGTGTTATCTGTGAGACCAAATGTCAAAGTATACTTTCAAACAAATACTTACTATTATCAGAGTTTTATAAAAGGTGTATTGTGATTATGATGATCCGGGTTTGTGGAAAACAAAAATATGGTGAGATAGTGGTCAAACGCCAGTCTTATCAAGGGGTATCATTTTACCCGGTAACTGAGTTGTGGAGGTCAGCAGGTCATGTCAAATGCTGGTATTTAGTTGCATCTGGAAAGACTGGAAGCCGGCCTCAAAATAGTTTACTCAAGGCTAGGTAGAAGAGAGTCGTCAAACGCGAGACATACAATAATTAAAGGCGACGATAACCGACTAATGATTTAATATTGAAGATCAGGTCTAAACGAGTAGTGTTAATGATTTGTAAAAAATATATGCTAAATAAGAGCATTTTTTTAATAACTTAATATGTGAATATTTTAGATTATGTTTATTTTACATAGTGAAATTAATTTATAAAATTATATCTAACGCGGATAAAAAACTGCGAATCACGCAAAATCTGTCAAGCGTATTTTTCTGAAACCTTCATCTTTTTAAAGATAATTTAATTATTGATCTTTTAGTTATACCTACGTATTTTATTAAAATACCTTTTGTTTTATGAATAATAAATTAATAATGCGTCTTATTTGGGACAGCGCTCCTGGATGGGCGAGTCCTATTACGGGCTGGACGTACGACGTGCTGCGTGAGCTCAGTGCAGAACACGCAAGCTAACCAATCAAGGTCACTGGCATATATCTGGGTCTTAAAAAAAAAAAACTAACTATGACTGGTTGTGCTGACGACCCGTAACGACTGCCAAAAATCCAAGTTACCGTGCTTTCCGATGCACGGAGGAGTCTCGGTATGTAAAGATGATCACCCATCTACGGACCAACCCCGGCAAGTGTAGCTTAACCTGATGGATCGACCCGTGCGGCTAATACACATACCTAAACAACTCCCTACCCATTTCGCCACCACTCCCAGCACACAAATATTCAGCATTCCATCTAAAAATATACAACTCTAAAAATAGCTACACGTCACAACTGGACCTAACATGCTACAAGAGTGGCCCAAAGCTTATCGGCACCATTACAGTGGAGTGGCGCGATGGCAAACCACTTGAAGATATCAATGCTGTATACAATCTGTATTACACATACCAATTACATCTTGTTATCTGCCCAGCCCCTCGGTATGTGGGATTGAAACATGAATACGTGCTGCACTTTAGCGAAACAGTTTATTTGTGAGAAATTGAGGATTGGCATGTTTTGTAAATTGTTGTCTTTGGTTTGTATTGTTGGTGGTATACTGTGTTCGTTTTGTGGTGGTTGATTTGACATGTACAAAGGTAAATTTTTATGTTGACTTGAAAAATTAAGTCACAAAAAAGTGGTTTTAAAAATATGAAAGGAGGAAGTACGCTTTAATCCCCATCTTCAGCCTTTAGCAGTCAAACATTGGACATGAGAGACATCGTCGTATTAGTCAATTGCCGTGATGAACTCAATCTTCGGCTACCCTCATCAAAATACGTCACTCCACCTATCCTGAGGTTTCCATTACTACTCAAGAACACGTCTACCCCAACGTCATCATTTCTACAGCTAAGTACCAAATATGGCCGGCACATTGCCTTTGCTACCTCAGCTTACTTATTCTGTGGACTGTTTTCCTTAAGGAGTAGGAACGTGTTACTAATAGACAAAATCAAACTGGTTGCTAATTTAATTGTATAATTTATATTTTTTATGACATTCATTTTATTTTCTATGATTAATATACTCACACACTTTACTCTTCACTAAAATTTTAGGGAAATCATCTACTTTTACAATGTTTGTAAATATGTGAGCACCATGCATCTAACGCATAATTAATTTGTCTGTCATTACTTCACTTTTCATTCTTTTTACCTATTGTGGTATAGTAATTTTATTCTAGGTAAGTGCATTGTCTTCACATATAATTAATAATTACTGTATACAAATATTGTTAAATTTTAAAAGAGTAAGTATGGAGTTTCTTGCCCATTTTTCTCCATACGTAACTACCTTTTGGAAGCGGCAACTAGAATCAATTAATTATACTTGTAAATTTTGACGTTCAAAAGTGCCTTTTATGTGCCTATTTGAAATAAATGATTTGACTTTGACTTTAATCATGCTTGCCCTGCAACATTTCTCATCTTTAAAAAAAATATATATTAATAGGATTTCTATGTTACAAAAACAACTTCTACCACGAACAATTTGATTTATTAGTTAGTCCTGAAATTACTGACATGCTGTAAGCAAGCAGTCTGATCAATGCACGCTCTCTAAATTATGGTAACCCTGCAGTAACACAATTACAATCCAATACAACATTACTTACACAAAACCAGCATACCTTTATCCCCACAATCATCTTCCCATCCTTAAAAAACAATGAACCAGGAACAAGACGACGGCGGCGCTGCGTAATTCTGTCACAGTTTGTGCTCCTGCGCAGCCACGTCATTTGCGTAGGTATAAGTCCGTTTAGTTGACGCACAATACGCCTTTGGTCGTGCCGCCCGGTATAATTCGAGTCAGGTGGACGGCTAATACCCCCGTATGTTAACAAACAATCGTACATACATGTTAACAGATTTATGTGTATGTAAACTTATGATTTCCGCGCGTATCTTGGAACGGATCGATGGTAAAGGCTCCTTCCTATAAACAGGCGCGACACGCGACGCGACACATAGGCACCGTTCATCGCTCGACACGCGGTGCCTATGTGTCGTGTCGCATGTCGCGCTTGTTTTGTAGGAGCCTTAATAGTAAAGTATTGGGCGATGTTTAGAGGTTGAATGCTTACGCGCATGTTTGGGTTTTTCTTGATTTTATTCTTGTAACGGTAATGGGGTTATGGTTGATGATTACCAGGTAGCAAACTGACGTGTTCATTTTAAAGGCGACTGGAAAAAAATGAGGACTTATTAAATTCTCAGGAATGGACTTCGTTGTCATTCGTAGTGTGTTTGCTTGAATACCACAAATGTTACCTGAAATAATTTATTTATTATCACATGAATCAACAGGTAAGCTATTGAAGTTATACTGAACAAGTCAAGTGCTCAAGTCTGCTATTTTTATAAATTCGTCACTCCAACACGATCCCATTGTCATTTAGCTAAAATTTCGCAATCTGCTAAATTCATAATGGTCGATCATTGGTCGGTCAATAGTCTCGTAATAGAATTGTATTAAAATTGCATTTTGAACATTTATTCATGCCAGATTTCATTTATATATATTTTTACATATTATTTATTAGTGTAGTGTTATAAGCAATCTGAAGTAGTAGGAAGTTGGAAGTTTAGTAGGAAGTTTCATTTCTCATTATGTACGAGATTACCAATTCTTTCAATGGAGTGTCAGTGGCTGACCATTGTAAAGTTTTAATGACGCCATTATATTAGTAGATTACCAAACTTGTCAAAATCAACCATTATGAAATCAATGATAGACTATTCTGACACTATTGTAATAACAGATTTGAGGCCCTGGGGCTAGGGCCCAGGGCTTCAAGTCTGCTATTACAATTGGGCCCGCTTGGTGGATTATGACCCACTCCCTCTCACAGAGACCGTGTCCCAGCAGTGGGAACTATAGGCTGATTATGCAATTAGAAGGTACAATGCGTGCCACGAAAGGTGAGACTTGACACATCACGTGGTTGACTTGCGCAGTACACGATTTTAGGTCTCTTTAGCGGTATGAGGTCTGTGCGCGGGACGGAATCAGTCGTCATCGGGGCGATGGACAGGGCGCGGGAGGCGCGGTCAAGTCTCATCTTTCGTGGCACGTATTGTAATAGACCTTACAAGCCTTAAAAAAACCATTTGAAAAAAAAAAAAAAAAAAAAAACATTGTCATCTTGATTTAATTGAACGCAGTTGTCCAGGGGGCCAAGTCTACTAATGTACAAACGTTGCAATGGTCTCGCGATTGTGAGTATTTGACAGTGTTTGTATGGCAAATCTGTCAAAAACTCACAATGAGGAGACCATTGCAACGTTTGTACATTAGTAGACTTGGCCCCCTGGACAACTGCGTTCAATTAAATCATGATGACAATGTTTTTTTTTTTTTCAAATGGTTTTTTTTCCTCGTACCCATTCAGAACGGAATATTACAATAAGATAGAGCCACCATTCAAAGAATACTGATTCTTTATTTCTGCGTACATTTATTAGATATATTACGACGAATACAATTGACTCATAGTGCATCACATGGGTACAGTCGGCTTCAAGCTTGACAAAGACAGGCACATATTATGGCTCTTTTGAACGTCATTATTTACAAGGACATAAAATAGTTGCCCTTTCCAAAAGGTAGTTTCGTATGGAGAAGAAAGGGCAAGAAACTCCACCGTTACTCTTTTAAAATGTCATTATAATATGTGAAGGTAGTGTCATGATGGCCCGTTGGTTAAGGCCTCGCCTCTTATGCATGAGGTTGTGGGTTCAAATCTGGGCAAGTACCAATGTGACTTTTTCAATTCATATGTACTTTCTGAGTTTATCTTGGACATTACTGACATCGGTGAAGGAAAAACATCGTGAGGAAACTGGACTTATAAACTCAAACTCAAACTCAAACTCAAAGCATTTATTTCAAATAAACCAATTACAGGCACTTTTGAATTGTCAAGGGGTCGGTCAGTCAGAAAGATGAAGCTAGTTGCCCATTCCAAAGCGTAGTAGGTTCCTATGGAGAAGAACGGACAAGAAACTCCATGGACACTCTTTTAAAACAAAATATTGTTACAAAATATGGGTTACATCATTCATGTTGAAGTTATACATGTGAGAACAATGTAGAAAGACGTGCACGTTAGAAGCGTCCGTAATAGAAACTATTCAAAAATTAAAATAAGCCTCGGCAGCTAAGAGATGACCAGTCCCAACTGACGGCGCCCGTTCACGAACATGACGCATGGATCAGCACCATTTAGCTCAACCATTTTGAAGGGAACTTAATGATCCAACACACACGCCACCACCAGCGAGACATTTGAGTGAGCATGACATACTCTCAGCCGCCAGGGCACATTCAAGTCAATAAAAGACATATTACCCGTTAAATGGTAGCTCTATAGTACACAGTACTCACACCTGTGCTATGCAATTATATAATTCAAGGACATTGAGTTTATACAATGCAAAAATAGTTTACAATCTTCAGCAGCTCCAATAATATTTTCAAATGCTAATCAATTAGTTTATGCGCCCTTATGGAGCAGGACCAGCATTGAGCCAAGCATTTTTGTCAGCGATGTAATCCCCCAATTTATAATATGCTTGGCTGCATAGTGTGCGTTTTATACAAGTTTTAAATTTTGTTTCGTTCAATTGGAGTATGTGGGGAGGTATTTTATTGTAACATTTTAAACAGTACCCCATGAAGGATGAGTCTACTTTAGCCAGTCTGAAACCTGGTTGAACTAATTGGTCCCTATATATAGTTAATATAAGTCTGAAATCGCCAACCCGTCTTGAGCAAGCGTGGTGATCAATGCTCGTGCCTTCTCTGTATGAGAAGAGGCCTTTGCCCAGCAGTAGGACAATTATAGGCTGGTATTATTATTATTATTAATATGTGAAGACTATGTACCTAAAATAAAATTACTATATCTACGACAACAGGTAAAAAGAAGTAAGAAGGAGGGGGGAATTGTCAATTTTCATCTATTTTCTTAAATTAATTACCTAGTATTTATTTTAAAATTATAATAAATATAAATTTTTAATCCTTATAATAAGCCCTTTCATTCGATATGTCACACGGTACAGTTTGCATTATGTTTTTAAATTTTCTAATTTATCCCCCAAAAGTGACCGCATATTTTAAACTCATTTATTTACGTTACACTTTCGTGTTTGGGTCACAGAGTTCATATGTGTATCACACCTTAATAGGTCCAGTAGATTCGGAGGAAATTGGCTGTGACAGACGAACAGACAGACACACGAGTGATTCTAAGGGTTCAGTTTTTTTCCCTAAAAATGAAGCAAAGAAGGATAAATAGATACACATGCTGCTCACATATTTACAAATTTTGTTAAAGTAGATTTTTTGGAAAAAAATTAACAAATAATAAGTCAGTGTGCGTACTTATCTTGCCAGCTGGCCCATATTAAAACTCCGCAGTCCATACTATATACTAAGCCAGCTCAAAGTCGAATTGTAACACCGATGTGGTCGACTATACCAACGATTATGAATTTATGATCCAGGTCATTATATTTTTTAGCACATCTACCGGTTCGATTCTAGGCTGGTGAAGTCCCACTTATGACACACAAGAGCATGTGACTGTTACGGTAAGTACATAAAGTAAATAATAAACTTATTTTTCCTTGAAGGAGGATTTTGTTTTTGAGAGCGAGAAAAATAACTGTGTCATAGCGTGCAAAATTGTTGAGGAAAAGTATTAGGTCATTGATAGTGTCAAAAGTTTATTAATTGAGCGGTGGATGCCGTTGAATTCCATAAAATAACGCATGCAAATATTGCTCCTGAGTCCTCAGACACTACCGTTATCAATATTAGAGATGGGCTGAGTGATGATTTTTCTGTATCAATGACTGCATGACAATGATAAAAAAATATCGATGACGGGAACAATGAAAAAATCATCAATGATTTTTATTTGAGTATGTATAAGATCACGTTACTTCAAATATAAGTGCAGAAATGCAGAATTATCATTATGTGCCCAGCACCAGGCATTTTATCGAAACTCTGTGATTCTGTGACTTCAGTGTCGCCGATCACGAAGCCTCGCAACGAATTACCGAAGTTCGCGTTCATTCAAGTAATGATGGCATTGATGATTTTGTCGTTGTCACTGCATGATGAAATGATTTTAAAATATCGATGATTTTCACATGTGATTTTATATCGGACTCATCTCTAAACTGTATGTATCTACTCCTAGATGTACGAAAAGAGCGTAGGGAAACATTTATCAAATATAAATTTAAAAAAATATGAATAAAGAAGGAAAACATCGTGAGGAAACCTAGAACCAAAAATTCGAAGACAAATGTGACATTACCAATCTGCATTGGGCCCGCTTGGTGGATTATGGCCCACTCCCTCTCACAGAGACCGTGTTCCAGCAGTGGGAACTATAGGCTGATTATGCAATTAGGAAGTACAATGCGTGCCACGAAAGATGAGACTTGACACATCACGTGGTTGACTTGCGCAGTACACGATTTTAGATCTCTTTAGCGGTATGAGGTCTGTGCGCGGGACGGGATCAGTCGTCATCGGGGCGATGGACAGGGAGCGGGAGGCGCGGTCAAGTCTCGTCTTTCGTGGCACGCATTGTAATAGGCCTTACAAGCCTTATAAGAGCCTAAACAATGTGTTAAGGCCTTTTTTCCAACAGAACAGGAAACTGTTAAGAATTGGTTGAGCAATTTATGAATGTTCAGTACCCCAGTACCTACTGTTTCCTGTATCGTAGGTCAGCAAATCGTGTGGTGCCGGACGTAAAGAATAGCACCACCCCATTTTAGAGAATGGGCATCAGCGTTCTTTATGCATAAGAAAGAGACACAAGACTTCATCACATTACCATTCTGTCATACGAGAATTTTCTTCAACAAAATTCAATTAAAAATACTGATACTAAAATGCGTAATATTTTTATCAATGAGCAGCAATAGCTGGTATATTGCTAGAACACATCAGATATGACTGATAACGTTATCAGCGTGTTACGCGATATTGAAGTGTTCTAAAAATTATTGCAACTAACGATACTTTATCGATATTTCTTAATTGAGTGACTTCACTACGGTTCATGGACGTTTTGAGTGGGATGTCATCATGCAGTTTCATCATCATCACCATCATTTCAGCCGAAAGACGTCCACTGCTGGACATAGGCCTCCCCCGATTGGGGGGGTTTGCCATAATCGCCACGCTTGGCAGGCGGGTTGGCGATCGCAATATGGTGTTAAAAATGCATAGAGAACGCTGCTGCCCATTCTCTAGAAAGTCCCTTAGTCGACTTTTACGACACCTACGGGAATACGGGAATCATGCAGTTTAGGAAACGATTTTTAATCGATTCAAATGTTAGACGTATGGTGCGATATACAAGGTTCAATTGAAACTTATTTCACTTATAATAATGGGAGTCATACAGAAAGTGTTTATTAAGAGCGGCCAACCCGTCATCCTCTTCATACAAACGCTCGTACGTGATTATGGCGTTGGAACACATCTTTCAATGAAAATTTTGAACGAATTGGTATCATAATATGCATTATATCTAGGTTTCTATGAAAGCAAAAAATCAAAATTTGGAGAAACAAATTCAGTATAAGCCTCCAAAAATCTGCTTTTTGCACACATTTTACCTGAACTTTGGCCGTTCATAATGTACTCATAAATTGTAAAAATAAAGAAAATATTTCGATAGAAACATTGCACATGTAGTGGAGATACTAAATGACAGACATTTATTTCACAAACTTTTAAGGCTTTCTCAAAAACACGTATTTCCTGGAACAAGTTTTATGAAATTTCCGCACACTATTTTTCGTTCAAGGTTATTGCGTTCTCACTTGCCTGTTAGCATTAACATTGCGCTGGATGAAACAACAAGATTTTCAATCATGCTCGCATTGACGATAGACGGACCGGGAAGGGCCCTGTTAAGCCCCATTTATATATATATATATATATATATATATATAATTATCCTCCTGTGCCATACATGCAACAAAATTTAAACAACAAATGACGTGCATCCCCAGACACTGTTTGGACGGTGCCACTTTAATTGTGGCCTTTAAATTCGACCGTTATTTTTTTGCTTTAGACCATCGAACTGAATAACTTTTACTACCGGACCAGCTTTGAAATCGCGAGAAAATAAACAGCTTTCCCATACAGTTTAGAACCGTAGGTATTAAACTTTAGTATGGAACAGCTGTTTTTTATTAATAAATTTAATTTAGCTGGTCTTTAATCCACTCGGTGTATGTTCATGATGTTATAAGATTTCCTGTCACTGGTGTGGCGTACGAATTGGTGTGGGGTAAGTTAAACTACCACAACTAAATAATGAAAAATAAAAATACAAAAAGTCCAATACAAAAAAAAAAATACAAAAAACAGACTTCAATGAGAATTTACTAAATACTTAAGCTCACTTTTATAATTTCGATGAATAGGATTTATTTGATTTTTCTGAAATACTCTTATGCGTTAGTATTGCCAGTGTTTTAATTTATTGTTGTATTGTTGTCTCCACATTGTATACGGTACTTATAACATTTTTTAATTTAATTAATTTTTTGTCTGGCTTTCTGCCGGTATTTCTGTCTGTCTGTTTGTTCCGACTAATCTCCGAAACGGCTTGACCGATTTCGACGGGACTTTCACTGGTAGATAGCTGATGATAAAAGTAATAACTTAGCCTACTACTTTTAGTTTAGAAAAGCCACGCGGGCCAAGCCGCGAGAAGCAGTTAGTTTTTAATATAAATAGTGACAGTAGCGGAAGATATCAGGTATCTTATTATATTAAACATTAAAAAAAACCTGGCCAGTCTATGGATATGGTAATATGATCTATGACAATAATCGTTGTTTTGTATGTAAATATATTCAAAATTAGCTTATTAAGGTATTAAAGTAAATTATTGACCATTTATTATTTTATATTAACTTAAATTATGATGTTATTATGTGCATATTGTATCAATTATTTGCTTATTATGTTTAGACGCTTCCGCGTGAAATTTCTTGTTCCCCCGTTCCCCAATCCGTTCTCGAGATATCATCAAAAAAGCCGTTCCGTGCAAAATGTATGAGAAAATTTATTTGATTTATATTTTATTTTTACAATAAAATTCCTCCCCACATACTTCAACTGAATGAGACTAAATTTAAATCTTGTATAAAACGCACACTATGCAGGCAGGCATATTATAAGTTGGGGGATTACATCGCTGATAAAAATGCTTGGCTGAATGCTGGTCCTGCTCCACAACCTCAGCTAGTTAATTAACATTTGACAATCATGTTGGAGCTGCTGAAGATTGTAAACTATTTTTGCATTGTATAAACTCAATGTCCTTGAATTATATAATTGCATAGCACAGGTGTGAGTACTATGTACTATAGAGCTACCATTTACCGGGTAATATGTCTTTTATTGACTTGAATGTGCCCTGGCGGCTGAGAGTATGTCATGCTCACTCAAATGTCTCGCTGGTGGTGGCGTGTGTGTTGGATCATTAAGTTCCCTTCAAAATGGTTGAGCTAAATGGTGCTGATCCATGCGTCATGTTCGTGAACGGGCGCCGTCAGTTGGGACTGGTCATCTCTTAGCTGCCACGGCTTATTTTAATTTTTGAATTGTTTCTATTACGGACGCTTCTAACGTGCACGTCTTTCTACATTGTTCTCACATGTATAACTTCAACATGAATGATGTAACCCATATTTTGTAACAATATTTTGTTTTAAAAGAGTGTCCATGGAGTTTCTTGTCCGTTCTTCTCCATAGGAACCTACTACGCTTTGGAATGGGCAACTAGCTTCATCTTTCTGACTGACCGACCCCTTGACAATTCAAAAGTGCCTGTAATTGGTTTATTTGAAATAAATGCTTTGAGTTTGAGTTTGAGTTTGAGTTTGATTTTTTTTTTTCGTGAATTTTTCGCATGTTCTAATCGTTATTCTGCTATTCGGGGAGGAGACAAATCCAAGAAATCAAAGATTATTATTATTTTTTAAATAATGAATTAAGTAATTAAAATTAATTAATTATTTTTTAATTTGAAAACGGTCCAGCCGATATTGAGTTATAAATGGTGACCCGACTTTGTTTTAGTGATGATTTATTTACACACTTGTACATTTTTAATTATTTATTTTCTGACTATCCGGTTTCGTCACGATGTTTTCTTTCACCGTTTATTAAGCAAGTGATAATTATACATTACGCACATGAATTCGAAAAGTCGGAGGTGCGTGCCTTGGGTTCGAACTCGAGACCATGACTTGGCAGTCCGACGGTTACACCACTAGGTTATTACTGCTTTTTTTCATAATTCTTGGCCCTTAATCTAATCGTCTTCTTCTATACATCTCTTATAGGCAGTCATTTTGGCAGCCTCATATGTATTATTTATTTATTTATAATTAACTACAACGGCTTGCGCCAATTACAGTAATTAACAGGTAAAACTAAACATATTACATAATTACCATAATTCAAAAACAAATAACAAGTCAGAGATCAAACATACTTAACAATAACTATAAGAAAAGAAAAGAAAAACTAATAAACATACAACTTATTTACCGAACAAAATAGCTTTCACAGAACATGAGACAATTTGACATGATCACACTGAGTTTGTCATTAAAGATGTCACATTCCGGGACTGTCTCCATTAAGGAGTTTATCTACGCCCATGCTATAAATCCTCTATAAAAGTTTCTGAAACAGCGTATTGCCAACATTAAAACACCCAGTGTCATAGTAACCATAATAGCATCCAAACGGGAGTTAGAATGTTGTACTGAATATTGTAATGAAACTCCTTCCTTACTCATCTGTTTGATGAGTAAGGAAGGGATCATCATCCTCCCTTCCATTCTCACTACTCAATTCGTGGTATCTTTATGAATTTCAAAAAAAATACATTGTCACGCACGCGCGTTTCACTATACTATACCATAGCTTCGTATCCCGCCATTTTTGTTCGATATTAGTATTGCAAAAACTGTTTCAGAACCTTTTATAGAGGATTCATTTCATGGGTGTAGATAAAGTCTTATATGCAACTGTAATAATTAGGCATTAAAACACTCATGTGATATTATTATAACCCACATTCGTGTTTTAATACCCCTTATTATACAACAGTTGCATAAATAACAATTAAAGCACCATGCATGCGACACAACGGGGATTGTGTGCGCGACACAGTGCGGCAATGGGATCATGGGATGTGGCGAACAGTCGGTGTCGCCGAGTAGGCCTATGACGCAGGTAGTTGTCAGGCACATAAAGTGTACACAAAGTATTGTGCAGCTTTGGGGAATCTGCCTCCTTTCCAGCAGCCATTCAAACGAAAACCCAAACAAATGCTATTCGAACTGTACTTAGATGTTCTTTTCAAAAACTAGAAACATTAACAAATTGTCCTCAAAGCCCGTAATCGCTAGGGGTCTTTATGTCCATATGTTTAGCGGTTAGGGAGTCAACCCCCCGTGATTTTTCTTCGCACCCTCGGTTCCCATGGAGCGCGCGTGGCCCGTTTTGACTTCTAAGGGTTGATGGCCATTATAAAGGGATGGGTATAAGTGACCGTGGAGGGTTATATTTCAATTAGGGTAGCAAGTTGGATAAGAGATGAGTTTTTGTAATGTTTCGAGTAAAATTTTTGGTTTTTTGTACAGATTTTATCCATGTTTATGTGATTGCGAATCTAGTGTCCGACAGTTACTGTAATAAGTACTAGCTGCCGCCCGCTCTTTCGCCCGCGTGGCTTTGTCTTAAATCTGCCAGCGAAAGTCCCGTCGAAATTGGTCAAGCCGTTTCGGAGATTAGCCGGAACAAACAGACAGACAAACATTATTTAAAAATTATTATTTAAAAGTGTTTTGTTATATATATAACTAGCTGTTGCCTACGGTTTAACCCGCGTGGCTTTTTCAAAAATAAAAGTAGCCTAAGTTACTCCTTATAACATCTGCCAGTGAAAATCAGTCCAGTCGTTTCGGACAGACAGACAGACAAACAATTTAAATATTGATATTTTGTCATAAGTATATATACTATATACTTTCTTGCTTTTATGCTACCCACCTACTTAATTGTTCATTAATTTATAATTAATATTAAAGTGCACCGAGTTGCCATGTCTGGCCATACCGCTGATAAACCCGCGATGGTTTGTGTGCTATGTTTAAACGTTCAACAAATGCTTGTAAAAAGAAAGATTAAAAGACGAAAAATAAAAAAATAAAATTTAGTGATACTTTAGTTAGTTTAGTTCGGTGTACAAGAGAATCGGCATTGATTGCGTGTTACGCAATTAGGGTACAGGTTTATCTCATCTGCATTGGGTTAGGCATTGCATTTTTTTTTCGACATTCATAGTCAAAAAATATAAAGAAAAAAAAAAAAAAAAAACATCTACTGATGTAAAATAGGAGAAGATAGGTTTGTTCTTCTATTAATTGTCACAGTTTTAGTTCAAAACGCTCTTCTGTAAAATCATGATTTTGTAGATAACCGTCTATACTTTGTGACCGTCAAGTAGAAAGTTTTTTACTGACTTTAGCATGACGATACAAAATCAAATTGTCTTCACTACCTTAGACAACAGTCAGTTGTCAGTGTGATTTTGGCAGTTTGGGATAGAAAACTTTCTTCGGAAATAGAAAGACAAAAAGGACTTAGACAAAGATCGTTAGAAACGAAAGACAATATGACAGATTGTAGAAGGATTTCTACGGTGCGATGTCAAAAATGGAGAAACGAAATGTCACTTTGTATAGATATGAGATAATAGTGTGGAGAACAAGAAGAGAAAAATATGAATATGAGAAGTCTTAAACTAAAATATTAAATATAACATAAACATTCCTAATTATTATAATTTTAAAATTGGTTGAGATAATTTTCAAAAAAACCTATAGGTACTCACTTATTCTATGAATGTTCAAAAGTGCCTTTTATGTGACCATTTGAAATAAATGATTTGACTTTGTCTTTATAATAGATATTAGAATGAATGGATTATTGGAACCACATTAGAACCCACTGTATATTAATTAGTTACGTCATTCTTTTAAATATAACAAGAGGTATAGTCTGACTATTATTTCAAACATTGAGGTTGATAATGTGATAAAGTCAGGAATTACCTCAACATACCTCTATATTCCATTTATAATAGCATTAGACAGAAGTTAAAAAAGGTTATTTTTGATGCACACTTTATAACAAAAGTACAATTAACTTGTTATAGTTACGATTGACGCCAAATCGATTAAAATGAATTTATATATCAGCTATCACACTTAATTGTAATCATTTAAAAAAACAACCATATGAAAATAAGTGGCTTTCATTTAGATATATTATTTCATTCCAATTTAAAATTACAGTGCCTATGCTAAAAACCTAAAAGAAGCAGGAGTCAACAATACTGCAACGCTTTTCGTTTCACTATAATCCTACCAAATCTAAAATGTTACTTAATCCCTTCATAAGCTGTGACAGCCGGGGATTTCTAATTTTACTGGTTTATGTCTTCTGTGAAATTGACTTGACAATGTTCTAAGATTGTCATATATGTCATTTACTTGTGAATACTTTGTTTGTTATTGTCTAATTTTCGTGATTTTGTTGTTATTTATTAAAATAATAAATAATATTTAGTTATTTATTTGTTATTGTATTGTTATCAGTGTTGTCATTGGGTTGTTTGTACAAAACGTTACGTTTTTTTTGAGCTATGAGTGATCCCGGTGCGGGACCGAGCGGCTTACAACATATAAGTGCTGAACCTGACCAAAGCCAACGGCGAAAAAAACGTGGTCCAAATGTTGACTCCGACGAAATAATAATGTCTCCCAAAAAAAAGAGAATGCAGCGTGCTGTAGAAAAACAACCTGTGATAAATATTTTTAAGCAATTGGAGTCCTGGCCTGCAGATACTCCTCATTATAAGACTGAGATGATAAACAAAATCGCAGAATTTGCCGGTAAGGATGATTCATAAAATTATTACTCTATAAATATTTGAAAGTAACATGCATTGTGATAAAATTTATTATATTTTAGAAACTCCGCACATGATTTATTATTTACAGGCGTATCTCGGGCTACTCTGTCCAATATTCTCAAAGAGAAAAAGTCGCCTGCAATCTCCCCCTCCCCAACAGAAGCACATGAAACGTGATGATTTTGATGACATCACATTTAGTGGAATATGCAGGAAAATTCATTCCTTCTTCTTTAATGAGTTGCCCACCTTGGACAAGATGCTGGAAGCAGTTAACAGTGACGAGTCTCTGCCAGATTAAAAAAAAAGCAGTCTGTATAAAATAAATAAAGAAACATTAAAGTTCACATAAATCAAACGGAGCAGAAAAAGTGCACTCATAGAAGTCATAGACAAGCAGGAGATCGTCCTTTGGAGACTAAAATATCTTCATGAAATAAAAAGGCTAAGGAATAAAGGAAGGAAAATATATTATTATTTAGATGACACTTGGCTAAATGAAGGTACAGTGCTTCTAAATTTCTTCAGTTATTTTTGCACTAAGCAGTGTATGACCTCTTGCATTCAATAACATTATAATTAATTATACAGTTAAACATAATTTCATAAAATTGGTTCACTCAGGGACATTGGAGAAGCTGCCAACCACAGCTACACGAAAGGCAGATATACAGGAATGGTTTAAAAGCAAAAATATTCCTTTTGAGGAAAAAGATCTTAGGGCAACTTTATTAGAAAAAGCAAAAATACAAAGACATTTATATCAAAAGTTTGTTGTAGATGAGATGGCTAGAGAGAAGGGTATTTCAGTATTGCTCCTCCCACCCTACCACTGCGAGTTCAACCCTATAGAATTAATATGGGCTCAAATGATGGGGTATGTGGCTCAACATAACAAAACGTTCAAATTAGACAAGGAGAAACAATTACTCCCACAAGATCTGGATAGTATTACGCTAGAACGATGGCAGTCTTGCGTTGCTCATGCAATTAAAGAAGAGGAAAAGTTAAAGCATAATGGATGATGGGGTAGAAAGATTTATTATTACCTAACGTCGGTGAAACTTCTTCATCTTTATTCTCTGATGATAGTGACTAAATTATATGATGAAGACGAAGAAGTTACACGAAAGTTGTTGTTTTAAATAAAATATTGTAAAAAAAAAGACTTTTATTTCCTTTCATCTTAAATCATCATGACGTAATCGGTTGTTTCATTCATTCGTTTTGTTGTAAGTAATGTGTGATTAAGATGTTATTACGACCTATTTATCAAAGTTATGTTAAAACATATTTAGTTTAATTGTTTAAACTTAACTTTGAATAAAATGTTTCGCACTCCTGCTTCTACGAGCCTCTTTTTTCTAATGCTATAGTAAATGGAGTATAAGTTCCGTATAAACTCATAAGGAAAACACAACTTCAGTTCCAAAGCCAATAAAGTTATTTTTCATAATATTATTAATAATTTACTATTCTTATCATTAATTTATTGTAACAATTACCTCGTATTTTCCATGTTACAAAATTTATCGGAAGTCTATTTGTTTAACCTCTGTTTTACAATCCTTGTTCATCGATTATTAACTATAGTATAATCAGCGTATAATGTTCCTACTCCTGAGACACCTCTCTATATGAGGGAGTGGGCCACGCGGACCTATACTCGATTTATTATAACATTAGGGTCAGCTCACACCGAGACGCGACGCGACGCGACGATACTGGAAGAGGCCAGTGATTTCGCGCTGCGCCGCGCGCCGCCGCGAGACGCATCGCAACGTCGCAAGGCACATAGTAAAATCGTTGACAACACGACGCCTAGCTACGCAGCGAGACGCCGCGCGGCGTAGCGGAACGTATCTATATTCGCCACGTGCTCTCGCCCCGCCCCGCGTCCACCCGCAGTCTACCATTTGCAAGTGCATCATCGGCTGCGCCTCGCGGCGTCGCGCGGCGTGGCGTGGTGTCGCGCGGCGTCGCGCGGCTTCGTGATGCGCAGCGCCGCTCTTGCACGCCGCGCGCACCAGCGAAGCACCGCTGCGTCGCGATGCGTCGCTCTACGCCACGAGGCATCCCGAGGCGCAGCGCTGCATGGTACAACGTATTCTAAATTCTCACAATGAAATGTGTATCTTTTCGTGTAGAAAATAAAGTTATATTTTGAGTCGCTCTTTTAAAGTGTGCGCGCAGCGTCGCGTCGCGTCGCGTCTCAGTGTGAGCTGACCCTTAGACAAATAATTGTTCTCACCCTTCCGTTATTTCAATGTAAACGTTTAATATACTCCGTTATTTTACGATAAATACAAAGCACTGTAATCTATTTACTATTGACATAAAAAAAATAACTCTAAAGTGCAGTAATTTCAACAATAATACACAATAACTGTCGTTATTTAGTTTTTGTTTGTTAGTAAATGGAGTATAGTGCGCGTTGGTAGATGTCACATGTCTTTGCTTCACTTTTCATTATTTTTACCTATTGTGGTACAGTAATTTTATTCTAGGTAAATGCGTAGTCTTCACATATTAATAATTAATGTATACAAAATATTGTTAACATTTTAAAATAGTATGTATGGAATTTCTTGCCCATTCTTCTCCATACGTAACTACTTTTTGGAAGGGGCAACTAAAATCAATTAATTATTTTTGTACATTTTGACGTTTAAAAGTGCCTTTTATGTGCCTGTTTGAAATAAATGATTTAACTTTGACTTTTGAATTTTTGGTTCTAGGACATGCCAGTTTTCTCGGTTTAGTCCCATCTCTTCCCTTTTGCGTTTACCTACAAATATTTCCCATCTCTTCTATAAATGCATAGGGGAAGATATGGGAAGGGGAAGAGATAGGACTTAACCGTTTTCTCACGATGTTTTATTTCACCGTTTTGAGAGCAGTGGTTATTAAATTATTTACACACAGTAAAGTGGCCGGCTGGGTTCGAACCTACGATCTACAACTCGTAAGTCGGAGCTGTTACCACTAGGCCACCACCGCTCTTATTAACTACTAGCGATCTACTCCGGCTTCGCACGTGTGCAATTTACATTTGAAGACAGTATTCTGTTCACGACACATTGTGCACAAGTTCTGAGTACCTAACCTTATAAAAAGCACTACTAGGCTTGCATGCAAGATAATACTTCATTAGTATTATTAAGTACTTCTTTTTGCCTATGTCCATCTGGAAAAATGTACCATTCAAATAGTGAAAGTTTTATTTTTCCGGCTTTAACCTCCACATATACACAAACTAACAAAATTCGCTCTCTCTCTTTATAATATAATATAATTTATTAGTATAGATGTGTGTAGGGAAATACTATATTAATAATTGAATTAACTGCCTTGTTTGTTTAGTAGTCCCAAGCGCGTCATAGATTCTATCCCTGAGTGTAATACTTCGCAGGTGTTTCTAAACACCACCTTTGTATGATGATTATTAATTTATTGTTATTATCTCTTATTGCAATCAATCAAATCAGCCTAACTTAGTCCCCTGCTGGACATAGATTTCTCCCAGGCTCCGCCACAACACCCTATCCTCGGACTTCCGCATCCGGTCTGCCCAGCTACATTTTTAAGGTCGTCGATCCATCTAGCTGGGGGGCTACGCTTGCCAATACGCAGTCTCCACTCCAGAACTCGTCTGCTCCACCGACCATCTGTCCTTCGACAAACATGGCCAGCCCACTGCCACTTCAGCTTGCTTACTCTGCAAGCTACGTCGGTAACTCCGGTTCTTGTCTCAATTATTCCTTTTCTGATTTTGTCCAAAGTCAAAATCAAAATATTTTATCACACATAAACCTACATGGGCACTTATGAAACGTCAGAAGCTACGTACACGGTTCTAATTGGTCGTTTCCTATGGAGAAGAGCCGGCAAGAAATTCCACGTTTACTCTTTTAAAAATAATTGGCTTTTACAAACAGTGTTTTAGGTAAGGGAGGACAGTGTAGGCCTTTCAACAAGTACCAGGTACTTAACAAAATAGAAAATTGTCAACAAATCTACAGTCTACTAAGCCTACAACGTTCTCACATTCACAAAATAGAAAAGAATCTGTATAAAAAACTTAAAAAATATATAAAAATGAAAACCTATTTAAACCAAATGACATCAATATCTGTATGTATGTTTTCCTTCAAAGATTCTCTGAGCATAGCCCGCTCCAACTTTTGTCCAATCTCATTATTGTACCTTCCTGTAACAGTAGCTTCACCAATATGGCCGCTGTACTACAAAGAAATATTTAGCCTAACTACTTCGGCTATTTCAGGAACAATCAAAGTTTGGCAAGACTTTATAAAAGTTAACTTGATATAATAAAAGTGATTTGTCTATAAAATAAAACAGCCTTTTGGTTTTGGTTACATGTTGCATAAAGTTTTGTGGTCACTTTTTTGTGTTACATGTTAACGAAAGTTTGGTTATGTATGTATAAAAGTAAACATTTTTTTCAGTGTTAATGGAAAACACGATACCCACATATATATATTTTTTTATTATGTACACGTGTTAGTTTCGTATATTTTAATATTGGCATATAGATTTAATTAATTATAATAATACAGGTGTTATATGTGTAATTCTAAGATTAGGATAATACAAGTCATTCATTAACACCGATGATGATAATAAAATTAATTTATTTTATCTCTCCGTGTCCATGTTGATTAAATGATGACCTGGTTATAAATATAATATTTGACGTTTGAAACTACTAGATCAAATACATTAATTAATATTATGTGTAGAACTAATTTAAATCATGTATTTTAAAATGATTTGCAATTCAAATGAATACCAACCTACCTAGACTTAGTAGCCTTTGCGACTCCTGCGCATACTCAATCTTCCAATCGCAGTCAACCTTATAACATACATCTATATTTATCGATTTACATACCTTTCATACTAAAGTTTTTTTTATTATTTGTTTTATTTTTATTTTAGTATGGGTTTGCTCTTGACTTTAGTCAAGGTCTGGGTGACAGAGACAAAGTCTACGATGGAGTGAGCTTACCCAGAAGAAGCCTGTTCACTCTCACTTTGAATAGATTAGGGTTGTATGCGTTCGGAAACACAGACGCAGGCAGAGAGTTCCACTCCTTTGCTGTGCGCATTATAAAAGACGTTTGAAAACGTTTAGTGCGAGTTGGTGGAATATCAACTAGGTTAAGTTTAAGTTTAGTTGATCATAGCCTAGTATCTGTGATTCATAGGATTTAACAGTACCAAATACTTACCTAAAATAATTGAAAGTTATCGATGAGTGTGGGTTTTCGAGGAACCAGTTTCAAAATGAAAGAAAGAAAGAAATTTAGTTATTAGATTTTTTTTATTATTTATTATTAATGATTGGTCCTGCTCTTGACCTCGATCTCGCCTGATGGAAAGCGATGGATGAAGTCTATGATGGAACGAGCGTGTATATTAGTTAATTAATTAATTAATATAAATATCGCGGCCCCAGTACAACACTGTCACTTATGCAAAATGTAACTTTTTCTAGAAAAGTATTTTAAACTTTAGTATCTTATCCTATATAATAGTTGATGACACTTCCTGATTTAGGGAAGATAGATAGGTTATATCTTGACTAGTTCTTTTAAGTTTATATTAAAAACAAAATAAATGAAACCAAATAATTAAAATTAATACACTTCTTCTGAAAAAGTGACTTTTCGCATAAGTGACAGTGCTGCACCGGGGGTGCGATATAATAATAATAATAATTTATTTATTTATTTATTTATATTAATTTAATCATTATCTAATTTTTTTTTGGAAATTAAATGACTTTATTATGTGATAATTATACGGATTGGCCTAGAGTTCTAAATTCGGGCCTAGGCTTAGTTTAGACTCCAGATCTCCCACAAATTACAAAACTTTGTCAAAATAGGTACCTGTCAACTTAATATGTTTAACTACATAGTATAAGAATGTAATTTGTGGAGATAAATAAACATAATTTTATTTTATTATTATTTAAATAATTAAAACAGTAACGCCTTAAAACTGAAAATAAATTAAACCAAATGGTTTAAATGCCAACAAGCCCTCAGCATAGCATAATGTCAGATGGCAACACCAGGTGTACTACCATCTGGCGCTGATTTTCAGTTACAGCTCAGAACACAATGTGTTTAAAATCATCGAGGATAGGATAATTTCATTTTATTATGTTTAAAAGGGGATACTAAAAGGTCGTACTTCCCGCATTCGTACATATTTCGACTCTCTCGTCATAAGCCGAATCATTAAAAAAGTCGAGACTCAATGCGGTGTCGAAATTCCTGGGAAAATCTTGACTTTTCAGACTATTTCAAAAGTAGGTTTCATACTTATAGGCTAGGCTTTTAGGCAGTCAAAACAAGTTATTTCAATCAAGTACTTTATTAAACAAACACAGTAAGTATAGTAACAAACTCAAATGATAAAATCAAATATTATTTATGACTTTTTTCATTTTTATACAGGGCACGTAAGCAACAAAGGGCGTTTATTACAAAAGTAACCCACATTAGAAAAAAAAATTTATGCTTCGACGCTAGATATTAAGTCATTGTAACAATGGTTTAGGGAATTTCCTTAAACCATTGGACAAGTCTCAAAAGTCTTGTTATTCCCGAGACCGAAAATATCAGTCTTGAGTGAAAATCTTCGAGACTCTCGAAGAAATTTTCTAGACCGAGATTCCCGGGATGTAAGCCCTAGTTAACATCCATACATTAACATACATCCCTCCATCCATTTATCGGAGAAACAACGAAGTAGCGTGCAAACATGCCCGGTATATTCGACGGCACGGTTGGCGCAGTGGTTAAGCGATTGACTGCTGCGCTGCGTGTCGCGGGTTCGATCCCCGCACGGAACAAATATTTGTATGATCTACAAGTAGTTGTTCCGGGTCTGGCTGTTTGTGTATGTGAGTTTAAATGTTTGTAAACGCACCCACGATACAGGAGAAATTCCTAGTGTGGGGCAACGTTTAAAAATAAAAATAAATATATATATAACATAACATCTCGCCTGTAATCCTCTAAGGGTTAGGCAGAAGTGTACCAATAGTACACACGTTTGCCATGCCAGTTATGTTTAAGTCCCATATAACAAGGGGCGAGCCTATTGTCATATACCGGGCACAAATCCGGACGCTACTGAGAAATTCCAGATAGAAAAACCCAATAACTCTTTGTCCGACCTGGGAATCGAACCCAGGACCTCATGCTCTGCAGTAGCACTGGCGACAACGTGACAGTTCAAAGTGCAAAATATGTGTACGTGAATTCGGTTGCGAATATAGAACTATAATCAATCTATCAGGAAGGGTACCTAATCCAAAACCGCCAATCTGCGATCACAGGGCATCTACAATTAACAAGGTCTATCTATCAATTAATTGCGAAATAGATCGCGGAGAAAAATCTTTATTTTAAATAATTTAATTATAAATTACTATCAAGCAATTATCTATTTCGATCGAATTGATATGGATCAAATACGGTCAACGTCACGATGTGGATACCCCCCTTGAAAGCAAAAATACAAATGGGGTACCCAATTGATGCAGCCCAGTGTGCTTATGGAAATCTTGATTTCCTATGCAATTCTGTAAAATCTGTAAAGTTCCGCTTTATATAATCATCTGCAGTATCTTTCCATTTCCTAATTAAAATAATATTTTTTTACGGATAAGAAATTTTATTCCACTGAATTTCTGTATCTTGATACAAAAATTAAGCAAGTACCTGATATGTGTTATCGAAGTCGGATTAAAATCGCTAGGCTACTCGATAGCGATCTATCGATAACAACATGTCGATAAACGCACACTAATGAAGTCTAGATAGGCTACTAGATAGATAGTGTACACCTGTAGGGGATCTTGGAATTGGAGTATCCAAATACTTAGTTGAACTATGTGAAATAGGTACCTAAAATAATATTGTTTTTTTTTTTTTGCTGGGCGCCAATATAATTTGTGTTGGGCGCCATTAGTTTGCTTAGGATTTTACTATGGTACTTTTAATTCGATCATAGTAAGAATTACACTGACATAGGTCGAGATTTAAGTGAGAAGTTATAATAATTGAATTAATACACTTGCTCATGTCGATTTTATCAACATAAAATTTAAAATTCGACAAAATAGGTAATTCATATCATAAAAGGAAGTAAAACACCTTATCCTGTTTGTATTCAAATGCCATATAAGGTTTTGGGCTAAATATTACACCGGTAATAATATTATTAGAATTAGTGCATCTTTGTGTGTTTATGAATGTAAGCACCAATTCCCTGTTTTTATGAAATTATTCAAAACTTGACTAAATTTACTCTAAAATACCAAATATCTAGGAATAGGTACTTTCTTCTCTTTCAGTAAAGTAAAGCAAAAGCAACAATTTCCGCCTAAAATCCAAATCTGCTCACAGTCCACTATGCCTTTCACGTGTACCCTTAGTAAACACACAACATCCATGTAATTTGATCTATATCAAGTCCCGTAATCGCATGAGCCCGGTTTATCGATAACTGCTTGATCGATCATTTCCAGATATACATTTAGATAACGATTTTAATCGTCAAAGGGAGATTTAATATTTTTACCTTCATTGTCTAGGCTTAGAAATTCCGGGTTACGTTGGTGATTTCGTTGTTTTTCGTTTTATGATATTTTGTTAACGTTGTTTTTGAAGAGGTATGTTTGGATAGTTTGTATGGAATTTTTATTTAAGAGGGTTGTGATTTGTGTGGTAGTGGATGGAGAAGCATACATAACCGTATCGTAATGTCATGAAGATGGAGAGGTAGTTCTTTTTTGTAGGCATTTATTTACACAAATAGAAACTAAATTAACAGACCTAAGTTAAAAGTGACGTCAACTGCCACTGCGTAAAAAATTTGGGACTGTAATCATTTATAAATAAACATATTTACATATTTCACTGGGTAAGGACAGTCATAGGGCTGGATAAATTTAATTAATTTGAAAAAACTGTACTAACTTGAGTATTTGAGTTTATACTAACTTATTTACTTAAGCACTATTGTTAGTCGGAATTAAAGTTTTTTTTAATATTGAAAGCCAGGAAGGAAAAAGGAAATCATTTGAAAACATAAACCGGTTAATTATTTAATTTTATGCAGTATCAAATTAACTATCTAACCTCATTTCGATTAAAAATAAGTAGGAAAACCAGAGTCCGCACTAGTTTTTGAATACCTACGACTGTATTTCATCAAGAATCCAGCCATCATGCAAATTTTATAACGTTTTAAGACCATGCAACAAAGTAACACAACAAAAAAAAAAATCTCTTCAACAATCTTTATAATCCGATCTCGATCTCAAACCTTTTTTGAAAACAACGCCATCTCGTGTCGCCTGTCAAAAACAAAACAAGAGTGACCACATCTTCATCCCACGGCTACAGGACACATGTTCACTACATAAATCGCTTTCGACTGATAACATCTAACTGTTTATCAATCTGAGGGTCAATAAATTCAGGTTATCTAGGTTTGCGATCAAAACTGATGAGGGAAAGTTAGGTTTAATTGAGCTTGTATGATGAGTGCGTGGTTTAAAAAGTGAGTAGAAGGGTTTTCTTTTAAATAATCAAATTGCACGAAATCTGCGAGGATTTGCGAATAGGTCCGAACTAATAGGTCCGAATAGGTATGAAGTCAAATCTGCTGATTTATTCTGATAATATCTCAACGTGAAAACTTTTGAAGTAAGCTGTCAGTGTCGGTAGTGTCAGTTCACTTCATCAAAGTTTTCACCTAAGAGATTTCTACAGAATAACCCAGCTGGCCGGCCACCAATCACAATACCAGCTGATAAATAAATCGAATGAAAAGTACATACAAGAGTCTACAAAGTGGCTATTCTTTACATAAGTTTTTTTTTTTATTCTATAAAACAAACACAAGAGCGCGTTGTAATACGACCCCTTACAAATATGTGGGGTCAGAGATATGATCTGTGAGTGCGAGGATAAATGTCAGTATGGTGTGGTTATGAGAATATTAGTGGACAGTGATGATTCTTATCCTGGGTTAAAAGCCCGCGTTGAGTAAAGAGAGTTTAAAAAGTTGCCAGATTTCAGGAAAGTTAAAGTCATCATGTTAATAAAGCTTAAAAAAAAAAAATATATATATATATATATATATTCGAGCAATTTGTGGTGCTCACTTTTTAGACAGCTGTAAGCCACTATTTCAAAAACTTTAAATTCTACCTCTGCCATGTTTGTATATTTTTGAAATATGTATTTTTGTTACGAGAAACTACAATTTATTTTACACTAGCACTGACAGGCTAAATTGCCGAACACGACATAAATATAGACTTCGGCTGCCACCAATAAAACTAAAATTATTTGAGAAAAATGTATACTGCATGTCAATTATTATTGACAACCATTTAGCAAATAGTTTTAAAGACTTACCGCTGACAATGTTCAAAAAAATACTTTTCAAACTTATTATTTAAAAGATATTATACCATTAAGGACTATTTAGAAGACAATTGCACAATTGCAATCGGCAGGGCACATTGCGCGCAGAACAGATGGCCGTTGGGGCCGAAAGGTTCTGGAGTGGCGACCGCGTACCGGAAGACGTAGCGTTGGAAGGCCTCCCACAAGGTGGACCGATGACCTTATGAAAGCCGCAGGAATCCGCTGGATGCGGGAAGCACAAAACCGGTCGAGGTGGCGGTGCTTGTGGGAGGCCTATGTCCAGCAGTGGACGTCTTTCGGCTGAAATGATGATGATGAGAAGACAATTCAATAGAATCTGTAATTTGTTAGTAAGAATAATTGATGTCGAATACATTTGCACGCCATGTTATGGCAGGATATACTGAAACAAATTTCCTGTTACACCTTATGTACCATATTCTCAAATAAATATTTTTGATTTAATATGATTAAAAAATATGGAATCGTCGTTAAAAAATCGTCTTCTAAATAAGGTGCACAATCGCAATAGAATTTTTGACAATTTACATATTCACTGCTTTGCATCAATGGCATTAATGGTGGCACGAGTCATGGCCAGCCCCAACAGGGTTCTGAAAATGATAGCGGACAGAGTGGACTGTCCTTATATAGTTCACTGTTGTCAGTTACATGTGTCACCGTATTGGGTTGTTTACTAACATGTAGTTGTAAGAACATTGTTACTAACCCTTTATGAGTCTTGGCTCGAAATAAAGTTTTTATTATTATTATTATTTTATTTATGTCTACATATCTCGGGACCCTGGGGTCCCGGACCTTTGGAAGGCGTACGAGGGGCCGAAGCCAACTCGCAGAGGCCCGTTAGATGCTTTTTAATTAAATGAGGCACCAACCGACGATTATCCCTGTACGCACTATGCAAGTGCACCCAAGGACAACCCCCGGTTGGTGTAGGACTATTGCAGGATATGGAAAACAAAGATATTGGACTATGGGTTTGGGTGGTTAAAATGGACTGGCTACCAAAAACTATGGAAGGACTATGGCCCCTGCCTGATCAATGTTTTATTATACACGGATAAAATGGCAGGGGGTGACTTGCACACTCAATAATGGGCCCCCGAAAACGGTCGCTAGGACATAGTGACGTCGCAACAAGGGGGCAACATGTCCTGAGGTGCTCGAGGAGTGGAGAGGTATTCCAAGGCTCTCAGAACAATCCCAGAGCCCGGAAGATGGTCAAGATCCCTACAAGCACTTACTGGAATACTTCCTTCCTCCGAGCACGTTTGCTCTTGCGAATCTCCACTCAAGCCGGCCAATAAAGGCAAGAATGAGGTGGGAGCTCAGTTCCTCGTCAGTGTTCACTCCAGCCGGCCAATAAAGGCAAGCCAGAGATGAGGAACATAACTTCTCCCGGGAGATAGGGTCCGTGGGGTCGCAACTGCCCAACAGCTCGCCACATGCTGCCCTGCGGGTTTCTGTATCTCTCTTGGTCTGGCTCCTCACCCTAGATATGTTCCGGCAAAGTAAACTCTACCGGTACAGACATAGAGTTCGGAGCGCGCAAGCCCCACCACGACGTCAACGTAGAGATACGGCGGTGGAGTTATTATTATTATTATTTAACCCATCATTCGGGATACAGATTATTAAAGCATTAGAGTGCAGCAAGATCGTGGTCGATCGACGTCGTCCGTAGTCTCAAAATAATTGTGTCTAAAGGAGTATATATGTACCCTAGTAGCATTTTTGTTGGCGTTTGGTTGGGCCACATACCTCTGAAGTTGGCCCAACTAAATGCCAACGGAAAATGTTACTAGGGTAAGGATCGTAGCAGGTAGCGTTCTGTAGTTTCTGCTTACTTCCAGGGGAAGAAGGCGTGAGTCTCAAAATATGTTAAGACGTTCTACTGCGCTAACGAAGAATGCAATAAGTCGATTTTGGACGATTTTGAGTTAATATTCGTTGAGTTATATATTTGGAGTCAGCGAATCGAAATCTATTAACTCTCTCTAAGCAACTATTTATTGATCCTTCAGGAACTCGGTTTTTCAGTAAGCAAGATGCAATAACTAAAACTTCATAACAAATTCAATAATCAAAAATATAATTCTCGGAAGCGGCAAAATCGAGTTATTGCATTTTTCGTTAGCGCGGCAACGTTGTTCAGCGTCGATCAGCAACTGTCTGGTTGCACTCTAAGGTGGAACATTGTTGTCAAAGTTGCAAATGTTACGCAATTAATTGGGTTACAGGAGCGGTTGCTACTGTTTTACTAATTTTGAAATCACAGGATGTTCGTTCCTACTGAATTCAAACACGACATAATAAGTAAATATCATAAATATAACACAGTGATTAGATATCGACACATGTAATGTGTGCTAACGATTGCTGTAGCTGCCATCGTGATAACAGCCTGATAACAATGGTTATCAGCAGATCGCATGCTACCGATGTCACGATAATAGTTTACAATTTAACGATAATCAATAAAAAATAATACCTACTAAATACATATGTATCGTTATCAAATTGGTTTGTTAGAAAAAGGACAGAAGAAAATGTTTTAAAGAGATATTGATCAGATGCCAGTCTGATTATAATAATCAAGATAACATTAAGCGTTCCAAATTAATGTCATAAACGGTTGCAAAAAAATAGGGGCACAAACATTGCACACATTGATCAGGATATTATTGTATATGAAAATAAAAGTAAGAAAGAAAGAATAACGTTTAGATATTAAAAAAAGGTTTGTTTCGTTTCGAAAATTATCGACATTAGACAGTAACCCAATGGTTTATAGTTAGTGAGCAGCAAAGGGTCGTCAGTTGCACTCCTGCCGGTCTGTTTTGTTAAAATCTCACCATGAGAATGTATACTCCATTATTATTATTATTTTTATATATTTCACATATCTCGGGACCCTGGGGTCCCGGACCTTTGGAAGGCGTACGAGGGGCCGAAGCCAACTCGCAGAGGCCCGTTAGACGCTTTTTAATTAAATGAGGCACCAACCGACGATTATCCCTGTAAGCACTATGCAAGTGCACCCAAGGACAACCCCCGGTTGGTGTAGGACTATTGCAGGATATGGAAACAAAGATATTGGACTATGAGTTTGGGTGGTTAAAATGGACTGGTTACCTAAAACTATGGAAGGACTATGGTCCCTGCCTGATCAATGTTTTATTATACACGGATAAAATAGCAGAGGGTGACTTGCACACTCAATAATGGGCCCCCGAAAACGGTCGCTAGCACATAGTGACGTAGCGACAAGGGGGCAACATATCCTGAGGTGCTCGAGGAGTGGAGAGGTATTCCACGGCTCTTAAACAATCCCAGATTCCGGAAGATGGTCAAGATCCCTACAAGCACTTACTGGAATACTTCCTTCCTCCGAGCACGTTTGCTCTTGCGAATCTCCACTCAAGCCGGCCAATAAAGGCAAGAATGAGGTGGGAGCTCAGTTCCTCGTCAGTATTCACTCCAGCCGGCCAATAAAGGCTACCAGAGTTGAGGAACATGACTTCTCCCGGGAGATAGGGTCCGTGGGGTCGCAACTGCCCAACAGCTCGCCACATGCTGCCCTGCGGGTTTCTGAATCTCTCTTGGTCTGGCTCCTCACCCTAGACATGTTCCGGTAAAGTAAACTCTACCGGCACAAAACTAGAGTTCGGAGCGCGCAAGTCCCACCACGACGTCAACGTAGAGATACGGCGGTGGGGTTATTATTATTATTATTATTATTTAATTATTACTGTAAAAAAGGTTTATTTAAATGTCTAATATAAAAATGGCAAATGGACAAATGGCAGCTGCAGTAAACAGTTGGTATTGTAATCACTTTTATGCTTTTAATGCTATCCTTATGCCTACGGGATAGAAGTCAAAATCGGTTGGACGGACTGTAAGAAACGTTTTTTAAATGTCGAATCTTATTTCAAATGGAGTATAAGTGAAGTGAGTGACTGTCATTCCTGCAGTGCTATTCTGTAACCATCTCACCGTGAAAACGTAGTTGAAGTGAGCGTGGAGTGAGCTGTCAATAGTGTCAATCCCAAGCATCAGGAGGAATTGCCGCTCACTTCAAACTCACTTCACCTAAGTTTTCACCGTGAAATTTTGACAGAATAGCACTACTGCTAATGCTAGCGATTGACACTAATGACAGCTCACTTCAAGCTTACTATTCTATTTTTTTTTTATTATGGTAAGCAAAGCCGATGACGACCATTCTGCCAATGTCTAAAGTGAATTGGAAAAGCAAGTGTACATTGTTATAAATACATAAAAAAATAGAATGATAAAAATCTCCGATGATACAGATGAACTTAACGTAGATTTTCACGGTGAGATGTTTAATTATATTATTATTTGGTGGCTTATTTTAATTATTTTATTTCTGAATTATTTTTTGTTTCTATGTGTTGTACCTACTCTGGACAGTTTTAACGTGTACATTTTTATTTTTTATTTTTACATCGTTTTCACATTTACTAATATTTTTGTTGCAATTTAATTTAAAAGTGTTTCCATGGAGTATTTTTACCCGTTCTTCTCCATAGGTACCTACTACGCTTTGGAATGGGCATGTAGTGTAGCTTCATTTTTCTTACTGACCGACTCCTTGACAATTCAAAAGTGCCTTTAAATGGTTTATTTGAAATAAATGATTTGAGTTTAAATTTGAATTAACAGATTTACCCACTGTCGAGCATCGCTTAATAATTTAACAATATGTAAAATAGTATAAAAATTTGTAGCGTAGTGTCATATCAAACATCATAAGAGTAATGTAATATTTAACATCATCATTATTTATACACAAAACGTGCAGTTTACTCATCGCACGCTATTCTCCAAGACCTTAGCAGACTAGTGTCCCCAACTCACGATACCAGTTCCGTTAATTTAAAAGTCCGAGTGACGTAGATGATCAGAAGCCTCATATTTGTGCTTTCTTACACAACTTTAAAATAACTGGATAAATATACTACGCAAGAAAAATACAGGTGTTTTGTCATGTTACTTTACTATTAAGTATTTGCCATTCTGCTTAGCAGATTAGTGCCCCTATCTCACGATACCAGTCCCGTTAATTTAAACGTCAAAGTAACGTAGACGATCAGGATCAGATGTCAGCGTGGGCTTAATATTCCTGTTAACTTAATATAACTGGTTAAATACACTACAAACCTCTACCTACCCTTAGGAGAATATAGGCGTGATGTAATTTTATGCTATGAATGTGAGGGGCCCGTGGCTAAGAAATAAAAACAGCTGCTCGGGTCGATCGATCAGGTTAAGCTACACTTGCCGCGGTTAGTCCGTGGATAGGTGACCTTTACATACCGAGACCTCTCCGTGCCTCGGAAAGCACATTAAGCCGTTGGTCCCGGCTGTCATAGGTAGATCATTGACAGTCGTTACGGGTCGCCAGCCTTACCAAGGGGTATCGTATTACCCAGTAACTGGTTTGTGAAGGTCAGATAGGCAGTCGATCCATGTAAAATATTGGTATTCAGCTGCATCTGGTTAGATTGGAAGCTAACTCCCATAGTTGGGAAAAGGCTAGGCAGATGATGCAGATGATGAATGTATCATAAGCCATACTCGGCTGTAATTTAAGCACATGAAGTTATAAAAAAAGTCGTTATCTCTATCAAATATACATGAATGATAGTTTTAACAAAATTTCTATGTCTTATTGCCTTATTATTTACTGGTATTTGCCATTTTCTAAAACCTCATACAAACTAACCTTAGCAGATTAGTGCCCCTATCTCACGATACGAGTCCCGTTAATTTAAAAGTCAAAGTGACGTAGATGATCAGGATCAGATTTCAGCGTGGGCTAATATTCGTGCTGTATCTGTGAGTAATGGCGGCTGGGATGCTGCGAAGATAAATACATTCTCACGTCGGGTTCTGCGCACGATTGCCTATCTCTGATAATGTGGTGGTACATCTTAGGTAAGTAATAATTAGGTGAATTAATTTATTTGTGGGTAGTGTTGAAGTTTGTGGTTTTAGTAAATAAAAGGGTTTAATATTGTTTCATGTGAACCAGGTAAACGTTAATTTTAAAAGGTCGTCTGGTTTGCCATTTATTGCCCACTTAGTAAACTCGAAGTGAGCAACGAAATGAAACACTTAAATAATTAAATGGTCGCTATCGTTAAAGTCACGAAAAAATAATGATTATTATTTTCCCAAATCAAAAGCAATATTACTAATTAGATTTCTTCAGAATCAGCAGAATACTAAAAAAAACTACAATTGAACGTAGTTCCCAATCGCAAAAATTATCACTTGTAAATACCGATTCGCATAGTTATATTTTTAAATCGAGAAATTTTCGCATTGTGAAATTAACTAAATGACAGCGATGGGTGAACCATGAAGTAGAATATTAACTAGACGGGTAAAAAGTGTTAAAAACTGATCTGAATTTGGCGGGATGAGCTGAACAGAATCAAGAATAGGAAGAGCTGGAAGAATCATTGTCGACTTCTGCAGAAAAGCTTAACAATTAAGACAAGAGCAAGAGCGAACGTAGCGAGTTCGAAAATGTTTGCACCTCGCCTCGAATGGAATAGGTTTTCTTGTGTCCATTCATTCAGAAAGAGGACCGTCGTCATCGTGCGTCGATGTATACAAAGAACCTTAAGAATTAGGATGCAATAGGGTATGCTCTAAATCGAAATAACTGATAGTCACGTGGTAGGCCTTAACTCAGTAGAGGGATGATGCAGGCTGAGTCAAAATCGAGTAGGATGGTGATTATTGATTCCGTTTGTCCGCCGATAAGTTGATGAGATCATAATATTGTTATGCATACTTCAAATAAATTGTTTTGGATTCAATATGAATGTTCGATTATATTTTAAATTACACGAAAACCACCGAAGGCTTGCTACTTCGACAATCAGCCTATACTTATAAGCAATAGAAAGAAAGAAAGAAAAATATTGTATGTGGGACAAGCACAGGAAATAAAAACAGTAAAAAAGAAGCATTTAAAACTAACAAAATTTACATTGTAAACATAATAGAAAATCAGCCTATAATGTTGCTAGTACTGTTGGGAAACATATCTCGTCTTTGCAAGAGGGAGTGGAATCTACCACGCGGGCAAAACCCGAGTTGGTGGATGCCACTTCTTCGAATTTTTTACATAGAACAAAACTTTGGAGACAAAAATAATAATTGCGTCTGTTTGTATTCATCATGACTTGAATCGAGTTGTACCTAAACCGCAAGGGGCCTCTCAGGATGCAAAGAAGCACAATCATCAGGAAAACCGAAGGAAATGACTATTAACTTTCCAGCTTCGATAATCTGTGATATACGACCATGCAGCCATCACGCACCACCTGTCTCTCTTACTCCTACTAAAATCGTACTTTATCTCTCTCTAGCTTATCGGCTAGCTACGAAATTAAAAAAATAAAATAATGAGTCGTTATCAGAGTGGTGTTATCAGCCAGCATCCGTCAGCGTATCGGTGATGATAAAGTCACATCTGTTGTGTCAATGGTCCATGATTTCTGTTCTATTTGTGATTACGGCTTGTTTTGCACGCGAGTCAGTAATCTCTGATGTTATAAGGTAATAAAATTATCTTCCTGTCGTTACTTCTAAGAAATCGGTTGGCTGTATACGAACTTGTAAACATAATTTAATTAATACACATTTTCGTTTTCCTTGTAAAAAATATGTATATTAAACGTATATCCTTAAACGCTACATTAATTTTTAGGTGACTCATAAAAGCAACTCAAACAGAGAACGGAATTCTAGAACGGCGCTTACGCACTGAAAATGTAATGAAAATGCATTAATGGGAGCTTTTGAATGCAAGTTTCCTACGTCCGCCCTAAAGTTTGTATAAATATTGTTATAAGTTGGATAGAAATCAAGACAGTTTAAAAAGTTTTTTCTTCTTCACGGTAGTCCTTTATGAAGGGCCATTACCAAATCAAATCAAATCAAAATGTTTTATTTCACATAAACCTACATATATGGCTCTTATGAAACATCAGAAGCTAGGTGCACGGTTCCAATTGGTAGTTTCCTACCACAACCATTTTGATTAGTGGCAAACATACTGTCATTCTGGCCTAATGGCCTTATTTCCATCTTGTTTTCTTAGCATTTTTCGGGTTTAATGTTTCGAGATTTCGTACTTCGTATACTTTCTTCAAGAGAACTTGTAATGCCTCATTAGCAAACACTATATCCTGTAGCTAGCATTAAACAAACTATCCAAATAAAATATACTGTCCATACATTTTAACAACTTTATCACAAAAAAACATTTTCATCAACAAACAAAAAGTTCAAGTTTGTGAATATGTACAATCGACCCTTAACTGGTGCTTCTTAATCTCGCTGTGATAACCGTTGAACTAAGATAAACCAGTCGTCTGATAATCAGAGATACCAACACGTAACTGTTTAATGACCATACTGGCTACATGTATGTGGTCACGCGGGTTCCAACAGGGTAAGCAGAGATGATAGGACCTCGCGTAGATACTCTTGGACAGGAGTATATTCTTTATGTATGTATTTTTAGAGGCATGAGGAACAGGGTGTAAAGTTCACTCATACTCCATAGAAAAGGGAGGATCCTCCGATCAGACGGGTGTTGTGTCTGGTGGGTAACTGCCCGATGGTTGATGTCGGGATGTTGTATATATACCAGTTACGCGGTAAACTCTGATTGCGCGATGCAGGATTTGTATGACATCAGGTCTTTGATGCGTATTTCACAAGCATGCGTGGCGTGACTGAATGATAGGTTGAAAACTGATGTGATAAGGCAACGGTGTGGTTTAAAAGAAGATGTAGTGACAAAAATTGAAAAGAGTATGCTTAGGTGGTTTGGTCATGTTGAGAGGATGAATGAAAGGCGACTTACAAAAGGTATTTACAAGGCAGATGTGAGTGGAAACTCCGGGAGGGGACGCCTTAGGAGAACATATTATAGTGACCTAATTGGTGATGTTCTTCAGAAAGGTCAGGTGCGTAGCACTCGCAACTGGCGTACATGTATGACAAGATGTATGAATGTAAACGAAGCAAAATGAGTATGTAAGGAGCGTAGCAGGTGGCGATCTATAGTTTCTGCCTACCCCCATGGGAGAAAGGTGTGAGTTTATGTACGCAAAAAACGTAATAGAAGTTGAATTTCGCTGGCTACCGTGACGCTTAGCCATAATATAATATATTATCGTAATCGTATTTTTTGTGTCAACAGAATTTTGTTTATAAACAAACTAATAAATTATCTTCATTCATTTTCACGTTTTCTCACCGAATTTCTCACCATGATATCATCGATTGATACTTAGTTGACACGTGAGGTCACATCGTGGGGATTTTGATTCTGATTTCGTTAAAATAATAGGTATTTTACTAGATAAAGGTACTGTGTTGTATTGCGACTGTTGTCTTTTAACATACTGTAGAGGTATGAGGAACAGGGTGTAAAGTTCACTCATCCGCCATAGAAAAGGGAGGATCCTCCGACCAGACAGGTGTATACCAGTCGCGCGGTAAACTCTGATTGCGCGATGCAGGATTTGTGTGACGTCAGGTCTTTGATGCGTAGTTTGCATGTGGCGTTGTAGATGCCGCCACAATACTGTATAAGTTCAAAATAAAACGTACACAAAACAAAGTACAAAATAAATACTGTGCAGTATAAATACCGGACGTAAAGAACAGCACCACCCCATTTCCTCCCGTGGGTGTTGTAAAAGGCGACTAAGGGACTTACTAGAGAATAGGCAGCAGCGTTCTTTATGCATTTTTAACACCGTACACAAATACTGCGATCGCCAACCCGCCTGCCAAGCGTGGCGATTATGGCAAACCCTCCCAATTGGAGGAGGCCTATGTCCAGCAGTGGACGTCTTTCGGCTGAAATGATGATGATGATTATAAATACTAACATAGTACGTTTGCTTTCACCGTTTCTATCAAAACTATTAATTTTTATTGGAACCTTACAAAGTTGGTCCTGGAATATGATGTGTTCCTGTAGATTCTCGAAAGGGAATGCCAAGTTAAATGACCACGATAATGACTTTGTTACATTCATAATCAGACCTTTGAAGTATGTTAACAAATTGAGAAGGCTAAACCTGAACACAGGTTTAAATTCATTTCATAATTCGTTACTAATTCATCCTCTTTTTCATCAGATGGCGGCTGCCCATCGCTGGAAGTTGGTCAAAGCAGTGTGGGCAGGAAAACATCCAAAACTGGTAAAAATAAATAAATAATCTTTATCTAAGCAAAACAGAATCTAAGAACCCATAATTCGCAACCACTTCAAGCTTATTTCCATTACTAAGTTCGCCTGTAAGTGTGTATGTACGTGTCTTATCTCGGAAACAGTATCGTTCGAGACAAAGCAACGTATGATGTGGCTATGCATTTGCTTAACAAGACTGTTATCGCTATGTTATCGTTAAAAATTTGTTACTTAGTAATTAGAATCCGGGTGGCGATACTGTGAGTGCTATGTTCCAGATCTACATCAAATAATCTAACTACATATATTAAATAACACGACATCACGCTTAGGGGCAGGCTGAGGTGTATGTCCACAATTTGATAGGTAGTTAATATATGAGTCGAGTCCCATATTATATTTCTTATATCGCACAATACTTTTATTTTTTATTTAAATCAAATCAAATCAATATATTTTATTTCAAATAAACCTACATAGGCATTTATGAAACATCAGAAGTTAGGTGCACGGTTCCAATTGGTCGTTTCCTATGGAGAAGAGCCGGCAAGAACCTCCACGGTTACTCTTTTAAAAATAATTGGCTTTTACAATATTTTCAAATAACATTGTTATCTGCTGTACATTATATTGTCATGTGTGCTTTTTAGTCTGTGCTAAATAACTGTATTTTCTTTCTTTCTTTCTATAAAGTAGGTCAAGGGACTGCTGTTGACCGGGCACAAATTTAATCTCTGAGCTTGCTACTAAGAACTTCCGAAGAAGAATAACCTCACAGTTCACAAGTATTCCAAGCTGCTAATCAGAATTTCTTAATTATCTCAATACTCGTAGCGGTTTTGCCTGGTACGGGGATACAAACACAGGACCACCACTGGGCAGCAGACGTACTGCAACTACGAGGCCGGCTATTGAGTCAGTCGTATTTTAAACGACACATGCATAAACTCAACCCTTCTTTCTGTGGGGGTAGGCAGAAACTAAAGAACGCCACCTGTTACGATCCGTACGTAGTCCTTTTGCTTAGTTTACGAAATAAATAAGTAATAAATCGGGTCATAATACACGCACGCCGTTTGCGAGTACTGCTGGTTTAACTAGGTACTAGTATAAAACTAAAAGTGTATAACAAACACACGCTACAGATTCATTACCAATAATATCTTATCAGCCGCACAACGAGCTCCATTAAGAGAACTATCTGCCGTTATCAGCAGCTTATCTCTCTGATGAGAGACACCAAATCATCGTTACATGACGTCTGTGTTTAAATTTATATTTAATTATTTGTATTTATCGTGCGATGCGATCGATTTTGTGGAAAAACACGGAGGATTTCCTAATGATAAAGTCGTTATATTTTTTCCTGATGTCTGGAATCTACCCCTGGCCAAACCACTGGTAGGATGGCAGACTGGTAACCAACGATCGGCAGTCGGCTCTTCTTCATAGGAAACGACTAATTGGAACCGTGCACCTAGCTTCTGACGTTTCATAAGTGCCCTTGTAGGTTTATGTGAAATAAAATATTTTGATTTTGATTGATTTTGAGTCCAACATTGCGATTAGGTTATATGACTGGTTAATTGTCAAGGCGTCGTCGGTCAGTTACTTAAAAAGTTTAACTGAGATGAAGAATCATTTCAACTTCTGAAAAAGCGTATTGTGAAGTTTCACGAGTTTGACAGAAAACTTGCTCTTTTTCTTCCCTTGGCCCATTCAAAACAGTAAAGTTGTTTCAGTAGATTTCTGACAACTTTGACTTTGAGACTCTTTCATTTCTTTACTAGCTGTTGCCCGCGACTCTGTCTGCGATCCAGGATGAAAAGTATCATATGTCCTTCTTCAGGTCTTGGCCTACCTATGTGCCAAATTTCATCCAAATCCGTTTAGCCGTTTTAGCGTGAAAGCGTAACAAACAAACTCACTTTCGCTATATATGTACTTGCAGTTTGTTTAGAATCTCCTATAAAAGATGTACACAATACATTGACACTTAAATAATGGGGCACATCAGGTATTCAGTAGGTGTACTTCTTCACTTATAGGAGACCACAGCGTCCACAATAAAGTTATCAACTAAGCTAACAAAGTTGTTTTGTTGTGAGTATGCACGCCATCATGTGTCTAAAGACAGTTTTGACGCAGGGCGTGCGCACAGACTTAGATCCCGGATTTTGACAATTACTCAGAATTCATTTTTCCATTTTAATTTGAATTCGTACAAACATTCAGATAAACGATGGTGCAATCGGACGCTGTGATAAGAGACTTTATCATTCGACCGATGTTGTTAATACGTACTTTGATGTGTAACAATATGAAACTGTATGTTTGTTAAACTAATTGTCACTTAATATGTTCAGTTTAGGATAAAACTATATAAATGCTGTGCCTTATTCCTTAAAGTTCATTCATAGGTTACATAGATGATTTCCATCTACTACAAAAGTTTTTTTGAGAATTTTGCTAAGTGATGCGCAGGAGTCGATCATAGCGATCAGAGAGCGAGAGATGATGGTACGTGTAGGGTTTTTTTTTGTTTATTTTTTTTTTTACGACTTTGCCTGCCGTAAGGTAGAATGTAGCGAAAACACAGTGATGTACCATCTTATACCTGTATTTTATATTGTTGACAAATAAATAAATCTGAATCTGACTAATAATGTTTGTGTGTATGTGTGGGAAGCCTGCGTAAGTAGCAAAAGGTAGGGTTATTTTATCATCAGCATACAGGGTGGATTTTTGAGACGGGCAGTAAATCAAATCAAATCATTTATTGGTTGCAAACATTATGTCAATATTATTTATGTCATTTATTGGTTGTAAGGGTAGGTAACGTACCTAACCTTACTGCCCCGTCTCAAAAATCCGTTGTAGTTACAGAAAAAACTATTTCAGAAGGCTGTCCTTATTTTTTTAAGAAATTTTGATACCCATTCAAAGATTATAAAAAAAAAAGAAAAAATGTATAGGTACCAAGAACATGCACCATTTTCACAAAATCTTATTTGATGCCAAACGATCTTGTTTTTTATAAGGATCAAAAATTCTATGGGACCAACTGAGGTTTGAGTACCAGAAAAGTCAGAAATCGCAAAAAATACCTAGACGCGGCGGCCAAAAGTACTCGTAAGTACCTACTTAAGTCTTTTAAATTTAGATTTGACTTAAGTGCTTAGGCTTCCGAGTCTAAATATAATACCTCAGAAATTCGAAGTCATGTGACATCTATCAAACCGCACTGAGCTCGCGTGGTAGATTAGTCCTGTAGCCCAGCAGTGGGAATAATATTATAGGCTGATCATGAGATTATGACTTAACAAGTAAAGATAAAATTTGCGACTTCAATCCAGTCAGCCTCAAACTATAATATAATACATATGGCGTCACTTACCTAGGTAAATCAAATAAACAATGGTGCCGATTCCCTTGTTCACAAACTAAACTAAATTTAAGTTCAGTGCATCTTTTTCTTTCTATTTCATTAAGAAAAGGACTGAAGATAAATTTTAGTTTAGTCCTGTCAAATTAATCAGCGCTTGACGTAAATTTACGTAATTTTAGTAGGCAAGTTTTTAATCACGTCTAAACTTGTATGGAGTAGTGACAGGCGCTCATTAATTTGATAGGACTAAACTAAAATTTATCTTGTACTTTTCTTAATCAAATAGAAAGAAAAAGATGCACTGAACTTAAATTTAGTTTAGTTTGTGAACAAGGGAATCGGCACCAATAACGTTAGGTAGTGAATTCGATGATTACCTCACATAAATAGGTAATCATCGAATTCACTACCTAACGTTATTGGTGCCGATTCCAGTTTTAAGTGTTAAACACTACTGTAAGTTCTTCTATAGCACTTTTACCGTACCACAACGCGAAGTAACACAAAACTCCAACTTTCTGATGTTATCTTCTCCCCTATTACCCGACCGTGATTAAACAATAGCCGTGTAATCGAAAAAATAATTTGCTCAATTTGTCCAACGGCCTGATTGATGCCCACCCAATTAATACCACCAGATAGAGATGCCCCGATTGTTAACTTTTAACCAAACGTAATTAGAACTATTTGTTTTAGCCGGGTTATCGCGACGTTCCATCGCCGAGGAACAATAGGAAAGTTCGAATTTTGAAATAATTTGATTACGGAACGAGGTGATAGTAATTTGTTGGGTTAATTATTTTTGTATTTTTTTTTTAGGCTAAGGTAATTTAAGTTTTTTAAGGCTTAGATTAAATTGTTTTGGAATTCAAATAAAACCGCCTTTTGTTTATGTTGGAGTTGTAGGATAACGTTAATTGTCTCATTAGTTCTGCTATGACTAAATTACGTAGGAACTATTAAGCATTATGTAATGATATTGTACGTATTCACGGGCTGGCAAATGCATTATCTTTCTTTTTGATCTTTTTCCTAATGAATTCCGCTCGACTTCAATATTTTTCATGCAATACCTACAATTGTAATAAGTGACCATCACTTATTCAAGGTTGTTGATCGGAGCAAGAAGCTCCTAAAAATAGGTAGCTCCACAGTAGCGCCATAAAAAAAACCTCAAAAATAAAAGTACCTAACCACTGACACCCATCAACTATCACAAGCCAATAGGTAGCAACTGGTTGTTTGGTTGTCTCGCCGGCAACCCGTAATTGCAGCGACGTGGTTGCGACCACCCGCGCGCTACCGAGAAGCACACGTGTAGTGTTCGGTTACAGTAGTGTTAATATCAGAACCTTTATGAAGTTATGATTAAGTAAGGTTTCCGTTGATAATGTTCTGCTTCTAATGGTTTGTGTATTGTTCAATATTTATGTCATAGTTTTTGTTGCAAGCAATACTGGGACAACTGAGTGTAGTTTTGTCAGTTGCTGCTTTTGGTGTTGGTAAGCTACGAGTGCAAAATCTTTTCTGTTTCCGGATGAAATCGCACGTGTAATGTTCAGTAATTTATCTGCATATTTTTTTGTGGAACAGTAGTAGCCTTGTACCCACGAATTACCAGTTGTAAATCGTGGGTTCGAACCAAGCGCTTTCAAGGACACTAAAGCCCATAGACGTCATAAGAATAAAACTTCCACTGTGTCTCGTTCAGTGTTCTGGAAAGCGTTAACTTATTGTAGATTATTTTTATTTAATTATTTATTTAAAAAGTAACGTTGCAGGGAAGGCCCGCTCTCTCTCACAAAGAGGTACCTGCCAGGGTTGCGGGTTTGTCCGAAAGGGATACCGTGGCCCTAGCACACAGGCAACTGAAGGAACATGGTTGGGTTTTAGCCAGTAAAAGCTCGCCCGCACGGCCCAGAGCAGGAGAAGTTATTTGATAATTTCCAACCCAAAAAAAAAAACCTTTGTCCCAGCAATGGAAATCTTATAGATATAGGCTGATTATGCAGAATAGGATGTGTCAAGATGTAACACATTTTAGCGAAATAGATACAGTACTTTATCAGCTTATTCAGACAGGTTTTCTCTAGGAAGTACTGGGGCCTTACTCCCGACGGCATCGAGTCCAGAATCAATCGAATTGGATTCGAATTAAATGCCGATCCATACTCTTGAACCCGACACTAGCGCACGACCGTGCGGTGGTTCGAAGCGAAACTAACTTCGCTCGAAAGATTCGTTAGGATCGAAAAGTTTGTACTCCGCACGCCATCTGACAGATAGATATCGAGTTGTTGGATCAAAACTAAACGTCAAATTACACGATAGATATCAAAGAAGCTACTTTATTCAGATCGAGAGAGATAACTACCAAAAAGACATAGAGCACTTGACGATGACGTAATCCATCGGATACGCATAAAACGACGCTGATATTACTCGAACCTATGTCGATCTTGGTTTACGATTCGAATTGGTTCGGGAGTAAGGTTTTAAATCGAGTTTGGATCGAAACGAGTTCGTATCGGAAACAAAATCAAACTAGAATCGTTTTCGGGAGTAAGGCCCCTGGTCTTCAGGAAACCAGACTCTAACCTTGTATGACATTATAAAGGTATAGCTAGTCATTAATCACTATTCCTAGAGTTATATTACTAAGAACGACACGTGTCATGTTAAGTTACAAATTTTATTGCATAAACATCTGATAGCATGTGTATCATGTGATTAAGTGAGGTCAGGGAGATAATGAATCTTTATAGGTATGACATGATAATATATTGCGATCATCTTAGAGAAATCGAAATCGATCAGTGAATAACGGTGTGCAGGGATATGGCATCGATTGATTAGGTACGTATTCTTCAATCTCGACTGCGGGGTAATTTCGTAACACACAGTAGCAATGGGTTTCATTTTAACAGTTCAACAACATTCATTGCGTTATTTACGTTCTTGAGCACATACATTTTTCGAACATACGAAGCAATGGTTCAGCAATATACTTCAACATAGGCTTGTAGAAAAAATATCGATGTATGGATTTATCGATATATTTAGGCGATATGTATTATTTAGATACATCGATATAAAATATCAAGTATCGAAAATGTATCAAATACGATTTATTTCCAAAAGCAACACCGTCGGCGTCACCGACTAATATTATATAATATTATTTATTGTCTAGTGATTTTAATGCATTACAAGTGGTCCTAACTGGGAAGACCAAGAGCTACAATGACGTGAAAAAAAAATCATATAGTACAAATAATTTTTAGAAAATTTCACTGATACGAGTATGTCGATATAGTATCGATTTTTTTTTCGATATATTGAAATTGATATCGATTTTTTTTAAATATCGATGTGATATATAGAGGGTGTATCTATTTAAACACGAAATATTTTAAGAGATACAGAAACTATGGAAACGATTTTAATGCGAGTATATTATTTAAAACTTGAAAAATTTAAAATGACTAGATACTCGTATGATGATTAATAATTTTCAAAAGGCACCGCGCTCGTGCCGCCACCGTCACCGCGTCCGGGCGAGTCATTCATAGAATAAGTAAGGGTTTTTTGCAAAATGTCTCAAGCAATTTTAAAATTATGATAATTATGTAAAAATAAAAACACTAAGATAAATTACATTTTACCACCTATTGATGTTTCTCTTAAAATATTGCGTGTATGAATGTGAGATGCACCTTAAATATATCGATACTTTTTGGCACTTCTTGCATCCCTACTTCAACATCATGATTGTGATTGGTAGTGTGTACGCAATTAGGGTTCTGGTGGTTATGAGAATTTGTTCATGGTTATAGTTGATGAAAAACGTCGTTACAAAAACGATGAAAAGATTGTCTGAAAGATCATTTGGAATGGGGGTGATCACTGGGATGACGGATAAAACGGCCATCGTCATTAGGATATTGTACAAAATCAAAAGTCATTTATTCAAATTAGGCTGAGATCAGCACTTTTCGAACGTCAAAATTACATAAGACAGTCTCCCGAAATGCCCGCCCTTCACCACTTCCTAGTGCTTTAGCTGGGAAGAAGAAGTGGCGCAACAAACTTCCAGCAGCACAGCTGTCTGTTCAGATAGAAAAACCAGATTCTATACAATAGTAGGTATGCAAAGTAATTACAATATTATTTATTTATTTATATGAATAAAAATAATATGTGAGACTGACAGCCAATTAAAAGTATTCACTTTTAAAAAACAGATTGGAAAGAAAGAGTGTGAACAGCACAACACATATACCAAAAACAGAAGAGAGGAAAAAAAAAAAAAAAAAAACATAACATTCAAGTTTAAACTAAATTCACATTCCATATTCAATACAAGAATAAAATCCTGAACAAACAAAATCTTAGGTAAAAAAGCCAAGGCTCAGGCACTTTCGGGCCGAGGACACATCTGTTATGAATTATCGAGCACTGTTGGGTAAATATCTCGTTATTATCTGTTATTTACAAAGATTTCATGTATTTGGATGCTAAGTGACTAGTTTGATTGGATAATGCACCTGCCGTCTTTGAATATCGTTTAACAATTCATGACAGTTCATAGAAAGCATTCGCAGACTAAAATATCAAGGAACTACCGTCATTTGACCATACAAGGTTTTGCGTTAGAGCCTTCAATTCAATTTAAACAGTCACATTTCCACTGTCCGTCCTACAAACGTCACTTTTACAACCTCCAGTCCATTCTCAACTAAAATTGATTGAATATAAATAAACCGAATGTGCAATCCACGTCATACTGTTGCCACAACTTCTACGTTTCTAAAAGCATAGCTGTCTAATCACTTGTCTCATCTCACACTGAACAATTGTTCCTCATGCTCCAAACAATTGAAATTAAACCCTATTTTGATTTATAAAGGGTTGTGTTTTGATTGAAAGCTGAATCTTTCTCGACCTACGGCCTCACGATCCATTTCATCTCTTCCAAGCATAAACTACATTATAGGCGTCAATTGTTAACAACCTTTCGATTCTCGTGAACCGATAGTATCGATTACGTCGCTTATTTTCTCGCACTAGCGACTCGATTGTTTTATTCGATTCTCGCCCCGAGGCTTAGATCATGCGTTATTAAAATGTGATAGTGTGAGTACAATTATTTTTGAAGTGTTATGGATTTAAGGCTTTTCGTTAGACTCGGAATTGGAGATCTATTTGGTTTTCTTGCTGGTCTAGGAGTATCAAAAACATTCAAAGTTTCTAACCAGCACATAGAGGGTGTAAAATAAGCTCTATTAGATGAGTAACATGAACGTAACGGCCCCGGTGGGTTCGAATCCAGGCAGGGGCTATACCCTATACTTTGTGTGTCCCAGGAATGGGAACATTATGCTGATTATGTAGTTGAATAAACAAATAAGTTCAGTTAAGCAGATGTAATTTAAAGTCTATAGAACCTACAGCACTATCTGGAATCGATTGAAGCCTTATCCGGCAACTGAAGCGATACATAATATTTTGAGGTTAGGATTTTGACACTTGCTTTCGATATCGATTCATCTCATATGACGGATGTTATTAGCTTACAATTCATTGTAATTTTGAACCTTATGACTTTGTAGTAAAGTTTGGTGTCATTTAAAGGGTAGTGGGCGTACTTTTTATGGGCTTATTGTTTAAGGACAGTGTTCGTTTGTTTTGACAGTCAGTGTTCGGTTACGGGTGACTACGATTATGCGATTGTGTGGAGCGTTTTAGATCGACAGATAACGGTAGTGGACACACAGCTTTAAAGTTCGGAAAGCTTGCTAGCTATTCAACTTTTCGGAAGGTTGCTTTTGACCAAATTGTAGGTCAATTTGAAAATGATCCATGTCATTTGGAAATCCGTGATGTTATGTTATTATAATCCGCTTCAAGTATACAGAGAATCTAGAATCGAGCCTAACTTCTTGCTTTAGTTAGTAGATATTCATTTACGTGTAAGTCTATCACTAATTTCTGTTTCGAAGTAGGATTTCCTGTCTAGTTGTTTCTGTTTACTACCATCTGAGTTCAGTCCTTTATTGTCCAATTCATCCCATCATCTCCATCTGGGCGAAAACCACTCGGTAGATCCTAAACAGCAGCATTACCAAATTATTTAACGTAAAATTTAAAATCTTTATATTTTATGTTTTTCTTCACTAACCTCTTTGGCTCGTAACATTCTCAGCTACCCAGTCTTAGGACCCGTATGTCATAACTAGTGGAACACACATCGGTCCGCGCGTCCGCCTAGCCGGCCGTGTTTTTGTGGCCACCGTTAATGGTCCGATGTGCTGATAAGATAACAACACAATGTTTTACTTTAATTATATACGTGTTTGTGTTATACAACTATTAATGATTGTTATTACTTCGGTGGCTACTTGGTGATTAAGGGATGGTGATTGGTGTTGGAATTGAAAAAGGTAAAGGACGGTAGCTATAAAAGGTTCAACAAAAAATATGTTAGGTTAGGACAAAAGCATTTCATCTAGATAAAACAAGGGCTTTAAACATGTGTCTGAAATACTCCGAACCTTTATTGTGAACAATTAAATATGTTGAAGTCATAATAGAAACAGCTAATAGTAGTACCTAACTTCATCAAATTATAAAAAAAGCATTAGAATTGTAGTATTTAGGACTATAACTTCAGTAAATGAGATCTGCCAAAAACCATGCCCTATGTCAATTGAAATAACAAAATAAACAGGTGCTAATTTCATTTCTAATTTAAAGGAAACTTGAATAACACATGCAAAAACACAATACACGAATCGAAAACCAATTAATCTACAGAAATACAAAATCGTGTTTAACAGTCTAACAGAACGATTGGAAACTCGATAGGTTCGCCTTAATACGCGCCTACGCACTATTGTCTAAAATGCGCAATGCTGCGTACGCGCAGATAAAATCGTTTGTACAGAGAACAAAAACAGTGTGCACTGGCTTTATAAGGATTGTGAACGGATCCGAGTATCGTGCGATAGGTCTGGATTTATTTATCTTCAAGCTGTGTACGGTGTGGGTAGGGAAACGGTATTAGGCTAAGTGGAGGCTTCCTTAGTAGGGGAGATATTAGGGGACTATATGTTTTTGAACTGACAGCGTAACTTGTAAAGAAGGAGGAAATATGGATGAAGAAAACTAGGTTATTGGAGCCTATGTCACTGCCGTTGTTCAGTTTTGTAGCTGTTATGTTATTCGTTCCTCATAGTACGAGTAACAGTTATGTTACTCGTACTATGAGGAATCAGTTTACAAATACTTGAATCATAGCTGGTGGATAATGACTCTCATTGAAAATTTCTGTGTTTACATCTCCGGCATCATGGCATTGATAAGTTGCCTTTTTAGATTGCGTCTTATCCTTTTCTCCTACTTCTGTACATTGATCTTTATTTTGAACATGATCGTCAACTAATATTGATTCTGCTATCTCGCTATCTATTCTGTTTGATAACGCCACGCTTTAATTAACTGCAACACTTTGCAACTATTCTCATTAATTCTGATTAAGAACTTTCCCTTTTCACATGTCCGTACTGGCAGCACAATTCGAAACGTTTAGATAATACATTTATACAATAGCCGAAAGGCAGATTTTATCAAACTCATTATTGCATGTAGGTACGTATTTACACGTCATTATCTATCAAAATGGCTGACAATTTGCCTTTACATGTCAATGTTGTACAAACACTTATTCAAACGTATTTCAAACGTACCTGGTGTTGTCAAAAAGCCGATTTTAATCTTCTGAAATTATCGAGTAATCGACGTTACGCTGCGCTCGCGCCGGATGCCAGACCAAAGCTTTATGACGAGACAAACTTAGCTAGAAATCCGAAAAATATAATTTTAACTCATATGTTGAAGAAGTAAGGTTGATTGTTGATTAAGAGGGATGCACAATGTAAGTTTGTATGTCTTTGTGTCATAATAACAGTAACCTGTCATGGTGTGACATTTTCATAGATTAAAATCGCGCTATTAAACGACTGTGCGATGGAATAGATGATAGAAAGATGGTTTATTTAAATAGTGGACGTGTTTTTTATCTAATGGTACTAGTTATGTGTAATGCCATGTTTTAAGCCGTGTAAGTACCGGTTTCAATGGTGTCGTTTTTGTCAGCGAACATAAAAACTTTACCTACAGAACCTTTACTTGTATTAAATTTATTTTTAAACTATTCAATAATGTCATTGTAGCTGAGATATTACTACTATATTACTATTATACTCAAAAATGAAAATTAGGTTCCACAATATTCACACCACAAATCCCATAATCGCGATCCAGTCAAACACCACCCGCCATTGCAACACTGACGCCATCTATTGATCAGAATTTCCATTATAATGTCTAACACCACCAATAGAGGTCGCTGTTCTAAAATTTAGTTTTCAACAAACGATTATTCTACTGACTTATGTGATTGTTGCAAGCCCTACCCTTTGTTTCGAGTTTCGAATTTCGATCGATCAACGGAGCGTTGTATGATTTAAGACCTGGCGAAGGGTCGTGCTGATGCTGGATAGGACAGCTCACAGCTTATAATTAATTTTTGTTTTTGTTAGCACGCTTGTTTGCACTATAAAACTAATAAATGATACTCGTTTGATTTAAAAGCGTGTTTTGTTTCGATAGTATTTGTTTTAGAACTTGTTCTTTATGTGTTAGGTTGTACGTGTGGAAAGTAGAGGGACTTATTTATGGGTAGTTTAGAAATGAGTGCTTGTCGTTTTTAATTGAAACGTGGATAGAATGTTGAAAATTATGGTTTGACTTTCTCCCTAGACAAAATGAGTCATTTGTTGTGCACATTCCTGAATCTCCTAACTAAAATAGTCTTTACAATTAGTACTCTATTCAAAGTTCAAGACAGGCTAAAATTAATCTACCAAAATTATCATCATCTCAAATCAACTTACCAAGTAAATTAAAAACATCGAACAATACCCTGAGATTAAACTTAAACACACTCAGACCAAGTGTTGGAATGCATAAAATAAGTAATAAGACAATTACCTGTTGGCAAATGTTACCGATACGGAGCACCACAATCGACTCACCGGCCCACAATCTTACCATCGGTAATTTGGTAATAAAATGAAAATACGTTCGCCCCTTATCTATAATCCACTCTATATAAATATCCTTCACTATATAAACATTCATAAAATCCCATAAAACATCTCAAGCCACACGCATCCCTCAGACGATTGTGAACCTTTACGACCAAATTGAATCTTAACGGTCATTATCGAACGTTAAGTACTCGTTCGAAAGCAATAAGGATCAATATTGTGTGATCGTCAAAACGCTGTTCTCCTTTCGCGGATTCGTTTCGATTTCGCGTGGCTGCAAATTTAATTTTCTTTAATAAGCTGCTTATATTTGGATCAGAGGAATCTCAACTTTGGTTAAGAAGCTTTAGGGTTTGAAGTTGTGGGCTGTGTTGTCCCGTGTTGGAAGGCATGTATCGCGATAGAGAGCATGTTTCATCGGTCCTGATGCAAGTGCAGATAGGAGCCCCGCCCATGCTTTTTTCGTGGTTTCTCCTAAGTAACAATGGGGTGATCTGCTAACTAAATAACGAGTGAGATACATCTCGAGGAGGCGATGTGCGAGAACAATGTTCGCTTTTATTTTCTTCTGATGGTTTGCTCTCTGATGGGATGGTTCATCGAAACGGGTTTCTCATTTTTATAGCGGTTTGTTTTAAATGATTGAAGGATCTTTTGAAAGTTAGGTAGGTGCTGGGTGTGCGTAGGCATCCGAATGAATAGACTGCTTTGCATTTGCTGGGCAATTGTGCGAGCTCTTGCTTTATTGTTAGGTCCAACAATGATTGTTGCTTTGAGGTAAGTCACTGTAACCGTGTGGTGCCGGACGTAAAGAATAGCACCACCCCATTTCCTCCCGTGGGTGTCATAAAAGGCGACTAAGGGACTTACTAGAGAATGGGCAGCAGCGTTCTCTACGCATTTTTAACACCACACTGTGATCGCCAACCCGCCTGCCAAGCGTGGCAATTATGGCAAATTCTCCCCTTTTGAGGGAGGCTTATGTCCAGCAGTGGACGTCTTTCGGCTGAAATGTTGATGATGACTGTAAATCGAGGCAGAGGGACTTAACTTTTACAGGTCTCATCAAAATTCACTTTCTTACACACATAATATAAACAGACAAGAAGAAGGGAACAGAAAAATACGTACAAAAGTGATCTAAAGAAAAGCAGCCACATTCCTCTAGATCATATTTTGTTGCTTCGTGTCTCAATATGAAACTTTATAAAAGGTATTAGAAAATTCTAGACACACTTACCGAGGTTGCCGATAAAGTCGTTTTTCCTTCTCAGTCACAAGATAATATTATTTTAAAGGAGTTGTGCTAGTGGACCGGTGAGCGCCCTCGAGGCTATCCTATTGCCATCAACCGGGCACAGACTGCGGGCTGCCATGCCACTGAGAAATCCCTGATAGAAAAAGTCCAATAACACTTAGCCCGACCTAGGAATTGAACCCAGGACTTCATTCTCAACAGTAGCTCTTAATTACGACCATTAGACCAACGAGAGAAAGTTTGAGCAAATTGGGTTTTTTAATATCTTTAGTGTGGGACGCAACGTGAGGAGCTCGTGGCTAAGTAATAACAGCTGCACGGGTCGATCCGTCAGGTTAAGCTGCGCTTGCCAGGGTTGGTCCGTGGATGGGTGACCATCTTTACATACCGAGACTCCTCCGTGCCTCGAAAAGCACGTTATGCCGTTGGTCCCGGCTGTCATTCGTGGATCTTTGACAGTCGTTACGGGTCGTGAGAAGCCCAAAAGTCTGACAGCCAGTCTTACCAAGGGGTATCGTGTTACCCAGTTACTGGATTGTGGAGGTCAGATAGGCAGTCGCTCCATGTAAAATATGGTATTCAGCTGCATCCGGTTAGACTGGAAGCCGACCCCAACATAGTTGGGAAAAGGCTAGGCAGATTTTTAGTGTGGGACGCAACGTGTGTCTACTCTTGCGCCATCCCATCTTCATGGCTCGGCGTGCTGTGCTGGCACTGCTGCTGCGGCTACTGAAAACCTCAAGCGGCGAAAGTATAGTAACCTTGTCGGTAACTATATTTTAGAGCAGTTTGGGGTTGGAACTCTCGGGCAATGGGGTCCCAGTGCTCATGTTTTGTTCAATGAAATCTCAAAAAGGCTGGTTGACACTTCCCGTGACCCGAAGGCTTGCTTTAACCTTGGCCAGAGGCTAAGCATTGCCATACAACATGGCAATGCTGCCAGTCTCTTGGGTACATTACCAGTTGACAGCGATACGGAGGAATTTTTCGACGCCATATTTTAGTTTATTTTGTTAATAGTTTTAGTTAGGTTAGGTTATATTTTTTTTTTTATGGTTTGTTAGTTATTATTATGTTTTATTTCAATAAATATTGAATAACACTGAATAAATAAAACCATCAGTGCCAGTCGCACCCACAATTTCCTTCTAAAATTGCCAAGAGGGAATAACAATAGTAACATCACACGGCAAAAACACAGTGACTTACCTATTAATAGACCGCATGAACATTGAATAAATCCCTTTCAGTAGGTAATCATGAGGAAACTTCCAGCAAATTTATCGATACAACGCGTGTATAATATTCCGTTAAATTTGTCATTTTATCCTGTGTTTTAATTAACTGTAGGACTTTTTCCTGTTTTTATCGTGTTTGTTTGCTTGGTCCTGTGATTACGACAATTTGATTCACACATTGTTGGTGGAGGAAAATGTGTACAGGTTAGTGGTTGAATGAGTTAAGTTCAAGCTAAGGATTAAAGGTCGATATTTTTGTTAGGGAATTATGTGTAGATTGATTTTGTTAAGCTTTTGCAGGTTGATTTGAAATATCCCTTTTAAGCTTCGCGTAGGCCTTTTTAGGGTTCCGTAGTAAACAAGAAACCCTTATAGTTTCCCCATGTCCATCTGTCTGTCTGTCCGTCTGTCCAGGAAAACAGATATCCACTTAAGAGCAACAAAATACGATCTAGAGGAATGTGGCCGCTGTTCTTTAGATCGAATTTTATTGCTTCATGTCTAAATATGAAACGTTATAAAAGGTATTATAAAATTCTAGACACACTTACCGAGGTTCTTTATTGAGTCGTTTTTCATAATTCCTTCTGTCACGAGATAATATTTTTTTAAAGGAGTGGCTAGTGACCGTTGAGCGCCCTCACCCCACAAATATCTTAATTTTAAAATTCATTCATTCACTGACACACAACATACAGCCTAAACACACACTGGATCTAGAAGCATGAAATTGTGCACAAGAGTTCCTTAAATAACGAAAATGCGCACTAAGGAAGGATTAAAATAAAAAAAACCCCTTGAAACGGGTTAAATAGGGGACAAAAGTTTGTATGGAAGTTCGATATTTTTATCGGGCACACGGCTTGAATTGAAGAAATCTCGATGACAAATCTTTAATAAGTCAAGTCATTAAAACCGTAAGAATCAGGGGCGGGTCGCTAGTGTAAAACAAATAAACAATTTATCTTTCAAAGTTTCAAACCATAAACTCAACGGGCAGTTTCCCGCGCAAAACACAGATGTCGCTGGTCTCGTTCCCGCCAAACCAGTCGGCATCATGGCTGGTGGGAGGAGCCCCGCGAGCCTCCGCCCCTGAGGCCTAGCTCTTCAAGTTTAACTTACAAACTTGATTATTGTTTCATGATGTAGTAATAAGGAAAAAAGAGAGATTATTTGCTGAGTTAAAGTTGAAAGTTGTGCTTTGATTGCCTGTAGGTACCTATGGAGTTGCAAGTGTAAGTTAATAGGATGGCTTGACTGATGAGTTCACACAATCACACCATCATGATAGCTATCTAAATTACATCTGTAGATGATTATAAAATCCTTTGCTTACTGTGAAATTAATAGAACACAACATAGATGTGTAAACATAAATATATATTTAAATAAATAAATATACTTACTCCTTCTCTTACAAGGTTTGTTTTTTCAAATTCGCAATCAATTGCAATCTGAATGATTTAAAGCAGATTGCTATCCATTGCTTCATATGTTAAAAAAAAAGTCTGCTCTACAATGGCAAAACACACAACACCTATACCATTTTATATGAAACCCATTTTCCGAAAACCAAATTAAAAGGCTTGCTTACTTTCCCCGATGATTGTCAACAAAGTGATCTCGTCTCCATTGATCAATGGTGTTCGATGTTGCACAAACAAATTAGCGCCAGCAGCGGCGACTTGACAACGCTCTTATTAAGAAATGAATCGAAACGGATGCTAAGGGCTGGCACTTTTGGTTGATGCAGCTTTTACGAAGACGCTGTAGCATTTTTATCTTGTTTCTTATTTTGTTTGTACTAAGGTATCGAGGAAAAGATACCCAGCCCTGATTTACTAGATTCTTTTTCTCCTCTACCTATCGTTACTTCTCCTGACAAAGTTTATTCTGTATTATGTATTTATATATATATATATATATTTATATATGCTTTATTGTACAACAGATTACACATTACAATAGAAAAGGAAAACTTATACACTATAAAATATACAATGGGCGGCCTTATCGCATACTGCGATCTCTTCCAGGCAACCTTGGCATGGGGATAGTGAATTTCTGGACATAAAATGAGGTTGTCATTGGTGCAAATAAAAAGTATAACAGCACAATATCTTATAATAGATACACAGATATATGCTATATAATAGATACATAGATACATAAATACTAACGATATAAGTAAAGAAAATAAATGAAGTGTATAGATTATCACAGCTAACAACGAGAACAAAATCATAACGACAAGTAATGTTCCTTCACGAGTCTTTTAAACACAGGCAACGTTTTTTGTAAGTATGTATGTATTAATATTTATTCTTTTTCGAGTTATCTATCCCCTAAGTTGCGTCTGCCATGTTTTGTCTCTGCATCACCCTAATGTTGACTGGTAGAAAATGGCTCAGGCATTAAGTACGCCTTTGTATAGTATTTTTTATACTTGTTCATAAAGTTTTAATAAATAAATAAAATATTGAACTTTTAAAAGATAAAAAAGCAATATATTTTATTTCACATAAACCTACATGGGCACTTATGAAACGTCAGAAGCTAGGTGTACGGTTCCAATTAGTTTTTTCCTATGGAGAAGAGCCGGCAAGAAACTCCACGGTTACGCTTTTAAAAATAATTGGCTTTACAATATTATCAAATAACAGTGATAATTATGTGTGCTATGATATCATATTTTAATAAATATTTTATAACCATTATCATCTTCCTGCCCTTGTTCCATGTTACTTGGGGTCGGCGCAACACGTTTTCTTTTTCCATTCTCCCCTGTCAACCGTCACTCTATCATTCACTCCCTTCTCTTTCATATATTCTTCACACAATTCATCCATCTTTTTTTTGGCCTTCCTCTCCCTTTCCATGCATTCACATTTATATTCATCACTCTCCTCGTCACATGCGTTTCCTCCCTCCTCATCACATGCCCATACCATGCCAAACGACGTCCTTTCAACTTTTCTGTCACCGGCGCTACTTTCAAACTTCCCCTTATATACTCATTTCTGACTTTATCCATTCTCGTCACTCCACACATCCATCTCAACATTCTCATCTCCGCTACATGCAATATTTTTTCATCCATCCTCTTCACGTCCCAGCATTCCGACCCATACAATAGGACAGGCCTTATCACAGACTTGTAGATTTCCCTTTTAACTTAAGGGGTATCCGTTGCAAATATTTTATAAACACCAAAAAAAATAACATAATTTCGCGAGTGCGTTTGTTAAGTCCTGAAAATAAAATGATATTCGATTTTACAAGAATTTTGGCAGCCCTACATGATCGCGCAGCGGCCCGCGGCGACGCATATAAATTAAGGATTTACACATTATGTTTCATTTTTCAAGTCGGTTAACGTCCCCCATTGACACGCAGTTGGACGGATCTCGACGATTTTCAATAAGATTGGGGGGTAATGAGTTTACAGACGGAACTGTTTGGACAGCGATATTAAACGTTGGGGGAGATATTGGGAGACTTAGCTTTAAAAATAAAATGCATAGTTATCCTTGTTAAGAATTCTGATTTAGGGCTTTTGCTGTTGCGGGTATTATCTATAAAAAATATAAACACGACTAAGTAGAAACTTTTTCCACATTGATTTGATGCTAAATGTAAATTGCCTCCTCTTTTCTTTTCTCTGAAAGTTTTTGCCTGAAAATTGGCTAATCACGTACGTACACATGGATACGGATCTCGTGGTGTATTGGATTTCCGTACAATGAGAGGTCAGCTCAAACTGGAATTTTATAGCTTGATATGAGTCGTCTGTACCACGTAGGTAATTTTATTTCTCTTTGCATTCTTTTAAAAAAGCTCATATTAATTTGTTAGATAGAACAGGAATCGTCGAATTTTCCTCTCGCCTTGTATTTTTGTTTTCATTTCTTATCCCATTATCAAATTCATATTGTGTTAGTATATTTGTTTAGTTAGTATTGTGTTACATAACAACTTATATTCTGGTGTTAGTAGTAAAGATATAAAATATTTAAAATAAAGAACTCTCCACGGTGAAGAAGACCTGCCTGCCTAGCCTTTTCCCAACTATGTTGGGGTCAGCTTCCAGTCTAACCGGATGCAGCTGAATACCAGTATTTTACATGGAGCGACTGCCTATCTGACCTCCGCAACCCAGTAACTGGGTAACACGATAGCTCTTGGTAAGACTGGCTGTCAGACTTTTGGGCTTCTGACGACCCGTAACGACTGTCAAAGATCTACGAATGGCAACCGGGACCAACGGCTTAACGTGCTTTCCGAGGCACGGAGGGGTCTCGGTATGTAAAGATGGTCATCCATCCACGGACCAACCCCGGCAGGCGTAGCTTAATCTGACGAATCGACCCGTGCGGCTGTTATTACTTAGCCACGAGCTCCTCACGCTGAGGAAGACCCGACAAGAAATAATGTTTCCTACCTGATAAACCTCCACATGAAGTGTCTGCTATTAGGAGTATAGCTCCGCCACGGTTCTCATTGTCAACCCTGTTTTTTTTTTCTTCTAAACTTTACCAACGAAAAACCCTCCCCCAATACACGTAAACCTTAATACCCAACAAGCTTTCAAAACACAATCACAAAACATCATTAAAGTGTTAACTGCTTAAAATTCGCGATGACGTCTCTCCCGCGATTTGTAAACATGACGTCACGTCCGGTGAGGCTGTGGCGGAAATTCGACCTCTCCCATCTTTGAGAGGGGGCGCGCGGGGGGGTTGATGGAGTGTGATCTTGTGCTGTATCACGAGTGGTAAGGGGTATCGGCTAGACAGGGTTTTGAGGGTAGTTTTAGGAGACAGTGTGATTTTGAAAAATGATTTTTTTAATGTTTTTTGGCGCTAAAACAATTGAGTATTATTATTTCAAATTTTGTATTGGTGGATAGCGGATACCATTTCTCGAAATTAGTATTGTATCTTAAAATGTAAAAAGTTTTCAGGAAATTGCACCTTTGCAATTTTCTTCAAAATCTTGATATTTAGGATTACAAAATAATGCTTGCACAGTACACAGTGCATATGAGTATATCCTATTTAAAAACTCGATTTTTCTTAGCTTTTATTATTTGCTATATAACTATGTAAGTTGAAAGGACGTCATTTGGCATGGTATGGGCATGATTGTGATGAGGAGGGAGGAAACGCATGTGACGAGGAGAGTGATGAAGATAAATGTGGATGGATGGAGAGGGAGAGGAAGGCCAAAAAAAATATAGATGGATTGTGTGAAGAATGATGTGAAAAAGAAGGGAGTGAATGATAGAGTGACGGTTGACAGGGAGGAATGGAAAAGAAAACGTGTTGCGCCGACCCCAAGTAACATGGGATAAGGGCAGGCAGATGGTGATATATCTATGTAAGTACCCTACAATAATAATGAATGAAATGCTTACTTACCTTATGCTTTTCAAATATACAACGTGACGATGTTCAAAGCTAGCAACAGTTAAAAAAAATCTAAGATTAGTACAAAGTTACACCTGCAATAATATCTATCATCCACATTAACAGATAAAAATCTCGCGTTTAACAAAACGAAACGATTCCAGCGTAATTTCAGTTAATAAATAGATTCACTCCCGGAAAGCCAGGTACCTACACGAAGAAAAAATATAATTAACTTAATTGGAAAAAACGTCTAAAAAGGTATTATAAATTCACCTCTTAATGCGTCCACCGTTTTTGTTAATGTCCCAAGAAATAAAAATGTTGCAATTAAAAATATATTTCGCGTAATGACTTTGTGAAGATGATAGAAAAAGGAACAAGAAAAATTCTTCCGTTTTCTGTTTATGTGATGGTGGAAGCTGATTGCTTGATTACTTATGTGTGAAATATCGGTTTTTACCCGACTGCCCCAGAAGGAGTATGTATGTATGTATGTTTATTTCTTTGGCACGCTCTGTAGCCTCAACGGCTTGCTGGATTTTAACATATGATAATGAGGTGTCATTAGATTCGTCTTAATTGTGGGAGTGACATAGGCTATAATATAATATTTATATATTGCATCTCCAAACACAAAAAAAGAAAGGGGAAGGTTCTTTTAAAAATAAATTACAACAATATTGGTATCAAATAAAAGCTAATAATGTGACAATTCCAAATAGTTAGGTACTTACATATTTTTTAATAAAACAAAAAAATTGGTAAAGAAAGCAAATAAATTATAATATAATGCTTGTTTTTCTCTTTCGGTTGTTTTTGCAGTTGGGTATTTTGTTTTTATTTAATACATTTGTTTTTTAAATTTAAATATTGTACATATTTGGAATGGTCTTGTCAAGTATTAAAAAATACCTATGATATTGTTGAAACCTTCACCATTCACCACAATTTTCAGGAGTAGGTACCTCTTTATGTGTTTTACCACTGTACCTTACAAGTTTTATAACAATTTATTTTCCATTTTTCAGGTAAGTGTAAAGGGCACTACTATCCTCTAACACTCTTCACGACTACGAAAGTAAGTACATAACTAATTAATAAAATCATATTATTAAATTCATGATATGCATGACTCTTTATTTTATGAAAATTCCCTATGCGACCACAATTACAGGCACCAGATTATTAAATCATCATATTTTTACTAATCCTAAAAGCAGGATTGCTCGAAATTCATCGAGGATTCACCAAAAAAATAGGCAAGCTGAATGATTATTGAATATTGCCTCCTGCTAGTCACAAACACTACGTATAACCTAAGATGCTGCCCCATTTTGCCCCAATATACCTACGTTTTCCCCACCTTTCTCCTCCACCTCATCACACACCTAAACAAAAATTACCCATACCAGCTCATAATTAAAAAAAAAAACAGCAGCTAAACAAACTTTACGGCAGTACAAAGCGGAGATACCCCACTCCGCATGTTTAAGCCTAGCCAGCTTAACAATTGTTCTCCACCGACGTCGTCGCTTGCACATTATGGTGGAGCATTTGAATTGTCTGAATAGATTAAAAAGTTTGCAACATGTGAGCTCTTTTGCTGTATTGATTTGTGTTTATGTTTGTTTGTTCAATTGTGGTGGGGCTTTTTTTGTTCGGATCTTTATCGGGACGCTTTTGTTCTGAGGTCGTAGGTGTTTGAGGTAGCTATATGTGTGTGCTGAAAGGTTATATCATGAATGGAGTTGAATTTGGGAATTGTAGAAATCTAGTTATAATCCCTTTGTTTAATAGTAGTTTTTACTACCGCAGCTAGGTCCTCAAAGTAATGGTTGTTCGAGTTTCTGCCTCCTTCAGAAATATTAATTGGAAGGTTTAGGTAGTCTAGGACTATGAGTTCTCATCTCAAACATAAGAAGACCTTTTTGGGCGTTGTAAAACTTTTTTATACCTATTGCAACTTGTAAGCTCTTTTGCTGTATTGATTTGTGTTTATGTTTGTTTGTTTGTTCAATTGTGGTGGGGCTTTTTTTGTTCGGATCTTTATCGGGGCGCTTTTGTTCTGAGGTCGTAGGTATTTAGTAATCCTGGGAATGCACGAAACGTTACCTATAACGTTGTGTGGTTAATTTAAGGAGTATACAGGTATAAGTAATTCTTTTACGTGACAACTGACAATAATGTGAGTTTTACCGCACGCTACGCGTACAGTAAAACTTGCATTGTGGCCAGGTGAAGACGTAAAATTGTGTACTTACCACGGGCAGTAAAAAAGAAAGCCCTCTATCGCATATTTACAACCCTCGCCTGCGGCTCGGGTCACAAATACCTGCGATTTCGGGCTTTCTTTCTTTTACAGCCCTTGGTAAGTAATGTACTATTACCCTTTAATGTTCCCACTGTTGAGACATAGCCCTTCTCTCTTCGAGGGGAGTGCGCAATGATCTACCACGCGGGCCCATTGCGGGTTGGTAGATGTTTCAGGTTTTCAAATTTTTTGTTCTGGGACATGCCGGTTTCCTCAAGATGTTTTCTTTCACCATTTTTTTAGAGTAATGGTGAAGAAATTATTAACACAAAGTAAGTGCCTGTCTTGGTTCGAACCACTGGGCTACCACACTGCTCAGTAATTCCTTTTGCAGTGCCAAAAGCTAGAGTCTACAGACCTAACTGAATCCATATACTTACCTACTAGCTGTCAAACAAATCTTTTCATGATTTATTTATTATTCATTATTGAAATAATTTGTTAGTAGTACAGTGGGCCAGCACATCAAGTTACCACAAACTGTCTAATTTTCTCGTTCAATTTTGAACTTTGTCATCAACATGTCAATCGTTTGGAGAAATGTGACAGTTTCGTGTAGCAATGTGCTGGCCACTGTACTTATATAACAACTTATACCTATATAGGTAAATCTGTAGGAGCTTCGACTTCGGCTGGTATCTATATGTATAGAAATATTCGGCCCAATATTTCTAAACGGAATAAAACTGTCTGATCTTATGTTGTCTTTGAATTCACTAGTATAGACAATTAGAGACCGATGAGATCAACTCTTTTACTTCTGTAGATAATGTGTAAGTAGCTGGTAAAGCATAACAAACATAAAGCATTGATGTATTTTTTTATTTTTTATTATTAACGTTTTAAATTTATGATTGCTTGCTAACTCTCGTAACATTAATTATTTTGACTGGAAATTAATTATAAAAAAACATTATTATTCACAATATTTGCACACCATACTACGTGGGAAACATGTCTGATGATTTTTATTTAATGTACTCCTGCATGCATTTTATTCCTGTATGTGTATACCTACATGTTTGAGCAAATAGCAAATTAACTGCTCCCAAGTAACGATGTTTATTTAGATTTTTATTTTTTTTTATTTTTTTATTTTACATACTTCCTTGACATAATCTTTTCATTATTTGACATTATTTACCTACAAATCGAATTCCAATTCTTTATCAGTGGCTTTTGTGGACATGATATTTATTCAGATAATTATGTTACTGTAGTTGTAATTGCAATCGTGTCATTAATATTTTATATACTTAGATTATTTTATATTTTGTGAATGTGAGAACGTTGTAGGCTTAGTAGAGTGTAGATTTGTTGGCGGTTTTCTATTTTGTTAAGTACCTGGTAATTGTTGAAAGGCCTACACTGTCCTCCCATACCTATTATCACTGTTACTTAATAATATTGTAAAGCCAATTATTTTTAAAAGAGTAACCGTGGAGTTTCTTGCCGGCTCTTCTCCATAGGAAACGACTAACTCGAACCGTGCACCTAGCTTCTGACGTTTCATAAGTGTCCATGTAGGTTTATGTGAAATAAAATATTTTGATTTTGATTTTGAAATAAATATATCTTATCTTAAGATTCTTTCGGGCGTTCCAAAATAGTTATGTATATAGATTTTATTTCTTGAACGAAAATAATTATCTTATTTAAGAGTTAATAGGAGAAGCCCTGGTGGAATGAGGATAGAGGAACGAAATAAATTCCACAATGAGAAAATGATGATCCTTCGAATTTATCAACGCCTACTCCCAAACACAAATTGCAAAACAAAATCCACCTGCCATATCCTTTCATCATCCATCTCCTGAGCGTCCAAGCGTCCCGCAGCCTTCCCGTATCCGTCCCGGACCAGTCCCCGCCCCGAGATCGGCCCGCCCCGGGATCGTGCGCGTCTCGCCGAGGAAATTAACACGATACGCGTTCCGCATATGAATTGCGTCCGCCGTGTATTCGCGCAAAAACTTGAACGATTGTGATCTAAACATCTGTTGGGGATGCTAATGTAAGTATAGGTTAGGACGTATGTTATTGTACTGTGTGTTTATGGGTGCAGGTGGATTGGGGTGGAAAGGAATGTAGAAAGAAGGTCTGCAGTTCGATTCGAATTTTCGGTAAAAATTCTGGGCATATGGCATAATTTGATAGTCAAGTTCGGTGTTTCATGAGTGTTGCACGACTGCCCATTTGGCAATTTTTTTTTTTTTAATCCTCAACGGGGTAGCTCTTGACCTTCATCTCGCATTTCAATACGAATAAAGTCTATGCTTTATTCTGATTCTCAGGTCTTGTCTTCATTGTTGACCAAGTTTACGCTGATAGCAAAGCTTAGTAATTGGTTTCAGAATTTGTCTTACGACTATACAGAAAATATTTTAATGAGCATCATTTTCATCATCATCATTTCAGCCGAAAGACGTCCACTACTGGACATAGGCCTCCCCCAATTGGGGTGTTGCCATAATCGCCACGCTTGGCAGGCGGGTTGGATATAATTGTTCTTTTGTGTGATGGCGATCGCAGTATGGTGTTAAAAATTCATAGAAAACGCTGCTGCCCATTCTCTAGTAAGTCCCTTAGTCGCCTTTTACGACACCCGCGGGATGAAATGGGGTGGTGCTATTCTTTATGGCCGACACCACACGGGTTTTAATGATCACCTCAATGAATACCTTTCTCAATACTGTTATATGTAATTACTGAGTCACATTAATCTGATTGCATTTAAGTTGTAATAATCAATGTTTATGAGGAGCTTTGGCTCTTAGATGAGATATAAGTATTTTTTACTTAGTTTAGGAGCCAACTGTTTAACCTGCTTTTGACCACTGCTTGTACTACTTGCACTGCTTGTCTTGTTGTTAGTGTATGTGTAACCTTATGTGTTTTTTTTTTGTACAATATTAATATATTATTATTATTAAAAAATATATATTATTGTCATCAATCAGTTGAAACACTTCTTCTTCTGGACATAGGCCTCCCCTAATAATTTCCCGCGTGTATGTGATTCGATAAACTTTAACTCTATCATAATCATAATACACTTTCGTCTCGATCTGTAGACACCTAAGATACACACTAACGCCCTTGGTAAGACTGGCTGTCAGACTTTTGGGCTTCTGACGACCCGTAGCGACTGTCAAAGATCCACGAATGACAGCCGGGACCAACGGCTTAACGTGCTTTCCGAGGTACGGAGGAGTCTCGGTATGTAAAGATGGTCACCCATCCACGGACCAATCCCGGCAAGCGTAGCTTAACCTGATGGATCGACCCGTGCGGCTGTTATTACTTAGCCACGAGCTCCTCAAGATACACACTAACAATAATTAAATAAACCCATTAAAACAACAGTTACAATATATCACATAAATATAGCAACATTCCTTTTATAAACCAACTGAGACTATATCACAGCGAAGTCCGACCAACTGATAAAGTCATACACTTTCTTCGAGACAACGAAAACAAAATGGTATAAATTTTTGCCCTCCACTGTATTGAAAGCGCAGTACTAGTACAAACAACTGCACGGTATACGAGTCGCCGCGATAGCGCTGCGATAGCGCCGCGATAATGCCGCGATCACGTTACGCTATCGTCCGAGTCACATTGTTCGGTATCGGCGACGTGCACTTTCGCTAGATATGTAGGGGTGGCGAGCGGAAAATGCAGTTTTTAACATTCACTTTATTTGTTATTATTATTGGTTGGAAATTTTCAAGGCGAGGAAGCAATGAGGACTATCACGCTTGATTTGGCCGCTAGAGGCGCTAGTGTAGAGTAAGGTCTCAAGAAATGTCAAATGTGAAACTGAGTTTGCCATTTGCGAGATTTTCTATCGCAAATTTTTACAAATTATTCATAATTGTAAAGATTGTGCCATTCCTGATTAATAAAGGTAGATTTTAAGTATGATCTAATTTCGTAGCACTTGGAGGAAGAATAATATTTGTGTGTTTAATGCTTGCTAATTTTAGGAACATTATAATGCAAATATTAATTTGATCTTTTCAAACGTAATAAAATAAACTTTTTATGAAGTAATGAGTACTCAAACATATCCAAAACATAAAATAAAAGTACTGACAGGACCTTACTCAATAGTGGCGCCAACTGGTGAGCACAAAAGCAATAGTCCTATATATTGGCAGCACATTTCTGTCAAGAGATGGAGAGAAAAAATTAAGGTTAATTAAGGCTGGGTCGAAATGAAACCTCACCTCTTTTCTCGCATGGCGGATCGATATCCTCGTAGTAGACGTGACAATAGTCAAATTTGCCTGCATCAATGTAGAACGGCATTTATGCGGAAAAGTGTATTTAGCATGGTTCAAAATTCCATGCAAATAAATAAACTTGAAGTGTCTGTTTGTAATGTCAAAATAACTTTTTACCAAATGCATATGAAAGTATCATCATCATCATCATCATTTCAGCCGAAAGACGTCCACTGCTGGACATAGGCCTCCCCCAAGCATCGTCACCTCGACGGGTTCTGTGCTTCCCGCATCCAGCGGATTCCTGCGGCTTTCACAAGGTCATCGGTCCACCTTGTGGGAGGCCTTCCAACGCTACGTCTTCCGGTACGCGGTCGCCACTCCAGAACCTTTCGGCCCCAACGGCCATCTGGTCTGCGCGCAATGTGCCCTGCCCATTGCCACTTAAGTTTGGCAATTCTTCGAGCTTTGTCGGTTACCTTGGTTCTCCTGCGGATCTCTTCATTTCTGATTCGAAAGAAAAGAAAGATATGAAGAAGATATGAAAGTATATACGGTACATATTATTATTATAACAATAAAACATTTTATTTAATTTACGACGGGACTTTCACTAGCAGATTGCTGATGTTATATGGAGTTATTCAAGAACGCGGGTTTATAATATACGAGTACTACTTAAAAACTGGAAGCAGTTAAGTGACGTAGCATTTAAAAATCAAGTTATAAATTTTCTAACAGATAAAGCTAATTATAATTTAAATGGGTTTTTGGATGAGAGATTTTGATCATGTTTTACAAATTTATTATTTTTTATGATCTGTATTAACATGTCATTTGTAAATAATTAGACTCGGAGTGACATTGTAATTTGTTTGAATACCATTGCTAGGTCAACGTGATGATCTGTTTTTATCTCTAACTATAACATCTCGTGCATGCTGACAGTTTGTGTTGTATGTAATTGTACGCAAATAAGTGATTATCTTATCTTTTCTTATCCTAAATTAAATAATACTTCCCTTTTGGTGTAGCAAAGAAATATGATCTAAGCTAATATTCTTCCAAATGAGATGAATTTTGACATAGAATATGAGTTAACGACAATGATAGATGTGGAACGCTTATTATTCAAGTTAGTAAGGTATTGTATTAATATTGTTGACTAGCCGCTGGCCGTGGCTTCAAACACGTTACTTTTTCAAAAAAAAAAAAAAACAATCCAGCCGTTTCGGAGATTAGCCGGAACAAACAGACAGACAGACATATTTTGACATTACAAACAGATACTTCAGTTTTATTTATTTGTATAGATAATGTATTATAGTAGCAGATTAGATTCTGGCCTGCCTGCCTGCAGTCACATTTTCTGAATTATTTCTAAAGACGTTTAGGGCCAAATCAATGGAAAATTGCCAACAACTTATTGATGACATGTGAACATTACAGTAGGTATTTATGTTTTTAAACTTTCTTTGAAATTGTACAAAATTATCCAGGAATTGGTCGTGATGGCCTAGTGGTTAAGACCTCGCTTCGTTGTGGGTTCAAATCCTGGCAAGTACCAATGTGACTTTTTCAATTCATATGTACTTTCTGAGTTTATTTTAGACATTACTGATCGGTAAAGGGAGGATGAGGGTGACTTTATAGAGCGCCTTGTCGTGCAGGGAAGAGGGGAGGGCACTAGCTCACACGGACGCTCACCCATGAGATGGACTGACCAAATTAAAACCGCAGTGGGCGATCCCTTGTATGAGTGCACTAAAACACAAATAATCGGAGTAGATGGCAAGAAATCCTAAGGCGAACTACATCAGCCGACTTCCGACCAATATCTATACTTCCTTTCCTATCCAAAGTGCTTGAGGCCTGTGTCCACAAACAATTCTCCAATTTTGTTCATCGGAACTCACTAATTAGCCCTCTTCAATCTGGGTTCAGGCCTGGGCACAGCACTGTTTCCGCCCTTCTTAAAGTGACTGGCGATATACGGGCAGGACTGGAACATACCAAGGTTACTGCTTTAGTTTTGGTTGATTTCTCGAATGCCTTTAATACCGTCAGTCACGATATCCTATTATCTATTCTGTCCCATGTTATGGTCTCTCCCGAAGCACTGGAATGGTTCTCCTCTTACCTTCAGGAACGTCAGCAGTCCGTTCGTGTTGGGGATTCTTCATCTTGCTGGTGTGATTTGGAGTCTGGCGTTCCTCAAGGCGGTATTCTTTCTCCTCTTCTGTTTTCTATTTTTATTAATCTTATAACTTCCGAGCTTCAGTGTGCGTATCATCTGTATGCAGATGACTTGCAGTTGTACTGTCACGGTAGGGTTGATGATCTATCTGACGCTATCGACAAGTTAAATAGGGACTTGAAAGCTATTAAAACCTGGGCTGATCGATTTGGTGTTGCAGTAAACCCTAATAAGTGTCAGGCGATAATCATTGGGAGTCCTCGTAGTATTGGTAAGGTGGATTGTTCAACTTTGCCACCAGTTCTCTTCAATGGTGCGATCGTTCCATTTAGCACTGAAGTGAAGGACCTAGGCTTGCACGTCGATTGTACCTTGAACTGGCGTACTCAAGTCGCTAGGGTCAGCCAGAAGGTCGCTGGAACGCTGCGGGCTCTATACCGACTGAAAAATTTGTTACCATCAAGTACCAAGACAATGCTTGTGCAGTCCTTAATTTTCCCTATCATCGATTATGGTGATGTGTGCTACTGTGACCTGAATGCAGATCTCCTCGACAAACTCGACCGTCTTCTCAATAACTACATTCGATTCGTTTTCAATTTGCGTAAATATGATCATGTCTCTGCGCACCGGTCGCTTCTAAAGTGGTTGCCCATATGCCAGCGTAGAGAGCAAAGGGCGCTGACCACTTTGTTTTCATTTCTTGACTCTCCCTCTTCTCCTAGTTATCTAGCTCCCCACTTTCAGTACATTTGCGCCAACCACAATAGAAATCTACGTTCATCACACAATCGTCTTCTTCAATGTCCTACTCACCGCACTGACTTCATTCACTCTTCTTTCTTCATTCAATCTATCTCTCTGTGGAATACGCTCCCCCAGGAAATCAGGATGGTAACCAACCGATTATCCTTTAAGGTTAAAGTTCGCGAGCACATTCGTAAGAAGCTGGCAGTATCATAACAACGGAAATGTTATCCCATTGTTTGTTTAATTAGTTTTAGTATATTCGTGTATTTATATGTATTTATTTGTTCTTATATTTATATATAATTAGGTATATTTATCTTATTTATAGTTATGGTATAGGTATATCTAAGGATATTCCTATATGTATACAATTATTCCTCCAATTTCATAATTGCACCTACCACTGTTTGTCTCTGCTCCACCCAAAGGTTGACTGGTAGAAAATGCCTATGGCATTAAGTCCGCCTCTGTACATTTTTTTGTGCTAAAGTATTAAATAAATAAATAAATCAGCCCCTGGACAATAGGTAATAGGTAATACGGGCTGGTGTCCGCAACTCCACGACAATGCGCGTATTTTGCGTACGGATGGGAATTCGATTATTCGATCCATCCCAGCTCCTCAAAGAAGGCCAGTAATGCCTTGGTGTTACTGACAATCTCACGTAGGGTACCTGGGTTACCGAAGTACTTGGCCTTGTATGTGGTGACCACAGTTTAGCAACACATGAGCCGCTGTCTCGTCGTCCTCCATGCAGGCTTTGCACAGCAGACCGTCTGTGACTCCTATGAAAAAGAGGTGTTTATTAAATGACCCATGGCCAGTTATAGCTGCTGTAACTGTACGCAGCTGTTGTTTCGTTAGTCGGAGAACCTGTTTTGTGAGGCGGCCATCAGTTGCGGGGAGAGCTGCCTTAGCCTGTCTGCACTCACCTTCCCGTCCCTGGTGCGTTTCCTTACCAGCCCCTGGACAAGAAACTACATGAAGACCACGACCGCTCAGACGAAAGTGCTGCGAAGAAAAAACTTTTTAACAAACAAAAAAACAACCGACTTCCAAAAAAATAAAAAAAATAACTAAAAAGTGAAAAATAACTTTAATTTCGGAAGTCGGTGTCCTTGGTTCTGTATTTTCGTCTTATTCATCAGTTCCACTTCATCAAATTATACTTTCTGAATGCGAATGCTTGAGTTGTTGATGAAAATACAAAAATCGCTACATGTTTGCCTATAAAATTTGAGGAGTTCCCTCAATTGCTCATGGACCCCATCATCAGAACTGGATTTTGAAAAAAGAAAATGAGACCAAACTGAAAGTATATCCTTTCAAATGAAAAAAAGATTTTTCCAAATCGGTTCATAAACGACGGAGTTCTGAGGTAACAAACATTAAAAAAATACAACCGAATTGAGAACCTCCTCCTTTTTGGAAAGGTGGTTAAAAAAGAAGATTATGAACTATGGAGTAGTGTCTTGAAGCTGCATGACAACGCGTGAGCATGCTTGATTCATTACTGCCCGTTCGATATATATCTCCACACATGATGGATGGAAAATAGCACATGAAGTAAATTTTTTCTCCGTTGGTGTAATTGCTGTTTGGCGTTCCAGTGGGAGGATAAATAAATAAATAATTTATCCAAGAATTTCGTCGTCATGGAAAAAACCACCCCCGTTCAAAATCCTGGCTTACCAGCCCTATACATCGATGCAACTTGCAGCCGATAGTGCATTGTCCCCGATAAAGTTGTTGTTCGATGATAAAGAGAAAGTTAATATCGACCGAGCTTATTTGTAAATATGCCACTTAATTAGCTACACGTGACATGGAACAAGACAAAACAGCAGCATCTTGATAGGGCTCGAGATACTCGTGTTTTTGTCTCGTTTTCGATGGAATTGTGTTTCTAGGTGACTTAAACAAAACTGACCTAAATGATTAACCATTAAAATAAATAAATAGTTTATTTCTCACCATTAAAATTTATAATTATACAATTAGGTACATGACAATTATTTCAAAAAATTTGTGGTGATCATAATAAGGTGCACAGAGCAGTGCTGGATTAAGCAAGCACGGGGCCCGTAGCAAATACTAACGATCTGCTATGGGTTCTCAATTATGAAGTAGTAAAAAAAAGAATTTTATAAGTGGAATTTTATGTGGTCGTTGGGATTTTACATCTGGTCTCTCTTTACCACTAGCGCGATACATATTATTATAGGAAATTGAACATTTTATAAAAAAAAAACATTTTATAAAGGTCTCTTAAATTTTTTCGTTTAATTGACTTTTTCAAAAGTTATTCGAAATTAAAGTTGGACATAGCCTAAGTTGTCAGTATTTCTTTCATGTGCGTGGGCGGGTTTGGATACGCGGGACCCCTTTTGCGCGGGGCCCGTAGCAATTGCTACTCTTGCTACATGGTTAATCCGGCACTGGCACAGAGTATTGACCATAGCCCCTGAACTAGGTGGAAATCTATATATCAGGGGATACATATTAAATATATAATATAATATAATAAATATTATTAATTAATAATTTAATTTATTAATTTTATATTATATTTAATATATATAATTATATTATTATTCATTATTATAACATAGCATTTACTTACAATTAATTCAAATTATTTGTTGGAAAAAACACTAAACTGAAATTGCCTACGAGGCAAAATGTTTTGTACTTATAAGATATTCCAACCGTATCCATTCTTATTGGCTCAATTTCACAATAATTATCCATCCTTAGTTCCCTCATATTGTAAAATTTTTATTGTGCTTATAATACTAGTAGCTGCCCGCGTGGACAGACAGACAGACAGAAAGAAAGAAAGAAAAAAAAACTATAGATATCGTTTATACTTTCTTATGCATTTAATAAAAAGCAGTTATTTTGATATTACGAACAGACACTAATTTTATTTAGAAGAAGAAGAAGAAGAAGAAGAGAAGAATAAGATTCAAACCGCACAACATCCAGCTTTAGTTTCTCCATGTTGTTTAATTTTCATTGTAATGTTATCGACACCTCTTCTTAATAAGAAGTATTCCCGTTTGAGCACCAAAGGTATTCTCAAATGGGAATACCTTTGGTGCTCAATGCATAGGTGCTCAAACGGGAATACTCCCTTAATAATGCCTTTTGCAAGATAAATGTCTCTTCTTAAACAGAAAGGAATGAAATTTATTAATACTTGCCATACCTTGTTGTGGATTCCAAACGGTTTGTTTAGGTTAGGTTAAACTTAAAACTGCTTGGACTGTGCTTAACTCATCGGCTTTTTGACCCCATATGACTTCCAATTCTGCTTACCCACTAACAGCCAACTAAGAAATACTGCGCAGTAGCACACATTCTAAGAACATAATGAACATTACCTAGCATTGATAACGTGTTTTGACTCGTTTGTTTTTATCAACGCTTGAGAAATGTCGGCAACTCACATTGTGATACGAGAAAAGAATCATTGTGTGCGTGCGGTCCTGTTTGATACTACATAATCATGATTATTTATAGAAACTGTGACAAGTGACAGCCCTGGCCGGCAAGCCAAATTGCAAGACTTTGAAAAGCAATCCGAGAGTTTTGAAGGATATTTGCTAATCTGTGGCGGCATCTACAACGCCACATGCGTCAAAGACCTGACGTCACACAAATCCTGCATCGTGCAATCAGAGTTTACCGTGCGACTAGCGTATATATAACATCCCGACATCAACCGTCGGGCAGTTGCCCACCAGACACGACACCCGTCTAGTCGGAGGATCCTCCCTTTTCAATAGAAGAGGAATGAATTTTACACCCTGTTCCTCATATCTCTATACTGGTGACCCCGGACATGGACATTAGCGCAGCCTTCGTACAACTACCTCCATAAATCCATTGCTTCATAGGTTTGAAAAATTCGTCTACTCAACAACGTAAATAACGCAATGGACGTGGGTGAACTGTCAAAACGAAACCCATTCAATTGTCATTTTATGTACCTATGGTACGCAATTAATGTAGTTTCTGGTTTTGTGTTTTTTGTGACAAATAGTGTATAAGGAAAGTCTGTTTTCATATAGGTAGTTGAGCCAGGTAGGATAATTGTTTATGCTGTGTCATGTTGCTGAGGCAATTTTCCCCACATTTCATATCATTGCATATGTCTTAAGCCATTTTCCAACGGCAGATACCTGATAGTCCCCTAGGGACTATCGCAGTTACCTGATAGTCCCCTATGGACTATCGCAGATATCTGATATTCCATAGGGGACTATCAGATATCTGCGATAGTCGATATCTGCCGTATCCACCGTTGGAAAATGGTGAAAAACGTGCGGAAAACAGCGAAAAACGTGGACTCATTCTGTAAATTTAATGATTGAGTCCTCGTTTTTATGCTCTCGTAGAACAGCCGCTCAATTTATTTAAAAAAAAAATACATTAAAAACGGAGTTTGCTCACTTCAGCTGCAGAAGATCGGCAGAATTCGATGGCACCCTCGCATACTTGATATAAAAAAAACATTAAATCACTAGGTATTACCTCATTTAGGTTTGCCAGCGAGGAATGGAGTGCAGCAATTCATACAGAGTCAGATTAATGGACCGTGTTAGGAACACACTAATGTTAAAGTTAAAGGTAAGGTTAAAGTTCGCGAGCACATTCGTAAGAAGCTGGCAGTATCTTAACAACGGAAATGTTATCCCATTGTTTGTTTAATTAGTTTTAGTATATTTATGTATTTATATGTATTTATTTGTTCTTATATTTATATATAATTAGGTATATTTATCTTATTTATAGTTATGGTATAGGTATATCTAAGGATATTCCTATATGTATACAATTATTCCTCCAATTTCATAATTGCACCTACCTCTGTTTGTCTCTGCTCCACCCAAAGGTTGACTGGTAGAAAATGCCTATGGCATTAAGTCCGCCTCTGTACATTTTTTTTTGTGCTAAAGTATTAAATAAATAAATAAATAAATCGCCAATGTCACCCAATAAGCAGCCAAGCTTAAATGGGACTGGGCTGGACATGTTTGCAAAAATCATTGTAATCCACGTCTCAGTACCCGACGTAACAACAGTTACTTATCTATGCCAATCTTATCTTGGAATCGTGTTATATGGTCCTTTCGCCACTGCTTTACTACATCTTACCACATATAATCTTTACCACAAGCGTGAGCTATAATTCTCTATTCTGGTGCAAGCAGAACTTCTCATACATAAGATTAATAAAAGTTTCTCTCATAGATTTAACACAGCCACTAATAGACAAACCAACCCAAAAAGAGCACAATATAATCACCTGTATACAATTCAGCAGACATTTAGCGTTCGGTCGTTAGGGGTTGAATAAAAATCGCAATAATCTCTCGATCAGTTAAGGCCGGTGTAATGGCGAATAAATCAGCTGGTATCAACGTTACGCCGCCTCTGTCAATAGCTTTGAGGTGGCCGAGCCTGTTGGATTAGAGAGGATCAGCTGGTCAATTAATTTGTCTGGGTAATTTTACATCATGGGAATTAAAGAGATTGTAGTTTTTGAAGTATAAACTTCTTTAGCCACGCTGAGCGATTTTTGGTAGAGGAAAAACTTATGGGTTTGCTTCACCGAAATGCCCGACATGCTCGAGACGTGTTGCGTCAGACTGTCAGTTATTCCAAAGTTTTGAGTTTTCACTTCGGTTGACATTTTTTTTTTTTAAATAAATTTCTAGATGAAAGTTCTTACTGAGAACCAAAGAAACGATGGGCAAGTGTGGGAAAGATGATATGGCTAGAAATGGGGACTCTATTATTCGTCATCTCAATGATGACGAATAATAGAGAAGTATAGAAGAAGATAAGGGCAATATTATTAAAATGTATTTTTTTAACACTCGTTTCTTGTACCTGATTCCCAGAAACCCGACTCCCAAAAAAAATTACTATAACTTGAAGTGTTTTTTTTTTTAGGAGACAATAGTTTTTTTTTTTTTTTTGTGAATTTTTTTTAATTTTTCACCATGTAGTTGTGGTATCTATCCCACACAAATTCGTATAACATCACTTGCTAAGTAAATAACAGTAACATAAAGTTATTATAATTATTATATCATCAACATACACTAAGTGGAAAAAATAATTATTATTGAGGCTAACTCAAAAAACATTCATCAGAACTTGACCAAATTTATATGGGACAGAGTAGTCCCATATAAATTTGGTCAAGTTCTGATGAATGTTTTATAAGTATACCCTTTCCAAAAAAGAAAAACAGATAGCCGATGTGGCCAAAAGGTCCTGGAGTGTTGACCGCGTACCGGAAGACGAGCGTTGGAAGGCCTCCCACAAGGTGGGCCGATGACCCTGTGAATACGGCAGGAATCTGCTAGATGCGGGAAGTACAGAAGCTGTCGAAGTGGCGGTACTTGGGTACTTGCCAACGTCCAGCACTGGACGTCTTTCGGCTGAAATTAAATATTGAACGAATGGAATAATTAGAGTTTTGAGTTTAATTCGTCTGTTCCCTTCAACGAAATTATTCCGATCACCCGTCTGTCTCATCCACGCTATCCTAACGTCCGTATGAAGTCCATTATCGAGTGCTGGAGATCGGCGGATAACGCTCATAATTTGCAATAAATATAAGGGCGGAGGTGTCGTCGCCTTTGTTGCCGGTTCGATTCCCGGCTGTGGCGGATTTTGTGCCATAACTTTTAGATTGCAGATGATTTTTGTTCATGTTTTTGATAAGGTTTTTAGTATCGTATTTTAGGTGCTTATTACTAGAGAACTGAACACTGTTTGAAGTGTTGTAAACAGAGGTCAAGAGCAGGCCAAATCAGTAATAAAATAATATAAAAGAGAACACCTGTCGTTAAACCACGTTTTGGAGTTCGGAAGAACAGGTGTAGAAAGTAGTGATGGGCCTAATACGGTTTTACCGAATATCAATAAGTAGCCGAACGTTCGGTTAAAAGTTTACCAAACCGAATATTCGGCAGGATTTGGGGCGCTTTATCGTGCATCTCAAAAATTCAAGTCTGTGCTTGTCGAGCGCGTTGAAGCACACGTCCCTTCCGCCTGCTGACACCGCTACCCTCGGACGGCACGTACTGTTATTGCATCATCTATACTCCATTTGAAATAAGATGAGACATTAAAAAAAAAGATTTTTTACTGTTCGTTCAACCCATTTTGACTTCTATTCCATAGGTATAAGGATGGCATTAAAAGCAAAAAAGTGGTTACATTACCGACTGTTTACTGCAGCCGCCATTTGTCATGCTAGCAACGCAACAGAAGTCAAAAATCAGTCCAACGGCCTGTAAAAAACGTTTATTTAAATGTCTAACCTTATTTTAAATGGAGTATAGTTAGCGACAAAACATTGACACGAGTGTTAATGTTGAATAATTATAAGATTTGTCACCTACCACTTTTATTTCCTATATTAGACAATAACTGCTTCTAATCGAAGCAATGTAAGATTATTACTGTATCTCTTTACATACATACGAAAACTCACGCCTTCTTTCCATGGGGGTAGGCAGAAACTATAGAACGCTACCTGCTACGCTACTTACATACTCCTTCCTTCCTTCCTATTTAGATACACAGAATAAATGATAAGACACACTTGATATGGATACAATTATGTAATTGTGCTACTTCATATTATATGCATATAGAAGCAACTTAAAACAATATTTTCGGTAGAATGTAATAATGTATTATTTTTTTCCGAATAACCGAAATCGGAATGAATACGAATATTCGTGAAACCTGCCGAATATGCCGAATATCGAACATAAAACGAATATTCGGCACATCCCTAGTAGACTAGAAAGTAGGTTTGTCCAAGTTGTCTTATAACATTAAACTCTGTTTCTTAATGAGGTGAGAAGACCGTTTAATTCAATATTAGAGAAGACAGTTAATTATCACAATCATGATGATTAACAGTACGAGTAGGTACTATTTTGAGCATAAAAACTAATTTTCGAGGGACCTTTCAGGACATCGTCAATAACAACAGAGTAACGATTATTAAACATTTACGTGTCCCTAAAACAAGAGTGAGGTGAGATTAAGGCCAAGAGCTCCCCAGATGTGAATGAAAAAAAAAAAAAAAAAAAAACGCTGGGCAGTCTTTGGGGACTGCCGCGTTCGGTGACGATGACGCGAGTTCCATGATTTATGCTCACCCAAAAAGTGCTCAATGCGCCTAATCTACTTAACATCCTATGTAGTGTTGTTACCGATGTATCGACTATCGATGTTTGAGTTAACATCGATAAAATTTAAATTTGCATTCAAAGATAATCGTGTAGGGCTCTCGATACTGACTTGAACTTACACTAAGTTTAATAAAAAATGATACAGAAGGGACTCTGCATTAACTGAAGAAACCGTTCCAATATTTGCCTATAATTAATCTATCTATCAAATGTCTCATAAGATTAGAGCACATAAAGTATTTATTTGAAACCATTAGAATGCATAATCATTAAGATTTCTTTAACAAATTTCACTACTCGTTAAGTAGCTAAAACTATTAAGAATGCTGTTAACCAATAATATATAAAACCAAAGTTGTTTGACATTTAAATTTACTGAACCAACGTTAAGTAAAACCATAGATTACATAATATAAATTAATTATCGATATTGTAATGATAATGTCGCGGCGTCTTATACTCGTAGTTATAGCCATTAAAATTGGATTTAACTGATAGAAATAATTGAATGTGAAATAAATCAAATGAACAACTTAATCGTGGAATGCAGTTGAATAAATACTTAATTTATTTTTCGATTTTTTTTAATATTCTAAGACATTGAATGGCAAATAGGTACTTGTAATACACTATCTAAAAAACCACTACTATACTCCATTTACTATAGCATTAGAAAAAAGAGGCTCGTAGAAGCAGGAGTGCGAAACATTTTATTCAAAGTTAAGTTTAAACAATTAAACTAAATATGTTTTAACATAACTTTGATAAATAGGTCGTAATAACATCTTAATCACACATTACTTACAACAAAACGAATGAATGAAACAACCGATTACGTCATGATGATTTAAGATGAAAGGAAATAAAAGTCTTTTTTTTTACAATATTTTATTTAAAACAACAACTTTCGTGTAACTTCTTCGTCTTCATCATATAATTTAGTCACTATCATCAGAGAATAAAGATGAAGAAGTTTCACCGACGTTAGGTAATAATAAATCTTTCTACCCCATCATCCATTATGCTTTAACTTTTCCTCTTCTTTAATTGCATGAGCAACGCAAGACTGCCATCGTTCTAGCGTAATACTATCCAGATCTTGTGGGAGTAATTGTTTCTCCTTGTCTAATTTGAACGTTTTGTTATGTTGAGCCACATACCCCATCATTTGAGCCCATATTAATTCTATAGGGTTGAACTCGCAGTGGTAGGGTGGGAGGAGCAATACTGAAATACCCTTCTCTCTAGCCATCTCATCTACAACAAACTTTTGATATAAATGTCTTTGTATTTTTGCTTTTTCTAATAAAGTTGCCCTAAGATCTTTTTCCTCAAAAGGAATATTTTTGCTTTTAAACCATTCCTGTATATCTGCCTTTCGTGTAGCTGTGGTTGGCAGCTTCTCCAATGTCCCTGAGTGAACCAATTTTATGAAATTATGTTTAACTGTATAATTAATTATAATGTTATTGAATGCAAGAGGTCATACACTGCTTAGTGCAAAAATAACTGAAGAAATTTAGAAGCACTGTACCTTCATTTAGCCAAGTGTCATCTAAATAATAATATATTTTCCTTCCTTTATTCCTTAGCCTTTTTATTTCATGAAGATATTTTAGTCTCCAAAGGACGATCTCCTGCTTGTCTATGACTTCTATGAGTGCACTTTTTCTGCTCCGTTTGATTTATGTGAACTTTAATGTTTCTTTATTTATTTTATACAGACTGCTTTTTTTTTAATCTGGCAGAGACTCGTCACTGTTAACTGCTTCCAGCATCTTGTCCAAGGTGGGCAACTCATTAAAGAAGAAGGAATGAATTTTCCTGCATATTCCACTAAATGTGATGTCATCAAAATCATCACGTTTCATGTGCTTCTGTTGGGGAGGGGGAGATTGCAGGCGACTTTTTCTCTTTGAGAATATTGGACAGAGTAGCCCGAGATACGCCTGTAAATAATAAATCATGTGCGGAGTTTCTAAAATATAATAAATTTTATCACAATGCATGTTACTTTCAAATATTTATAGAGTAATAATTTTATGAATCATCCTTACCGGCAAATTCTGCGATTTTGTTTATCATCTCAGTCTTATAATGAGGAGTATCTGCAGGCCAGGACTCCAATTGCTTAAAAATATTTATCACAGGTTGTTTTTCTACAGCACGCTGCATTCTCTTTTTTTTGGGAGACATTATTATTTCGTCGGAGTCAACATTTGGACCACGTTTTTTTCGCCGTTGGCTTTGGTCAGGTTCAGCACTTATATGTTGTAAGCCGCTCGGTCCCGCACCGGGATCACTCATAGCTCAAAAAAAACGTAACGTTTTGTACAAACAACCCAATGACAACACTGATAACAATACAATAACAAATAAATAACTAAATATTATTTATTATTTTAATAAATAACAACAAAATCACGAAAATTAGACAATAACAAACAAAGTATTCACAAGTAAATGACATATATGACAATCTTAGAACATTGTCAAGTCAATTTCACAGAAGACATAAACCAGTAAAATTAGAAATCCCCGGCTGTCACAGCTTATGAAGGGATTAAGTAACATTTTAGATTTGGTAGGATTATAGTGAAACGAAAAGCGTTGCAGTATTGTTGACTCCTGCTTCTTTTAGGTTTTTAGCATAGGCACTGTAATTTTAAATTGGAATGAAATAATATATCTAAATGAAAGCCACTTATTTTCATATGGTTGTTTTTTTAAATGATTACAATTAAGTGTGATAGCTGATATATAAATTCATTTTAATCGATTTGGCGTCAATCGTAACTATAACAAGTTAATTGTACTTTTGTTATAAAGTGTGCATCAAAAATAACCTTTTTTAACTTCTGTCTAATGCTATTATAAATGGAATATAAGTAAAGTATTTTTTTTTTACTTTGTAGTGTTTTTTTGGAAGTCCGTTTTTATTTTTTGTGTTAAGTTTTTATTTTTTATTGTTTTAGACGGTACTTATTTCAAATTCGAATACCACTACCTGCTATGTACACAACAGTGTCAGAAATATATTATAATATCATCCACACAAACTAAGTGGAAAAAATACGTATTATTGAAGCTAACTCAAAAATTATCCAAGCAAAGTTACTCGAATTTAGGACCACCGCGTAGGCTTCCCATACCAAATGAACGAGAAGAATTTTCAAAATCGGTCCACAATTGACGAAAATATCAATGAACATACATTAAAAAAAATATATATATATACATACATACAGACGAACATAGAACCTCCTCCTTAATTGAAGTCGTTTAATAAAAATATGACATACCGACCACCTACTGCCTGCCCTTCTGTTGGCCTAGAAATCAGTCGCAAGAGAGATTGCTGCGATTGAGGTCCGGAGTTCGATTGCCAGGACCAAAAAAGTATAACCGGAAATTTGGAACCTATCTCGATAAATGGCCCCCTGTACCATGAGACCTACATTAGCTTAAGAAAAGTGGGCGAAATAAACCACTGCCAAGTACTTTGAAGCAAATGCGTGATGCTACGTAATATGTACCGAATAATCTTTTTATCTGGAGTCTCTGCAACTAAATTTAAACAAAATCTTGATAGTAAAAGTAAATATTTACCATCATATCAGCGATATCAGCCATCTGTTAAGACTGTACAGACTGATAAGATACAGATAAGATTATTCTGCCTATTTCTATCTTCTCGGCGATAAACAGACTCAGATTTTATCTCCCTATTGTCTAAAGAATGCCTTGTACTTGAAAGTTATTTATTAATTTAAATAGAGTCTCTATTAAAAGAAATAGGAAACAACACGAAACGTATTCAGCTTGATTGTACCTCAGTAAAATAATTACGTAGATACTAAATTCCTAATTTAAATAGCTCTATTAGAGGGATGAGAAAGTTCCTTTTTACTTCGTTATATAGACTACTACAGTGATATTTTTCACGTATCCAAATACAACCTGTTAGCTTGCAGGGGTCCCCCCCTGCAAGCTCAATGGTTGTATTTAAAGTGACTCTAACAAAAATTATCACTTTGAAGCTTGATATTACGCAAACGGACCCCTGAATCGTAAAATAGTTTTAACAAACAGGCAATATTTTTAAATGGCCTATCCAACCCATATATATATATGTACACACGGCTACATATCAAGCTATACAAAACTAGTTAACATTGGTCTAGCATTGTATATGATTTCCATATAATGAGAGATCAGCTTATACTGGAAATGTATAGCTTGATAAGTAGTCGTGTGTACCATGGGATCGACGAGAAAAAAAAAAGACATCCCCCCCACTTTACGTGTACGGGAGATACCCTAAATATATTTTTTTCACGATTTTATTTTACCACTTTGTTGGCGTAATTAATATACTCATACCAAACAGCTTTCTAGTACTAAGAGTCTCTGAGCTAAGCCGCGGACAGACAGACAGACAGACAAACAGACTGACTGATAGACAGACGGACATGGCGAAACTATAAGGGTTCTTTGTTTACTACGGAACCCTAAAAAACGGTGAAGGAAGCATCGTGAGGAAATCGATTTGCCTGAGAGATATTTCTCGACAGCATGTGTAGCCAAATCAGAGGCCCATGGGTGGCTTAAAAACTCTGACACCAGGTTAGTCACTAATTACACAAAAGAAAAAGAACTGCAAGACACTCACTGCTGGACATAGGCCTCCAGCAAGCGTCGCCACATCAACCGATCCTGTGCTTCTCGCATCCAGCGGATTCCCGTCATCGCCATACATACCGATGAAAATTATACATAGGTCATCCGTTTCGCAAATATTGTTGAAAATAGATACTGTCCATTCTGTGTTCCACTATCCTTTGGCTCCTCTCCATAGCATCTTCTATTATAATAAAATTTGTCGTTAGCTAGATGGCGACTACAAGACAGTTTGCATTAAACACCTGTACACTCAGATAAGTACATCATAACCAGTTTGAACTGCCGTTTTCCGGATCACTCCAGTTTTATAGATGTTTCTAGATTATATGATGAGGTGGGATAATGATTATAGTTTAAATGTGGTGTTGGTTGTAAGAGGTGTTAATAACATGTAGGATTATTTTTCAATCACTAGCTCTGTGCAGGAACCCGTTTATAGCACTCTACAAAATCACAAAACGAAAACAACTCTAAGTGAATAAAACACGTGTAGATTTTTTCAATCTTGCATCGTACATATCCACACTGTGAATTTTTGCTTCAATTGCGGTCACCTATACTCCATTTACTATAGCATCAGACAAATAACGGCTAAATAACGACAGTTATTGTGTAATATTGTTGAAATTACTGCACTTTAGAGTTATTTTTTTAATGTAAATGGAAAATAGATTACAGTGCTTTGTATTTATCGTGAAATAACGGAGTTTATTAAACGTTTACATCGAAATAACGAAAGGGTGAGAACAGTTATTTGTCTAATGTAATAATAAATGGAGTATATATTATATCCCTTCATCCTATAGAACCAGCGAAGAACTAAAACTTCTGGGAAGGAACCATATTTTTAAATTTATGCTGACGTCAGCAAAAAACAGTTTTTATTTGTACATTTCAAAATAATAATATGATTTACATAAATTATTTCTTTATTACAGTAACAAAACAATATAATTGCGGTTTTCTTCGTATTCCTATCGATTTCGTGTCTAATTTTAATCCTGAGCATGCATAATATAGTTATTAACAACACAACTACTACTTACTTAATTTTACACCAAAGAAAACCATTATATTTCATTTTACATCAAGAAAGATAGTAAATTGGCAGTCAAAGTTATCCAAGAATAGTTATAGTAAAGAAGGTGACAGCCCAAACCCCAAAAATAAAAATTCAGTAACTGAGAAGTCCCGCATTATCCACACCTGTTTTTTTTATAATATAGCATATTATACTATAAAACTATTCATATTTAAAAGAAATGCTGATACAATGAGACAAATTCAATAAAAAATATTTTTAATTTTGAGAAAAAAAAATTGTTCTTTTCCTTCTATTTACGATTATTAAAATAAAAAAAAACCACTAAGCTAATTGATATAACAGTCCTTTTTAAAACCTCATCTATAACAATTGCAGAATCATATATTTGAGACGAAATAATGCATTTCTATGGTCTCTATGGAGTTTTCTCGAGTTTTAAAATAACTTCAAAACTAAACATAAAAAAATTATGTTCACATTCCCAGAAGTTATAGTTCTTCGCTGGATCTATAAGATGAAGGGATAAAATTTAGGTGACCGCAATTGAAGCAAAATTCCACAGTGTGACATCTCTTATTTTTATACCATAGAGAAACTCGAGACAGACAGGCGTTTTATTTTGTGTAAATTGTTTAATCACCAATGTATCAAACGGTGAAGTAAAACATCGTGAGGAACCCAGCATGAACTAAAACCAAAAATTCGAAGACATGTGACAACTAACAACTCGCACTACGGGCCCGCGTGGTGGATTACGGCCCGCTCTCTCTCTCAAGAGACCTGTGTTCCCAGCAGTGGGGACATCATAGGCTGGCTATGCATAAATAATGTTAGAGAAAACTCATAGGTTAAAGGAGTCCAAAATTAAATTAATGGCTGGCAAAACATTCGTTGAGGAAATCAGGACTGAATTTTCTGAGATCTCCAACCTGCATTGAGTGGTTACTCAATGCAGGTTGGAGATCTCAGAAAATTACGGACTGAGCGGTTGCTCAGTCCTCATTCCTTTACGGAATATTCAAAACCACAGACCACATAATCCTAATACTAAAAAAAAGTAAGTTTGTTTGTTTGTTTGTTACCTTTTCACGCCTAAATCACTGAACCGATCATCCTGAAATTTTGCATATACGTTGTCAGGTGTACAGAAACGGATATAAGGTACCTTTCATCCTGAAAAAAATTACAACAATAACGTTCTTATGATAACAGATGGCGCCACGTGTCTTTCGAATCATGTTTGAATGATATTAAGAAACTTTGGTAGTGTGTTAAGAGTTTTTTCTTAATTCGAAATTAACGCGAGCGAAGCCGCGGGCAAAAGCTAGTTCTAAATAAGTAAAGTTCATTACCCTCACGACACCTAACCACTTACATAAACACTAAAAGCCCTCTATCCCCCGATAAAACCCAATCAAAATTTTAACAGCATTTCAGTAGCAAGTCGCCACAGACGGACACCGATATTGAGCCACAAATATAGATAATGACTCAATATATTGAATTGCGTCTGCCAGTCAGAGCGATAAATAATGTACGATAACTATTTTAAGTAAAATATGACGCAATGTGGCAGCTTAGTAATTGAAATAACACTATTGTTTAATATTTAATCTTTGTATGTCTGGTAGTTAATTAATATTGAGATGTGTATATGAGTCTTTTTCCGTTGGTTTCGTATACTGAGGAAATAATTAATGAAAAATAATAATTAATATTATTATTTTTATTAGTATTTAATGTTGTATTTTATAAATTATTGATAAAATTATAATTATAACGGAAAAGGGGGAGTCACCTTTATAATAATCAAAAACCAATTTATGTAGGCTACGATAAAAATATTTCTATGTTTTGCTTGTTTTCCTTAAAACTCTAGTCACAAGAATATTCGGTTGAGATAAAAAATATCCTTTATTCTATCTGAAAATATCTGTGTCAGTTTAAAAATCAGTTTAGATTTAAAAGAAAAAAAAAAAAAAACTACTTCAGTAAGTATATGTATGTATACTCGTATATGTATATATATAAAAATATAAAAGTTTTTTTTTTTTTTTTTTTTTTTTTTTTTTTTGTGTATGGCATCTCGGATGTATAACCACTGGGGGTTCCTGCTCCTTAACCGGGCTTTCCTGTGGTGCCGCAAGCTCCTAACGAAGTTTACGCCTCCAGCCAGGGGGTTTTTACTGTAATCTACTTAAGCTAGACGACTGCTCGCTAAGGGCACCCCAGGTGGGGCTGGAACCTCGGCTTAGGGCAGTGTCGGAGGGAGGGTGGCAAGGGACCGTCGGTGGCTGGATAATATCAGGGTTCTGATTATTAATCGGGGGAGTTTGGATTACAGGCTCAGCTAAACCACATGCTGGCACATCGTTAAGCGTCGTCAAGGGACGGGGAGGGCTTATTAATCGGGGTGGGTTCCGCGCGGGACCTCTAAAGCGAGGTCGGAATTGTGATCGTGTTCGTGTTGTGTGTACTCTTCGAGCTGTACTAGTTTCCCTACGACTCTCCTGGATGAGAGTGGTGGGGTCGTCTGGGTCGGTCAGTGCGTGCCTTGGACGGCGGATCGTACTAATGCGGGAGGGGGTATAATTGGCGGCCTGCACAACGAGAGTGTTGCGGTGGGTGGCGGCAGAGTCAAAGAATCGCTTGGAAGAGCGTTTCAGAAATTGGGCTATTGTAGGCATTCTAAGCTCTACATGGAGGTTTGTGTTCCGAACGAACCAGGGGGCTCCCGTGCATTTACGGAGGAAACGATTTTGAATGATTTGCATCTTATGGATGACATGTGATTTTGCTTGGGCAAAGACTGGACTCGCATAGGTCATGATGGGGCGGATGCACGCGGTGTACAATCGCAATTTGCACTTGAGTGACAATTTGCTATTTTCGTGGACAAGGGAGTGAAGCCTATAGAGAGCGAAGGCGGCGCGCGAACGCGCCTTACTTACATGCTCAGAAAAGGAGAGGCGTTGATCGAGGATGACACCTAGATATTTGGCTCGCTTCTCCCAAGGGATAGGCTTGCCGAACATGGTGACAGGTTTGGGCTTTGGGGGGATTTTTCTCGGTTTTATGAAGAGGACCGCTTGGCTTTTGTCAGGATTGACTTCGATCCGCCACTTTCTAAACCACGCACCGAGCTTGTCGGCTGCAGTCTGGAGAGTGTTGGTAATGACATTATGACTCTTCCCTCTGTAGTAAACGGCCGTATCGTCTGCGAACAGAGCCAACTGAGCCTTTTTAAACTTCGGGATGTCGCTGGTGTAAAGCGTAAAAGCCAGGGGGGATATCACAGAGCCCTGAGGGACTCCTGCGCGTATGGGATGGGAGGAGGAGAGGGCTCCCTCTATGCGATAGCGAAAGGTGCGATTCGACAAAAAGTCTCGTAAGATGAGCACGAGACGCTCGGGCACACCGAGTTGGTACAGCTTGTAAATCAAGCCGTTGTGCCAGACCTTGTCGAACGCTTTCGCTATATCAAAGAAGATAGCTCCTGTCATAAGGCCGCGTTGAAAGCCGGCGCTTATGTCCTCAACTATACGGTGGACCTGATGGGTCGACGAATGTTTGGTACGGAATCCAAACTGTTCGTGGGGGATAAGGCCCTTAGTCTCGGCGTAGTCTCTGAGACGCTTATAAATAAGCCTCTCGTAGAGTTTGCCCATGACTGTGAGCAGGCTAATGGGGCGGTAGCTCGCGGGCTCCTTCTTGGGTTTACCGGGTTTGGCAATACCGATTACTGTGGCCTCTTTCCACACTTGCGGGAAGACATTATTGTTCATGGCTCCATTGAAGATGGTGGCCAAGAGCATTATCAGGTGGGCGGGGAACAATTGGACCACCCTATTGGTGATACCATCAGAGCCAGGGGCTTTACGAGGTTTCAGACCCTTTATGAGCTCGTGCACTTCCGCCGGTGTGACGGGAGCCAGAGGATACTCAGGGTCTTCGACGGGCGGGAGGGAGGCTCTACGTTCGACTTCAGCGTCGACCTCATCGAGGTGAGCTTGGTCTACTGGTTGAGAGCTGGGCGAGCACTGGGCCTCTAGACTGTCGGCTAAGCATTCGGCTTTGTCGATGTCTTCGAAAGCGAGAGACGCGTCTGGGCGGATCAGTGGGGGCATTGAGGCTGAGCTACCTCCTCGGGGATTGAGTTTCCTTTGGAGTTGCCAGAATGCTAGATGGTTCGGCTCTAGGCTGTTCAGTAGCTTATCCCAGTCGGCGTCACGAAATTCCTTCACGCGTTTACTTACAGCACGCTGCAAGTAGCGCATGTGGATTTTGTTAGCCGTGCAGGGAAAGCTACTGTACGCACGGACGGCTGCGTTCTTCTCCGTCATCAGTGCACGTACATCGTCCGGCAGTTTCCCGCGACGGTTATCCGTCGCCGGAACCTCCCTTGAACATGTGTTCAGGACAGATTGTACGTGCTCTGTGAGAGAGTCGATCGCGGTCGTCGTGTCTGCGATAGAGTCGAACTGGTCGGGGATCGAATCCAATTGGGGGGACGTGTTAGCTTTCAAGCTTTCGCCTACTCGCTTCCAGTCCGTTATCCTTTTGGTGCGCGGGGGGATATTGGGGTCGTGAAGACCTATGCGAGGGGCCATTTCTACGAGAACAGGTCGGTGGTCAGAGTGAAGCTCGTGGTGCACCTCTATAGAGACCAACCGTAGGTTGATGTTCTTTAGAAGTGCCACATCGAGCACGTCAGAGGCATGGTCAGGATTATGCGGATAGTGGGTGTGATTCATCGGGGCGATGATATCAAAATTTAGGAGGGGGCAGAGGTCAAAGAGGACTTTACCCCTATGGGAGGTGAGTCTACTATTCCAGGCTGGGTGCTTGGCATTGAGATCACCCGCCATGATGACGGAATCACTCATGCTCAAGAGGGTGCTAAGGTCGTCGGTCAGTAGTCGATCTTGGATAGGATCAATTGTAATGGTAGGGGGCAGATAGGCTGATATTATTGTTATAGATGGGTGGCCCGTCATACCGATTCGGCAGATCGAGACTTCTAATAGGGACTTTAGGACAGGAGGGTCTATGGGCGTGCAATAGAGCTCTGATTTATAATAGATTAGAGTACCTCCCAGGTGGCACCGCGACCTATCGTTGCGAATTATACGATAATTCGCAATTGACGGGTTACGGTGCCTGGGTTTTAAAAAGGTCTCTTGAATTAGGAAAACGTCTACCTTATGATCGCCGAGGAATTCGGTGATCTCTGAGTTTTGGCCGTCCAAGCCATTGGCGTTAAAATAACCTAACATTAGGGATCGGGGTTTGTTTCTAGCGGGGGACCTAGTATCCATTAAGTGGTCTAGGGGTGTTGTTCGCGAATCTAGACAATGCTTGCGTGATCTCGGGATACGCATTGTAGATTGCCTGAATTTGGTATAAGTCACCGGCGTTGGTCGCGGCGACTATCTCATCGGCCATCCTCCTCGCGCGGGGGGTGAGGAAGACCATGTAGGTGGAAGAGATCACCTGGAAGGGATCTACTTTGTTGACACCGGCCACGGGAGTGGGGGTGTGGTTAGGAGGGGGGCGCGCGTACGGAGCGGCGGCGATGGGCGCGGGCGCGGGCGCGGGCGCGGCGACGAGGGGCGCGGGTGCGGTGGGGGGCGCGATGGTCGCGGGTCTCGATTGCGAGTTCTCGAATCGGGTTCGCGGGTCCATTAATCGGGGTATACTGGCCTGAGGGGCCTGGGGAGCGACTGCCTGAGGGGTGGTTCTAGTCTGGAGATTGGGGAACGCCTGCTGATGGTGCAGGTAATTCCAGGGACTGGGTCTCTGGGGACTCAGTCTTACTGGTTCCAAGTAGGACGGGCATTCGCGGAATTGACGCGCGTCGGTACGCTTCGCTAAGCGAGGGGGCGCGGATTTTGGAGCTTTAGCGCAGCCACGGTAGTTCGCGGGGTGGCCTGCCTCGCCACATAGCACGCAGCTAGGTGGCTCGGTGCATAGTGCGCGGTCCTTGGGACGTTCGCATTCCGCAGTGCTATGCGAACCCAGGCACTTTACGCACCTGGGTGTCGCATAACAGTGCTTCTGCGTATGCCCGTAGAAGTTTTTATTTTGAAACAACAACAAATTATATTACAAGGATATGCTTTTTGTTCACTTGAATAAAACTTCCTGTTAATAAAGATCTGTAAAACTCAATCAATCAAATCAATAAGAGATTACTAAGGCAGGTGGTAACAAATCTAATTTTTCATATATCCTAAGAAATAACAATATGATCTGTAATGCTGAAAAGTAGTGGTGTAATAATAGTTTTGATTTAAGAGAGTGTCCATGGAGTTTCTTCTTGCGCCTTCTTCTCCAAAAGAACCTACTACGCTTAGGAATGGGCAAATATATTCATATTTCCGACTGACCGCGCGACTCCTTGACGATTTGAAAATGCTGTAAATCATAATAGCAGTCAATCCATTTCTTCATAAAACAAGAGAAAGGACACGGCAAAAGTAGACGGACAAGATTTCGGAGACAGACTCCTTCAAAAGGAAATCAAAACTCAAAGAATTTAAGTATTTCAAATAAACCAATTACAGGCACTATTGAATTGTCAAGGGGTCGGTCAGTCAGAAATAGGTATAAAGCTAGTTGCCCAGTCTTCTCCATAGGTAACAAGAACTGGCAAGAAACTCAACGGACACTCTTTTAAATCAAAGTACAAAATACTGGTTACATCGTTCATGTTGAAATTATACATGTGAGAACGATGCAGAACGTTAAAAACACATAACAAAAACAAATCAAAAATTAAATTTAAGTAAGCCGTGGCAACTAAGAGATGACCAGTCCTTACTGACAACGTATGCCCAATGAACTGTGGGCCAAAATTACCACCATGTGGAGCCCTGACACAGCAAGAAGGCGCCGCGGCAGACCCCGTAGAAGATGGCGGGTCGAGCTGGAGAAAACAAACGACCAGTGGTCCACATTAGCCCTGGGTCGAAAGAGCTGGAAGTCATGGGGAGAGGCCTTTGCCCAGCAGTGGGATGATGCAGGCTAACAGTAACAGTACTGACAGCGGGCGCCCGTTCACGAACATGACGCATGGATTAGCACCATTCAGCTTAACCATTTCGAAGGAAGCTAAATGATCCTGGCTAAGCAAGCTAAGTGAGCATTACATTCTCTCATCTGCCAGGGCACATTCAAGTCAATGAAAGACGAACCCAGTAGACGGTAGTTTTATAGTCGGTATATGTATACTACTAATCAAACCAGAAGTATCTATAGATTCCAGAAAATTATATCAGAATCCCGTCTCCAACATATAAAGTACGAAACTACTCTACACTTACATAGTTAAGCTAAGTATAGCAGTGAATCAACAAGTTTAAACGCATTTAGGCAGGCATGCCGTATCGGTGCGCCATCAGACGTTACATTACTTAGTTGCACTACTGTACTGTGTTATCAACTGCGCTGTAATGCGGCTGATAAGCAGGTGCCTATCGGCGGCTGTGTCGATATGTTTCTACTAGGTGTGCTGTTTCTTCTTATGACTCTATTTTTAGTGAAACATTCCTTATACTGACATACACGCGACATCTTGAATTTTAAACTAATCTAATTTCGATTTGAGTTTAGCAGAAAAAATCGCTAGTAGGAACGTAAAGAAGTATAATTCTTAACATCGTACCATATTCCACAGGAAAATGCATTGGCTAATTTAAATTTAAATCTTCGTATAAATCATTACATCCATTTCTGAGTATAAGTATTTGAGATGTCAGTTGTCGAATGCTCTCTCAAATTGGATGCCTTATTGAGCTCTCATTCCTACAAAAATGTCACATTGTATCTGCATATACCTACACCGAATTACAACATCTATGAGCGAAGAAACACCTTAATTCACTCAAATCACATCAAAAACCCCAACCAAAAACGTACCCAACCCACTTGTCACACTCCTAACTAACTTAAACGACCATAAATAACTTAGATGGACATGAAAAGCTACTTGACTCAAGCCTACCTGTGCTACATCAATTAGATTGAAACTTAACGCGTTGTGCATAGAGTGCCGACTGTATCGCGACGGGTAATGGCGCGAAAATCGCTGATAACACCCCCCACTTCCACCCCCATTCAGCCCGCTTTCACCCCCAGTTTCACCCCCGACGCCTCCCGGTATCAGGGGGCTAAAGATCTCCGATCGGTGTAATTGTCTGGTAATAGATAATAGTTCCGACTTTGCGGTTGATTTTTGATTTGCTGGGGAGATGATTAGATGGCTTTTGGATGTATTTATCGTTTGGTGGTTGGCACAGTTTTCAGTGTTATTATAGGTAGGTTAGGTACTGATTTTATGGAATTGCTAGCGTTGCTTTTATAATAATTCGATAACAGTTATTATTGGAACAGAAAAAAAAGAACCTTTCGACAAATCAAATTTTAATTATTTTTAGCATCTTCATAACTGGATTTTTTTTGAACAACAGCTCCATCTCATAGTACTATGCGATTTGTTTACTTTAAAACACTTGGCTTTATCTTCGAATCAAACCCCAGAGCTTACCCTCGGCACAGATAATATAATGCTACGTACGCTCGGCAAATAACATTTCCAACTTCTATACCAAATAATTATCGACTCCACTAAATATTAAGCCCATCTCACCTATACATTAACTATAGCTATACTATTTTTTCCGTTCAGCGTTCCTTTCGGTGGCAGTCGACCCGTCTTCCATTCGCTCAATCATCTGCTTATCTCGCCGGCTATCGGTAGGTAATACATTGTATCACATTTTCATAAGAGATTCATTTACCTTGAGTTTTGCTCACCCTCAGTCGAGTGGGAGCATTTCCATTGCACGTAGGAGCTTTCTGATTTTCTAAATTGAAACTTGGTTTAAAAATCGGTAAAATAATCTAAGGCTTTTACGGATTAAAAAAAAAATTGCGTGTTGACCTCGATCGGAGGTCATGTGATGGAACGAGCGTGCCCAGAAAATGTATGTACACTATTTCTTTCTTTTTCTTCTTTTCGTGTGGTTAGTGACTAACCTGGTGTCAGAGTTTTTATGCCGCCCATGGACCTCTAACTTGCTCTCTCTCTTGCTTTGAAGGCGGAGGTTATATGTGGAAGGGAACACAGACGCTGACGAAGGCTCCGCACTTTAGCTGTGCGCGCAATAAATGTGGAGGAAAAGCGCTGAATACGACTGGACGGGATATCAACCAAGTGCGGATGGTACCCTGCAGTACGTCTAGTATTCCGTTAATAACAGGGCGATGGTGGGATCAGAGGCCCTAGTGTGAGTTTCTTTTAACCATCTCGATTTTACGCATCGATCGCGTTCGGCGCTCCGATTGGCCTACGATTGGCCCTTCACCAATCGGAGTGCTGAACGCGCTCGATGCGTAAATTCGAAATGGTTAAAACAAACTCACACTAGGGCCTCAGGTCGTGGAGCTCCTGCGCACTTCTTTTTTATTAAGCTCGTGTTAATATCTCAGCCCATATGCATATACAATGAGGAGACGATTTCAACTTTGTATGTCTACTTGTGGGCAACTAGAATCAATTTTATTTCTGTGTACATTTTGACGTTCAAAAGTGCCATATCTATTTGAAATAAATGCTTTGACTTTGATCTAATGACGTTCTGATCTGACTGCTTTCTCTGAGCTGACTATTATTATTTAGTAAGTTTTTTTTTAATTCAATGTCAAGATTTATTTGATAGTTTCAAAATACTCCTATGCACTAGTATTGTCAGTATTTGCAGCGTATTGTTACCCCCACATTGTTTTTTTATTTTCAATGAAAAGTTCAACAGAAAAAATAGATATATATTAAAGTGTATCTATTCATACACGAAATATTTTAAGAGATCAGATACACCTATAGGTGGTAAAGAAACCATGGAAACGCATTAAAAAAAACTAAGTTTATTGTTTAAAAAATTAAATAACTTATAATTACTTGATATGATGATTAAATTTTAAAAAAAATTAAAAAAGAAAAGAAAGAAAGAATTATCAAAAGGCACCGCACTCGCGCCACCACCGTCGCCCGTCCGGGCGAGTCATTCATAGAATAAATAAGTAAAGGTTTTTTGCAAAATGTCTCAAGCAATTTTAAAATTATAATAATTACGTAAAAATAACTATTATTAAAAAAAATCGTTGCTATGGTTTTCTTACCACCTATATATTCTTCTCTTAAAATATTTCATGTATGAATAGGTACACCTTATATATATCATGCTCATTGGATTTAATAAATAAAATGTCGACTAGGTTAGGTAGAATTTTATATTATATTATTATCATTTATTTTGCCATTGAGTTAGGCAGAAACCTGTAACGTCACCGACATACTGGAGGTAAGGAAAACCAATTTTATTACAGTAGTATTTCTTATCAAATTATTGGAATTGCAGGTACAGCTCTAAAACTAAGGTATTTGACATAAATCAATGAAAAAATTATACATTTAATTCTCCCTATTTTGAAATATAATTATAAAACATTAATTAAGTTCCTACTGTAAATAGTTAGTTTAATAATAATTGATTACTGTATGCTTTAAATATGTATTGATACCTACATAAAAATTGAATTGAACACAGCACAAGCTTAATCAGCCATATACAAGGTGTTTTTTTAGATATCCCATAACTTTAGGGTATGAATGAGACCATATCAAAGAATCAACTGGCATATGAATTATTTTTATATTATATTTTTTTTTTTGTTTTTTTTTTTTTTCATACAAAATTATTCGACCGATTTATTAGTGTTAAACACCCTTACGTGAAATATAACAACGTCGCATTTTCTTAGCATTAAATATCAATGATTGGTTTGAATGAAAATTAATTATTCGTATTTATCAATGAAACATAGATACCTACATACATCGAGGGTGACAGTTTCATCAGTTTGGCAACGTCGCAAAAGTAAAAATTCGTCATACGGGTGAAAATTTGTGACCTAAATTAATATCATTGAGGATAATTATCTTCGAAACTATGCATTTTTGGACCACATATTCTAGGACCTTTTGTATTATTTTTACTTATAGAATATAACCCTAGAGTTATGGGATATAAAAAAAAACACGTTGTATATGTTCCCACTGCTGAAATACAGGCCTCCTTTGCCCAGTGTAGGTTGGTAGATGTCACATGTCTTAAAATTTTTGTTTCTAGGACATGCCGGTTTCCTACGATGTTTTCCTTCACCGTTTTGAGAGAAGTGGTGGTGAAATTATTTACACAAAGTTACGCGCGTGGGTTCGAACCCACGACCTACAACTCGTAAGTCCCCCAGCCGGTACCACTAGTCCACCACTATTCTGTTAAAGAAAATGTAATACCAATATTACCAATAAGAAGAGAATAAGATGAAGAGTGTACGACTATCTTTGGATTGTATAAACTCAATCTCCTTTGTATTATATAATTGCATAGTACAGGTGTGAGTACTATGTACTATAGAGCTACTATTGACCGGGTAATATGTCTTTCATTGACTTGAATGTGCCCTGGCGGCTGAGAGTATGTCATGCTCACTCAGATGTCTCGCTGATGGTGGCGTGTGTGTTGGATCATTTAGCTCCCTTCAAAATGGTTGAGCTGAGTGGTGCTAATCCATGCGTCAAGTTCGTGAACGGGCGCCGTCAGTTGGGACTGGTCATCTCTTAGCTGCCACGGGTTATTTTAATTATTTTATTTTGTTTCTATTTGTTGTACCTACTCTGGACGCTTTTAACGTGTAAGTGATTTTTTTTTTTATCGTTCTCACATTTAGTTATAAATTCAGCATTATACATAGATGTAACTAATATTTTTGTAACAACTTAATTTAAAAGTGTTTCCATGGAGTTTCTTGTCCGTTCTTCTCCATAGGTACCTACTACGCTTTGGAATGGGCATGTAGCTTCATTTTTCTTACTGACCGACTCCTGGACAATTCAAAAGTGCCTGTAAATGGTTTAATTGAAATAACAGGTTTGAGTTTTTGAGTTTGAGTTTGAATAACTACTAATTATTTAAACGATTACCTAACAAATTATACTCAAAAAATTCTCGTGATGTATCGTACGTTAAAATGGGTACGTACTCGGGAGGGCGGGCGGGCGAAGGCTGCTGCTCGCGATAGCGCCCTACCTTTGTTCTGACGGGCTATCTCCTCCCGGGGATCATACTAAATTATTTATCCTTTTCTCCATGAGGTGAGAACTGCCGATCATGGGGAAACAGATGAGGAAAAGATGGTTGTTTAGTCATGATTGCAGTTTTTATTTGAGACAGAGGGAGGGTTAATTTTGGAAGTCAACGGACAGCTTTGGCATTCGCTACTAATTTTATTTTCTGTGATTAATATTAATACTTGTGATTAATACTTTAACTCACACACTGAAATATAACATAACATTTTTTTTTTGGAAAATCAACTACTTTTACAATGTTTGTTAATACCTTATATGTGTTTTTTTTTTGTTGTCCAGACCCAGAGACCCAGTCCCGGGTTCGATTCCCAGCGGGGGCAAAAGTTTCTGCTCGGTTTGGTTGGAGGTAGGGCTTGTTATAAGTCCTCCTGGATAGCTACCACCACCTTATCTAAGTCTACGTTCGCCATATTATAGCAAAAATGTTAATAGCATTTGTTGTGTTTCGCCAGCTAGAGGTAAGATAACCAGTTCCTCTGTGGTTGAGAATTCCGGATGTAGCTCGCTTCCACCTTCGGCCTTATCATCACTGTTGTGGATTTAAAAAAAAATACTGAAAAAATAACTTTTAAAATCAACTTAAGATACCAGAACGTATGTATTTATTCGTAATTCGCAGATAACGTGTTATCTCTTAAGGGAATTGGGAGTTCAGATGAAATGTCGCGTCTGTATTATCTCGAAGTTACTTATGTTTTCCCGAGAGACGAGCTTTTATGGTATTTTAAAGATAGGCAGTGCAGGCAATGAAGAATAACTTACTGGTTTCATGGCAGCAAAGTATAATATAGAAATTACATAAAATATACATAATATTTTACCGAAGGTACACCTCTGCTCAATCCTTTTAGGAATACTGGCGTGATGTATGTACGTATTGTATTTATACTGTCAATGAATGTAAGTTACTACATTTTTCATTTTCTAAAAACAATGTGACAACAAAGATAACATCATCAAACTCCAAATAAAATTCAAACGGCTACCATTAAATCGATTTACATACAAATCAATCACTGAGAAATTCAACGCTGCCGATTCACGTCAAAACGATTGTCGGAATCGATTCTCGATTCCTGATCACGCGTCAGGTATCAATTACTATCGATACTCGATCGGAACTCGTTTTCTCGCCAGCGAGTCGCGGCCGCGCGGGTATCAGCCCGATAATGTCACCTGTGATCAATCTGTAAGCCCTACTCACAAGTAATCTCGTATGAAATATTTCTTAAGGTTTGTATCGATGGAGGGTTGGTCAAATATTCGGGGTATGTGAGGGGTTAAAATTTTTAGATTTCTGAAACGTTATTTTGACTTATTATTTTGGAGTTTTTAGGGTCCCGTACCTCAACTGGAAAAAACAGAACCCTTATAGGACCATGCACTCGTGTGTCTGTCTATCCGTCTGTCACAGACGATTTACTCCATCTACTGGACCAATTAAGTTGAAATTTGATACACATACGAACTTCTGTGATCCAAACACGGGCGTGTAACGTAAATTAATTAATTTTGAATATTAAGGTCTCTCTTGGAGCGGGGGAGAGGGGGGGATTAGAACATTTAAAACAAAAGTTTTGCAAACTGCACCGTGTGACATGTCAAATGAAAGAGCTTGTTGTAAGGATTTCTGGTATATATTTTTATAAATTTTAAAATAAACACTTTTAACGTTATTTAAGAAAATTAAAATTGATCCCCATTATCTCCGAAACTACAGAGACTAAAATTTTGAAAAAAAATAATAATAATAATAATAATATATACAGAACACGGTTCTATACTTATAGTGTACAGGAAAACCTGCAAGAACATGGTGGTGGTAACATGTTAAATCTTACAATATTGTGTGTACAAACAAACTTACATTTTCAGTTGGAATGTATGGGAGAACTTGTTTTACAACTATAATGTTAAGTTTGTTCTTGGGATAACTTTATCCCAAGAACAAACGAAAAGAAGGGTTCCGCCTTCATTGTGTGTGGTCCGACACTGCCGGTTTTTTGCCCTGACTTGAAACCTAATCTTCAATGTGACTTCTTAATTGAAGTAACAGAATACACAAATGAGACAACGAATAGTGAAATCAGACTTAAAAATCTCAATAACCACGTCAAAACCTCTCACTCAATTGACTCAATATGCCCTCAAAAACATACCTATTCTATAAAACAGAAAGCCAAGAGTTTACGATCACAAAGCGTACTATCAGCGATGTAGATGTGGCTCGTTAGTTCGAACGAGCCGGTCGGTCTCGCCAAATTGCGCGTGACGATAAACTCGGCTATATCGCACCTTTATACAGAATAAGGACGTTTTTAAAATCACTCGAGTGAATTTTTGAATAGGCTTAGGTGAATGGAGGTTTATGGTACGCTTATAATAGGCTTTTTAGATGTTTTTCGTGGGTATGTGGTGGTAACAGTGATGATCTTGTTGAATATTTTGAAGGTAGGTTTTTCCGATATTTTTGGTGTTCCGTAGTCAATCAAAAAAATCAAATTCAAGTCATTTATTCAAATAAGGTTGAACAAATATTTGTATGATCTACTATTTGTATGGTTTTGTAGTTGTTCCGGGTCTGGCTGTTTGTGTATGTGAGTTTAAATGTTTGTAAACGCACCCACGATACAGGAGGAATTCCTAGTGTGGGGCAACATTAAAAAAAAAAACACTTTTCGAACATAAAAATTACGACAGTTCCCCTAAACGCTCGCCCTTCGCCACTTCCTAGTGCTTTAGCTGGGAAGAAGAAATGGCGCAACAAATTCCCCAGCAGGACAGCTGCCTGTTCAGTTAGATAAACTTTAACTACTAAAAACTCTATACAATACTACTATTGTATAGAAACAAGTTTATTATCAAGTAATGTAGGTATGTAAATTAATTAACATAACAAGAAACAGAACAGTAAATTAAATTATTTGCCAATGTCAACTAGCACATGCCAATATACCAGCAAATACAATGAAAACTATATACTCAAGCAAAAAACTAAAACCCTTCAACTAGTCATCAAGGAACCCTTATAGTTTCACCATGTCCGTTTGTCTGTCTATCACGGCTTGGCTCAGAGACCTATAGTACTAGTTAACTATAATTTGGCATGGGTATTTTTTTTGGATACCTGTCCTACACGTAAATTGGGGATAATATATTTTTTCCTCGTCTATCCCATGGTGTGAGTTTGGTTATCATTAATTACAAAAACCCACCAACCCAAAACCACCAAACCCCACCTAACCAAAACCACCTACCTAAACCAACCCACCCCCCCTACCTAATAAATCCAAATTTAACATAATTTTCTGTCATCTACAATTTGGGGGCTATCCAAACATTTTTGTTTCATAAAGACGTTTTCACAAATACGAATAAAGGCTCGTACAGACTCGCGCGATATCGCGGGCGCGATAGGCACCGACAAAGAAATTCTGCTACTAGTGTCGCGTCGCGCCCGCGATATCGCACTAGTCTGTACGAGCCTAAACCCAAAGTTAAAGTCAGTCCAGTTATCTACCAATCAATATTGATAATTACGTGCCTCCTGTCGCTACTTGAAACATTACAGTAACTTAAACTTAGTTATAACTTACTAAACATGGATTACAATGAAATCTAGATTACAAAGTTATCGTAGATGTCATTGCACATAAAGTTACAAATCCTTATCTACTAACTGTAATAGATTACTAAACACCTACTGCAAGCAATTTGCAGTTTCTTGCTTAATATTTCCATTGTGACGTCATTGCCGCCATTTTGTGAAACAAACTATAGTTAAGAGGGCATACTACGGTCTACTAGAGCCACTCTTTAAAAAAAAATGTTATCTCGTGACTGAGAAGGAATTATGAAAAACTGCTCAATCAGCGACCTCGGTAAGTGTGTCTAGAATGTTCTAATACCCTTTATAAAGTTTCATATTGAGACACGTAACAACAAAATGTATGTATTTGTATGTATGTTTATTTTATATAGTTATAGTTTTGTTTTAAATTTGTCTTGTTTAACTTTTCTTCACAACTTTCCTCTCGCAGGTCTGCTGGAAGAAATTTCTTTTGAAATAAGCAGTACCTTTGTGCTCTTTAATGTTAATATATTGTCGTGTCAAGTATTTTGTGTGTACATAAATAAATAAACAAAATTAAAGAAAAGCGGCCATATTCCTCTAGATCGTATTTTGTTGTTTCGTGTCTCAATATGAAACTTTATAAAAGGTACATTCTAGACACACTTACCGAGGTCGTTGATTAGCCGTTTTTCATAATTCCTTCTCAGACACGAGATATTTTTTTAAAGGAGTGGCTTTATTGGACCGTAGTATGCCCTCTTAAGCCCTTCTACATAAGTCTCTTGACATCCAAAAGTTTCCTGAATCTGTTGGTAGTTATTTTGTTTTAAACTTTTTAGGTTTTCATGTCTTTTTAACCCCCGACAGAAACGGAGGGGTGTTATAAGTTTAACGTGTGTATCTGTTTATTATTATTTTGTTACTGCCTACTCTTGACCTCAATCTCGCCTGATCAAATCAAATCAAATCAAATCAAAAATAGTTATTTGCTAGCATATGGTACATAAGGTGTTACAGTAATTTTGTTTCAGCATATCCTGCCATAACATGGCGTGCAAATGTATTGACAATCAGCGATGTCAATTATTCAAAGTTACAAATTACAGATTCTATTGATTTGTCTTCTAAATAGTCCTTAATGGTATAATATCTTTTAAATAATAATAGTTTGAAAAGTATTTTTTTAAACATTGTCAGCGGTAAGTCTTGAAAACTATTTGGTAAATGATTGTTAATAATAATCGACATGCAGTATACATTTTTCTTAAATAATGTAAGTTTTATTGGTGGCAGCCGAAGTCTATCTTTATGCCGTGTTCGGCTATTTGGCCTGTCAGTGCTAGTGTCAAATAAACTGTAGTTTCTCTTAACAAAAATACATATTTCAAAAATATACAAACATGGCAGAGGTAGAATTTTAAGTTTTTGAAATAGTGGCTTACAGCTGTCTAAAAAGTGAGCACCACAAATTGCTCGGATACATTTTTTTTTTTGAGCTTTAAAAACTCTGTCAAAATCTACTGAGTTACCCCATATTACAATGCCGTATCTAAGTACGGATGATACATAACCGTGGTAAGCCAGCATTGCCGTATCACAGTTTACTGGTCTATGATGGAAAGCGGTGGATCAGGTCTATGATGGAACGAGCGTGCCCAGAAGATGCCTGTTCTCTCTTGCTTTAAAGGCAAGAGTGAACAGGGTTATACGTTGGTTGTCGAACATCGGCAGAACAGCAAATATTTGCTCTGAACAAATGTTCGCTCGACAGGGTAGTGAAAACGCGGCTTAACAAAATAGCACCAAACACTCGATACGAAAAGACAACAGGGTACTCAGTCACCTATAAAAAATACCTATAAAACCAATTCGACCTAAATTTCCAACGAAGTTTTAGTTTAATATTTTCTTCCTTCATACCAAAAACACACTTAGCATACGCTAAACAGTATTATGACGTAATCACTGAGCAGCGAAATGTCCGCGTTTTGACGATTACGAGATAAAAAGTTGGGACTTCGCAAACGTGTTTAAAGGTGTCTCGTTAAGAGCTCAATTGAGCGTGACGGCTGATAGCAGGATTACTACTTGTTGTGATGTATGCTCAAGTTGTTGAGGAATTTTCTTGTGGTCTTGGAAAGGTGTTTTGAGTGAGGATCAACTTTTCTGGTGGCCATAATATTTTATATGAATGAATGAATAAATGAAATGCACCGACCCCAGCGTGGTTTAACCAGACTCGATTACTCGAATGAACCTAAAGATTCGCACTGGGATTATCTGAAAGAGGTACCGCTGCTCCGGAACATAAAGGGCCAAGGAAGGAACACGGGTGGGTTTTAGTCAGTAAGAGTCTGACACTCCCTTCCGCTCCACCCAGAGCGGGAGGGGGTCATTTGATGATTTCTCATCAAAAAAAAAAAAGCCCCTGGAGCCTCATGTTTCATGGGGCCACAGTGACCATCATGCAGTAGACCACTGGGCACGATAATGGTAGGGAAGACGTGCCCATAGGATATGGAAGGGTTATTAAAGCCGTACCGTATATACATCCTTGAGTAGGCAAAGGAATAGTGGAGAGACGGGTGATATTTATGGGAGGGGCATCTTTTCACGACGTCGCCGGCAGGTTGGCTCCGATCAGGTCCAGCTGCTTCCTCGACTCTTTGTTCTGCTGCTTTATATTATTTTACACGTTACTGTTTCCAATTTCCTCGTCTGAGGTCTCGCTACTATCCGTTTCAGGGTTCTTGTAAATACATGTAAAGATGGTCCCCCATTCACGGACCAACCTCGGCAAGCGTAGCTTAACCTGATGGATCCTAATCACTTCGCCCCACTATTTCATAGTATTTCATAATATTTCATAGTATGCTCTTGCCTCGTTGGTGTAGCGGTCGCAAGGGCTACTGATGAGCATAAGATGATTAATATAATTTAACTCACACATTGACTTATTATATGTTATTTTTTTAGAAAAATCATATACAATGTTTGTAAATAATGTGAGCACCATGTATCTATCGCTGTTATTAATTTTTCTGTCATTATTTCACATTTCATTCTTTTTACCAATTGTGGTAAGTAATTTTTATTCTAGGTACATCGTCTTCACCTATAATTATTAATTAATGTATACAAACGATTGTTAACATTTTAAAAGAGTAAGTATGGACTTTATTGCCCATTCTGCTCCATACATAACTACCTTTTGGAAGGGGCAACTAGAATCAATTAACTTGACGTTCAAAAGTGCATTTTACGTGCCTATTTGAAATAAATGATTTGACTTTGACTTTGATCCTGGGTTCGATTATAGTGATCAGGCAAAGTTTTATTGGGTTTTATCAGGAATTTCTCAGGAGCAGCCCGAAGTCTGGATTTGTGGCTGATTGATGGCTAAGGGATGATAAAAAAAAAAAAAAAATGTTGTCCTTCATGTAGATTATTAAAAAATATTGAACACGTATTTTTCTTTTTTTATGTAATCAAAAAATTGAGGTGAGGTCAAATGTGGCATGACCTCACTCTGTGCTAGATTTTTTACGTAGTTTGTTAGAATTGTGACGTAACGAGCCCCCACTCCCCAACTTTAATGTGGTTTATCTAAGTATTTTTTTATTAATATGATAAAGCAAAAAATACGTGTCTAATATTTTTTTATTATCTAACTGACGGACTAAATAGATTTTTTTTTTACCCAGTAAACATCCATAGGCTCGCCCCCTATTACATGGGTCAAAGTCAAAGCATTTATTTTTGAACGCCAAAATTTAACACGGAAATAAAATTGATTCTAGTTGCAAGGGGCAAATAGAATCAATTTTATTTCCGTGTACCAAAAGGTAGTTTCGAATGGAGAAGAATATCATTACATGTGAAGACAATATACCTAGAATAAAATTACTATACCACAACAGATATTAACAATAAAAAATTAAGCATTGACGGATAAATTAACCATGTGTTAGATAGGTACAAGGTGCTCACATACTCGTATTTACAAATATTGTATTATTTTTTACAAATAAAAAGTCAGTGTGCGACATTGATATAATATCAATGGTGTGCGAGTTAAACTTATCATAAAATTCATGTCTTAAAAATAATACATTATACATAAATTAGCAACCTGTTTGATTTTGTATGGGACATAAACATAACTGGCGAAATTGGATGTACTATAGGTATACCTCTGTGTATGCTATAACATCTTTACAGACACACTTATGGCCAGATCATCGCGAAAATATCCGCTATTTAATTGGAAATCGAAACATAGTACAGGTATAATGGAATAATTTTGGCCGACTCTCTGTGCGTCTTGAAACTGAAAATCTGCAAGTAGTGAATATCCCTCGTAGCCGACTCCAGTAGGTACCTACCACAAAAATATCCCGATTAAAATACAAAAATAAACGTTAAATTAAAAAACCGGCCAAGTGCGTGTCGGTCCATGAGCAATTAAGGGTTCTGAGTTGGGATGAATTTATCCCAAGAACAAACTTAACATTGTAGTAGAAAAACATGTTCGCACATACATTCCAACGGCAAATGTAAGTTGGTTTAATAGTCAACCGACGTAGTTTTCGTTTTCACTTCGTTATATTATACTACTGCCGTGAATTTTCACATATCCAAAACCAACCATTTAGCTGGCGGGGACACACACACTTGACTCTAACAAAAAATTTCACTGTAAAGTAAAATATTTAGTCAAGATAGAACTTCCATTTTCGCGTCCATCAATAATTATACAATCTTCACACTTTAGAAAGTCCCATTTAACATCATAAAGCTACAAGCTAACCTAACCTAACACCCATTTACTAATAGTAGGCCCAGACACATAGTCAAGACAATTTTCATACAAAATTACACACATCAAATGTTTCATATCTGTTTATCAGACGGGGTGTAAGGGGGTGGACGGGAGTGGCTTGCAACCGAGAGATAACGTTTAAAAGTGAAGTTGGGGTTGTTTATTACCCCACACTAGGTTCGCGACGTGGCTTTACTTGGATTTGGGGTGTATTGTAGGTTTTAAGAGGTAGATTTACTTTACTGTAGTTTGATGTGAATGAGATCTCGTTACAGATGAATAATTCATTAATAATAAAAATAAAAACTAAAAGGTCTAAATGACCTTTAATTTGATGTCAAGTGAGAGCTACGGTTCTCTTCAGGGAGTTTTGGAAGTTGCATCTAAATATAATGTTGCTGTCACAACCAGCTTAATTTGAATAGCTAGTTTTCCCAATACATAATTATCATTTCATTTTCATATTGGTCTTAAAACTTGAACAGTTTTATTGCCCATCTCTACCTTTTACCAAATCAGAAGCACACCCCATAAAAAGTTTCCGTATCTTAGCTAGTAAACTTACAATCTCCTTCATTTCCTGCCCAAAACAGGTCAAAAACCCTTATCAGTCCAAAGGTAACGCAAAGAAAAGTATTTAATTACAAGAACCAGTGGGTAATTTGGCGAATTACAAGGTAATTCTCACTAGAGGGCGCTAGGGAGGTGATAGAGCGTGGCAATATCCGCTGAAGCAACAGGCAAAGATGCTTTAACAGGCGGATATAACCCGTATGCTATTCGCAATAAGGTTGGGATTCAATTGAAGTGACCCTAGAGACGTATAAGATACTACGTCAAGGTTATATGGACTGTGTTGTGGTAGAGTAAGGTTGGGATTTGGGTGCATGTGATGAATAGATGTATTATCAGGTAATTTCGTTGTTAAATGTCTGTTGTGCGTTTTAGTTTTTGTTGATTTTTTATCGATTGTTGGTTAGAGATCGATTGTGTTTAAAATAATTATTTTGTCGTAAAAATATAGGCCGGTAAACAATTAAATTACAAGACTAATCAAAACATAAAAAATGGGTTCTAGTAGTTCTTATAAAAATAATTATCATTGCTTTTATAAGAACTACTAGAACCCATTTTTATGTATGAGGTAGTGTAAGTTTTTAACGTGTTGCAGACACAGTTGATATATATTATGTTGGAGATGGATTGTCGAATCCGCTGTTTTACATAACCGCTAGCTGTTTTATTAAACAGATTCCTTATACCGTTAGCTAGATTGTCATTGCGTTACTGCTACTAATGCAGAATAGCTTCTCTGCAGTCACAACAAGTATTTAGTGTAGCTTTTACTGCCGAATCGGTCGTAGTAACTAAGCTAGAGCACCCTGATCAATTATTTTAGGTTAGGTTAGTGCCATTGCCAACCGCGCGTTGCCGAGTGAGCCAAGCGAGCGGTGCCGCGGCAGTGACCGAGTGCACCTTAAAAGTTGGTCGCAGTGACTTGGCTATTTAGTATTTTTTAGAACTGACTTCCATAAAACACTGATAACTTAAAAAAAAAACTATCCTGTTATGTTAAAATTGTCCTCAATCTCACTGTTTTCACTTGAGTTAGGATCATTTTCATTCTTATTCCTGGTTTATTTATTTATGTTTCGGACGCTATATTGTTGTTATGACACACAGAGCCACGAGCTACAAAACTAAACACCAGAACTAAAATCTAATCTGACATTTCATTTCATGCTGTTTTACATAACCTCTAATCGTTGAAAAAAGTTTATGCAATTCTCCGTGTTAAAGTTTAGTTATTATGGATAATCGCTAAATGTCGTTAAGCTGTTTTACACAACGGAGCTGTTTTGTAAAACAGCTTTATGTAAAACAGCTAGCGATTATGTAAAATAGCGGATTCGACAATCCATCTGCGACATAAACATATATTTATAAACACATCCCTTTTTTCTATAGGTAGGCAGAAACTACTGAATGACACCTGCTGCGATACTGATGTTGATATAATATTTCTAGAAAACGTAACTCTCTTCAATTTAGCTTATTTCTTCTAAAAATTAAACCATTTTAAGTAGGTACCTTAATAACACTCCATTTTCACTTCAAACGTACATAACAAACAGAGTTTATCACCCTCGGCCAGGCCTAGATACAATCAATTTAATTATCACTAACAAACAAGGCGGTAAAAATGTATGCCTTCAGAACCCACATCACAAGACGTACCCATATCATAATGGTTATTAATTCAGGTGTGTTATTTATCATTAAAACCTTAACTGATGGAAATTTATGAGAATATCAGTAATTGAGAAAAATATCCAAAAATTTTCAGTACTTTTTCAGTTGAAAATTAAAATAATACTTGCATAATTATTTGTTTGTTTGTTATTATTTATTTTGTTACTGCCTTGTTGGTTTAGTGATCGCAAGCGTTACTGTTAAGCATGCGGTCCTGGGTTCGATTGCCAGGTCGGAAAGTGTTAATGGGTTTTCCATTTCACATAAATTTTTCAGTAGCAGCCCGGAGTCTGGTATTGTGCCCGGTTGATGGCAATAGGCTCACCCTCTATTACATATTATTATTTTAAATGAATTTATTTGATTAAATAAAACTGAATTTATTTTAAATTTATTAATTGAATCAATCAAACAATCAATAAAAAATTGATTTATTTTGATTGTATTTTTTTTATTGATTGTTTGAATCAATAAAAAAAATACAATCAAATTAAATCAATTTAAATTAAGAAATTATTACTAGTTTATTTTTATTTTATGTTATTGTTAATTACTAAATGTGTACTGCATGCTATATGTATAACCAAGATGTAAAATCTAAATATTTGCACGGCTAAAATTCAAAATATAGTGAAACCCATAGATCTCAAGAACTCATGTCAGCTACCTATAAGTATTCTTGCAAATAAATGTATCATTCATTCATTCATTCATTCATTCATGGGACTTAAACATGACTTGCGAAATGTGGGTGTACCTACTATGGGTACACCTCTGCTTAGCTCCTTGGGGATAAGCGTGATGTTATGTGTTTTTCAGCTGTAAATTTAACAATTACTGGCATAATTATTTGTTCAGTGGCCGGTCTTGGATGGAACAAATGCTTTTCTGTTTATTTATGCAGGTAAATGAGGAAAATCTTATACAAGGTAACATCCGTATCCTGAAAAGATAACTTTGTGGCATTATAAACCTAGTAGAAATTATTTATTTTATTTGTTGTCAGATATCCTTCTGTTAGAAGTTAGAATTCGTTTCATTCATTTAAAACTGTCTTGGCAGATTTTTTTTTTCTTTATTTATCATTTATATAAAAGAGAATACAGAATTACATATTAAATAGCAACCAAAAACCACTAAGGTTTAAAATTGTGCTATCATGAGTCTATCTCAATACCAAATAAAAGCTGCTCTGATCAAAAAAAAGAGTAAAGATTTCATTTCATTCACTTTACAACTACTTAGAATCAATTTTATTTCCGTGTTAATTTTTTCGTTCAAAAGGGTCATTTATGTGCCTATTTGAATGAATGCTTTGACTTTGACTTATCTATGCCAATATTCCATCCAAGTTCATTGAAAGAGCATTTTTCTTTATACGAAATCGCTTTAGCGTGGCAATAGCGCTCATTGACCCACCGACATTTCCTAATATTCTTTATTTAAAAAACTGAAATAAGGTCCGTTAACGTCCTGAATCAAAATCTGTCGTTATCTTCAACGTGTTCCAATAACGAAAAACCATACATAGTTTATTGTTTGGGTTCCTACGGAGAGTAATTGGGGAAAGGGCAATGACCGCTATTGCCACGCTAAAGTGATTCGGGTATAGTTGATATTTTTAGAAGATTTTTAATTTACTTAATCTTTAATCAGTATTAACCAAGCAGAATTAAGAAATCTAATTCGTTAGAAACATATACGGGGCATTTCACGTGAAGCGGACAGCGAAAAAAAAAGTGATTTTCTGAAATTTGTTCATATTCAGCTTATTTGTACTTCTAGTAGGTATAAATGACGACACACAATATTTTTTTGTATGATGTTTATTTGTCGTTATTGAAATTCGTATTTTTTGGAAATAGTTTTTCTAATTAAACAAATTAATTTTAAAATATTAAATATGGCGACTTAAATAAAAAAAATATTTTTCTTTTTAAATACAAAATAAAACTGGATTTTTTTATTTATTTTTAATATTCATAACCGGAAATAAACTTTTCAAATCAGAATTTTAGTAACTTCGAACAATTTTATTTTAAATTTTTTTAATTTCAAAATATAGCCTAAAGTATATTTATAATACACCAGAAGTTTCAAAATGGGATCTGCAATAGTTTAGGAGATAAATGAATTAAAGTACATACGTGTCGCACTGAGCGTAGTACATAGCCTTCCTAAGATCGACTGGTTTGCCCGAAAAAAAAATATACTTAGTAAAATTGCTGTGCTGTCATAATAATAACATAATAAGACAATATTGTAACAAAGGAGGTAAGTAGGTATCTATTTTTTATTTTTATTTAGCAATCTACGCTAGAACTGGTTCTTTTTACCAAAAGGCCTACTATTAAAAAAAAAAAAGAAAAAAAACAGTTTTATTTTGTATTTAAAAAGGACAGTAAATTTTCTATTTAAGTCGCCATATTTAATATTTTAAAATTAATTTGTTTAATTCGAAAAACTATTTCCAAAAAATACGAATTTCAATAACGACAATTCTTGAGAAGCCAATAACTTGAAAAATAATCATCATACAAAAAAAAAAATTGTGTCCTCATTCATACCTACTAGAAGTACAAATAAGCCGAATATGAACAAATTTCAGAACGTCACTTTTTTTTCGCTGTCCGCTTCACGTGAAATGACGTGAAATACATAAAATTGAAATGACACCATAGTAACTTTATCAGTAAGAACCATGTAACACATCAGTAATGTGACAACTATCAAAGGACAAAACGAGGACAGAGAACTGAGTATCGTAAGTTCTATCGTACCAGGAAACGGAATCGACCTCGAATCGACTCCTTTTGTTTTTATCGAGTATCGTTTCCGCGTTACATATCGATTACTGTCAAATATTTTAATTCAAAGGCTGTGCAAATAAGTCTAGATTATATGTACTTATGTTCTTTTATATCCTGAAGCGTTTGGCAGTGGTATTTTATAAATGAAGCAGTATTATGGCCGGTTCATAACGTAACATACGTACGTCAAATAATAACGATTACATTTGATGTTTAACGTTCGTTAAATACAAAGCGTTGTTTCACTGCATAAAGAACCGATCGTCAAAGTTCAAATGTAAAGGAATAAAATGACTTTAACGAGTGGGTATGACACCGGTTACTGTAATCGTTATTTTTTAACGAACGTTAAGGGCATAATTTCGTGAAACAACGCTTTTTTTTTGGTTTGACGATAGTTAGCACCATTTATGACGTATACGCGTGCGATAGGTGGACGTGAAACAACCCGCTCTTAGTGATGTGATGATTGGCTCATAGTTTATTCTGAAGTTTGCAGGAGCTGTTACTATTAAATCAAACATAGTCCCATTAATACTGATTACTGTTCGCCTGCATCATCCCACTGCTGGGCAAAGGCCTCTCCTCATGGCTTCCAGTTCTTTCGATCCAGAGCTAATGTGGACCACTGGTCGTTTATTTTCTCCAGTTCGTCCCGACATCTACGGGGTCTGCCGCGACGCCTTCTAGCTGTGTGAATTCTAGACTGGTTTTTATAATTTCCACTTTTCCTCCTAAGGGGGATTTTTCAGGGGGGATTTGTGGAATAAGCCCGAATATGGTCTGTCAATTTGACGCCTAGAATACTGCGCTCTATCGTACGTTAGCAAACCATGAGTTTGGACTTTTGCATGATTGTCAAAGACGAAGTCTGGTATCCATAGGTCAAAATGGGAAGAATGCATATCTCCATAATTTTTCGCTTGAGTGACAAGGAAGGGTTTCTTTCATAATTTCTGCCATGGACCATTAGTAAGATTAAGGTCTTCATAATCACCAGTCCTTAAATATGCTTCTTTTGCATACACAAAAAAAAGTTTCCTACACTAACTCTGACAAGAACGTTTCTTTTAAAGATTCCGAGTAATGTTCCCACTGTAACTGGATAATGTTAATAATGTTCCCACTGGCCTCCTCTCTTCGAGAGGGAGTGTGCAAGCAATTCAGCCATCGATCTTTTTAAATTACTTTTTATACCGTGACACCAAAAAAATTACTGAAATCATAAAATATTTACAAGTCCGCAAGCATGGCAGGTTGTTAATAGAGTTCTCCAGACGTACGACAACTCTGAACAAAAAAAATATTATTATGAATTTTCGAGTACCTAATTATAGTGAAATGAAATCTTTTATTCTGTAAATATGATATCGGAATCACTTTCACGTCATAATAAAAAAATATTTAAAAAATACGCTAAATGGAATCGACATTTTCTTTCTGACTACCCCTTAGAAGAAATGGTGAAACAAACTCAGGGGTCAAAGTCTATTTTAAAGTTTAGACATAATCTTGGTCAGATGTGTGAGGACCATGTAGATCCGTGTCTGAAATGGTCTTTGGAGGAAAGAACACAAATTTGAGTGGACCTGTCCAGTCAGTGCAAGGATTTATCAGTAATCGTGTAGCTCAATTCAGGACTTAAGAAGCTCAACAAGTCACTTCCCATATCCTTCACCATATTAAACATAAGTTTCCTTACATATCATTTGAACACCAAAACAAATCTCAATTAAAAGTCCTTGCTATGGTACTCGTACAAATAAACCCGTCTGTGTGTGTAGGGGTGTCAGTCGATAAGGATGTATTAGCACATTCCGCCGGAGAGCCACTGTATTTATTCTTATCCGGAATAAGGCAGGTTACACCCCTAGTGACGGGCTGATATCGATAGCGTTTGTGTGTGAGACTTGGGTTGGGGTGTGTCCTGTCGATGTTTGGGTTATTGAAAGCAACTTACATTTTGATTATCGTCAAGTCATCAAGTGTAAGTACTTTTTTTATCGCTATTTTCTTGATTCTAGGGAGATATTCATTTTATTTTGATATGCAATTGCTTTGCATGATTATTTTTAAATGCAAAGCTGTTTTTAACATACTGTAGAGGGTACCTGAGGTTCTGGAAGTTCTGGTAATACATATTTCATATGAGTGAATTTAATGAACACACTTAACAATGCTAGTCTATAAAACACTGTTACTTCCTAACAAATAAAAACCGTACTTACTCCTATTAGAAGTAAGTTGAAATTTTTGAGGTATATTAATCTGTTATATATTGCCGTCGGTATGATAACAGTTATTTTTATGTTGGATATGACTGTCATCTAATACCACTAGATGGCATTACTTCTGATATGGTGACGATCCATTTATTTAGTTAAACATTTATTTTAGCCTTGTCGTTCTGTCCTTGACTTTCTTTCCCTACAAACTATATCTATTCATAAAAACTTTCATACACAGTAAATAACCAATCTGACATTCAAAGCTTACTATTTGGGTAATATCTATGTTATATACTTATAGGTTTGACCTACTATACTCCAATTACCTTTTTTCTTTTTTTTTTTTTGGGTGGGAAATTATCAAATAGCTTCTCCCGCTCTGGGCTCTGGAGCGGGAGGGCGTGTCAGACTTTTATTGGCTAAAACCCACCCGTGTTCCTTCAGTTGCCTGTGTGCCAAGGCCTCGATATCCCTTTCAGATAAACCCGCAACCATGGCAGGACACTCCACTACCATGGATCTTTTCCATATTCAAACAAACACCCAATAAAAAATAGAATTTATTACACATTATCGATACATCCCTTTCCCATCTCTACTCCTCACAGAAGGGGGTGAACCGTCGCTTGGCGCTGCGAGATAGCGACGATAGCATCGCCGGGTGGCGGCTCTGATAGTACGAATAATAATAATTTTATCGCGATCCAGGGCCACCACCTCTTTGTTGTTACTGGATAGTGACGCTCGTGAAGTTTAAAGTAATGAAGTGAGAAGTTTTTGTTGATGTGATAAGGGTTTTATAGTGTTATGTTTCAAATGATGGTGAAATGATTTCGACGCATTTTTTTAAATTCCTGCTTGCCAATTAGATAATCCGTAGCAAACGGCAACGTGGTCATGGTGAAAAGAACAATAGTGCTACTGTAACCTGGAAATAACTTTGTACAGGCTTTTGTATTACGAAAAAAAAAAAAAATCTGACCTTATTTTTATCTTAATCTAATCTTCAGAGAAATGTATTGAGACAGAAATATTGTCTTTAAAAGCCCAATAATTAGAATAAGTTAACCAAACCCCAGATACTTATAGTAACCGGCATGAGTCGTGAGCACAAACTGACATCTGCGCAGTAGTAAATTTTTAGGGTCTTTTTGGCGGAATGAAGAAGCCGGAGGGCGCCGAGCGGCATGCGATTGCTTCGTCAGTCGATACTCGTCGACTATTGGTTCCTCGCGTGTCATTTTTATTTAGCCGAAAGTGTACATGCGCGAGCTTACCCCCACTATTCACATCTGTGCTCACGACTGGTGCCGGTTATTATAAAACCATATTCCTCGAAACTTTAAGATCACCCTACATTCCAAAATAAACAATACCCACCACACACACACACACAATATAAAAAAGCACATACGCAGTGACCGTCAAAAATCATCCTCGCATCCGGCTTAGCTTCAGGGGGAGGTCCTCCCTCAGGGATGGTGGGTGGCGGGCCTTATCGCGAAGTCGCAGATTGAATATATTTCATGTGTAAGTTAATACGAGCCATACTTGCGAGATTTTGCACAGTTTTCCACTAACTGTAGAAGGAGTGTTTAGATTTTTGGTCAGGGGGTGTAAAGGGTTGTTATGTAGATGATGCTGCGAGAGGGTAGTAAAGCAGTCGTTTAAACCATAGATGATCAAAAAGGATCTTCAACCCTATTAGTTACTCGACTATTACATGGGTCTTAAACATAACTGACTCTGACTAGACCCTTCGGGGAATACAGGCGTGATGTTAGATTAGTCAAAATAAAGTTTTTTTTTTTTCGTTTGTCTGAAATGCAAAGGAACAGAAACTTTTGATATCTTTAATGGCTGCTTTCAAACTGATCCGATAATTCACTTTTTATGTCGCCTTAAGACACAGCTCTATTTGAACACATGGCCAGAAAAGTACAAACTATTGTCATCACAGACTAATGCCTCGATCACACGTACCGAGCAGATGTGCCAAACAGCAAAATGATACTAGGCCTAGGAGAGAGTTGGGTGGACGAGTAGGGACGTATTTTTTAACTTGGCACCATGTCACTCAGTCAGTTCACAAAAATCGCGGGAAACGGTCGCATGCTGCGAGCATGACGTGAGTGTGCCAAGTGACGAGTACACACCGAGTGCATGTTTATACCTGCCGAGTGGGCAAGCGAGTCAAGCGCGGGGAAGCGCGGGCGTGGGCACTCTTTTTAGTATATAGAACAGGCTCCGAGTTACTGTCTCGCCCTTTAACTCGGCCGAGCACTCGGTTATGTGTTTACACCTACCGAGCACTCAGCCGTGAGCACTATCTCGCCCATCTACTCGGTACGTGTGATCAAGGCATTAGACTAGACCGCTTATGATAACTATCATAGTCCATTTTCTTATGAAAAGCAAGAACATTAAAGAACTTATTCTGCAAAGCATTGATGCCTCTACGCGAAGGCGATATATAAATGTATAAACTCTTAATCGGACTAGGACACTATAATCGTACTTCAGGCCTTCTAAAGTTTTGAACAGCACAACTCCTCGCAGATCAAAATCTTCCAAAAAGATAACACTATATACCAACTATCTTACCTCACCCATCCTATCTACAATAGGTATTTACCAATAAAACTAATTACAGAAGTATACACGTGCTGTTTATCTGCACAGCGGTTATCACGTACGGCATTGTTAACTAAGTGAATAACTATCGGTTAATGAGCAGGCGGAGGATCGAAGCCAAGCGATAGCGGTATCGCACCTGCGACAATTAAAACAAGACTGAATTTGTGAAAAACCTTGGCTTTATGTAGTAAAGAGTCACGGTTGTGCTGGTAGAAGGTAGTGTGTGATAAAGATAGGTGTTATCGTACAGCTAAGGGACGGGCAAACGTCTGTAATTGGCATCGTGCAAATAATATAACACCTTGTTACTATGCCGAAGGGCTATGCAGAGGTGCGTCACGAATTATAATTAAAAAAAAAAAAATTGTTGCCACAATCAAGTTTTTTTTTTTTAATAATCTTTGCCCCACACTAGGAACTTCTCCTGTATTGTGGGTGCGTTTACAAACATTTAAACTCACATACACAAACAGCCTAAGAAGTTTAGATTGACTAAGTAACTTGTTTGCATCTGAGCCTATCAATCACAATGATCACAGCTACTACTTTTATTTGATTGAGATTTGAAACGGGATCTTGATTGGAGTTATATCACAAAACCATGCAGCAATCTCATGAAATCATTACTTTTAGGATGATACTAACTTAAGGAGTTGTATTACTGATTCCAATGATTATAATTCCGTAAATAAATATTCGTTACGGTCGCGAATCATACTTTAATCAACATACACCCAGACAAAGAGCTGCAAATTACAAAAATCGTAAGAAAATTTGAATTTCTTGGATTACCTTAGCGCTTCCCCCTTAAGTCCCATGTAATAGGGGGCGATCTAATAGGCTCTATTACATGGGACATGGAAATAGCCATCAAACGGGCACAAATGTGTGGAAATATAAAAAAAAGTTTAAAGTGTCGTGATTGTGTGTTGTGTTTAAATTTCCTCATTTTACATAACTGCGCGTAATTTAATTTCTCTTTTCCTTAGGTTCTATACTCTTATTATCTCATATCTGCCCAAAAACTCGTGTAATGAATGCAATTATTGTCGTGTTTCTTCTTCTTCTTCTTTTTAAAAAACGTTGCCCCACACTAGGAATTTCTCCTGTATCGTGGGTGCGTTTACAAACATTTAAACTCACATACACAAACAGCCAGACCCGGAACAACTACTTGTAGATCATACAAATATTTGTTCCGTGCGGGGATCGAACCCGCGACACGCAGCGCATCAGTCAATCGCTTAACCACTGCGCCAACCGTGCCGTTTGTTTTCCTTGAACCCATTTCGGGATTGATTAGTACTTTTGGTCATTTCTAATATACAGTGACATATTGACTGAAGAAATTTTCGTTTGGTCTTATCGACAATAGACCAATAATAGACATCTTATCGATAATAGACATTTTGTATGTTATATTGCCACTAATTCGGTTGAGGAAGGCAGATAGCAGTAGCATAGGTATTTATAGTGGATAGATTAATCGTGGCTATCGATCCATTTCTCGATCTTTTACTGTAACAAATGACCCCATTATAACCTCAGCCTATTGCAGACCACTGCTGGACATAAGCCTCCCCAGAATGCGCCACAGCACTCAGTTCTCCGCCTTTCGCTGCCTCAACTGCCTTTTAAAGTCGTCGATGACCCCACATAATGATGAGAACTCTCTCTCTCCTCGTTCTCTCACTGCTGAGAATCGTGACTCCATTCCAAATTGTCAACGGTCTTCCACCATCTGTTACGACACCTTCAGTTGCTCAGATATTTGATCTGACCACCGTTTTGGGCTTCGGTCTCTAGGTCTTTTTCCCTCTATCTATCCTATTACCATTAGACCTTCTATGTCGTTGGTACCTCAGAAAAACCCAATACAAAGTTAAAACATACAATTATAACTAGACAACGTTATATAAACCGCTTCAATAAAGCTCATATCGCGAGATCTGGCACCGTCCTATTCTGGCGCGGCTGGATTGGTGAAAAACGTGAAAAGTGACCGAGATAACGTGAGTTTTGGCCGCGCGGCCCGCCCGATACGCTGCCTAGGGGTGCTTCCGATTGTGGTACTCGTGTTATAGTGCTGTGAGCACAAGGTTTTATTTTGTGGAAGGATTATTGAAAACATTGGTTTGATTAGTATTTGGGGAATAAGATAAGGAAGATATTCAGCAGTGTAGCGTGAAGTTTTCAGAATGGCTTGTTCTTTTGGAAACAGATGGGTTGGTACCTAAACTTGAAACATCAATGTGCTTACTCAATTTACAATCAGCAACTGATGAATCATTTTACAGGAAAAGTTTTAATCAGTGCGCAAATTTTGACAAATTAAACTTAAACGTGTTTTATTATACACCTTTTTCTTATTTTGATATGTTTTAGTACAACAAAATTAAGTTATCGTTATTGAAAGATGTTTATTTTAAAACTGGTATAATGGATACTCGCCGCGCAACGCGCCGGCGGCACGGTCAGTGAAGCGAAAAGCAGTAGGAGGTACTAGGAGGTACCTATCAGCCGTGCGCTCGCCCATTGATATTATTACGAATAGATTGTATCCATATTTTGCTGTTTTCAGGAACAAAAAAAAAGTATTGAACAAATAATGGATACTGAACCACAAAAAAATTTTTGCACTGGTTAAAAACTTTTTCTTTATATATTTTATTTATTGCAAATCACACACATAAAAGTACACGCAATCCATATAGTATTAGTAACAACGATTTAGACACTATGTTAATAAAACTTCAACCTAACCTAACAACGTGGCTCAACACATGTGGGCACGTCCCACCGCACCCAGGGCCTAATAAAGGGACTGTCCACCTTGTCATACAATGTTTTTATTATCATATAGCTTATCATTAGCATTACGATTCTAAGGTAGTACGCGTAGGTAGTCGATTGTACGATTATAATGCTTTACCGAATGTGACCAAGATCAGCAACTTTAATTATCTATATGTAACGTTGCTCACAAAACACAATAAGTTTTATAGCACATTACCTAAATCTACAGTGATAAAAATTGTTTATCAGATTGACACATAACAACGACGAGATTCATTAGCAAAGAATCTATAAAACTGAAAAATCAATAATTCTTCAACAAAAAAAACTCTCAAACTATCACAATCTGCATCATAACCCACAATCAATAACACATTTGCACAAAAACTCGGTTGAGCCATGTTCCTTGAACACAGAACATGCTACACCGCGTGTGCAGTCCACTCTAGATGCTACGATAATGCTGCTTTGCATAATACCGCAGATTTTTTTCAACAGTGCATACGTATAAACTTTGTGCGCTAATATGGGGGGAAGCGGTGTGGGTGATAAGCGGAAGCGGGGTTCATAAGCTTCGAAGCATCATCATTCTCTTCACCTTATCCCAATTTATTTGTAGTCGGTGCAACATTGTCTTCTACAACTATACTTCTCTATTAGTCGTTGTCACAGTGCACCCCTTTCTAGTCACCCTTTTCAGCCATTATCATGATGTTCATCTATCGTTTCTTTGTTCTTTCCCTATGGGTTTAAAAAAACCATAGTTTAAAAAAGTAAAAAGAAAATAGATATGCATCAAAAATTGGTTGTCTGTAAAGTTGGTTTACGGACGATAGTTTAACGTGACAACCTCATAACAAAACATTGATGCGGCGCAAGCGTACAATGAGCGTAACGGGACAATGAGCGTAACGGGACAATGAGCATAACGGGACTATGAGCGTAACGGGACATTTTCGTGCATGCAGCCGGCGTTCATCGGTTTACGAGTATTAGACGTTGTCACGTCAAAATATGTAACGTACAGTGGGCTGTATGTCATATGCTAGGATATTAACATGAACCTTTCAAATTGCAAATATTATATTTATAGAGGTATGAGGAACCAGGGTGTAAAGTTCACTCATCCGCTATAAAAAAAAGAAGGCTCGTCCGACCAGACGGGTGTTGTGTTTGGTAGGATACTGACTGACGGTTGATGGTGGGATGTTATATATATCACAGTCGCGCGGTAAACTTTGCTTGCGCGATGCAAGATTTGTAGGACGTCAGTTCTTTGATGCGTAATTCGCATGTGGCGTTTTAGATGCCGTCACAGATTCAATAACTTCCTATATAGTGACTGTTCTAATTTGACTGACTGATAAAATAATATTTTTTTTAATTGTGTTGAAATTAATGAGGCTGGTGGCTTAACAATAACAGCCGTAAGGGGTGATCTCCAAGGTAAAGCTACGCTTGCCGAGGTCGGTTCGTGAATGGGTGGTCATCCATTACATACCGAGACCTCCGTGCCTCAGAATGTACGTTAAGCCGTTAGTCTCGGCTGTCATTTGTAAATCTTTGACAGTTTTTACGGGTACTCAGAAGTTCGAAAGTCAGACAACCAGTCTTGTCAAAGGGTATCGTGTTACCCAGTAACTGGTTTATGGAGTTCAGATAGGAATAAATACTGGAATTCAGCCGCATTCGGTTAGACTCGAAGCCAACTCGAACATTGTTGGGAAAAGGCTGTAAAGGCAGATGATATTGAAATTAACGTTTAGGTCTACTTTCCTGTATGCAGCACAGAATTATAACTTCATTACTATCATTTACGTGGCGGAAAATCCCACTACCGCATTGCATGCGTTTAATTTCCAGGAATTACATTCAGTTTGACGGATAAAATCCCAAATATGGCCGAACTAAAAACGGTTTAAGGAAAAATTTACATAAAAGATAAAGTAATTATGACCTATTTTAAAATTCAAATGCATACTGAAAATGGCAGGTAACCTGTGACTACATAAATAAGGCCTACACCGGTACCTTTACGGCAGTGATAGTCTAGTGGTGTGACAGTCGGACTGCCAAGTTTTAGGTCTCGAGTTCGAACCCAAGGCACGCACCTCTGACTTCTGGGAGCCATTTTTGTTTTTTTTTTTTATTCTATTATGAGTTTGCTCTTGACTTTAGTCTAGGTCTGGATGACAGAGACAAAGTCTACGATGGAGTGAGCTTACCCAGAAGAAGCCATGTGCGTATTGTATAATTATCACAATGCTTAAAAAACGGTGAAGGAAAACATCGTGAGGAAACATGCCTGAGAGATATTTCTCGATGGCATGTGATGCCAAGTCAGAGGCCCATGGGCGGCGTAAAAACTCTGACATCAGATTAGTGACTAACCACAAGAAAAGGAAAAGACCAAGGCCTCAAGTCTGCTATTACAATAGTGTCAGAAAGGTCTATCATTGATTTCATAATTGTTGATTTTGACAAGTTTGGTAATCTACTAATATAATGGCGTCATTAAGACTTTACAATGGTCAGCCACTGACACTCCATTGAAAGAATTGGTAATCTCGTACATAATGACAAATGAAACTTCCTACTAAACTCCCAACTTCCTACTACTTCAGATTGCTTATAACACTAATAAATAATATGTAAAAAAATATATAAATGAAATCTGGCATGAATAAATGTTCAAATTTAGTAGTAGTTTTTCGAAAACCATTTCTACTAACGGGATTTATAATAATGGCAATTCCACAACGCCATTTTAATACAATTCTATTACGAGACCATTGACCGACCAATGATCGACCATTGTGAATTTAGCAGATTACGAACTTTTAGCAAAATGACAATGGGATCGTGTTGAAGTGACGAATTTATAAAAATAGCAGACTTGAGCCCCTGTACCTACGTATTGCTATTAGATTCAAGTTCGCTTTGAACGTCACTACAGTGACCGCAAACAATTTGAAAACGAGCTCACTTATTTTTAAAGATGATCAACCTACATTGCGGATTCACTTCATCATTTCAATTTGGAAGTGATTATTATACGTTTACCTAACTAGTATATTTTCATGTGCCGTGTTTCTGTGACAAAATAATCATTTGTATTTGGGCGAAGCCGCGGGCAAAAACTAGTTAATTTATATGACTCAAACACGGACGTGTTACATTAATAAATATATTTTGACTAATGCGGGTCATTTTTGGGAGACAAAAAAGTTTTTTTTTTTAACAAGTTTTTATTTAAATGTAAGGAATAAAATAAACTTTAAAAACTTACTTTTTATAATCTTTAAATTAAATTAAACCCATCAATTTATTGTATTACACAATTTATATGATACAAAGAATGTGTATGTGAATATGAAGTTACATAGTTATTGTATTCTTAATTGGTTGCTTTTAATAATGTTTTGCACACTGTATCGTATGACAAATAAATGAAAATTGTTACCATTTTTTTTTTTTTTTTTTTTTTCTTCAAAATGTAGTAAGTTCAGAAACTATTGAGACGAACATTTTGAAAAAAAAAAAAAAAAAATACAACTTAAACTATAGATTATAGAAAAACCTATAAGAAGTATATGGTCTTAAAATATCACGGTAAATCTCTCAATATTGTGCGTACATTTGCAGTTGGAATGTATGGGAGATCATGTTTTTCAACTACAATGTTAAATTTTTCATGGGATAAATTCATCCAACTACAACTAGATCCCAACTTGGCCAGTTTTTTCTTCCTTTCTTATGAAGGCAAAATCGCCACAATTTGTCCATCATATTAAACTCGCTACCGCTTATAACTTAACGCTATCAGGTCAATCGCAGGTCAACCCACCATCACCTCGTAATGATATTATAATGTAATTTAATTTCGCTTTTTTCTTTCAGGTAAGTAGGTCATCTGATGCCATTATGTTCTGCGCAACTAAGTGACCATTCGAGTTTAGAGGCAAATGAAAAAAAAAAAAAAAAAACGGGTAAGTAGTAAACTAAAGTTTAATCTACAAAGTATGAATTCATATACAGCGTGTTACGGAAAGGGTATATCCATACAAACGGGGTGAATAGTGTATCTGGTTCAGAATCCCTGTACAAAATTTCAGCTCAAAAGCAATAACTTTGAAAATGCTTAATATTTTTTATTTCGGTAGTTTATTAAATGTAAATAATAACAAACGTGTCACCGCACTACGAGGGTCATTATCCAATGTCTGTTTCTGTGCGCGTAGTACACACACCTGCCACAGAAGTTCAAGTGTTTGATATATTTTTGTGGAATAAAACTAACATGCGGAACCCATTTCGCAAGTAGTACCAGGAGAAACAAATCTTTTACGGAGTTGTTTCTTTGTGTGTAGTTTATTGACACCGATCAGCTGACTTGGTCTAGTGATGTGTAGAATTCAATTGGAAAAATTTGATTTTTAGTTAAATGTTTCTTAACTTTTTAATAATATAGGTGTAGATATTAAAAAAAATATTGCCATGTAGTTTGTTATCACCAAAAGAATCCGTGCCTTTGATATGTATATACCCTTTCCGTAACACGCTGTATAGATCTCCATTAGTACTTTTTTTGGAGTTTGAAACTAAGCTCCACATCATAAACACGCCAACGCCGGCTGTCGTTAAAAACCAGCGCTGGGGCTCTGTCTCGCATAGGGTCGCAGCATTATGCTGAGCGATGGCCGTTTTGCGTGGATGTGACGCATATTTTCCCCCAACTTGTTCTTTTCATGTTTGTGTTCTTTATTTGCGTCATGTGTACCGCAAATAAAAGTATTTTCTTTATTTCTTTTTTCTTTTTACAAACTGTATGTTCCGAAAAAAATCAGATCTCGTAAAAGTATATAGACTTCTTATCATACAAATTTGTTCTACAAGTAAATAAAGGTCAACTCGTTTTTACAACTTTAGAGCTATGAGGAACAGGGTGTAAAGTTCACTCATACTCTAGGGAGAATCCTCCGACCAGACGGGTGTTGTCTGGTGGGCAACTGCCCAACGGTTGATGTCGGGATGTTGTATATATGCTAGTCGCGCGGTAAACTCTGATAGCGCGATGCAGGATTTGTGACGTCAGGTCTTTGATGCGTAGATCGCATGTGGCGTTGTTGATACCGCCACACAACTATAATCTCGAATGTTGAATCTACGATTTCATTCAGACCTCTCTTCTCTTCATATATACTTACATACACACACAGAATCATTGTGTGGTGATTAAAATACCCCAACATTAACTTACACCATTAACTTACACATTAACTTACACCATTAAAAATAAGTTTCGGAAGTTAAAGTTGAAGGTAATTTTTTGGCAGTTTGTTTCGAGTTTAATGAGGTCTGACACCTCATTAAACTCGAAACAAACTGCCAAAAAATTATCTACAACCCCCACTAAAACACAGATTACTAAACTTCCGAAACTTATTTTTATTTCAAAAGCGGCAATTCTAGACATTATCATCACACACACCAACTTCTGAATATATGTAAGTGTCGAGGGGGTGACGGGGGCACCAAGTCGAGGGGGTGGAAGATGGGGGGGTAAGGGTGGTACGTTACAAACACAGCAAAAGTTCACGTCCGTCTTATCTCATCTGTTTGACGGATTCGTACCGACAACGCTGCGTATTCATATTTTGCATAGAGTAGTTCAGGACAGAGGAAGCGCGATATTTTAGGGGCGATCAATGAAAAGTTAAAGGAAAATTAGGGGTTGAAATGGTTAAAATGTTGCAACTGTAAAATAATAAGACTTACTTCTGACTCAAAATCGTAATAATCAAGGTCAGATTCAGAACACTACTGACCGTTTCCTTCACAGATTTTTTCGAAGAAACTTTACTATGAAAGAATAAATTTCCAATCCATTACTGTGCGTAACAGGAATGACAAAGATTATTCAGGGTCCCAAAACCATGTGTTTTATAAGGCAACCATGAAAACTACTTCTAAAAAAACATGGTACTTATTCCACCACATTTTCTCCAACATTTGAAAAATATACTTGTCAATATCAAAATATAATCACATCAACACATCTATCCCTGAAAACTACTCTGTACCGCCCAAGATCGTCGACTCCCGCTACTGATAACGCGAGCTATTTAATCACAGATAACATCTGTAGGGCGGGCGGCGCGTTATCACCGCCCGCGGCCGCTTATCGCCCGCCCGCCCAGCCTTATCGCTCCCGTATATAAATTCTTATCAAGGACTTTTCGTTATTTCTTCATGTTGACTTCAATTTTGTATTGTATTTTGTTTGGAGATTGATAGATGAATTTTTGCTAGGTTTTTATTTAGTTTTTGATACTGTTTTGGATAGAAATTGCAGGCTTTGTCTGGCAGTTGTATATTATGGGGTAATTTTGAAGTCGGCTACTTCGTATCCCAAGAACCACCATGAGAACGAATGAATCCGTACTGGAGGAACATAACATCACCAAGCGACTATCTGCAACATGCCAGAAGCGTGCCCTCAGCTTTTTGGACATATTATGCGTTTACCTAAGCATGGTCTGGAAAGGCTAATGATACTGGGCCGGGTGGAAGGAAAGCGATCTCAAGGCAGAGCACCGGCAAGATGGTCAGACACATACAAGGGGTCTTTGGAGGCAGCATTTATCGAGCGGTGCACACTGCAGAAGACCGCATTACTTGGAAATGCGTCGCGTATGTGAAACGACGATGTGTGGGATCGACGCAGAAGAAGATTTGTGCCAAGAATTTACAACGTTCGTCTCCTTAGGTCATTCGTTGGTTCAACTGTCCGGGGCCCCATGCTGTGTCTGCCCATAGTTATAATACTCATGAATGAAGGGATAATTATGACTAGCCTAGTAGTGAATCGTCTGAAGTCGTGGATCTTTACAGATACTTCTTGTTCTTAGATTCACTTCTTCTCTTCAAAAAGAAGATCTAAGAGGAAGATTACAATGCTATACATTTTCTTTTTATTTATCTCTTTTGACTGGTACTTATTTCTTTTTCAAATTATTGTTCTTTATGGCCCAATGTTCATATCTAATTCAAATATTTTTCAACCAACCATCTTTTAATTAATTAAGCAAGTCCTTTTAAGGTGACAACCACATTTTAATGCATTCAGCATTTCACTTCTGCAATACTTTCTACAACACCCACTTCGGACTTTATACTTAAAAACAATGATAACATCACAGTGTTATCGCACTTCCAGCTTTAAAAAGCGCTGTAAAGCTGTACCTATAAAAATACAAAGCGAACTACCCACATAGAACGAGCCCTATCTACTGTACTCTTATCTATACGGTATAAATCCAGCTGATTGTTATCACCGTTTCGTTGCGATTTACGGAGCTTTTTATCATTATTATTTATGTTGATAGCATTAGTTTCCAGTCTGTTGTGAAAGGGTCAGCAGAGTTTTATGGCTGACATAATTGAGTCATTTTGAAACATTATAAAAGACGAAAAAAATCAGTAGAATGACATTATACACCACAAGCATAAGTATAGCATAATCAGCCTACAATCTTCCCACGCTGCTACTTGTATAATGTGCTACTGGGACACAGGTCTCCTATCTTCTGTAGTGGGCTGTAATTTACCATCACGCGGGCCCAATGCGGGTTGGTAAATGTCACAAGTCTTCGAATCTTTTGTTCAGAACATGCCAGTTCTCTCACGATGTTTTCCTTCATCGTTTTGAGAGCAGTGGAGATGTAATTATTTACGCAAAGTAAAGCCTGGGTTAGAATCTACGACCTACAAATCATGTCGGAGCCGTTACACTGGGCCACCGTGTGACATATCAAATGAAAGGGCTTGGTGTGAGGGTCTCAAGTTTTTTTTTTTATAGAATGTTTAAATTAATAGTTTTAAAGTACTTTATCTGATCGAAATTTGGGGCAGTGCTGCAAAAACAAAATTGTCAGAACTTCAAATTACCCAAAATAAACTCATATTAATAGTCTTCAACTATCCATATTTAACATCAGCCAGTAAAATTTATAGGGATACAAAAATTATGAATATCAAACAACTATATACTTACAATACATGTATTATCATCAGAAAAAATCTTACCAAGAGTATTCACACGAACATAACACTCACCCAATATAGACAAGTCTGACAACGTAGCACAAGGCGAGCTAGCTTGTTAGTTTTACCCAAAACTAGAACTAATTATGGCAAAAAAGTGCTTACTTTAGAAGGAGTACAACTTTATAATAGAATACCCTCTAGCATAAGAAATCTACACTCGTTCAATGCATTTAAAACTCAGCTTGGTCAGTATATAATTGCGGATCGATCAATTTTGGAGAAATAAAAGCATTGGATGGGTATCTATGTAGTTTGTAACTGATGACGACGAACTTTGTGTAATTTATGTATGTTTTAGTATTGTTCTCAAGTAAGTGATATGTATATGTCTTTACTGAGAATAAAGTTTCTTTAAATCTGTAAGTAATTTAAGAAAATAAACGAAAATTGGCCATCCCCCCTGAAACTACTGAGCCAAAATTAAAATAAGTTTTAACGTTTTTAAAGAGAAAATTGAGCATTCCCCCTTATCTCCGAAACTACTGATTCTAATTTTGAAAAATTACAGAAAATAGTTCTTTACTTATAGATTGCAGAAAAACTTACAAAAAGTCTATGGTCTTAAAATAACATGGTAATTCTCTCAATATTTTGCGTACAAACTTACATTTGCAGTTGGAATGCATTGTAGAACATGTTTTTCAACTACAATGTTAAGTTTGTTCCTGGGATAAATTCATCCCAGCTACGGAACCCTTCATTGTGCGTGGTCCGACACGTACTTGGCCGGTGTTATGGTATACAATTTCTCCTAGAAATGCTCTTCAAGAGAATACTTACCATTTTTTAGTACGAGTACTGACTGCACTTAAAAACTATGCAGCTTGATAGAGAAACTTTCAACAACTAAACCAACTAAACTCGATAACCAAGGGCCACCGAGGATAGTCATAACAAATTTTACCGATGATCAATAACTGTTTACCTTGGAACTATCTGTTTGTCAGCGACTCGGCTATAAAACGGCTATCGGCAGCCTGATATCGGCTATAAGGAGTATAAATAGTTTTTATCTTTTACTAGAAGCTTCTGAAACGGTTTTGTGAAGGACTGGACTTGCTCTTATGGAACGTAGGTATTATGTGAGTGACCCTGATGGTCTCGTGGACGCAACTGCTGAGCGTGGTGATCCTGGGTTCGATTCCTGAGTCGGGCAAAGTGTTTTTGGGTTTTTCCATTAGTAACAACCTGGAGTTTGGAAGTTGGCAGTGTGATACCCCCGTGCCCAATGGATAAAAGGGCACAGCGGATCTCTGGATAACGACGCAGCTGACGAACTAGCAAGGAGAGCATCCAGCACGTCAGTCTGTGGTTCCGAGTCTATTATACTCATCCCCTTCAACCAACTACGCAGGAAGCTACAGGAGTTCACCCAGACACAAGCGGAGAACTGGTGGACCTCGACACCGGGCTGCAGGCAGTCCAGAGAAGCTATGCCATCCTTAGATGGTAGGCTGACCAGGCACTTATTACGCCTGGACAGGAACAACCTGCGCCTGGTGACAGGGACCATCACGGGACACTTCTCGCTAAACAAACATTTCCACATAATAGGGATAACGGACAGCCCTCTGTGCAGGGCCTGCATGGAGGTGGAGGAAACCATTGCACATGTGCTCTTCGAATGCACAGGCGTCACCCAGATTAGAACAGAAACCCGCGGGGCACCCAGATCCTTCACCGATATTCTGGACAGACTGGGATACGTGATTAACTTCTGGAAGGAGGTTGGCTGGGTCGAATAACCACCGACGGAAAAAAAACCCCTGGAAACTTGTGGTGAATACCTCTGTGCCTCGGAAAGCACGTCAAGCCGTTGGTACTGCGCCTGATCTCTCTCCGGTCTTGTCCGATTGCCGTCACATCGGACTTTGAGAGTGAGGGAAGAGAGAGTGCACCTGTGTCTGCGCATACACTTGAGCACTATAATATCTCTACTGCCGAAGGCTGGTCTCCGCTGAGATTGGTCGCCATGGCCGAAATTCGGTATGGAAGACTATAATATTATGTGGGTGTATTATATAACTAGCTCTGCCTAATAGGCCAAGCGAATTAGAATTTTTCGAAGAATTAATTCTCAGCAAGCTGGAAATCGTTTTAATACCTTAATTTGGTCCTAAATGCGTGTAATCCGAGTTTGCCCAGTCCCAGGAGGTGTGCATTACTTTTGGGAGACCAATAACCGCGAAATTTTTGCTCTTTTTTCAGATTTTTGCATGTAGCACAAGTGAACCGAATTTGAAGTTTTAGATATTCACTCGACGCAGAATTTGACCCTCTTTAATATTGAATGGAATACATTTTCCGTTCGATGTATCGTTTTTGTGCTACATGCAAAAAACTGAAAAAAGAGCAAAAACTTCGCGGTTATTAGGCTCCCAAATCTTATCATACCTCCTGGGATTGGGCAAACTCGTATTACACGCATTTAGGACCAAATTAAGGTATTAAAACGATTTCCAGCTTGCTGGGAATTAATTGCTCAAAACGCTATTTTTTGGCCTATAACTCTTTCGGCAATACAGGTGATGTTATGTGAATATAAAAATGCACACAAGTTTATTTTTGTAGAACGAGTATAAGAAAATTTGATAGTGTCGCGGCCCCCCAAATATGAGTCTATGGTTACGCAAAGATATCAGAATCAGATGCAGTATGATTGTTTGTAGATTAATTAATTAATTTGGTGTTAATGTTGTCCATTTCATTTATTCGCTTCTTCAGCTGACTGGCGCAATTTTAAACAACAACATGAGCTATTTTTACAAAAAAGAGGAGGTTCTCAATTCGGTTGTATTTTCCTGCTTCCAAATTGGTCCCATTTTTTTTTTAAATCCACTTCTGATGATGGGATCCATGAGGAATTGAGGGAACTCCTCAAATTTTGTAGGCATTTATATAGCGATTTTTGTGTTTTCATCAACAAATCAAGCATTTGCATTCAAAAAGTATCATTTGGTGAACCGGAACTGATGAAGAAGACCACAGATGGCTACCGGAACTCGTCAATGATACGTATTTCACGGTGTTATCTCAATTAAGTAGTTAAGCGACTATGACGAAGCAAATTTAAATAAATGCTGATCTATATGGTACCATCAAACTGATCTGATGATGAAGCCGGAAGGTAGGCAACGGGACTCCGTAATAAAATGTATCCTAGCCGTGTTTGGGCTAATTAGAATTGTCATGAGATGCACTCTGGCTATAAATTATCTTTAACCGACTTCAAAAAAAGGAAGTTCTCGATTCGTCTATAAGGTGTTCAAAAATTTTGGAAGTCGGTGGCTTAAAACGAAAATACGGAACCAAAGACACCGACTTCCAAAATTAAAGTATTTTTTTTTTTTTGTAAAAAGTATTTTCAAGGTACAAAATAGCTCATGGTGATAAGAGAAGACTTCTTTTAAATTTTCAAGGTTCTTCATGGACTCATTTCAGCATAGCATAGCAGTATTTTTTTTTTTCTAGCCTTCTCTAGACACGTTTTACGTCAGGCTAGCCCGACGAGCCCGACTACCAACCTTACTACTGACTGCTTTGTCATTTCATTACTGCTTCAGCCATCATTCCCGCATATACATCTCATAATTTCAGCTGACAGACGTCCACTGCTGGACATAGGCCTCCCAATCACCGCCACTTCGAACGGTTCTGTGCTTCCCGTATCCAGCGGATTCCTGCGGTCTGCGGACTCTCGCTACGACAGAAAGGAAAATTGTTTTATAACCCAATATATTATATATTATATTTAACTATTTATATCCCCGTATCGTTTCCAGGTACTTAACACATGTCCTCAAACATTCCATATCCAAATTGGTTTCCGCCATTTTTCCTGCCGCTCGCTCTATGAGATAAAAAATATTTTATAATTTTAGTCAATTAGTGGTCCCTATGAAACGCGTGATTGTGGGTTAATTAGCTATTAACACGTTAACGGCTTCTTCTTGATCTTATCGATGGCACGACAGTGTATGAAATGTTGTTGAATCAATTAATAAATGAATGAATGAAATACATCGACCCCAGCGTGGTTTGACCAGACTCGATAACTCGAATCTAAAAACTTTTTAGATAATCACAGTCACAGCTAAACTTAATAACAAAACTAAACGACAAACCTAAAAATTTCAAAGTAATAAAGAAAAGCGAGCTAGCAACAGCTGCGCGTGCGCGTTTTTAACAAATATTACTTAAAGAAATCAACAAGACGAGATATTAAACAATATTACTAGCGTTTGGGAATATTACCGGTAATAATAGAAACTTACTGGGAATATTTCCGTATGGTAAAATACTGGTAATGGAAAAATGGTAACGTTAAATCACTAATTGTACGTGGTCCGACACCATTGATAATAAACATAATATCAATGTTCAACACGCACTTGTTTTAATAGTACAGAGAACCTGCTACGATTCTGACATACTCCTGAATCGCCCACGTTCATACAGGAATTATGTAAGAACTGAAATGTCGCCACAAGTCGTCTTTTACTTGAACGTATGATTTTCATATCCTTAAGCTGGGTACTGACCGGCGTTACGGTGCGTAATGTAACGTGTTACAGAGCGAGCGTTCGTGCAGTCAGTACGGGGTAGCAAGGGGCACGTAACGAGCAACGAGCGGCTCGTTGCTCATTGCGAGCGCTCCACCCCGGTGTCGGTTTTTTGGCGAATCCTTTGAGTGTTACGCGCTACAGTCAGTACGTGGCACAAGCGTCGATTCTAGGTACTTCGGGCCTTTGGTTTATAGATTATTTGTTGTTAAAAAAGATGGAATGGGACAAAGAGAAAACTCTGTATTTCATAGACAAATATAGAGAAGAATCTGTTTTATGGGAACCAATAATTAATTAATTTAATTTATACAATAATTGAGTAAAATCAAAGATCCCAACACAACTTCGTTGTCCGACATCTTGACTACGAGAGGCAACGAATCTGGAGCACGGGCAAGCAAAGAGTTCGAAACGAGCATGCTACACGGAGTTTAGAACACGGCGTAACACCTGTCAGTACCCACCTTTAGATGTAAACAATTAGTATACAATTTTCAATATTTTGCTGCCTAAAATATAAACTACAAAATACACTCCCGGCTTTATTTTTGTCTCCACAACTTGTAAGTTAAGCGTGTTTAAAGTGTTAATAAATAAAGCCACTATCGGGGTTTCCTGTTGGCTGGCTCTGGTGCAAGATATCGATAATATCGGCACGCTAATTAGAATTATCGTAGACCAATTATTTTATAAGTATACAGCTTATCGGGAAGCCATTGTTGTAAGTTTGTGCTGCGTGACATACGGGCCTCGCCGTTGGAGGATATGTTCATGAACAAGGATGAATTAATCGGTTGAAGAACACTGAACGAGACACGATAGTCAAAGTCAAAGTCAAATTATTTATTTCAAATAGGCATAAAAGGCACTTTTGAACGTCAAAAATGAGTAAAATAATTACTTGATTGTATACTCCATTTATTATAACAAATAACGGTTCTCACCCTTTCGTTTTTTCGATGTAAATGTTTAATAAACTCCGTTATTTCATGATAAATACAAAGCAATGTTATCTATTTACAATTAACTTTAAAAAAAAAAAACTCTAATGTGCAGTAATTTCAACAATATTACACAATAACTGTCGTTATTTAGCCGTTATTTGTCTAATGCATGGAGTATAATAAATGGAGTATAGTTGCCCCTTCCAAAAGGTACGTATGGAGAAGAATGTGCAAGAAACTCCTTAGTTACTCTTTTAAAATGGTAACAATATTGTGTATACATTAATTATTAATTATATATATATATATATGTTATATACATATATACGATGCACTTACCCAGAATAAAATTATTATACCACAATAGGTAAAAATAATGAAAAGTGAAGCAATGACAGACAAATTATGCGATAAATTCATGGTGCTCACATATTTACAAACATCACAGTAGAAGTTGTATTGTTATTATGTCAGGGGGCGTTTAGTGTTAAGGATAATTTCAATAAAGACAAAAATTGTCTGAAATACACAGTAAAAAATATAAAAGTAAAAAGTAATGGTAAAAAGTAATAGTAGAAAAATGTAAAAGTAATAAAAATAAAATATGGTATTGGATTATGCAGGATGAGATGTGCGTTTTAATTAGCTTAGAATTGTCGTTGAGAAAGAATGCTTTATTCCTTACCTAACCTACTGTTTTAAATAGGCACTAAGTTAAATCTGTTATTTTTACATTCGCTTTAAAGACTGATCGTATTGAGAACTCACAAAAGAGCTGAAAAACATATGGGATATGCATTAGGATTTCGTAACGATTAGATAAATTACATGGCTAGGTACAATGCATAAGTTTTTCAGTAAACAAACAATTGTAATCAAAATGTTCACTGCAGTAATTAGTGTCATTTGAAACGGATTTTTTACAGCAACTTATTGTAGAGAAACACGCGATTTTTTTATAATTTACATAGTAGGTAGGTAACCTAACTACCGAGGATTTTGTAAGCATATAATTGGATAAAAAAAAAACAACAAAAAAATTACAATTGTTTTCGTATAGACTTTTATGACTATGCGATCATTTGTTATTTATTACCTACTTAGTGGCAACATTATCACTCGGTATTTTTCACAATTTTCTGTAGCTACATACATACAAACATAAAAAACTCTTCGCTTTTCAGGAGTAAAATCACCAATAAGTACTTGGACGTCCAATTTGTAATATTAACTGACGATCCGGCGGACAGAGACAGATCCGACGGACGTTGTCCTGTCCAACAATAATTCATACAAAAATCCATAGAAAAAAGGACGTTCAGTTTTTCCGAATTTGAAAATTTTCCGGTAACCTTTTTCTATTTTGCTTTCCTAAAGAACCTAATTCGGACTATTAGGAACATGTTACAACAAAAAAATTGCCAAAACGGTCCAGCCGTTTTCAAATGATGCGCTTACCAACAAACAGCATTATCATTTTTAGGGTTCCGTAGTCAATCAGGAACCCTTATAGTTTCGGCATGTCCTTCTGTCTGTCTGTCCGCGGTTTTACTCAGAGACTCTTAGTACTAGAAAGTTGTAATTTTGCATGGGTGACATATTAATCACACTGACAAAGTGACGTTCAACCCTTCACTGAGCATGTTTCGACATGCACTTGGATTTTTTTAATTCTTATAGATTGTTGCTAGTTATCCTAAACCCCAGTGTGTCCACACAGATAGGTACATCAACAACATATTGTATACGGCAGATATACATGCGTACCTATTTATTACTTACCACCGTTTTTCCTTGACACACAATGGTATATAATAATAAAATACTTGTGTCTAAAGGCTCGTACCGACTCGCGCGATATCGCGGACGCGACGCGACACTAGTAGCACAATTTTTTTTCGGTGCCTGTCGCGGCCCGCGATATCGCGCGAGTCTGTACGAGCCTTAAAACCACGCTCTTAATGTAGGATAATATTTATCTTGGAGATAAAAACTGCAACTTTTTCAAAGGTGGTATGAATTTAATTTGTCGCAAAAGAAATGTCAAGCACAGCTGTGTTTGTTGCTTAGCTATAAAAGTTTATAATATCTTCTTTTTTTTCCCCACACTAGGAATTTCTCCTGTATCGTGGGTGCGTTTAAAAACATTTAAACTCACATACACAAACAGCCAGACCCGGAACAACTACTTGTAGATCATACGAATATTTGTTCCGTGCGGGAATCGAACTCGCGACACGCAGCGCAGCAGTCAATCGCTTAATCATTATACTCCATTTGAAATGTTAGGATCTGAAGCCTTCCAGTTAAACCTGGAGAACCGATTTGTTGCCGTTTGAAACCACAAATGACGTTACCAGGCGCTCGATTAAATGGCGGAAATCCTCAGGGAGGAGACACGCGTTTTTGTAAATTGTAAATGCGGCGTACAGGCAAATAGTCCAAACTTTCAGAAGAGACAGTAAAGCTTATGACGGAACGACATGAAAACCCACATAGCACTTCGTCGGAACAACGGGCACTCAACAAAAATATTAGAACACTGGTACGACTTGGGAGAAGCCACCTGACGAAGCTCACCAAATCCAGTGGGGATATCGTCATTTCAAAGCCGGAAATCCTTTCGGAAGTAGAAAACTTCTACGGTCAATTATACGCATCGCACGCATCTCGACCTGATCCCGAAAATGAGGATTCCAGAGCCACCTTATCCACCATTTCACGGAAGACCTGCCAGAAGTCAGCCAAGACGAAATCGAGGCGGCTCTTAAACAGCTTAAAAATGGACAAGCCCCTGGTGCGGACGGGATTACGAACGAGCTCCTTAAAGCGGAAGGAAGGCCTGTCCTGAAAGAGCTTAGGGAGCTCTTTGACTCCATCCTGTTCACTGGGAGGACTCCAGAAACGTGGCGAAGGAGTGTGGTCATTCTCTTCTTTAGTCACAAACGTAAGGTAGGACGTCTTCAGGCTAGATGAAGCAACGGTCTTCGGAGGGTGGCTGGTAGCAGCTGGATGAGAGTTGCCGAGAATCGGGCTGAATGACGTGCAATTGGAGAGGCCTATGTCCAGCAGTACACTGCTAAAGGCTGATGATGATGACGGTCCGTTTAACCGATTTTGACTTCTATTGCGTTGGTGGCATGACAAATGGCAGCTGCAGTAAACAGTTGGTATTGTAATCACTTTTATGCTTTTAATGCTATCCTTATGCCTACGTAATATAAGTCAAAATCGATTGAACGGAGACGGGATTATTTCAAATTGAGTATAGTTACTTATGTTGGTTTCTGTGCCTCGTTGGTCTAGTGGTCGCAAGCGCTACTGCGTCCTGGGTTTGATTCCCAGGCCGGGCAAAGTTTTATTGGGTTTTCCATCAGGAACTTCCCAGTAGCAGCCCGGAGTCTGGATTTGTGCCCGGTTGATGGCAATAGGCTTGCCCGCTTACATGGGACTTAAACATAACTGGCGAAATGTGTGTAACTACTATTGGTATCTCTTCGCAACCGTTCGTGGAAATCAGCTGTGATGTTATCTTATTGTGGCGGCATTAACAACGCCAAATGCGAACTACGCATCAAAATTCCTAACGTCACACAAATCCTACATCGCGCAAGCAGAGTTTACCGCGCGACTACTATTACAACATCCCGACATCAACCGTCGGGCAGTTGCCCACCAGACACAACAACCATCTGGTGGAAAATCCTCTCTTTTCGACGGAGGATGAGTGAACTTGACACACTGGTCCTCATACCTCTTTATAATGTATGTGTTATGTAAGTAAGTTAGTTTCAGATCACTTTATTTTCTTGACCCTTTTCTGCAATAGTTTTCTGTAAATCTATTGTTGTTTATTTATTTATTTGGTTCACCAACAGCAGTACATATAAAATATTAAAAAAGAACAATAAAATAATAAAAGTATTAGTATGTATGCCTATTATTGTTACATAACATCACACGTGTATTCCCCGATGAGTTAGGCAGAGGTAAGACAACCTCACACACACACAGTGCCTACTATAGGTACTAACAATTTTTGGATAAAAAATGTTGATGTTTTTAAAAATACTGATGGTTGATGCCTTTTTCACCTAACTTTACAATTTTGCATGCTACGTTTTTATCCTAGCTAAACATGTTTGTGCCATATAAATCTGTATTTAACACCATTTTATACCATGTTTTACGCAAATAAATATTTTATTTTCATTATTATTATTAACCTATAGTAGGTACTGTGTGTATGAGGTTGTGTGTGTTCTGTGTGTGTTGTTGGTACTGATTTATTACGGTCGTATTGACATTGAAGACCACTTTTAGTTCTACGTAACATTTTTTTTAGCATATATTTTTATTAGATAACACCTATTGTAGTTTAATTTGCAACCAACAGCTAGCTTCGATAGACAACAGCTTAAAAACCTCTACCACGCCAAACCAAACATAATTAGAGTTTCACAATCCCTACTTATACATTAAAACCTTTCCACCTATCCAACTGCACCCCATATTTCCTGTTTTAAAACTGTATAATCTCCTAATCACCAGTTGAACCTATTACAAAGGAAAAATGCATTAAATCCGTATTTCCTCGCCCATCAATTGTTCTGCGCAACGCTTACACTGAATGTATGGGCTATAAAAATGTTAATACTATAATGCAACTGCACTATTTTCTTGTATGTAATTTGCCATTTTGGGTACTAAAATACGCTATAGGTTGTGTGGGTTGAGGCTTGAGCGGCGAGCGGGAAGGAACTTCGGTTCATAATAATCTTATCTTTACTTCGGATCTTTATACAACAATTTTTTTTTTTTATATCTCAAATAACTCTAGGGTATTAATAAGACCTTAACAAAGAATCAACTGGCTTATGAATGATTTTTTTCAATTTATTTATTTTTTGTTTTAATTTTTCATACAAAATAATTCGACAAAGTCACGATTATTAATGTCAAACACCCTTACGTGATATATGATAACGTCACATTTTCTTAGCTTTAAAATATGAGCGAGTGGTTTGAATGAAAATGAATTACTCGTATTTATCAACGAAACTTAGATACTTACACATATTGAGGGTCTAAGTTTCATCAGTTTGACAACGTCGCAAAAGTACCAATTCGTTATGCGGGTGTCAATTTTTGACCTAAATTAATCTGATTGATGACAATTCTCTTCGAAACTATGCATTTTCGGACCACATATTCTAGGACTTGCTGTATTATTTTTACTTATAGAATATAACCCTAGAGTTATGGGATATCAAGCTCAAACTTGCAATTTAGCACTCAAAGTTTATAGTTTAGTAAAATTTCCTGCCTACGAATGATTTTTAATTAGTTATTAGTCTGTAAAGTTTCTGTAAAAATAAAAATAAATAAATAAATATACAATCCTGCCTTTTTAACCCCCGACGGAAACAGTAAACAGTTTAATCCCATCTCGGCATCTTCCCATTTTGGGAACCATGAATTTATTTATGCCGAGATGGAAATATTTCGTGGGCATGAGAAATTAATTCATGGATGCCGAGATGGGAAGGTGCCGAGATAGCACTAAACCCAGTAAACAACAGGTAATAGTGTTATAAGTTTAACGTGTGTATCTGTGTGTCTGTCTGCGGTATCATAGCTCCCAAACGGCTGGAATGATTTAGTTTTTTTTTTGTATCGTTGAAGGTGACTTAATCGAGAGTGTTCCTGGCTATGATTCAAGAAAATCTGTTCAGACGTTTGTAGATTATCAGCTCTTTTATGTCGATGTACTCATATCTGGGATCGACGCAGCATATTTTCTTCTTCCATACTTCTGTGTCAGAAAGAAATTAGAATCCCTATATTTATCTCCTTTCTAGCCTTATAATCGTTTGATCTTAAGTTATTACGACACACACATTTTGTGTATACCGGAAGACGTAGCGTTGGAAGACCTCCCACAAGGTGGACCTTGTGAAGGCCGCAGGAATCCACTGGATGCGGGAAGCACAGAACCGGTCGAAGTGGCGGTGCTTGGGGGAGGCCTATGTCTAGCAGTGGACGATGATGACACATTGTGTGTATTATTATAGCGTTTCCCATACTTTTGCGTTCTCTTCTGCAAAACTTCACTCCTTGACATGTTCACTCCTTAACATGTCTTTAAGTTGGTTATTCATTTTCTCATATCTGATTAAGAAGCTGGCTTCAAAGCTGTTGTCTAAAAATTTTGCGACACTTTAACTTGTCAAGTTAGATCTCCTAAGAAGAAAAAAAAAAAAACTAGATTCGTTTAGAAATAAGCATCATATTTGTACGTGTATTTTTGTGTTTATTACTTCTTGTCTTTTTATATAATATGTGATTAATTTGTATTGTAGTAATATAAGTACATACATAAATGTTTAAATAAATAATCTATACATTCAATCAAATTGAAGTGTCTGTTTGTAATGTCAAAATAATAGATTTTTAGTAAATGCATATGAAAATATATTCGATCCTTACAAAAAAAAAATTTTTTTTTGTCTGTCTTTTGTATTTTAACGAGACTTTTACTAGGCTACTTTTATTTTAGAAAAAGCAACGCGGACGAAGCCGCGGGTAGCAGCTAGTAAATAAATAGGAATAACAACTAACAATTTCCGCTCGCGCTCATAACTTAAACTCAATAGTTAGCGTTGATTCGACAGCAGTGTTCTTGAAAACTTATATATGTTAATGTGACATGTAAAGTAAGGCATTAGTTGGCTTCAGTTTGCGATGCGATCACGATACGACACAAAAATATTACTCTAATGTTCATGCTAATACCTTTTTCTTTTGCAAGTTTCGATGTAACAATGATATAAAGTTTTTCGACATAGTTTTAAGAGGGTGCTCACCGGTCCACTAACCGGCCACTCCTTTAAAAAAATATTATCTCGTGACAGAGAAGGAATTATGAAAAACAGCTCAATCAGCAACTTCGGTAAGTGTGTCTAGATATTTCTAATACCTTTAATAAAGTTTCATATTGAGACACGAAGCAACAAAATACGATCTAGAAGAATGTGGCCCCGTTTCTTTAGATCGAATTTTGTTACTTCGTGTATCAATATGAAACTTTATAAAAGGTATTAGATAATTCTAGACACACTTACCGAGGTAGCTGATTGAGCCATTTTACATAATTCCTTCTCAGTCACGAGATAATATATTTTTTAAAGGAGTGGCGCTAGTCGAACTCTTAAGAAATTGTACATATACCATAAAAAACCTTATTTATGTAGCTGTACCGTAAGTAAAAAAGTAATAATTTTTTATTCTTATTTAAATAGATATCGATTTTTTGGGCTAAAATAAAAAAAATAGTTTAGTAAGTTACTCCTTATAACATCAGCTATCTGCTAGTGAAAGTCCCGTCAAAACCGGTCCAGCCGTTTCGGAGATTAGTCGGAACAAACAGACGGACAGACAGAAAAACAAAAATTTTAAAGATAGATTTTTTGTTTGTAAGTACTGTAGGTATATCATTTCATATGCATTCAGTAAAAAGCTGTTATTTTGATATTACAAACAGACATTTCAATTTTATTTATTTGTATAGATGTATAGATAAAATGAATAATCTTTTGCCACAAAACATCGAAAGCGACACTCACATAAATAACTATTTACAACTCTATTTTAAATACAAATAAATGATATAATACAAAATCGAAAAGTTTACGATAATCGTCGTGCATAAATAGTGCACAATAAACTATCGGTCTGAGGGTTAACGCGCCGGCATCGAGGGGTTCTGTGCCAAAATGCGCCAATGTACGGCCCCCATTTACTTGTGCCAAAAAAAAGTTGCGAAAAACTTATGCTATTTTACGATTTGCGCTAATTAAGTATGCAGATATGTGTTGGGTTTCCTTGTATTTTGTGGTGATATAGGAGTTATCAGTACTTGGTTTTAGGCAAAGTTTTGTTTAAGTGATATTTGGCTGGGAACACGGGGTTCCCGTTTTTATCCTGAAGGAAACAGGTGTTGCTAAGGTGACAAATATTTTTCCTTCTGATAACATTATTTGACTATTTTAATGGTTTCATTGGAAAATTTCAAATGGTTCTTAACACACTTTTAACGACAGTCGAATGTTTTTGAAAGGAGAATGCCAAATATCGGCTCGAATCATGTATCGTCCGACAGACTTTCTATCTATAATAATGATAATTCATAATAGAAAACAGTAAGAATTATACAATATAAATAAAATCTGTAGAAGCACACCATTGAAATTTAATTTTAAATAGTTATTCAATTTCTCAACACATTTCATAGCTCACACAACTGACACAACTCAAAATTTCAATTAGAAATGTTGCCAATAACAAAATAAAATAATATCGATATGAAATTGCATTTGCAAATGGATTACAATAATATCAATCAGTATGAAGCTACGTAAGTGAACGACTTTACTAGTTAATAATAATAATTATAAATAATTAATAACTTACTTATGTCGTAACTCGTAATTCATTTAATAGTAAATTAAATTGCGTTTAACTATATTTTTAATGCGAGACTGACTAACAAGTAATAAGTTGAGATAGCGAAATTGCAAGCTGTCCTAATTAAATTACAGTTGTACTGATTGTAATATCTAGATTCTGTATGTGACCATTTTTATATTAGAGGAATACAAATTAATAGTGTAAAGAGTGGTTTTATAGTTATTTAATAATTAAACATAATTTAATTCGATTAACGATACTGTTCAGAATAGTTTATTCCTAATAGGTAATGTTATTATAGTACTGGCAACACTTGATGTAAAACTTCTTGTATTTGTCATTGTCATTGTCAAAAAGTTTGACTTCTTCCGCGTTTTATTTATCACGAGCGACGACGTGTTTTTTTTTTTTGAGTTTTGTGTTGTTTATTGCTATTTTTACTTATTAAAATATTTATATGCGAGGATAATGTACTAAAAGTCATTAATTAAATTAATAATTTAATAGTTTATTTCATGTTATCATTACAAACCATTAAGTGGTCAACTTTAAAGAACTGTAACTTGTTTTGGTGTAATTCTCATAGAAAACTAAGTATACTATCTAATTCTGTAATTATTTTCCTTTTTTTTTGTTCATCTTTGTCGGTTCTGGCCGAGTCTTGTAGGAAACCTTGGCATTGTCCATTCTTCTTTAGATTTTCTTTTATTGGTTGTTGGTAAAGCTTTTCAAGAATCAGTATTTCTAATGCTTTTATAACCTTCACATTCCTTGCAATACCAAAGTTATTCCAAGACGAAAATAAAATTGAAAGCGTCAATAAAAAAAATGTGACTTTCAAAAATAACTGATAAGCTCTCAATTCCGAGGTCTGCTTTTATACGATAAGATAATAATGAGTATATTTAATTCCCTGATAGTGTATCTGCAGTTGACGGGTTTGGCGCCAACCTAATGTATTTGGGGTAGTTAGGATCGGAGAGCTTCGGCTGTCTTCGTGAAAGGTCGGGAGCTTTCGTCACTGCAGCTTGCGAAGGTTTGAGGATTGAAATGAGCTAGCCCTTTGTAGGTACACCTAATAAATGTGGTCATTTTCAGCAACTTAAAACAATATTTATACCTGCGACCTTTTTTTATACCTACTAAGTTTTTAGCCTTAATGATCATGCTGACTAGAAATCAAAAAGTCTATGCCGAGTATTGCCTAAACCTTATATTGTCTAGGAAGCACAATGCCTACCTTGCAATATGTCTATACAGTATTTGAACTAAACCTTATTCTGACTATGAACTAAAATGCCTAGCTTGCAATATGTCTATTATTTTAGGAGAAGAAAGGGAGTACCGTTTCTGGCACTCGCTACGCTCGCTCGGCTCGTGCGATGTGTGGTCACAGTTCTAACCTAACCATGTTAACTTAATTGTTCAGAGGCCCTAGTGTGAGTTTATTTTAACCATCTCGACTACTTAGAAATTATTGCATTTTAGGCATTTTGCTTGTTAAACATTTTGATCTCTGGGCGATTTACAGCTTAGGCAATTTGCTGTGTAGACATTAATTTTATGCGTTTTGCTTCGTATGTAGACGAATTATTGAAAGTTAGACACTCTGAACATAGGTTTATGATCAGAGTGTCTAACTTTCAATTCGTCTATCGAATATCGTATATCTGTACTATATAGGAGTATGTAGACGGTTGTCTACATACTCCTATATAGTACAGAAACTCTCTATAATTAGACTTACAAATGTGGAACCTATTATGGTCTTGCACAGTATTATGCATTTCCACTACAGCAGGTTTAAAAGACTCGTTTATTTATTTATTTTATTAAGGGGATGCGATAAGGTAGCCAGCGAAATTAAAATTTTCTTACGTGAAATATTTGTTACGGCCGCGAATCACAATAAAGAACAACAATAACATACAACCTGACATTGACCTGCAAATTGCAAAAAAAGTAAGAAAATTTGAATTTCACGGGCTACCCTGACGCTTTCGCCTTAAGTAAATATAGACACAGCATGAGCCACAATATTTGTCATAATTTTAGACCTTACATGTATCTAATACGTGAGGAGCTCGTGGCTAAGTAATAACAGCCACATGGGTCGATCCAGCAGGTTAAGCCACGCTTGCCGGGGTTGGTCCGTGGATGGGTGACCATCTTTACATACCGAGACTCCTCCGTGCCTCGGAAAGCACGTTAAGCCGTTGGTCCCGGCTGTCATTCGTGGATCTTTGCCCAAAAGTCTGACAGTCAGTCTTACCAAGGGGTATCGTGTTACCCAGTTACTGGGTTGTGGAGGTCAGATAGGCAGTCGCCCCATGTAAAATACTGGTATTCAGCTGCATCCGGTTAGACTGGAAGCCGACCCCAACATAGTTGGGAAAAGGCTAGGCAGGCACATGTATCTAATACGTCACGGCACTATTAATTACCGTTCTTGCAGGTACATTATACAAAAGAACAAAATATAATTATTATGTCGTGGTCCGATCGTAGAAATGGCCATATCGTGATCTACCTGGCCATTTCACGATACGCCGCCATTTCATGATTTGACCATATAACATCCGCCATATCGTTCAACAATTTGCCCCGATGCTTAGCCATATTAACTCAGATGCGCGTAAAAACACAACCATGTCTTTGCTGTCGCGCAGTCGGGTAATAATTTATATTCGACCTTTTCCTAGAAAGAAAGAAATAAATAAAAATAGGTTTATTTGTCATAGAAACACGTGCATACAAAAAGATAATTAACTCGAGTAGGTATGGTAAACAGAAAAATATAACAAAATAGATCCTACTCCAATAGTTCCTATTTTAGGTTTCTAAAAATACTAAATAGCCAAGTAACTGCGACCAACTTGGATGTAGCGCTCGCCAGCCGCTGCAGCGGCACCGCTCGCTTCGCTCGCTCGCCTCGCGCGTGGTTTGTCATAGTTCTATCTAACCTAATCTTACTCATTGGGTCGTGGTGCCACTAGCGGTGTGAAATGCAACCACTTTGCGATATGCCCAGTAGTCAGCTGGGAATACAAAAAATAGGTTGCTTTTGTCGATCCACCCGACTTTCGATTAGTAGGCGCATCGTTATATAACCGGCCAAATCCAAATGAAATGGCGGCGTATCGTGAAATGGCCAGGGGCCTTATTATGAACTCTTATTTCCAGGCAGTTTACAGCGTAAACAGAACTGCCTTGCAATTTCGTATTATGAACACGTCAAACAAGCCAGTCAGCGGTCACGTGACACCCTGGCCGACTTCTGCCCGAATATTGCCTGGCAATACCGTATTACGAACGTTCGTTTGACATTTCTTTTCATATAACAACTTGTCAAAAAGTAACCTAACAATCCATTCAGTTTACGATACTTCAGAGGAGCTTTTATTGAATTGTTTTGGGTTTATTTGCCGAAGTTACTCGAGTAATAAATAAATAGCAAAAGAAAATATTATGTGCGACGAATATGAACTGTTTGAGTTCCTGGAAAGTGACTTTTCTGATCAAAATAACGAATCTAGGAACAAAAGGAGACGACTTCGTGATCAAATTAAAGGCTCCTACAAACAGGCGCGACACGCGACGCGAAACTAAGGCACCGTTCGTCGCGCGACACGCGGTTCCTTAGTGTCGCGTCGCGTGTCGCGCCTGTATGTAAGAGACTTAATGCGTTCGACATGGATGATGTGCAATTCATTGAATAATATCAACTTAATCAAGTGAGGAGTTGGAGACGACTTCGTGATCAAATTAAAGGCTCCTACAAACATGCGCGACACGCGACGCGAAACAAAGGCACCGCTCGTCGCGCGACACGCGGTTCTTATGTCTCGCGTCGCGTGTCGCGCCTGTATGTAAGAGCCTTAATGCGTTCGACGTGGATGATGTGCAATTCATTGAACGATATCAACTTAATCAAGTGAGGAGTTGAGACATGTCAGGGACTGTCATACAAAATTCACGGATTTATCGGATACAACTTTAAAATATCATATTTAAGAACTTTCTTACACTGAATAAGAAAATACTCAAAAACTGAATAGGAAAATACTCAAAATAACGAGCTTATGCCATATTTTTGTTTATACCCCGAAAATTCTTACGAATGGAAGTATTAAACAAACAATAAGATAGTGTTCATATTAGTTTGTGAAACAATGAAACAATACTCTTCCATGTGGTCGAATTCCCCGCTGACCTTCAAGTGGAGTTCGTTCGGAAACTTAATCTCGCGTTATAATTTACAAACTCAGAAAATTATAATATGAATGAATTATATAGGTAGCATAATATACAGTGCGTTCGTATTTTCACCTATTTTAATACTAAAGTAACTAGATTAATATAAATTGCTTATTTTTATCACAAAATATGTGATTAAATAAAACCGTAACTTACCGATAAATATTTAATTGTGTTTCTGAACGTTACGGCAGAGAATTACAAGCCAGCCATAGACAAACTACCCAGCGTGAAGTCGGTTAGAATTAGGAATGTCGTAATACGAAATTTAACCAGCCAGTGAAATGAATTGCCTGGAACTTGCCTGGTTTTTTTAAAGTTCGTAATAGGCCCCCAGGTCTATCACAATATGGCCATTTCTATAATCGGACCACGACATATATGTATAATTTAAAATGGCATGCAAAATGAATAAATAGTATTAACTCAATGTTTAACCAAAAACCAGCTTCTCTATCTAACTACTGTTCCTCAATTCTCTGCCCAGCCTTCTTTAAAACCCCTGACCCCAAAAATCTCGTAAACACAACAACAAAAACTGTTATTACCTAGATTCCCATCCACCATATTTTGCTCATCCGAAATCTGCAATCTGACGTCATTAATCTAAGGCACACGAGTTTCAGCTTACAAATTTTAATTCACGAAAAAAGCTTTTAAAGCACGTTTGTGATAAGCTGGCCGGTCGTTACAGCCGATAAGTCGAGTTAGATAGGAGATGCTGAGATAGGAGTAGTCTGTAGATTGCTGCTGCTATATATTGCGGTATCTTTTGATAGGTATGGGGAGATATTTTTACGTTTTATGTTTCAGCTCAAAATAAATTGTCTAGACGATGAGATAGGGAAGTTTCTTGTTAGGCTTATCTGTGGTGGAAGAATGGTTTTTGTGGGATGAATTGGTCTGATTATGATACATCAGCACAGGCATTTTTGGCAAACTTGTAAGAATGACTGATGGTGACTCTTTAGGATATCTGAAGTCTTTGCAACCATTTTGTTAACATCAACTGTTTTGCCTTGTTTAAACTCTAGATTGACCTCGTCAAACTTGTGATTAAGTTTCTTGTAGCTATCAATGCACGTATAAAAATCCACGTATTCTTCAGTGACTTCTCACAACTTACAAGTGGAGAAACTCTATCCCGTAAGTACTCAAGACCACACGAACACGTCCTGAAATTATGGTAGTACTAACATTCAATATCATTTTCAATGAAGACACATGTAATTTGACCAATTATACAATAAACATTAAATCAGTGAGACTCACAATAATTATGCCATAAAAACATTACCAATCGTAAAACAAAACAAGAAAACACTAAAACAAACAAGACAAACGTAAAGAACATAAAACACGAAAGTTTTAATAAACTGACAGTTCAGACTGATAGTAATCTAATAAAATTCTCGTAGGACAATATTATCGATCGTCGAGAAAAAGGGCGTAACACTATATAACACGAACTAACGCGAGAGAAAAGGATAGAAGATAAAAAGCCGAGACTACCGGCGCGAGAGCATCTACTAACAAACGCAGATAAATCCAAGCGTATCGATTTGTATCGGTTACATTGACGGCTACAAAAGATGTTGTGTATTTGAAATGAGAACAAAAAGAGTGATGGATATAGAATTGTTTCTTTACTTGTTACTATATAGTTGGGGAGTTGTTTAAGGTTGTATTTGTCGTAACAAATAGTTCATTGTTTAACGTTTGAAACACTAAACGGTACGACGTATCGATATTCGATCTGGACGATTGTCACCATTATTTTCTTGTTTATTGGTCGATACAGGTTTGTTGCTTGGTGGTGTAGAAACTGGAGCTTTAGATCGTTAGTTCGATTCTGGACCGTGATTTTCTTTCATAGTAATTAGTGTAATTAGTTTTTGATGTACCTATGCAGTAAATTGGACCATTTGTAAAAATCTTTTAACGTCCATAAAAAATCCTTCAGAACCATACAAATGAATAGCAATTGTTCCACCGTTCCACCTTAACTCCAACCAAATCAAACGTAACCTGATCTTAACAATTTAACATTTCTGACCTTATAACAAATGTGTTAAACGGTTTGGAGGTATAAACACTAGGAGGCATTGTTCTTGCGATAGCTATCTCCACACAAAGGACTGTGACGCGTATCGTGGTAGCGGGCTCAGTTGACAAATGAGTGCTGCTTGAGCCCACCCAACGAGAGACCTGTATTATGAGACGCCTATTAAGTTATTCGGATTGTTTGCCCCTTGGAATTGATAGTGAAGTGTGGTTGTAGATCTTTTTAATGGTGCTGTACAGAATTGGATGCAGATAGAAATCTTGGAGTTGATTATTCAGTTGTTGAAAATCATTGTTGAATTAGAACGAAGCTGCTATTTCTCCAATTAAACAAATACTGTTCCTGAAGTTATTACTCGTATCATGGTACTTCCAAAGATTTTAAGTTTCAATTAAACCCAACTACAGCTCATTAATGAAGTAGACTTATTTTGTACGGGTCTCAAGATATATCCTTGAGAGACCCAAACCATTTTTGCTCGATATTTTTGGTGTCCATTGCAAATTCTGGAACCACGGTGCTAGAAACGAGTGGTCAAATAACTACAAATACATGAAAAACATAAATAACAAATTCTAGTAAATAATTCTAACTCTCCACAGTCTACATCAGTGTCCAACGCTTATGTATGTTCCTCTCAGTTAACTATCAGGAGCGGGGATCTTGTTTAAAGTAATAGTATCGTCGCTCGATAGTGTTCGGCCATTTTTCTTGTGCACAACAAAGGATGAAATCGACCGTGTGTTGCTCGTGTAGCCGTGCCTTTAGTTATGAGCGATCGCGATTAGGGAGATATGGCTGTGGGAGTTTTTGTGTTGGTCTAAGTAAAACAGGAGCTTATTTGCTGTAATTATTAGATTTGTCTACTTTTATGATCTGATATGCTTATAATCTGAATCTTTGAGCATTAGACGTTATTAAAAAATGGAGTTGGTTCATTTCACTAATTAAAGCAAACTAAATCTACAAAGAGTTGTGGTGCAACTATAATTAATGGATTAAACTTCACTGTAGGTAGTAGATACCGCATTCCGCGTTCCTCGTAAACATACTCAATTAATTTTTATACTGTTTCTATTATAATTTTCTATACGAGATCGATTTGTTATGTTGCTTTAAGGGGTCCCATCTGAGTTAAAATGATACTATAAATAAACTGTTGAGCAGGAATTTTGTTTCACCTCGAGACCTATTCATCGAAAGTATAAGATTCTATTGATTGCTTGTAAGCTATTTAATTATTTTTAAACGCCTTAGCTTATATCTTGTTGATGTCCACGCGGCCACAGTGGGCGACGCGTCACCTCTGCCCTCTATCGGGTGTTTAATGATTCACTCGATGGCCAGATTACAGCTTATTATACGAAATATGAACAAAGGTGACAAGATTATAAGATACAAAGAGGAATCGTATTACAATTATGGAGCTTGATTGTCGTGCTGATCTACGTGATTTCATTCCTTATTTTGTACATTGCAAGTCTAGTCAGAAAATTAAGTTCAAGTTCAAGTTATTTATTTCATAACGAAAATACATTTGTGTCGAAATATTTGCAGAGTAGGTACACAAAAAGAAGCAACACAAACAATTTTATTGCAAGTCGCCTCGTCCCTCACCTAAAAATACTAACTTTACAAATATTATCACTACAGAACTAAGTCCCTAGCAAAATGCTACAAAAATACATTTAATGTCAAATTATTAACATTAACATCATCACATGCATATATTTATAACAAAGTCAAATAGCAATGGGTAAGACACTTGAGATGTTTTGGAGGATGCGTTAGAACTCCAAGTCAGATAAGTTGGTACTTTCTCTTTATAAGTTTTAAAGTAAATGTAAATTCATTTTAATTTTCGTACTCCTATATCCTAACAGGGTTCATATCAGGTTCTGGACCCCTTGGATATAACATCTACTTACCACACGAGTGCAATAAAATATTTATGTTTGAGTTTGATCCATAAGTTCAGCTACTGTGCTCATAACTATACGATCTGTTCGAACAAAACCAACCGACAAGACTGATCAAACTTTAGAGGTTGACAGCATCCATCGTTCAACTGGGATACTTGTAAAATATTGATATAGCCGTATTCACATCCTTCTAGAATAATTTCAAGATAATAATATCATTTCAACAAAGATGACGACTGATTGAGAAGTACCTATGGAAAATAAGTATGTTAGACCGGCCCCAAATATACTGAGATAAGGGCAGAAGAATGATGATGATGAATATAATTACAACAAAGTCGGTAAAAAGCAACAAGAGTATAAAATATATAGGTATGTTTTGACAAAAAATGTCAAGTTTGAAGAACTGACTCATTCTACCACCACTTTAACTGAATCACTTGAATATTTTGAGCATAAAACTGATAAAAACCTTTTGTTTCAAATTGAATAGCCTAACGCGGTTTCGATAAACACACATGATTTAAAAACAAAGAATAAGGCAAATGAACACAATATGACGTGGTTGTGAGTGACTGATACACAATTCATTAGGTATATTACTGATTAAAAGTGAATAAGACAATAGATTTGCCTTATGTGATAAGTTACAAAGTTAACGTTGTTATTCATAACATAACATAACATGACTGATTCCTCAAAGAGTTAGGCAGAGGACCTACACACATATTTCGTTAGTTATATTTAAGTCTCATGTAATAGGGGGCGAGCTTATTGCCATGAACCGGGCACGAATCCAGACTCCGGGCCGAAACTGAAAAAATCCTAATGGAAAACCCAATAACAATACCCGACCGGATCGAATCCATGACCAGCAGTAGCGCTAGCGGCAACTAGACAAACCAGGCAGTCTCTTTGTTCTTTATTATTGTTTTAATTTTTAATTCGTTTATTTCATGTAATCTCTGTATAGTTTCTGTTTTATCTACGGCTCTTATTTATATTTGGTATATTACACACTCATTGTTTTATTTGAGCTTCATTTCCTACAAATATAATTTTAATTTCTCATGCGGCGCAAATACTGTAACCTTATAGGTAACTACAGTTTTGAGCCGTTTGGGGTCGAAACGCTCGGATCATGGGGCCCGAGTGCACGTCTCGTTTTTAAGGAAATTTCTCGCCGATTGGTCCACACTTCACGTGATCAGAGGGCTGGCTCGTTCTTTGGCCAAAGAATTAGCATTGCCATTCAATGTGGCAATGCTGCTAGTCTCCTGGGCACGTTTCCGAATGACATTGATGCGAACGAGTATTACGACGCGTGTGTTCCTTTTTTTTGTTTTTTCTTGTTTATTTAGTTTGTTAGTCATTTAATTTAGTACCTAGTGTAAATAGTCAGTTGCGTCATTTATTATAATCATTTTGTACTTTCCTACTATTTCTGTTTCTATTGTGTACAGTATTCGCTACTGATTTTCATTCTACATACTGTGTCTGAGTTCTTCTCCTTCTTCTTGAACAGTAAAATAATTGTTTCGTCTTCATCTATTAGTAAAACTTTCACATTCGAATTAAACCACTTTGAAATTTTAACCATACCAGTTTCTGCCGCGACTTCGTTCGCGTGAAGTTTCTAGTTTTAACATAAAAAATGTTCTATGGCATTCAGCAATACAGTAGCTTTATCTCAGTGAAAAAAGTTGGTTTACGGACGATAGTTTAATTTGACAACGTCATAACAAAACATTGTTGCGGCGCAAGCGTACAATGAGCGTAACGGGACAATGAGCGTAACGGAACATTTTTGTGCATGCAGCCGGCGTTCATCGATGTATTAGACGTTGTCACGTCAAAAAAATGGCTGTCTGTAAAGTTGGTTTACGGACGATAGTTTAACGTGACAACATCATAACATAACATTGATGCGGCGCAAGCGTACAATGAGCGTAACGGGACAATGAGCGTAACGGGACCGTTTTGGTGCATGCAGCCGGGGCGTTCATCAATTTATTAGACGTTGTCACGTCAAAAAATTGATTGTCTGTAAAGTTGGTTTACGGACGATAGTTTAACGTGACAACGTCATAACAAAACATTGATGCGGCGCAAGCGTACAATGAGCGTAACGGGACAATGAGCGTAACGGGACAATGAGCGTAACGGGACAATGAGCGTAACGGGATCTTTTTGGTGCATGCAGCCGGGGTGTTCATCAATTTATTAGACGTTGTCACGTCAAAAAATTGATTGTCTGTAAAGTTGGTTTACGGACGATAGTTTAACGTGACAACGTCATAACAAAACATTGATGCGGCGCAAGCGTACAATGAGCGTAACGGGACATTTTCTTGCATGCAGCCAGCGTTCATCGATTTATTAGACGTTGTCACGTCAAAAATTCGGAATCTGGACAGTGATTCGGAGGATTACCCTCTACATATAAACTCAAAAATTTAACCTCTTTATAATATTAGTAGGTATAGATTTATGCAAAAACTTGTTACTTTGAGAGTAATGTTGTGTATCTGTTAATATGACTTTAAAGTAAAACATTTTATGTTATGTCTATTAATTGACGTGACAACGTCTAATAAATCGACGAACGCCGGCTGCATGCACGAAAAAGGATGACTCATTGTCCCGTTACGCCCATTGTCCCGTTACGCTCAATGTACGCTTGCGCCGCATCAATGTTTTGTTATGACGTTGTCACGTTAAACCATCGTCCGTAAACCAACTTTACAGACAACCAATTTTATATCAAAGTTTTATTTTCAATGTTATTTGTATTGTCAATAATTATTGATTACTGCCTACTCATTGAAAGGATAAACTATAGAATGACAAATAAATTTATTTCATTTTTAGAACTACTATTCATTTTATAATTCTTCTGTACTTACGTGTGTTTGTCACCTAACTACTCCTAAACGACTGTACCGATTTGGATGAAATTTTGTGTGTATATTTTAGTGAGCCCCTGGATGGTTTGAAAATACAATTAGACCCTGTAGGTGGCGCCGTTCGGGCAGAACGTAGGTCTGGTCCGCTAGTTTACTATAGGTACCCAATATAAACTTAAAGTTACCTTTTTAGGGTTCTGTACCCAAAGTGTGAAACGGGACCCTATTACTAAGACTCCGCTGTCCGTCTGTCTGTCTGTCTGTCCGTCTGTCACCAGGCTGTATCTCATGAACCGTGATAGTTAGACAGTTGAAATTTTCACAGATGATGTATTTATGTTGCTGCTATAACAACAAATACTAAAAAACAGAATAAAATAAATATTTAAGGGGTTCCCATACAACAAACGTGATTTTTTTGCTCGATATTGATAACTGCAACAAGGTAGACGTTTGAAATATTCACAGAATATTTAGTTATATATTCACTTGAAAATAAATAACTAAATTAAAATAAAACAAAAATTTCCCATACAACAAACATGATTTTTTTCCGTTTTTATGGATAATGGTACGGAACCCTTCGTGCGCGAGTCCGACTCGCACTTGGCCGGTTTTTTTTTAAATATATTTCCTCGTACAGATGGTTTTCTGACCGTAATTTAAACCACTAGAATTGTGTATTAGGATAATTTTAACAACTTCCTTCCTTAATCGTTCTCATCATTAATTAATAATTATTATAGCATAGTTATTTATTTATTTATTTATTTATTCTAACGCTTATCTAAATTCAATATCTTATTTATCAGTTAGCCGATGTCTTTATTTTTCAGCTCAGAAGTCGATACTCCCATTCTTTATTTTAATTCATTTGCATACGTTTTCGAACTTAGATTTATTGATTTTAACACATTTTGATCGTATCTCTATAATAGTTTATGTTTGTCTATGGCGATCGGCATTGCCAGATGGTTATCAACGAAAATCGGCCAAGTCTTCGTTGATTTAGGCAATTAGTATTCCGTATCGTAAATTAGCTACATCCCACTTGTTTTACAGGTCTATAAAGTTAATACCACTGTTCATTACGGCTATTAATCAATCAACTTTGTGAATTTGAGTCTACATTATAAACTAATTTGACATTTAATTACAGTTTAAAGTTATTATGATTGTAATTTGATCCTTTCTAAATTATATCAACGCCATGAAGTTAATTTTCACTTCTCATGCTTTAAAAGTTCGTCTTTATGTTGTGCGTAGGCATAAAATGGTTTTTTATGCTCTAGTGCATAAAGTAATATTTTTTTCTAAGACTAAGATAATCAGGCTCAACAGCCACGCATAATAAAACTTCGCAGAATAAAGTCGTTATTTTAATTAATTTGCCTTAATCTATATTACTTCCGAGTTTTCTATCATTAATTTAACTAAACCAGATAAACTATAATGTGTTTATTATTTATACCGGCCAAGTGCGTTTTTATGACTTGGCAGTATGAAGTACCCAAGTCGAATGACACATGTTGAAAATTAAAAAAAAATACTATTATATATTTTATGCCTGTTTCATTTTCTCACAATCGAAGTGAAAAGCAGAGTGACGACCCCCCTCGACTTAACTATCCACCCTCGCCTGCGGCTCGGGGTACAATGGCTTCTTTTATGCACTAGCTGTATAATCTACTATTAGTAATGCGTATGGTAGGTCAACAAATTGATTCTCATATGTTGACCAAATATTCTTTAATTAGTGTTATATTATACCATATCATAAGAAACCGCGCATCAAAACTTTCCGAACTTGAGGGTCGAACGAACCTTGGACCCTAACACTCAGCAGTATTACTTACGTCTGCTAGACCATCGAGGCAATCAACATCCTGCCTATTGTGTTACATTTACATTTTAAAATGTCTGACCCAGACAGAGCTAGCTTTAACGGACTGTAGTAGCCACTTTGTCTTTTAAATGTCATTTTGTAGCAAAAACTGCTAGAAGCACTTCCCGTCTATAGAGATCATAGTGACAATAATTTATATTGATTTGTTTTTTATTATCCGACATCCTTCCTTTGCTTTCACATCTTTATTATTAGTAGATACCTAGTCCTTGTTTAGCTGTTGTATCTGATTTGCTTGTGTTATTGACATTGGGTTCACTCCCGAATTTAAAAACAAGCTCTGATGATTATTTTTTATATATAGTTTCATCGTAATTATCATTTACAGTGTTTTCCCAACCAGTTTTTTATTTTTTATTATTAGAGGTCTCCTCATTTTTGTGAAATTGAGAAAACCTTTGTGTTTCATGGTCTTTCATCTTTCACGCCTTATGATCTAAAGATTAACTTTGGAGATAGAAAAAAGGATATTGGCTTCTAATAGATAAAATGACTAGTCGCTTCGATCAATAAACTAGTCGAGTTAAGAAAAAGCGCTGCCGTACGATGTAGTCAGCCATTTTTCCATTGACATTAGAGTATTTCTGACTAACGCATAAAGCTCTTGCCCTACTAAGTTACACATAATACAGACAAAACATTATTATTTTATTAAATTATTATTAACATAAGCGTTCACAGGGGCTATTAGCATTATACACGTAATAAGTAACACAGCCAGACAACAAGGTGTATCAGAACGATACGTTTTATCGTTCAAATGGATCTCGCTTCTCTAATTAAAGTTTATGCACCTTTTTTTCAAAAAGATCTTTATCCACATCGCTGCGGTCACGATATGGTATTAATTTTATTAAAGCAACGCTATTAATAACTAAGTTATCATTGTAAATATTGTTGAGAATGCTGCTTAAGATGTCTTTGAGATATTGTCTTCTTATTGAGTCGTTTGGTCTAGAATTCTAGATAGATGAGATAGAGTTGGTAAGGAAAATGGCAATACAGATGTTTTGAAGCAATTCCACGTGGTATCAAACTAAGAATATGTAACCATTCCTCACCTATGGGATTTTTTTTTATGTTGCCTTAATCCTACCAAATGTGTTAATTTCTTCTGGGTTAATTTCTCAATTTCTTCTAGGTGAAAAGACATTCTACAAGTCCCTACGTAATGTCCATAAAACTACCTGAATCAATAAAAAAGAAGACAAATTAATATACATATTTATTTAAAAAAAAAAACGAAAACAATATTTAATAAGAACGTGAAGAAAGAAGTGAAGATTAACGAATATTTAAACGAAAAAATATAAGTATTTAAAAACCCAAATATAATATAATATTAGATTTAGTCAGAAGACTGATAAGCTGAGTTTTCAAAGCTTCCTCTCTCCCACTAATTTGCTGTACCCGACAGAGTCTATAATGATCACATATAATTTTAAGTTATCACCTAAGTACACAGTGTGTAATGCAAATAAAGTATTGAGAATTGGACCATTACTAGCAGCAGTAGCAGAAGCTGTCATTAAAAGGGGTTATGGCGGATTAGTAGTATCTATTAGTAAATTATTAATTCGCCAATCAATAACTATGCTAACGAATTTTCAAAAGCTTCTTTTTCATATATTGCCGAAATTCCATATTGTCGGGAGGATCAACAGTAACAATCCTTGCGAGTAATCCCGTGACCTCTTCAAGACAAGTTATGCTAATAATAAGAGTGGGTTTACGTCAATAGTGCAACTACCGCGTCGAGACCCCGGGCGTTGTACTATTGACGCACTATTTACTCATGAACTTTTACTCGACTGACCTTTGCATCGATTGAGGTTGGACAAAATTAAATGACGTCCAAAACTCAAGCGACCTTCAAGACATAAAGCATCTAGTAGTTGTGATGATTTCTACTTTAAAAATTTCAACTTCGTCATATTCATTGGCAGCTCAGTTCCACCCGTTGCTGAATAGGTATACGTCTCCTCCCTTTTGTGCCATGCTTCCCCGGTTAATTACTGTGCTACAGCATAGCGTAGCTAACAACTCCAATCCTACCGGCTTCCATTCGGACGATCGCATCGGAAGAGTAACTTCACCTTCCAGTTACCACCATTGTATAATATCACATTTTTCAATTCAGTTGTTAAACATGGCGCACTTTCAGAGGCTATATTATTATGATTCGAAAATTAAATCTTTTGCATAGGCATCTTTCTGTTACGCGGTCGTAACTTTTGTTTACGAGCTCGATCATTTTTGACAGCTCGTTTGCAATAACCTAATTTCCACCCTTGTATCACAATGTACTATAGAAGTGTCTATGATTGCCAAATAATATAGATATATTATTACAGGTTTTTAATACAGCATAATATTAAAACAACAAAAAAAAAATGCCTATTCTTAGCTTTGCATTCTAACAACAACAGAATAATCAGCCTACTTATAATGGCCCACTGCTGGGACCCAGGCCTCCTCTCTACGAGAAGGAGTGGGATCTTGACGTTCAAAAGTTCGTTTACGTGCCTATTTGAAATAAATGATTTGACTTTGACTTAAACTTTGAATCTATCACGCTGGCCCAGTGCGGGTTGGTAGATGTCACATTTATCTTCGACTTTTTGGTTCTCGGACATGCCGGTTTCCTCACGATGTTATCCTTCACCGTTTTGAAAGCAGTGGTCACGAAGTTTTTTTGTGTATTGATAGCGTATCGTTGGCTCTGCTACTTGAAGACAGATGGTGGTATATTCAGTAAAGTAAAGAAATGATTTTTATTTCTGCGTGAAAAATTTATTTTGACGTAATTACATGACTACTAGCTTTCGTACGCGGCTTCGCTCGAGCTTAAATAAAAAAAAAAACTCTTAACACACTACTAAAGTTTCTATAATAATAATAATATAATTCAATCATGATTCGGAAGACACGTGACGCCATCTATTATCATAATAACGTTATTGCTGTTTTCCTCGGGAACAGCAATTTTTTTCGGGATGAAAGATACCCTATGTCCGTTTCCGTATACCTGAAAATGTATAAGCAAAGTTTCAGGATGATTGGTTCTGTGGTTTAGGCGTGAAAAGGTAACAAACAAACTGGCAAACTTACTTTCGCATTTATGATAGTTAGGGTAGGATTTCGCATTTATAATAGTTAGGATTTATAGAACAGAACAATTTCTTCTTCGGCTTCCCTCCATGTCGCCATTGCTATGCTAGTTTCATTCAGGTCTTCCCCGTGATCTTCTGTAGATTGTCTCTAACAATACCACAATGCAATTTCAACGCTATACTCGTAAGATAATAATTGAAACTTTTCACTGTCCCATGAACCATATAATTATGGTTCATAGAGATTATTTATTGCGTCTGCTTCGTTAATTAAAAAAAAGTTTAATCAAAAAGTGCAAAAACGATCCAAATTCCTAAGGCAGTTCATCCTGATGACTCACGTCCAGGGTCCGAGGGCACTGTCACAGATTGAGTCTGCGATACATGCAGTGTTCCAGGGAATCAACACGAGCGAATAACACTCGATCGGGACCAATTTCGCAAAAACTACACAACGCGATCCGTTGTTCTGATCGCTGATAGCAAAGTAGGGTTCGCAGATAAGTGAGGGAGATGTGACCTAATTGGTTTCTTCTTCTTTTTTGTGGACTTGGGTTTACTTGTGATCATGAATTCATTCTGTCTTTCGGTTTGAGAGAGTTTTAATCTACGGCAGGTACTTTTGTGTTTTCATCAGTACGAGAAAAAACCTAGTTATGCAGTTTAATGTTTGAGGTTTTTAGAGGTCAACAGAATTAGATAGAAACAAGAAACAAAATAAAACAAATGTACATAATGTTTATGAACGTGGCATGAAGAATCAACTTAAATCAATTTCAAAATCCATGTAGTATGTTTTTCAACTCTAACAAAAGCTAATTTACATAACCCAACACAAGTACTAACACAAAAAAATCCAACTAGACAAAAAAAACTAACCAAACCAAAAATTGTTTCATCCGCTGCTATCGGTACGAACACACAGCGCGTATCGTGCGATCTAATATTATTCTGGGAACGGCCTTAATAAGTCACTACAGAATGTTATCTACGCCATTTTATCGGTTCAACAGATAAGCATCTCAATCCAATTAGCCTCACAATGCAATATGGGCCGTCTCAGCAGCGGTTATGATGGCCACTGTGTGTGTTTTCAGTTTTATGTGATTTTAGGGTAGGCAGGCGAACGTTAAAAGATGAGTTAGGTACTGTTGTTAAAAGAGCAGTGATTATAAACTGTATCATTTCTATAATTTAATTTCTTTTAAACTTTCATTGTTGATACATGCAACGCACTATGCATGAATCGGTCGACGTCATCACGTCAACGCCGACTGTCGCTGAAAACCAGCACTGGGGCTCTGTCTCACATAGGGTCGTAGCATTATGCTGAGCGGTGGCCGTTTTGCGTGGATGTGACGCATATTTTCCCCCAACTTATTTTTTTCTGTAGTTGTTCTTTCTTTGCGTCATATTTCCCGCAAATAAACGTATTTTCTTTCTTCTTTTCTTTCTTTCAATGAATCGATAAACTTTGCTTCTATGTCATGACTTCTTAGTATTTCGGTGTCACTATAGCTTCAGCCGTTTCTTGACCTCCGTCACCAAATTCCTTGAGGTTACCAACATTTTCAAATTCAACACAATCATCATAAAAAACTTAGGTTCAACACCATAATTATTATGTGTGTCCTGTGTTTTGTGCTATATTTGTTCTTTGCCAACAACATCATCTAGATCTTTTTCATGATCGTTCATAGTATCCTCATTAAGTTGCTGGTCCCATCAAATCCACTTCGTCTAGATTATACTTTGGATTTTTACTTAGGTTTCGTCTCCCCTTAAGGTATAAACCTACGAATGACCCAATATGACAGGTGGTAAAGGCATTATATTCGTCATTATATCTTTATTCTACATTAATTGGTAATTAGGTAACTGATATACAATAATCAAAAAGGCAATCAGCTGATCAAATTATCTTATTAGTTTCTAGTGGTAACAAGATATGTCGTTTTACACTTCACAGTCATTTTAGTTGACCTATCAGTGGAATAATCCATTGAGTTCAAACTCAAATTGGAATGGGTGATGAGTAAAATTCTAGGAAAAAAAGCTCGCACGGAATGAAATTAATGTGTCGCATAATCGGACGATGATGATGTGACGCATGCTAACAATGATCAGAATCAGTCCTAGAGATATTTACATTATCAGTGAGCTTAGGTAACGGATTGATAATGGCATTAGGTTTGTTGTTTTCATTTATGAGGATTGTCAATTTTTCTCTTGGCCCAAAACCCTTTCGCAGAAATGGCACCCGGCGGTAGAAAGATGGTGGCCTATTTTACTCGTTCCTGCCAAGGGGTTTTCTTTAATATTCAGTTCTTTAAATTTTGTGACCACGTCCCTGTGCCCTTCTTAGTTAACCGACTTCACTTTATTAGAAACACAATCTTGCCTTAGATCTAATCAGGGCCGAAACAGAATAAAAAATATTACATCTGTTGTGAATCAATGTGGTGAGATCAGATTACACATTCAAGGTGTCTTGGGCAATGCATTACAAAAATGCGGTTCGTGGAATTTGTGTATGAACTGGGAAGGGATATCAAAATGAAGTTAGTACAAAATAATTTAGTTTAAATATTAGCAACAATAGGCGTGGTGACTGAACTATTGGCTTCTGCGCTACGTGTCAGGGATTCGATTCCTGTAACAAATATTTATATGATCTGCAGATAGTTATTTCTGAGTGTTTGTACATCTAAGATTTGTGCCTGTAGGTACAAAACAACATCCACGTTAAAAATTATTTTATCAAAGTTTCTTCTAAAGTCTATGCTGAGGAATTTCTTGCGCTACGTTCAAAAAGTAATGATTCTGAGTTTAATTTCCGATGAGATTTTTTATATTGATCTTGTATTCAGAAAGGTTTGCAAGTCGTCGTCCATTTCTAAGTACTTTCTACTTCGTCTGCTTGGACTAGAGACCTCCTTTATCCTCCTGTGTGACTCCTTTGTCCTCGGTTAATCATCACACCTTACAGAGGAAGCTTGCAGGCGTGGTGACCCCGCTGGTAATTTGATCGGCCGATTATCAGCACCATCTTACCATCACATAAATGTGATAGCGACAGAAAAAAAAGTTATCCTTATTTTTTTTTTAATGGTTGAGTTGTGGTGACCAGATTTGGTGCATAGTGAAGGTGGTTGATGACAGATAAATGTTTACATTGGTATAAGTATAAAAGAAGTAAAAATTTGAGGATGCAAACCAAAATAAACCAAACATGGAAAAAGGAAATGATATGGTACGCTTACTATGCACTCAGTGACCATTCCCATGATCGAGTTAAGGACCAAACTAAGGTCGAAAAAACTGGCCCTTTATTTCTTCTGTAGAGGTTCTCTTGTAATTCGTATTCTTGAACGATGACCAAACATAAATCAAGATTTCAAATTAGATTCGAGTACAGATAGGTATGAAATCTGACAGCTTTGAATCAAGATTCATGCTTGACCATCGTTTTTGAATACCTAAAATTAATTAAATACAAAAAAATACAAAAACAGACCATAAAATTAATTAAATACTAATATATTTTGCTACCACTACATCCAGCACCTGTGGGGACCGCGGGGGGAGGCCAGATGGTGCTGATAGCGTATCGATTGACCGCCTATCGCTCCATCGACGAAACGAAACGCATCAAACGCGATACGTTTCGTTACCTGTATTTGTGGTTATATTTTGCGGTTTATTTTGGGTGGTTGTGGACAGAGTAAAAATGTGGTAGACGGAAGAGCTAGTGTCTCTTTTTGCATTTAGGTATATACGCAGAGTGTTGAATTGCTTGAAATTTCTCGTTACCAAGAGTTGTGGTGTATGAATTTGGTCAACCGTTTGGTTTACAATTTGATTTGATTGATTGGAGGATCTTGTTTGTAGGTGCCTTTCAGTATACTGTTTTGTGTCTTATCATCATCATTATCTGTGTCCTAGACAATAATTATGCTACTTTTTATTTCTTTTTTACTAAAGATCTTATCTTTATTACCTACTTTAGCTGTTTCTAGCTTAAAAATATTAGTTTTTTATTTAATTTGTTTGACCATACAATCTTCCGTACATAAAACTATAATTTTAAAACAATAAAATACATTGAAAATTAAAATTGCAGACAACAAGGTTACAATTAAAAGTCATTATGTAAATTTAATTTTACACAATTGTAACCGGTACGTAATAATGATATGGAGATAAAAATTATGGATACAGTAGCTCACTTTGATACCAATCTAGATGGTAAGACAAACTGGGAAGTAGTTTTTAAAATACATGCTCATCTGAATGTAAGAACGATTGTGGAGTAGCAAAGTTATAGGTTATAGTTTACTTTTGGGTTTTTTTCTAGGCGATATACCACTTTTTTGCAACCACTGCTTTACTGTTTCCTTGTGCAGTGTTTTCAAAACGACTGTTCTTTTATTGCTTTGCTTTGAAGCTTTTATGCGAAACAATAATAGTAGATTATTTTATTTTATCAAACGTAACTCATTACCAACAAAATTCTCAAAAACCAAAATCCGATCACGAAACAAATTTAAAATTGGAGAAACCTGTAAAAACACGAGATGTCACCGTATCGTCGTTTTGACTTTAACTCTTTATCACAGACTCCCAACCATCAAAGGATGCCCAATAATCGCGCTAACACACTTAACAAAATTCACACAACAAATCAAGGGCTTCAAAAATACCTCGTCCACATGACGACCGCCGCATTAAGAATCCATTAACTTCGACCAATACTGATTAATGTTTTATCTTCCCTTATCACTAGGCACCGAGACGGGTTGATTTATTCTGGGACTTATCAACACATATGGCTGGCGCCGACCGGCTATCAGACTGGGCTTTCTTTTATGAATTTTCGAGTAGATATGATGTACTTAGCGGAAGCCGTTTGATTTGTGTTTCGGAGCCCTGTGGCCTGGTTTTTTAAAGGACATGGTTTTATTTCAATTTCTAAAGTGATTCGTGTTTTGATCGAAACAAAACCAGTATCAGATGATACTTCGGGACTTCAATTTAATAACCCCCGTTACTGTGTTTTATATCATCAATATATTTGATTAAAGAAGCAGCCTGGAGAGTAAAATTTCTTAGACGTTCATTAGGTGAAATCATGATTATTACTATCATCCACATCGTTGGCTAAATAATCAATAGCATGCGTTTTAAAAGGGATTGCATCAAGTGAATGAGCAGTACCATCCACTTGCACTGATGACATCATACTGCAATCAACAATCTACGTACCTTGTGTGGTTACTACGGTTTGAGTATATCCGTCAAAGATCTGTTGTGAATGTGATTTATAAGGGAGTTTATTTAACCAGGGGTGTTAGAGTTTTAAATACAATTCGGTCTGTAGAAACCCCAGCAGGTTCTTGTATAAATATTATGACACAGAATTTGACAGACAAAAAGATATGACATATATAATATTGTAAGACGTAACAAAACAAAATATAATCATACGAAAAACCTTAAAAACTATGACTTATTAAAGCACACAGTACAACAAAAAGTTAATCGATGATAAAAGATAAAGGCATGGTCGAAAAAATAATAGTTTTTATGTAAATGAACGTTGCATACGAGATGTGAGATAAACACAATCTCAGACGGGGATCGCACACAAGCGTCGCCCTTGTGTGTGTATAGTGGTGCCAAGTGCCGTGTTGCATGGGACAAATATAAGTGAAACATAATAGGTAGACCGCTGATGTAGAAAGAAGAAGGCTTCTTCATGAAGTAAAAGTCCTACATAGTTAATATTAAAATTATTAGCACGAGTATAAAAGTAGTAGTAGTAGTCACCTATCGGAATAGAAAAATCTCAACATAAATTTCAACTGCTATGTGATAATGATGTGCATCCTACTATCCTGATTGGCAGTAGTAAAATCCTGCTATATTATAGAACAGTATGTTTATTTTGATACGAGGACATCAGAAAAACCCCCAATTCTACCAATCATTTTGCCATCATTAGACACCAGTATGGACAAATCATGCCCAAAATTAGACGTTTTGGGCATGATTCTGGTACTTTCTGGTTCGAGAATACACCAAATCACAGACAAATCTACTAGTGAAAATAAAATACATGTAAAATTTAAAAATATATTCCGTGATGTCGTTTCTGTTCCCAATATTTCTCCTCACTACCGTTCAGCCACCTGCGTCCGTATCTAGTAAATCATAACCTTGGCAGCTATCGGTGGATCAGTACCGAATCTTAGACTGCTATTAACTGCGTGCGCGCACTTGTGCCATATATGCGGATAAATGTACAATGAGCAAAAACTAGCTGTGTTTGTTTTAAATTATGGGAGACTTGGATAGTTTTGAAGATATTTTGGGTTGTTTAGTTTCAAATAAACTTAAAAAAAAAGTCGTATGTGAGATTTATCTATGTAAAACCGAGGGGTGGGGATTTTTTCAATAACTCACGTATTTGAACAGAAAGGAAGGACTCTAAATTAAAAGGATACAGTTTTGTATGGAACGTATGTTAGTTAGGTCGACTTGACCTAGCAAACATTACTAGTGATCTTACAAGCGTATTTTTTAGGTCCTAAATATCAAAGTTCACACAAAATAGATTTCCAGTCTAGTTACTGTGAAGTAATTACAAAAAGGTCATCAAAGTACCCAATATAATCTGGTCAATGGACCCGTAAAGTATGTCCAAAATGGACTACAAAGCCAAAAAAGGCTTTCAGAACTCCACATACTAAAAGTACTATCGTAATATCAATACAGAGAGGCCCCGCATATTCAGCACACGAATGTTACTCGTATAGTTGTATTTGATAGAACCCTAGAAGGCCATCTACGCGTGAAGACTGTTAAATGTCAAACGAAACTGATTCAGAACTATGTGGACCTGCATTCAGTTGCTGACCCACATTGAGAAGTTTTCCTTCATGTCACCTTTTGCCGTCAAATGTTTGTGTTGCCAGTTATCACTACTTCGTTATTGCAGACTGCTAACACGATATTTTTAAAGATGGAATTTTGGTTTAGAAAAAAAGAAATATACAAATTGGCAATTACGTTGCTTGATTTCCCAGTTTTGCAAATTGTTTCATTTGTAATCATGTACTCTTTTTTGTCTTTTCAGGTAAGTCCCGAAGTTTAGAAAAAAAAAAAATATATATATATTATTACTTTTTACCGACAATGTAAGTATGAACAACAAAATTTTAAAAATATTTATATATGGACCAATTTCTTTCTAACTTGTAAATGTGACCAAAAACTTAACTTTGATAACGTTGCCATCAAAAACACCAGAACTTCTACATTTCTAAGAGCTCATAACAAATTCTCGAAATCATAAACCTTGTCCGACTTCCGACATCCCAGGAGTATCAAAAAAAATCGCCGCTAGACTGACGTGTATGGCGCGCAGCTTTTTTATTTGACATTTTATACAAGTTTATTCAAAGAGCGATTATATCGCTGACTCTTATCTTTCAATGCAACGTTACCGCGAGCCCGGAGTGATAGCATCTGGGGCCAGCCATTGCTAGTTAAACCAACCTGATAAGGGATCGGCTGCGTCTGTGTGCGGCAGCGTGCGGACGCGGCGCGCGTGTGTGCGGGGAGGGGCGTTCAGCTCGCCGGGCCAGTCACTCACTTTACGCGGCAAAAGTATGACGGTTGAAATGTCGCGCGCACAAAAATACACAAAATAAATACCAAAAATAGTGCTGTGCTGTGGATATTATGTTATTGTGGTTGCGGTATCTGAAGCAGCTGGAAGTGGCGGCCGGGGACCCGCCGCCAGGTGGCGCTGTCGACTTCAAAACAATGTGTAAGATTTGTTTACATATCGGTCGGTGTGACTGAGTGTTTATATTGCTTTGTTTTTCCTATTTTTATGGACTTTCCTTTTGTTTTAAGGCCTTTTTAATGCCTTTCGTTTCATTCCGTTCGCGTATTCTAAAGCTGACTCCTTGTCTATTCAATCTGCGATGCGTATCAATGAAATATCTCGAGAAAAGATACCGATACCGATTAGAGGCATCTATCTTGAGCGTATTGAATGAAATGTTGTATCATATAAGAATTACTGTTGTTACTAGCTCGTTCTACTATTGTTATCTAATAAACTTCGACATTTTTAGTCATTGCCCAACTCCATAACGCTGTAGCGAGAAGTTTACTTACTTAAATGAATACCAGACAAAGTTCTAAGTGAAATCTTTCAATTTTGCGGGAGAAATCAACAAAGTCCGTCTGGCAGTTTCTTAGAAGCAGAAACAACATCAGCAAAGCAATACTGCAGTTAATTTTCTTAGCAAAGTTATTATAATAACTAGGTATAAGTATCCTGTATCTTATGTATTCTTTAGTATTGAACATAAACAACTCTCTAGAACGCATTGATTTGAAGGAAAACAGTACGCGTTTGTGGAATATGTTGACATTAGATAAAACAACATTCTTGGAATTTACATGTGGACGTGTAACAGCAACTTGATCGGGATAAATGGAGTACTAATTAGTGCCAATGAGGTATTAAAAACACTTAAAACGTTATTATAGTGGGTTTAAACTGCACTTTGTGATGATAAATTGGGTCCAAAAAGCCTTCGCCAGCAATATTGCTTATCTGTAACAAACAACTGTAAACATTGAGAACTGTTTACAATTATTTAGAAACTACACGTAAAAACAATTGTAAATAAAGTTTCAGCTTTTATTTGAGGTTATTTCTGGGTGAATGAACTCCATACTTTATCAATACGGTAGGTTCAAGAGTGCTGATGTTGCTGTAAACAAAATGTAACATTGAAGGCGAAATTCAAATTTTCTTATAATACGTTTTTTGCAATGTGCAGGTTAGTATATATTGATCTGAACATGATTCGCGACCGTAACAAATCTGTATTTATATAATTATGATCATTAAAATCATCAATACAACTCTCTTTCTCAATTTCATATGTATATATTTCAATGACTATGTCATGAAATCTGGACATTTGAGGTTTATACTAATTTATGGAGTTGTATTACTGATTCTAACAATTATAATTCTGTAAATACATATTTTTTACAATCGGGAATCATTATTTAATGAACATCCACCCAGACAATGAGCTGCAAATTGCGATAAACGAAAAAAAATTGATTATAGAGGGCTACCTCAGCACATCCCTCTTAAAAATCAAAAATATCCCAAGAGATAAATTTCCAGTCATCACAGCCAGCCACAGCTATGTGGACCAACAAGATCTGAAATACTGTCGTGCCAGCGAAACGAAGAAGAAGACAGTCAGCCTACACAAAGCAGAAAAACAAAAATAAGGGCCAAGTTCGGTCAAAAATCAAAACAAATAAATAAATTTTGGACACAACGCTATAGTATATGATAGCCGTTTTCTCCGAATTCGCGATAAGACCGTCGTTAAGATTGGTCGGTTTTTATCTCTGGTCTGATAGCCTTAACAGTGGTACTAATGTATTATTAGGATTTTTATTGCCCCGTAGATACATTATCAGAACATGAACGAATGTAAATCATTGATAAAATGTAATTACTGTGAGTTACTCAGATTTTCATGTTTTGAACTGCATTACGAGCTCATATTAGAATGTTTGGTCTGAACATTTTTGGAACTTGTGATGTGTATGCGAAGGGATTAAAATCTGAATAAATTGCTCTTTGGTCGATTTTGGTATTTTAAACAAGACATTTTTAAATAAAAACATGTATAATTTACTTTTGTACCATAACTTAACCCCATTCAGCTCTCACTATAGTTACATTTGATTAACCTTCTAACCACAAAATAGTGATGTGACATTACAAAAATTAGATACCAATCTTAAGCCGATACCAAATCACATTGCAACGACACCGAATCCATTTTTAAATACCGAACTCGTGAGGCATGTTCCTATTTTGACAGCTCCTGTCAATGTCGACTATGTCTAAATAGTTTGTATGTTTCGTTAGAGTTGTATCTCGTTGCTTCATCGGTATAATGCAGTCTGATTGTCGGTGTTAGGATCGAATGTGATTTATTTTTTTAATTTTTTGTAAATATTGTTAGGATTTATTAACCTACTCATGTAGTACAACGCTTTTTAACTTATATTTAGAAGTAGATATTCCTCAAATTCGATAGATTTAAATATTAAAAATTGAAAAAATTTGAATATTGATAAATACTTAGAACGAAAACTTCCAAACTTTTTAATAAATAACAGCTGCTTCTGTTCATAATAGCATTATTACTATCTTAAAACGAAATAAAAAACTATCCATCAGCCCTACACTTAGACAGTCGTGGCTTACGATAAAAATGACGTGTGTTCCACTCAATGGGAACCCAGCCTCCCGATCCCGCTGATAAGGCGAGGGAGAAATGTTATCTCTGTTCTGATTCTACGTTCATTATCAAATTGTACGTCTGTGTGGGTGAGAGAGAGAGGGAGGGAGAAAGAGAATGTTAATGTGTGTGTTACTATGTGATAATGTGGGGTGTGATTCTTTTTAAATTCCTACAGGGGGTTTGAAAAGGTCACGTTTGAAATTGTTTGTTCCGAGTTTTGTTTACTTTTTATTGGTCGTCGCTCTTTTGTTGTAAATTCAGTAGGTATTGAATTTTTATAATAGACAGGTATGCTATTAAGATTTCTTAATGAGTTTGCCGTTCACGAATAACAGTAGTCAGTTCTTAGTCAATTATCATTTATCAGTTTATCTTTCATTTAAGAAATAGCGAGTTATTTATTGCCAACGGCACACACCTAATAGAGTATTGAATAAAACTGTCATTTATTAGGAAAGAGTATTTTTACTACCCACCAATAACCCAACCATGAGGAATAACTGAATAAGCAATTCAATTTTGGAAAATCTCAAGTGACACAACTTTGGAATGTTGATTTGTTTAGAATAATTAAAAAAAAAAAAAAACAAACAATTCCAATAACGCTGCTTCTAAACATCTATATCTATATAAATAAATAAAATTGAAGTGTCTGTTTGTAATATCAAAACAACAACTTTTAACTTATTGCATAAGAAAGTATATACGGTACTTATAACAAAAAATATTTTTTCTTCTGTCGGTCTGTCCGTTTGTGCCGGCTAATCTCCGAAACGGCTGGACTGATTTTGACGAGACAAACACTGGCAGATAGCTGATCTTATAAGGAGTAACTTAAACTACTTTTATTTTCGACTAGGTGCTGACGGAGGGTTAGCATGCGTTGATTAAAAAAAAATTGTTATTTACCAATAGACACTTCAATTTTATTTATTTGTATAGAAAAAGCCACGCGGCCGATGCCGTGAGCATCAGCTAGTAACTTTTAGAGGTTTTTAATTGATGTCGGGGGTTTTCAAAATTTTACATTTGACTTTTATTCCCTGCTTTTTATTACTAGTAAACACGTTACGATTGACATCGGCCTCGCCGAAATCTGCGCAGCTGTACGTGTGTTTCCCACAGTGAAGCTAGGTACTCATTTATACTTATTCCTCTTTGCTGCTCCATCATTAGACCTTGATCATCACCATCTATCCATAACCTATTCATTGAGACCGTTCCAATGAGCCCAAACACGTTAGCTGTAAGTTGGTAGATCAGTTCGTTATCCTGCAAATTCCAGATGATGCTGCAGCATCAGTTCAAGGTTCACTCGATCAGACCTGAGGAAGATGCTCACATCCATTCATCAACTAGAAAAGAGCTGATACCTACTCTTCAAACGGCTAAACTGATTTCCTTCAATCATAGCTAAGAACACTCTCGGTCAAGGCATCTTTAATTTAAAAAAAAAAAAACAAATTCGGTTTTGTCGTTTGTGAGCTACGATGGCGCAGACAGACTCACAGATACATAGATACATGCATTAAACTTATAACACCCCTCTTTTTCTGACGAGGGTTAAAAACTGTCTTTGAACGTATGTCGACCAACTCCACCGTCCACTTCTGGACATAGGCCTCTCCCAAGCACCGCCAACTCGACCGTTTTTGTGCTTCCCGCATCCAGCAGAATCCTGCGGCTTTCATAATGTCATCGGTCCACCTTGTGGAAGGCCTTCCAACGCTACGTCTTCCGGTACGCGGTCGCCACTCCAGAACCTTTCGGCCCCAACGGCCATCTGTTCTGCGCGCAATGTGCCCATTGCCACTTAAGTTTGGCAATTCTTCAAGCTATGTCGGTTACCTTGGTTCTCCTGCGGATCTCTTCATTTCTGATTCGATCACGTAGAGAAACTCCAAGCATAGCCCTCTCCATTGCCCTTTGGGTGACTTTTAGCCTTCTAATAAGGCCCATTGTGAGCGACCACGTTTCAGTGCCATATGTACTGGCAACACGCACTGGTCAAAGACTTTCGTCTTGAGACACTGCGGTATGTGGGACGAGAAGATATTGCGTAGCTTCCCGAACGCTGCCCAGCCGAGTCGCATTTGACGATTGACCTATACTATACACACTTACTATATATATACTTACTATTAGAGTCACTATATTAGGCTCTATTAAACAACACTTCTCGCTGTTGAGAAGAGAGCAGTGGTGGCCCAGTGATAACGGCCCCGACTTACGAGTTGTTGGGCGTGGGTTCGAACCCGGGCAAGCGATTTACTTTGTGTAAATAATTTAATCACCACTGCTCTCAAAGCGCTGAAGGAAAACATCGTGATGAAACCGGACGCGGCATGTCCTAGAACCAAAAATTGGAAGACATGTGACATCTACCAAGCCGCATTGGGCCCATGGTAGATTACAGAGCACTTCCTCTCCCACAGAGAGGAGGTCTGTGTACCAGCAGTGGGAACATTATAATGTAAGTCTCACTGTTTACCATATAGCAATGATATAATAAATTATTATATTAAAAACTATCTCTGACCACTACTGCAGAAAATGTATATGATATACTTTAGGCCTCATATTATTTTTATCATAACTATCAAGATCAAGCCATATCAGTCTATGCTAATAGTAACGTACAATTTTTGACCGACAATAATTAGCATACGGATTTAATTGTATCTCATTAAAAAATAATTAGAGTAAAACAAACTAATTTGGGCAGGTAATTCCTTTATTTACATGGCGTGACAATTGAGACATATTTTAGTATAATTGATAATAATTGTGTGAAATACATATGTGCCGTAGGAATAAACGATTTAAAAAAAATATATATATATATGGGTGCGTGTATCTATTCAAACACGAAATATTTTAAGAGATACACTTGTAGGTGGTAAAGAAACCATGGAAAAGTTTTTTTTTTAATCTGAGTACATTATAAAAAAAATTGAATAATTTAAAATTACTTGTTATGATGATTAATTATCAAAATTGACCGCGCTCGTGCCGCCACCGTTGCCGCATCTGGACGTGTCATTCATAGAGTAAGTTAGTAAATGTTTTTTTGCAAAATGTCTCAAGCAATTTTAAAATTATAATAATTATGTAAAAATATAAAACACTTAGACACAAATATTTTTTCGCTTTTATGGCTTTTTTACCACCTATACATGTTCCTATCTGTTTTTGTTTTTGTTGTTGTTTGTGATGACATATGGCACTGAAACATGGTCACCCACAATGGGCCTTATTAGAAGGCTAAAAGTCACCCAAAGGGCAATGGAGAGGGCTATGCTTGGAGTTTCCCTACGTGATCGAATCAGAAATGAAGAGATCCGCAGGAGGACCAAGGTAACCGACATAGCTCGAAGAATTGCCAAACTTAAGTTGGAATGGGCAGGGCACATTGCGCGCAGAACAGATGGCGAAAGGTTCTGGAGTGGCAACCGCGTACCAGAAGACGTAGGGTTGGATGGCCTCCCACAAGGTGGACCGATGACCTTGTGAAAGCCGCAGGAATCCGGTGGATGCGGGAAGCACAGAACCGGTCGAGGTGGCGGTGCTTGGGGGAGGCCTATGTCCAGCAGTAGACGTCTTTCGGCTGAAATGATGAATGATGATGATATTATAAAACAAAGAACTCCGTCGCGTCTGTCTGTCTGTAAGCGATAAACTCAAAAACTCCTGCACCGATTTTCATGCTGTTTTCACCAATGGATAGAGTGGTTCTCGAGGAAGGTTTTAGTATGTAATTTGTCCAGTTTTTTTATACATTGGCTAAAATATAATGATATTTGTTGGAGGTGTCGGAAAAATCTTTTTTTGTCAAATCTATTCGTAATAACATCAATGGGCGAGCGCACAGCTGATAGGTACCTACTTTTGCGTTCGGCTTCACTAACCGCACCGCTGACGCATTGCGCTACGAGTGTCCATTACACCAGTTACAAAATAAACATCTGTCGTTAACGATAACTTAATTTTTTTGTACTAATACATATCAAAATAAGAAATAGGTGTATAATAAAACACGTTTAAGTTTAATTTGTCAAAATATGCACACTGATTAAAAACTTTTCCTGTCTACAAGATAAGACTGATGATTGATTATTTAATTATACTTAGAATGCAATCAAATGCGAAAAAGAAGACCACTAAGGATAAGTAACTATCTTGCAACATTAATTACAGGCACACAATCTAAATTAAAAGCCAAATAAAGTGTGTATTTTAAAGTATTGAATCCTGTTGATTAATCTGTCAATCAATTTCAATTTGAATGAAACAATAAAATAGACAAAAACGGCGCTATAATATAATATTTTTTATTGGCATAAAAGTATGTTACATTTATATGGAAACCCTGACTCCTGCGCTAGGTGTAACCTGTGTTACAGGAATCAGTGTCTTCTCCCAGTCGTTTTACACAGATATTATGCAATAAAATTTAAAGAATTTTAAATTATACAATACCTGCTTGAAGCGTATGTGGGTGTGAGCGTGTGAGGGTGTGTGTGTGAGGGTTTGTGTAAGAGGGTGCATGTGTGAGGATGCGTGAGCGTGCATGTGGATGTAGGTATATTATGGTTTATATATATTTATCGTGCATGTTTTTAATGGGACCCGGCAATTGCAGGGTTTATGTTATTAATTTTTCAGTCTGTATATAATCCAATGTTTGTAGCCACAATAAAATAGACAAAAACGGCGCTATAATGATTAAGGTAATAAAAAAAAAAACGTATCCTCCATACTGATACCGATACCGAATTTTTTGTCTCAGCATATCAATTAGGCAAACTCTTTATCACCCCTGGAAGTATGTTATATTTCCTCCGAGATAAGCGTTCTGGTAATGATATTAACTTTGTTGACTTTTAATTAGCAAAATACGTAACAGTGTTATTTATTTTTATCGGTTCCTCGGATTCTTATCCGTGGAACCGATAAAAATCCGTTTACGGTCTTTAGAAAAATATTTACGTAAATATTATGATAGTTGGGATTTACCAAAGTTAATATTATTTAGAGATACCAAATATTTGTCAAAAATATTTTTACATTACAAGCTATCCACACAACCTGGTTTATGTTGTTAAATACACCAACAGTGGTAAGATATGTCATGCTATTGCTAAAATAAAGTTAATTGGAATGTAAGTACGTGTATTATTTATTTATAAATAGCAAATACCAATAATATTTCCTTAACAATTGGGTGACAGACATTACATTACATTACATTACATAATAATAGCTAAGTATATTTGGATGGAATATTATTCAGTGTTTAATTAATATTATTATATTATTTTTGTGTGTTGTATTAATTTCACTGTATATACCTAATAATAATTTTACTGTATTTTGATATTTTGACATTTATAATAACTAAATTTGACATATAAAATAATTTTAAACTTAATGCCAATTAGGCAGGATATATTGGAACTGAATTTTTTTGTTAAGACCTATAACACAAATAAAGATATTTTGAATTTTGAATTTAGAATGTATGACTTGAGTGATATTTTAATGTTTCAGTTAATACAATACATTCATAAACTGAAGTTTACTTGTCCAGCTGTCTCAAATAGGTATATAAAACTTCTTTCTTAAGTTTACATAAAAGATTAATCTTCAACAAAATTAATTCCTACAACAATGCCATTGTTTAACTTTAAAAACTATATTTTTTCTACCGAAATAATAAAATTATCTAACGAAAACATCGCTCGGCTGGGGAATCGAAGCTGTTATCAGGAGCTTATATCTACACCGCTGCGCCGCTGTGTTATCTAAGTGATCTCTTTTTGTAAGCACCTTGAAGGTTTGTGGTCCAAAATATTGCTATTATTATTGCTCTTTTAAAACATCAAGTTATATATTTCAAAACTTGTTGACATTTGGCGGTATTACCTTTAATCCTGTTACGGTTTTCGGCTGTGATATTGGTATCTGGAATAATTGTGTCGAGCAACACTAGTTGCATTGCAGATCTAAAAAATATGCATATAACTAACAATTTTCATAAATTCTGGTCGCTTGATTATAAAATAACAACTAATCTATTATTGAACAGTAAAATACAATAATACCTTTTCCTTTTAATATTTCCTTAAAGTGATATCGCCGCCTACACTGAAAACTCTCCCTTCACTACTTTTCTCTTCACACAAAGTTAATAATATTGTAAGTACAAAGTAGGTACCTGAAAATCTACCTACACTATAATACAGATGGGACACTCCGCAGTTTAGGTATGAAACTACAATTACGCGGCGGGCCCATCTCACTGGGCCAATTCAGTATGACTGCCGCGCTCCGCCGGTATAAGAGCTACGCGATAGAAAGAGAGACAACTTGTAGGTGAATATAACTGTTGGTAATGAGTGTGATAGCAAGAGTCGCTTTTTAATTAAATGATTTTGCGGAGTGTCCCATCTGTATTAATCTGTGATAGTACAGAGTTCCTGGGAACCCATAGCCAGTCGGTGTCGAAATACGGGACCTACATCATGCTATCTGACATCATGACGATAGTGGAGACTCGCCCTATACACCATGCGCTGCGTTTATGTGCGAACTTATTTATTAGATAACTAGCTGGTACCCGCGGCTTCGCCCGTATGGTTTTTTTTTTAAAATAAATACCTTAGTTACTTCTTAAAACATTAGGTATCTGCCAGTGAAAGTCCCGTCCAAATCGGTTCAGCCATTTCGGAGATTAGCCGGAGCAAACAGACAGATTTTTTATTTTTTTTATTTTTTATGTATAAGTACCGTATATACTTCCATATTATGTATTTTTTAGTATATCAATGGTATTTAATAAAAAGCTGTTATTTTGACGTTATAAACAGACACTTCAAATTTTATTTATTTGTATATCTTAATTATGGACCTAAACTTGTACAGTACGGTACAGCACTGGCGTACATCAGGTTATACGAAACTGCCAAATTGCTCCAAACGATTTTAAACCTTAAAATATTGATTGTTAAGTTCAAAATCGAATGAGAATATTTGACAGTTTGTGGTAACTTGATGTGCTGGCGACTGTACATAAAAATTGTAGAGACATTTTCAGGAAAGATTAAAAAAGTTTCTAATCTGGTTTTCTATTAGAAAAAAGCTGTTTTATAATTGAAAATATACGAATTAATATGTGCTAAAAAACATGTGAGATTTTACTATAAAATATCATCATCATCATCATTTCAGCCGAAAGACGTCCATTGCTGGACATAGGCCTCCCTCAAGCACCGCCACCTTGACCGGTTCTGTGCTTCCCGCATCCAGCGGATTCCTGCGGCTTTCATAAGGTCATCGGTCCACCTTGTGGGAGGCCTTCCAACGCTACGTCTTCCGGTACGCGCTCGCCACTCCAGAACCTTTCGGCCCCAACGGCCATCTGTTCTGCGCGCAATGTGCCCTGCCCATTGCCACTTAAGTTTGGCAATTCTTCTTCGTATAAAATATACAGAAGACATATCTTCAAGCGTTGAATGATGTAGAAAAACCAGTGCAATTAATTACAGTTTTTTATTTTTGTTGTAAAACAGTAGGTAAAAAATCCGTAAATTCAATAGTTTCTTATTTTCCACACAAACTTAAAAAAATACCATCATTCAGTCAGCAAAAACGAATGTTTTAACAAAATCTTCGCTCTCGTCTCAGTCGTACGTTTAATAATCCCCGTTTCGGGGTCAATCTCGTTTAGCATCAATTTATGCGGCCGCACCGCGCCGTGGGCCGGCCGACTCACGCGCACGCTAATTGATTCCAGATCGCAGGGGGCGGGGCCACGTAAAGGTCGCGAGTTCGATGCCAGATGACGTTGACAGAACTGTGAAAGCTGTTAGTGATAAAGATTTTTACTCTGATTGGTTATTTTTATATTGAAGTTTTGTTTATTTAACTCACAGATTATAAATATGTTGAGGCTAAAAATTGTGAAAATAGCTAAACTGACTTTAGGAAAGTTACCTTTCCTGAAATATTTTGGAAAGAAAACACACGTGAAATTATCCCACCCAACACAGCTCGCGACATCACACGTCCGCGTATCACACCGTCACGCTCGAATCCACCTTCCATTTATTACAACGGATCGTAATCTAAGATGGAGAGCGGGCGACTGATAAGAAACGCCGCGACGCGCGACGCCACATCGCGATAAGCGGGGTGTGTTGCCGGTAGGACGACGCGCGCTTCGGTGTGAGAGGGGGACGGTAATTATAGGAGAGAATGTTATCACACCATCTGTGATTTAGTGACTAGATAATTTCGTATGAAAATAGCTGAGTGTGTAAAATTAAAATGAATTTAGATCTTATTTTATTATAATATCGGCTGAGGTGCAGTTATAAACTAATTAAGTGACTGAAATTATGCTCAATGAGATAAGATTCAGATTTTAAAGGGAGATAATTTAAATATTTATTAGAAATGTTATAAAATGAATATTAATGCTACTATTCTCTTGGGGATAACTTTAAATGAGAAATATTATATTGGTTAAACTATCGCACTGGTGATATAACGTGCGAAATTCAATTAAAACCACATTTGTATACCCTCAATATGATGATAGCACTCAACATTGTCTGAGTATTTGTTATAAGTAGACATCGGATATTCGGATGCATATTCACCTAAAGTTGAGATGTTGGGTAATATGGAATGCGCTTTTGTATCGAAAAAATCCCGCGGTTCTGGGATCTACAAGTTTAGGTTCCTGATACATGTTTCTGGTATATTTACTTACTTTCAAATGTTGGTAAAAATCCCAATTTTTAGTAAATATAAATCAGATTAGTTATGCAAACCAAGAATACCGGGTTTTTTTTTCTTATAAATATGTTTTTAGAAGTCACGTACTACACACTTGACTAGTTATGCATTCCCGTTGTCCCTGGCGACACGGGATTTTTTTTACAATAAAATATTTTAGGAAGCCACTTCCATACTTTCATAGCTCAAAATTAACTTTAGGTATATATGCATCCGAATATCCGATCTCTAGTTATAAGCCATTCAACAGACACAGCAATTCGACAGTTACAAACAATCCTTGAAAAAAAAAAAACCGTTTAAAAAATACACAAAATACTGTCAAACTAAATTTGAGAAAATTTTACAACGAAAAATCTATGCCCAAAAAATACAACAATACCAACAGTTACATTCTACGTCAAAAAGGCACCTAGTGAACCGCGCGGTGGGGGGAGGGGGTGTTTTATCGCCCAAAACGCGCCCGATCGCTGCGAGATTCGCCCGCGCGATATAGACCGATTCTTCGACGCGATAAAAGCCCACTCCAGAACATGCCTGTATCTTTTCAAAAAGGTTTTTGTCTCTAATCGCTTTCCAGAATCTAGTTTTAATGACTTTTTATAATAGGTTTACGTGGGAGGAATATTTATTACTTAGTATTTTTTTTTTTTTTTTGTAATTGTTCTTCAGTTGTGAGTGGAAATGAATTTTCTTGGAATTTTATTTGGAAGACTAAAATTATGATGTAAATAGTCCTCAACCCTTATTGTTTTATTCCTAAAAAATCTACATGAAAATCTAAACTTTCCTAACAGTGCATTTTCCTTTAATTTTCTTGACTAATATTTAGACTCTCACCAGCTTTTCCATTCTGGCAGTTTCGAAACAAAATTAATTATAGCCTGAATGCATCCTGTTTTATTTTTGAAAGTCCAAGACGTTCAGAATTTGCACCATGTAAGATATAAATAAAAACTTACCAATCATCATTTCAGCCGAAAGACGTCCACATGCAAGCTTGACATGGCCTCCCCAAGCACCGCCACTTCGACCGGTTCTGTGATTCGCACATCTAGTAGATTCCTGCGGCTTTCTAAAAGTCTTCGGTCCACCTTGTAAAGGGCCTTCCAACGCTACGTCTTCCAGTACACGGTCACCACTCCAGCACCTTTGGCCCCACCGGCCATATATTCTGCGAGCAATGTGCCCTGCCCACTGCCACTTAATTTTGGCAATTCTTCGGGCTATGTCGGTTACTTTGGTTCTTCTGCGGATTTCTTAATTTCTGATTCGATCACGTAGGGAAACTCCAAGCATAGCTCCCTCTCCATTTGAGTGACTTTAAGCCTTCTAATAAGACCCATTGTTAGCGGCTACGTTTCAGTGCCATAGGTCATCACTGTTAACACGCACAGGGGCCCAAGTCTGCTATTTTTATAAATTCGTCACTCCAACACGATCCCATTGTCATTTTGCTAAAAGTTCGTAATCTGCTAAATTCATAATGGTCGATCATTGGTCGGTCAATGGTCTCGTAATAGGAATGTATTTCAATGGCATTTTGAACATTTATTAATGCCAGATTCCACTTGTATATATTTTTACATATTATATATTAGTGTTATAAGCAATCTGAAGTAGTAGGAAGTTGGAAGTTTAGTAGGAAGTTTCATTTGTCACTATACGAGATTACTAATTCTTTCAATGGAATGTCAGTGACCATTGGAAAGTCATAATGACGCCATTATATTAGTAGATTACCAAACTTGTCAAAATCAACAATTATGAAATCAATGATAGACCATTCTGATACTATTGTAATAGCAGACTTGAGGCTCTGGTTACAGACTTTCCTCTTGAGACACTGCTGTATGTGGGACAAGAAGATATTATTACACATATGTACAGACGCCAGCACATCAAGCTACTACAATCTGTCAAATTTCTTTAATAGATTTTCAACTTTATCACTACAACATAGGGTTTAAGGTTGATTGCGAAAATTTGACAGTTTCGGGTAGCTTGACCTGCTGGCGTCTGTACATATAATTTTGAACCAACAAAATTACCAAAGTTAAAATATTTTTACTCAAATTATTCCAAGTTGCATCACTCCATTATCATTATAGCAACATTAAACTGCTACTTATCCAGAACGCAACAAAACACAGTGTATAATTGTTTTTTATCTACGACGACGGCGCCATAGGGGCGGTATCGCAGTGATGCGCCACGCTACGATAGCGTCTTGCCCCTATGTGACTAGAACTAACTGATTAGCCTATCAAATATGTATGTGACAATCATTTTAGCTCGATATGGGGTGGGTATTTTAAGAGCGCATAACAGCGGTCCACCAGCGCCACTTTAAAAAAAAAAAATATTATCTCGTGACTGAGAAGGAATTATGAAAAACGGCTCAACAGCGACCTCGGTAAGTGTGTTTAGAATGTTCTAATACCTTTTATAAAGTTTCATATTGCTATAGAAAGCAACAAAATTCATTCTAAAGAAAAACGGCCACATTCCTCTAGATCGTATTTTGTTGCTTCAAGATCGCAGGGAAGACTTGGATGAGACTCACACAGAACAGGGAAGCATGGCACAAAAGGCTATACTCAGCGATGGGTGAAACAGTAGTCAGTAGACAGCATCATGGACAGCCTTGTCAATGATAATGAATTTAATAAACTGATTATCTATTTTGTAAAGGGAGTTTTTCTATGAAGAAAATGTTTAGAACTAAAAGAGACAAAAATAATATATTAAGATTTAATTATACCTAAATCTAAAGACGCATAAAAAAATCGCCATCATGGACTATTAATTTATAGTTAAGTGTCATGAAATAAACAGTAAACAACTACAATTTTTATAAAATAAAAAGCGGCCCGACAAACCAGATCATTTTGTAAAATAAATTACTAATAGCAACAATAAAAACTAAAATGCGCAAAATCATTAGTGACATAATGACATTCGCTTATCCAAAAACAAGGTGAATTAAAGAAAAACATGAGCAAAAAATAAATAAATCTATACTATTTAAATAATTTATAATCTATATTCTATGTCGTAGGATGATTTGTTTTTTTTTTTTTTTTTTTGGCGCGTTTATTGAGGTTTGCGAATAAAGAATTTTTCAAATCCGACTAGTCTGGAGTTCCAGAGATAGCGCGTTAAAAAAAAAAAAAAAAAAAACTTTTCACCTTTATTATTATTATAGACAGATAGAGAATTCCTCCTGTATAGTGAGTGCGTTTACAAACATTTAAACTCACCTATACAAACAGCCAGACCCGGAACAATTACTTGTAGGTCATACAAATATTTGTTCCGTGCGGGAATCGAACCCGCGACACGCAGCGCAGCAGTCAATCGCTTAACCACTGCGCCAACCGTGCCTTCATAATGAGATAAGACCAGCACCTTTATGCAGTTAGGGTGCTCACACACTATCAATCACAATCTGAATGATTTTGAAGGATGTTGCTAATCCATTGCTTCATATGTTCGAAAAATGTGTCTGCTCAACAACACTAACAGTAATAATGGGTTTGATTTTGACAGTTCAACAATGAATGTTATTGAACTGTCAAAATCAAACCCATTATTACTGTTAGTGTGTTAAGCAACAACCCCGCAGTTCTGAGCAAGCAAGCTTTTCTTACCGCGCCACTAAGCGTTTTGTACCGTGTGGTGCCGGACGTAATAGCACCATCCTATTTCCTCCCGTGGGTGTCGTAAAAGGCGACTAAGGGACTTACTAGAGAATGGGCAGCAGCGTTCTCTATGTATTTTTAACACCATACTGCGATCGCCAACCCGCCTGCCAAGCGTGGCCATTTTGGCAAATACCCCCCTATTTTGGGGGAGGCCTATGTCCAGCAGTGGACGTCTTTCGGCTGAAATGATGATGAAGCGTTTCCTCACGCGGTGTTTGCGGTAAATGAAGACACTTGATTGAGCGAAAAATTATTTTTGCATTTGATAGCCCAATTCTTGAGGAAGTTTATATGCTATTTAATATCACACTAACCCTTGGGAGCTGAGAAAAATTCAGAAAGAATGCTAAGCGAAAACGCGTTGGGTTGGTACGCGGTGGGTCGGGGGAACAAGAAATTTCACGCGGACGAAGTCGCGGGCAAAAGCTAGTACTTAATAATCTTACATTACATGACTATCCATGCTAATCTGATTATAATAAAATTATATATTCTTGTTATTTTTTTTTCTTCTAATTAAGTTCTATTTTGTAATTTTGGGTGCGTCACCATTTTATTTATGCGACCAACGAACACAGTTTTACATAAATGACGTCAATGTTACTGCATTTATTTCTTTTGAAACACCTTTCGTATCCGGGTCACATTATTTCAAACCCAAAAATAATCCTTATCTCAACAAATTAAAATTGATTATCGTTTGACTGTTGTCCGTTCGTAAGATCTTTTTCGCATGCAAATAATACAGTTTTATTGCCTAAATGAATAGATTGATTTTTATCGTGAGCATATAAATCTAACATGTCTCCGCTCTTTTAATTTCTTACTGAATATGTATTGCGTATTAGAATTTAGCTGTAATTTAATTAAAAGTAGTTAGAATGTATGAAATTAGCATGTGGTTAATGTATTCTATAATAATAAAAATATCACGACTCATTGGCGCCGGCTACTCCGCCTAACTAATGAATCGAAGCACTGTACTTAAATTTTCTCTACAAGCAATAATAAGGCTTGTCGACGGAGCCCCACTTTGCGGGGCTCCTACTTCTGGACGGTTTTAAAAAAAAAACCTAACCTGTCCGAGTCGGGGTGCCCCAGGCCCAACTTTTCATACATTCATCGAAATAGTTTGTCTTCTGTAGTATAGCAATCGGTTTTTTTTTTTTTTTCACGAATCGGATATAAATTTCACATTCAATTCAATTTTATTCAGGAACAATTTACATTGTGTTTGAAATCATAAAAATTATAACTTACACATTCATAATACAATACAATAAATCACAGAAAATAAATAAAACATAGAAAATAACAATCCTTTTTTTAATAAATACAACACAAACAAAACATTAAAATTAAAATTCAGTAACATTACAAGCTACTACATATTCTATACTAATATTTCCCAGTCTCTCATTAATTAATCTCAATTTTTTATAACGTGGATATGTCATCGTCTATCGAATACAGACATTTCCCTAATAGAAGCGCCTTAAGTCTTGACTTAAATGAGCTCTTATAAATTATGCTTTCTAAGTCCACTGACAATCTGTTAAAAATCCGCACTGCTTGATATTGAGGACTACGAGTATGTTGGACAATATTAAGATGGGGTATTACTAGCGAAAGTTGTTTAGATGACGAGCAGAATCACCCCCTTAAAGGATGCAGCAGTGCTATTTTGTAACCATCTCAGCGTGAAAACTTAGGTGAAGTGAGCAATGAGTGAGCTGTCAATAGTGTCAATCTCAAGCATCAGGTGGAATTGTACGTCACTTCAAGCTCACTACACCTAAGTTTTCACCGTGCGGTTTTTCCAGAATTGTTCTACAGATGACTTAATCGCCACCCTGTATACAGGGGCTATTGGTAAAACACTAACAACCTCTCAGGATTATATAACTAACATCATAAACAACAACTTTTATTCTATGACTTTTAATAATTCATCAGACTTTCATACAAAAATAAAAATATTTAAATTCAACGCTCTAAATGTGTAGAACAACGAAATCTTGAAGGTTTGTTTTTGGAAAATGTAAAAGGGATGTGTCCTGGGTAAAAAAAAAAAATACTGTTTAGTCCGTCAATCAGATACCAAAAAAAAAATTGACAGGTTTTTTTTTACTTTATCATATTAATACAAAAAATACTTAGATAAAACGCATTAAACTTGGGGAGTGGGGGCTCGTTACGTCACAGCTACGTATAAAATCTACTGAGGAGTGACGTCATGCCACATTTGAACTCAATGTATCGCCGTTATGTTTTGATTCGTCGAATATTTTTTAATAATCTACATGACGGACAAACAATATTTTTTTAGTCATCATCCCTATTATGTTTTGTAAAAAGTCATAGAACAAAAATTGTGTATATGTTAGTAATACAGTCCTGCAAGGTTGTTATATAACCCTGTATATAGATTGAATAGGTATATTAGGCGTTTTCGGATATTTTGTATCAATATTTTATTTTAAAGGCAACTTGGAAGTCTTCGAACCCTTCTCCCGGGGCGCCCATGGCACGACTTAAGTACGTAGGCCTCGAAGCGTCACGATATTATATTATTTTGATTGTTTGATACACAAATACACACGTTAAGAGGGCCCTTCCCGGTCCGTCTATCGTCAACGCAAGCATGCTTGAAAAGCTTGTTGTTTCATCCAGCGCAATGTTAATGCTAACAGGCAAGTGAGAACGCAATAACATTGAACGAAAAATAGTGTGCCGAAATTTCATGAAACTTGTTCCAGGAAATACGTGTTTTTGAGAAAGCCTTACAAGTTTGTGAAATAAATGTGTGTCATTTAGAATCTCCATTACATATGAAATGTTTCTATGGAGATGTTTTCTTTATTTTTACAATTTATGAGTACATTATGAACGGCCAAAGTTCAGGTAAAATGTATGCAAATAGCAGATTTTTGGAGGCTTATACTGAATTTGTTTCTCCAAATTTTTATTTTTTGCTTTCATAGAAACCTAGATATAGTACCAATGATACCAATGATACCAATTAGTTCAAAATGTTCATTGAAAGATGTGTTCCAACGCCATAACCACGTACGAGCGTTTGTATGACTGGTCATCTATTAGCTGCCATAGCTTATTTTAATTGTTTTATTTTTGAATTGTTTGTTTTTTTTTTGTTTCTATTTGGTGTACCTACTCTGGACGCTTTTAACGTGTACGTTTTTATTTTTTATTTTTACATCGTTCTTACATTATGTTATAAATTCAACATTATATGTGTAACTAATATTTTTGTAACAATTTAATTTAAAAGAGTGTCCATGGAGTTTCTTGCCCGTTCTTCTCCATATGTACCTACGCTTTGGAATGGGCATGTAGCTTCATTTTTCTTACTGACCGACTCCTTGACAATTCAAAAGTGCCTGTAAATGGTTTAATTGAAATAAATGATTTGAGTTTGAGTTTTAGTTATGAATAGTATGACGAGTTGGCCGGTCTTAAACTTATAACACCCCTCTTTTTCCGTCGGGGGTTAAAAAGCATTCAAACTGAAAAACTAAACAGTACGTTAATTACCAGAGCACACGTTCACAATCCGGCGTCGTATCGCTATCGCCTCGTTATCGAATCGCTCCCGGAAACATCGCCGTCCTTATCGCTAGCCAACCATTACGCTTGTGTTAAATGGGGGTATGTGTTTGTAGTAGTGGTACAACTATGCCTTGTTTCTGTTTGCTGTTGTAAAAATATGGCCTGTGAAAAAAAAAAGGCTGATATTATGATGATACAAAGATTAAATAGCAGGAGAATAATTTTAGAGATACGCCCATAGAGTAAGTAATTCAATTGGTCGACACTTCTAGTGATGGGCCAATTTAGGGATGTCAACAAATATCAAAAGCGGAAAATCCAGTTTAAAAAATCATGTGCTGTAGACGTCAAACCTCGGTGTAAGAAACGGATTTCAAAACCCAATATGTAATTACTGAAAGTGAAGAGTTTTTCGATTGCATTACGAACCATCACTGACTAGATGTTACATTTTCTCAACAACATTTTTTGGTCTGACGCTGGCCGCATCTTTGGCCTGATAACATAACACACATTTCGCCAGTTATGTTTAAGTCCCATGTAAAAAGGGGCGAGTCTATTGCCATCAACCAGGCACAAATCCAGACTCCGGGCTGCTACTAATAAATGCCTTATAGAAAAAACAAATAACACTTTTCCCGACCTGGGAATCGTACCCAGGTCCTCATGCTCAGCAGTAGCGCTTGCGACTACTAGACTAATAAGGCAGTTGGCTTGATAAGTCTCTGGATATGCATCGTATGGTCGTGAGATAGTAACCCATTTAAAAAACAAATAAGAGTATTTATAATCAAATCAAATCAAAATGCCTGAGAATCAGCACTTTTCGAACGTCAAAATTACATAAGACAGTCCCCCAAAACGCTCGCGCTCGCAGTTGGGAAGAAGAAGTGGCACAGTAAACTCCCCAGCAGCACAGCTGTCTGTTCAGTTAGATACACTTGATTCTATACAATAGTAGTTATGCGAAGTAATTAACATTACGAGACACAGAACAGTAAATTAAATTATTTGCCATATGTGAGCTAGCATCCGCCAATATACCAGATAATACAATGAAAAGTATACTCAAGCAAAAAAATACAAATATAAACAAAACTTAATACCTAAATAAAAGTCTCTAGACATAAAGGACGTGCCCACTTACATATGCAATGCTGGATTATGTTCATATAGCTGTAACACAAATGATAAACTAGGACCATCGAAGTAAAATAAATAAAAAGTCAATTACTAAAAACAAAACCATGGTCAGCAAGATGACCAGTTACCGCAAGCTGCACCCGTTCACGAGCATAACGCAAAGATCAGCCATTGTCCCCTCGCCACATTTGAGGGAAGGAGGCAATCCGACCCCCGACGCTACCGCAAGCAGTGACATCTAAGGGAGCAGGACGAACTTGCTGCTGGTTGCTCAGGCAAGAATAATATGATCAATTGTCGTGGTCGCTAGCTAATGACATATTTCAATACAACTTATTAAAAAAAAAAAAACATTATATTGAGTAGATCATGTCAATAATAAATTAAAATACATTGACTTAAACAGTCAAATAAAATAAACAATTATATGAACTTTTAGAGGTATGAGGAACAGGGTGTAAAGTTCACTCATACTCTATAGTAAAGGGAGGATCCTCCGACCAGACGGTATTGTGTCTGGTGGGCAACTGCCCAACGGTTGATATCGGGATGTTGTATTATGCTAGTCGCGCGGTAAACTCTGATATCGCGATGCAGGATTTGTGACGTCAGGTCTTTGATGCGTAGTTCGCATGTGGCGTTGTTAATATCGCCACAAACTCATATAACCTATCAGAAAGAACATAAACATTGTCTTGAGTTAATCACAGCGACCAACTATTCTTATCATTTAAGTAGTCGTTGATGGAATGGTGTTGATGGTATGCCTTTGAGCAAAGGTTGGATTTTACTTTAGCTTTAATCGCATCAAATGGCAAATCTAGCAAAGACGAAGGTAAGGTATATCCATCGCTGGCCCCACAAAAACAATAACAAACTACAGCTTTCCAGCAACAATAACACACCGCCATTTCTCTCCAACAGACGAACGACTTTATAATACAAGGCTTGCAAAACGTGGGCGCGCTCACGTTCTAAGGTGCGACAATAAAATCGCATGCAATCTTTCCGAGGCGTTAACAAGGGGCAAGACAAGCGAGTCGTCGTCTTGTCGCGATCGCATCGGGCCAATTTGTACGCATGTCCACGGCTACGATTTATTGGGCACGCGAGGAGCGCTCATTGCTAGATAGGCCACTCATAGGTGGCCCTGTCTGGGTGTAAGGGATTAGGTTGCCTGGTCCAGTGTGGATATGTAGCTGTTCTTGTTGCAACAGATTCATCTGAAATTTCATTCGGAAATATGCAACATTGTAACTGATGATGATGATGATGCTTGTGTCCAAAGCACGTTATGTTTTAAAATCAACCTTTGTTTTATCCAGAACTGAACAGTTGAGAAGATCTGAGCTGTTAAATACTCAAAGAAATATGAGCGACTTGTATCATGGTGGTTGATACGTATAAAAAGTGATTTAACCCTTCATATGGCACGTGGATCCACGTGAGACACAATGGTTTTTTAATTGTGTTTGTAATTACGATGAACTCAATCTTTTGTAGGTACCTATTCATCGATTCAGAAATCAAAAACCCTAAAATCATCTTGTCTATTCCGACAACCACCAATCAAAGTCCACATGATGCACAAACTTATCTACCCTCCAAGAAAAAAACAAATGTTCTCAAACAATTTCTCTGAAACAACGACCATTCCCGCCAATTAAATCGGTTGGGTTTACAAGCGCAACACTCACGCCCGTTGAGAGTGAAATATAAACGTGAAGGTGCGCGTGAGTCGATAGATCGGCACACGGCGCGCCTATCGGACGCTGCGATCGCGCCGTAATATCATTATTGTACCCCCCACCCCGGGTATGGGACTATCGAGGACAGTTGGGTCTGTGAAATAGAAATGGATTTTGGAAAACAGGGGTCGTTTTTTAAACATTTAAGGCGAGGTTCTTCGAGCGTGCATTTTTGTTCAAGAGATGGCAGCTTGGCGCGAGTAAATTGTGCCGTGAATTTCGTTAATTTTGGGTTGAAAATTATATGTTTTACGATATTAACAATGTTAAACCCGACGGTCATTACATCATCATAGACGTTTATTTTGATGTGATTTTCAATACATAATGTGGTTATAATATTGAAATAAAATATGTAGGGTATGTTTGGATTTTTTTTTCTATCGAATGAACTTTATCCGATTATGTAACGAGTACCCGACGTACCTACAGAAAGGTCTCGAAAGCAACATATAATTTTTTCACGTGCTTAATCATTATCGTTTCTAAATGAAATGACATTAAATTTACATTTCCTAGAGGTTAACTTGAAGAACCTCGCCTTAAAACGCTTAAGGTAGCTTTGCCCTCGGCGCGCGGCTTATAAGAGCGTAAGCACGGCCATCATCCTTTTTTTATTTATGGTCTCTCGTAGTTGACCTTGAGAGAGGTCGTGACTACTTAACTAAACTTTCCTGTGGCTGCCTTAAGCGAACTTAAAGCTTCCAGCCAGGGCATAAAACTTATAAACTAAACGACTGCACGCTAAGAGCACTCCCTGTGGGGTACGGAGTATGGATCTCGGCTTAGGGGGTCGTTGGGCGGAGGACAGTAACGTAGGACAGGCTGGATCAAATCTGGATAGTTATTATTAATCGGGGAATTAAGGTTCTTACCTTTATCCCACTAAATTTCTATTGGGATGCCTCGGATATAACTCATTGAGGTAAAGCGAGCACGAGATCAGGGGCCCAAGTCTGCTATTTTTATAAATTCGTCACTCCAACACTATCCCATTGTCATTTTGCAAAAAGTTCGTAATCTGCTAAATTCATAATGGTCGATCATTGGTCGGTCAATGTTCTCGTAATAGAATTAATTGTATTACAATGGCATTTTGAACATTTATTCATACCAGATTTCATATATAGATATTTTTACATATTATTTATTAGTGTTATAAGCAATCTGAAGTAGTAGAAAGTTTGAAGTTTAGTAGGAAGTTTTTAGCATTTGTCATTATGTACGAGATTACCAATTCTTTCAATGGAGTGTCAGTGGCTGACCATTGGAAAGTCATAATGACGCCATTATATTAGTAGATTACCAAACTTGTAATTATGAAATCAATGATAGACCATTCTGACACTATTGTAATAGCATACTCGAGGCTCAGCTCACCATAGCCTGCAAGACGCTCCGTGGAACTATTGACGCACCTGATCTGCATGCTGAGCTGGCAAGCTTCTTTGTCCCAGACAATTACTGCCTCGGAAGAAAGCCCAGGCCGTTTGCTGTGCCCCATGTCGTACTGTTGCGCGTGCTAAGTCCCCAGTAACTCGCACTCAGGGCCTCAAGTCTGCTATTACAATAGTGTCAGAATGGTCTCGCCATTGTGAGTATTTGACAGTGTTTGTATGGCAAATCTGTCAAAAACTCACAATGAAGAGACCATTTTGACACTATTGTAATAGCAGACTTGAGGCCCTGGTCGCACTTAATGATCTATTGGATTCCAATCCAACAAATTATATGTTTGCGGAAGAATGGACGAAGATTTTTTTTGGCAAGTACTGTGAGGGGGATTAATGAAATAATTGTTATTTTTTATTGTTTTATGTTTTGATCTGAATTTTATAATTTTTGTTTCTATGTTTATGTGTCTTCTGCCTTTAATTATTTTAATTGTTTTGTCACGGTGTTCATTAAAGTTAAATAAATAAAAATCAGTTACTGAAAGCCTCTTGTCAAATGAATGTGATCCATACCTTAATATGCCTTAATATTATAAATGTGAAAGTAACTCTGTCTGTCTGTCTGTATGTTACGTTTTCACGCCTAAACCGCTGAACCGATCATCATGAAATTTAGCAGAGATATAGCCTGGGATATGGAGAAGGACATAGGCTACTTTTTTACGCGATAACCGACATCCACGCGGGCGGAGCCGCGGGCAAAAGCTAGTACCTACATAAATTGCTCTTTCGTCATGCAGTTACAACAGCTAAGCTAACATTATCTTTGTAGGTTGATGTACTCAATCAGACTTGACTAGGTGGTCAGACACACTTTCAGGAACATTGGAGTTGAGACGCTTTAAGCTGCTAAATAGCTTATTTTCCTAATTTGCATCTTGTATGATTTATTACGGGTGGTAGGAGACAATGGTGCCGATTCCCTTGTTTACAAACTAAACTAAATTTAAGTTCAGTGCATCCTTTTCTTTCTATTTCATTAAGAAAAGGACAGAAGATACATTTTAGTTTAGTCCTGTCAAATTAATCAGCGCCTGTCACTACTTCATACAAGTTTAGACGTGATTAAAAACTTGCCGACTAAAGTTACGTCAATTTACGCCAAGCGCATTAATTTGACAGGACTAAACTAAAATGTATCTTCTATCCTTTTCTTAATGAAATAGAAAGAAAAAGATGTACTGAACTTAAATTTAGTTTAGTTTGTGAACAAGGGAATCGGCACCAATATTTAATTTACCTACTTAAAATTAACAGTTTCAACAGGAAACTTAACCAAATGCAATATATTTACCTTCTTCATATAGGTTCTTAATCCTTATGAATGAAGTCTCCAAAATTACAGTAAACCCGGAGAAGGCAGAATCAAGATAACCAAATTAATCGTAAAAAGTCGCCTCATCAATAAAAATATCATCACCATAGCTTATTATCATATATATTATTTGAGGCTAAACTCCAATTAAAACGGAGATAACGAGATCAGTAATTTATCACATACCTATGAATTATTAATATTCTTGACATAATGAGTAATAAAGACTTTTATAGCTTTACGGTAGGTAGATATGTTACAGCTAAAACTGTATATGTACCTAACCAAAAAAAATATTATGACATAGTTATGCAAGGATGGACATCGCCGTCGAGCTAGACCACGGCGAAGGTGGTTTGACGATCTAATCATGTGGGCGTATATGGCCAGAGATCGTACAAAATAGAGTAGTTTGGAAGTAAAAAGGGGAGCCCTTTGCCCAGCAGTGGGACACACGGAAAGTTAACAAAAAACATAAAAAAATAGGCAAGTAGGTATCCAGTATCATTGTGGGGAGATCCTGTTTTGGATTAAGATGTTTAATTATTACGCGCAATCTCTGAAAATTCAAAAGGGACCAAAATAAAAATGAAATATTTTATTTCACATAAACCTACATGGGCACTTATTAATGACACCTGTTCATTTAATTTGATCGGCTTTCACGGCCAAGGGTACAGCGGTTAATTTATCTTCCACTGTACCATCAAGGGAACAGCCAAGGGTAGGAAAAAAGGGCACTTATGGAACATTAGAAGCTAGGTGCACGGTTCCAATTGGCCGTTTCCTATGGAGAAGAGCCGGCAAGAAACTCCACGGTTACTCTTTTAAAAATGATTGGCTTTTACAATATTTTCAAATAACAGTGTTAATAGGTATGGGAGGACAGGATATAACCTTCCGTAACTAACGAAAACTGACAGATACGAGTAGTTTGACGATAATTGACATCTTCAACCAGGTGCTGTCTCCGAATAGTTGGTTGTAGTAGCCATCTCTAATTCCGGCTTCTAATCTTATCAGGTGCGACTTCCTGAGTTTGATTACCATGCTCACTTCTGTACCGATACTCGTAGGCGACGATAACCGACTTTTAATGATTTTATATTAAAGATCACGTCTAAACGAGTAGTGTTAATGATTTGGAAAAAATATATGTTAAATTAGAGCATTTTATCAATAACTTAATATTGGATATTTTAGATTATGTTTATATTACATAGTGAAATTAATTTGTAAAATTATGTCTAACACGGATAAAAAACTGAGAATCACGCAAAATCTATCAAGTATATTTTTCTGAAACCTTCACCATTTTAAAGATAATTTAATTATTGATATTTTAGTATACGTGTTTTATTAAAAATACCTTTTGTTTTATGTATAATACATTAATAATGCGTATTATTAGAGAGCGCTTCTGGATGGGCGAGTCCTATTACTAGCTCGTACCTACGACGCGTTTCGTGAGCTCGCACTACAGAACACTCAAGGTCACTGGCATATATCTGGGCCTTTTGGGATATCGGTGGGTCTAATCTAACCACCTCTCATGCTGTTGTTTAACCCCTTCAAAGTATATAGGGTGACTTGTAATTCAACATATTTCTTCCAGAACGTGATAGTGAGACCTCTTTGCAACAATTAAGCACTTCAGGTAGTTTAGACGAAGTAGTTATACACCCAGTATCTTACCAATTTTATTGAGACAAACGCTGCTTTAATTCGCAGATCGATCGATCGATCCATCAGTCGATTTTGCGAAATCAACAATGATAACTTAGTACAAATCGTATATATTTTTGTTGGGTAAACAAAAATGATAAAATCACTTTTTATCGCACTGCGCTAGACCGTGAGGTAAGAGTTAGTTAGAGAAATATATTGCTATACAGTTCGAAGTCGACGGTTTGATACACGGAATATAAATACGCTGGTACTCACGGCTACATTATATTATCAAGTTTCATTTATTTTCCAGTTTAAGCTGAACTCGCATTGTATAGGAGATCCGTAAAATGAGAGGTCAGCTTATATAAGGAAATGTATAGCTTGATATGTACCCGTGCAGTGTACAAGTACACGGAAATATCATGAGGAAACTGTCTGCAGGCGTGAACACGGATTGAGGAGAAACAATTGTTAGGTCTTAAAGTTTAGAAGATATGCCACTAAAATCTTCTAAACTTTAAATACACACACAGAAACAATAAAACATATACATATATAATAATTTAATAGATACACTTTATATATAGCTTCAAATTGGTTCAACCTAAGGGTTGAACCGATTTGAAGCTATATATAAAGTGTATCTATTCATACACGAAATATTTTAAGAGAAACATCTATACTTAAGTGGTAAAAAACCATAGATACACCTTATATATAAATGCTATATATAGATGTAGATCTATTTTGTTCTATACTATATTTCTGTTTAGCTACCTACTCGAGTTCATTATCTTTTTTTATGTATGTGTTTCTGTGACAAATAAACCTATATAATTTTTTCCTTTTTTTTTCTTTCTATAGACATAAACGAATTTGATCTTTAAATGGTGACGGCATCCTAAAAAGTCTTTTACAAAATAGCTGCGGAGATATATACGAGTATTTAATTTAACAATATACTCATTAAGTAATAGAATATCATTAAAACGATGGTTTTTGGGGCAGTTACTGAAAAGTACCAAACAGCGGGGTAATTTCGTAATACACTTACAGTAAGTAGCAATGGATTTAATTTTGACAGTTCAAGAACATTCGTTGCGTTATTTACTTCGTCGAGCAGAAAAATTTTTCAAACATATTTAATATGAAGCATTGAATTAGCAATGTCCTTCAAAATCATTCAAATTGTGATTGATATTGTGTTACCCAATTAGAGTGCTGCACAAATGACTACGCCACGAAAAAGTCTTCTAGTTACAATGTCACATTGTAATAATCATACATCTCCTTAAAGACATCTTAAAACTGCAAAATAAGAACAGTAAAGCGAACCAGTAAAACTGCTTTATAAGTTTTACAACCGACTGTACCGAAAGATAAAATGTTTAAAATGTAAATGAGACGTGTTGAAAAAGTATAAGATTATCTCTATATTAGGTATAAATTAAGGGACGAGGAGTGAGGTATGCGGTACAATTATATTGTCACGAATGTGGCGATCGTGGTCGCACCTGCGAGTGCAATCGGTTCAGCCATCGGCGCCCGCGCACGCTATATTGACGGGAGGGGGCACTTTTTTCTTTTGGGAATTATTGGGTATTTAAATTTGCTAATAAAGCCATTTTTGACGTAATTGAAGGGCTTTTTGGCAATGATTTTTAATTTTGATGGTTCATTTAGGGCATTTGCAAATTAGTGTGTTGTATTCCAGTCCGCGGACGCGTACTTGATATCTAATCAAAGATATCAAGTGCGCGTCCGCTGTTTCAAAGATGATTTTTTTTTTTTTCAATCCTTCTTAATAGTTTACCAAACTAACGTTATTCTTATCAGATACATTATATTTAAAAAAATAATTATGTAAAACTTCCAAAATATCGATACAACAACAACCGACGAAAGAACACACATTATTCTCGACAAAATCAAAGCAGAAAGAACTTAATTACCGACTCGTTCCCATCACTAGCAAAACCATCGACAGAGCGGCCCGTAATCGATACTGCAACGGACTCACCATATTTTATTGTGTGCCAATTAAAATTATTCCCTTCCTTATGCATTGTGGGAAGTTAGTCAGCGAAACTGGCTATGTCTATTTGAAATATGGCGTCCATACCGTGATGTATAGACGGAAAAATAATTGAGACCGTCTCGTCCGTTTAGACGCTTCCAGTTGTTTGTCAGTTGTGAACACAACTTAGTTAGTAACTGTTTAGTGGTGAGTTTGTTTGTATAGGGCTGCCATCAAGAGAATGCGTTCTTGACACCTGTCAGTTTCATACTAACGAATGTGTGTTTTGCGAATTTAATCCATAGGTACACTCTAGAAATTGTCAAACTGACTGGTGTCAGAAACGTATTATAATTATTATGTATATAATATCATAAGTACTGTGTTGAGCTGCACGTTATGACAAATGCGTGCACTGACTGGACAGGTCCACTCAAATCGGTGTGGTTCTTTCCTCAAAAGACCATTTCAGACGGCAATCTACATGGTCCTCAAATGATCTGACCAAGATTATGTTCGGATTTTTATATACAAATTGTCATTGATGAATTTATGAATGTATAGCTTGATTTGTGGCCGTGTGTAGGTCATAGTTTATTTCTTTTGTTTTGTGTTTTTTCTCAGTTAGTTTTTATCGTGGTCTGGCAGTTTGAGTAATTTATGCGGCCTGCCCAAATGTCCTTTCTTTGGTATTGTTCGCCAAATCGTTGAGCTCCTTAAGTTCTGGGTTGAGCTGCACGATTACTGAAAAATGCGTGCACTGACTGGACAGATCCACTCAATCTGTATGGTTCTTTCATCAAAAGCCCATTTCAGACACCAATCTACATGGTCTTCACATGTTCTGACCAAGATTATGTCTGGACTTTAAAAGAGACCGTGATCTCTTAGTTTGTTTTGGTATTTCTCTTCAGAGTAGTCAGATAGGAAACGCCGACCTCATCTAGTTTTAAAAATATGATTGACGTGTAATATGTACAAACCTATTTGCAGAAATAAAATCATTTATCATTTATCATTCCCTCTGCCGCTGGACTGTAGTTCTAACGTGATTTATATTGAGTGCATATTAAGTTAGTTGTAACTTCTTGAACGGATAAAGCTACAGCTAGTAGTATTTGGGCTTCTCAGCCCAAATAATTGTGTTCAGCAGATCGTTGAAAATCTTATTCCGTCCCTTTTGTCTTTGGTGCTACGGGTTCTGCCCAATAGCTTTCTTCTTCTGTTTCTTGGTAGGTATTTTCATTAATTTCTTCCTATCATTTCTCATGAAACTTATTGTCGAAGATGTACGTATTAGTATCACTTGGGAGTCCATAAGCATTTTCCTCCAACTTACTATGTTTGTGATTGTTTTTTCTTTGCGTCATATTTACGGCAAATGAGACGTATTTTCTTTCTTTTCTTTTTCTAAGTTCTATTATTTAAAAACTTTTATCACGTCAGATTTTATTCTAAATCTAGATAAAATTAACCTGCATACGCTAGCAACTTTGAATCTCTGCTAAAAATAAAAGACATTAGACAATAATCCTTGACTGTTGTCTGTCGAATAACAATTAAAAACTATTTTCATCTAGATTTTAATCTAATTGTCGTTCTCAGACAGATTGAAGTCTTTTTCAAACTTGTTTTCTTAGTATTCTCTGTTTACACAGTTTTAGTACCTACTTCTATGTATGTAATTGACCACTTGGCGACTAGGCATCCTTGGATAATTCGGTACATTATATATTTTAGTCACATAGCGGAACATTTGACAGATTTTACATTCACCTGAATAAAATCTATACCAATAAATAAAATTGAAGTGTCAGTTTGTAATGTCCAGCTTTTTACTAAATGCATATGAAAGTTTATACGGTACATATAACAAACAAACGTAATTTTTTTTCTCTGTCTGTCTGTTTGTTCCGGCTAATCTCCGAAACAGCACGACCAAATTTGACAGTTTTTTTTTTTTAATAGCCGCGCTGGCTAAGCCTCGGACAGCAGCTAGTCAATGAACAAACTAGAATGAGTAAGCAGGGCCTAAACTCCATTTATTATAACATTAGACAAATAACTGTTCTCACCCTTTCGTTATTTCGATGTAAACATTTAATAAACTCCGTTATTTCACGATAAATACAAAGCACTGCAATCTATTTACCATTTATATTAAAAAATAACACTAAAGTGCAGTTATTTCAAGAATATTACACAATAACTGTCGTTATTTAGCCGTTATTTGTCTAATGCTGTAAATGGAGTATAATTAGAATACAATAAATATTTTTGTAACTCTAAATATAAGTAATATAATATAGGTATATAAGGTGTATCTATTATAACAATGTGTATAGTAAATGGAGTATAGGCCCTGCTTACTCATTTCTATACCCAAAGTCTCTAATTCAGATAATTTATATATACAAAGTAATGTCAAGAAGTGTCATTGTCAAAATGATAGGACAGTGGTGCAAAACATATTATCATATTTTTTTTTTGTAAATTATCATCTATGAAATTAAAGTGAATTAATTATAAGAACTATGCAAACAAAATACCGTTACCAAACAATGTTTTATGTAGTGTGTTGGAGACACGGCCTATTATCGTCATAATCAGCCCGTTTAAGTCCACTGCTAGACGTAGGCCTCCCAAAATCGATTCGAAACAGTTTACAGCCGTTTTCATCCAAAATGTGGCTAGATACTGACTACTGCTACTACTGGTGACTTACAATATGAATCTATGAATTAAGAGTTGTAATGTTAATGTTGTTGAAGATTTAAAAAATTTGAAAATGTTTGGATCTCCTGCATTATTACCAATATCATAAAATATTTTATATCAGAAAATCTGCTTTCTTTAATAACTTTGTTTAAAACCAAAAATCTATAAAAATAATTACGGTATGATTATTTTTTAATTATTATTTCTTAAAATCAGTACTTCATTTAAAATGAAACCTCTTTTTTCGCCATTTTATGTGAATTACCATTACGAAGACATTTTTTTGTGCTGTTATCCCCTTTGTTTACATAAATTATCTGAATTTGAGACTTTGGGTATAGTTTGTTCATTGACTAGCTGCTGACCGCGGCTTCACCAGCGCGGCTATTAAAAAAAAAAAAAAACTGTCAAAAATGGTTGTGCTGTTTCGGAGATTAGCCGGAACAAACAGACAGACAGATTAGTAGGAATCGCTTTTGAAGCGTTTCCTATTTCTACAACGACTTTTAACACTTTTGACATAAACACCATCAATATCGCTGATAGAATGTCATTTTGTTTAGTCCCTCTACTCTATTCCTGTCAACCTGTGGCGGCCTGTCAATTTACAACGCCACATGCGAACTACGCATCAAAGACCTGACGTCATACAAATCCTGCATCGCGCAAGCAGAATTTACCGCGCGACTGGCACATTTAAAACATCCCGACATCAACCGTCAGGCAGTAGCCCACCAGATACAACACCCGTCTAGTCGGAGGATCCTCCCTTTTCTATAGAGGATGACTGAACTTTACACCCTGTTCCTCATACCTCTTAGTCCAACACCGGGCAAAGCGGCCTCACCCATGACTTAAAAAGGAGGCTTGATAATGTACTTCGAATGATTTAACGTGGTTTTAACCTTCTTATCAATCTAAGACTGATCTATATGTGTGTCTAATTTCATCCTAAACCCTTCAGCTAATAATGCCTGATAGATTATCAACTCATCTGGTTTTAAAACATGATTTAATCATGAATTCAGGACCTGTAAAAGTGTTTTTCGAACCAGTTTACAGAAATGAATATAATTTATCAAATATCTCTACAAATATTCAGTATGAATATATTGTAAACTATTGATTCCTTAGTGTATTTGTCCTTCAATACGAAGCCATAGGCATTTAAATATTCAAAGTATTTACTAAGCACGTACTATCGGTCTGTTATCACTTTGCAGTAATTAACAATGAGTACAAACTGTATTACACAAGTATATTACACTCGGTTTAAGGACAAATAGAATTAAATGCAAAAAATAAACGTTTCTGGGTGCATTTAATAGCCCTAACCTTAAGAATTAAGATACCGACATTTGAGGTTAGATGTAAGTCGCCTTTTTCAACATCATGATTTCATCATCCTCATTTCAGCCGAAAGAGGACCTTTTATAAAGTTTCATATTGAGACACGAAGCAACAAAATATAATCTAGAGGAATGTGGCCGCTTTTCTTTAGATCACTTTTTTACGTATTTTTCTGTTCCCTTCTTCTTGTCTGTTTATATGTGTGTAAGAAAGTGAATTTTTATGAGACCTGTAAAAGATAAGTCCCTCTGCCTCGATTTACAGTCATTATCATCATTTCAGCCGAAAGACGTCCACTGCTGGACATAGGCCTCCCCCAATTGGGGGTTTGCCATAATCGCCACGCTTGGCAGGCGGATTGGCGATCGCAGTATTGTGTTAAAATGCATAGAGAACGCTGCTGCCCATTCTCTAGTAAGTCCCTTAGTCGCCTTTTACGACACCCACGGGAGGAAATGGGGTGATACTAGTCTTTACGTCCGGCGCCACACTGAACACATCATGATTTAATATGTTATATTAAACCACTATGTTGAAAACAAAAAGAAAAACAAGTCATGTATGGGTTTAATATAAAATGTTTAAAGAATAATGTTCAATCATTCTGGGCCTCAAGTCTGCTATTACAATAGTGTCAGAATGGTCTCTTCATTGTGAGTTTTTGACAGATTTGCCATACAAACACTGTCAAATACTCACAATGGCGAGACCATTCTGACACTATTGTAATAGCAGACTTGAGGCCCTGTTCTGTTCAATATAATCTATAGATTTTTTTTTAGGCGCCTGTACCAAAATTCAATAGATTATACGAGTATTGCTTGTTTTTTCTCTTTTTAATTATTTTTTTGCAGTCGGGTTTTTGTTTTTAAAATAATTTGCAGATGCAATATATAAATATTATATAGCCTATGTCACCCCTTCAGTTACGACGAATCTAACGACACCTGTATTTTAAAATCCATCAAGCGGTTTAGGCTACAGAGCGGTCCAAAGAAATAGACATACACAAATACATACTCTCGAAAAACATTACCCTCCTTCTGGGGCATACTATAATGGCTTACAATTTGTCATAAAAAGACGGCGTATTCCCGCTGTCCCCATCGCCCGTGTCCCCATTAATGGTAATTCACATAAAATGGCGAAACTAAAGGTTCCATTTTCTTTTAAGTAGGTACTGAATTTAGAAATAATAAAGACAATGGAACCATTTTTTTTCGTCATTTTGTGTGAATTACCATTAATGGGGACACGGGCGATGGGAACAGCAGGAATACACCAAAATGAAGATACGATGTGTGATTATATTAATTCCCTAATACAGATGCAGTGCAGACAAATAATGTGAAAAGGGCGAAAAACAATCGTAACGGCTTTCATTTTGACAGTAGCTGCATGCATCCATTTAAATAACAACGTAAAATAATATGACGTCATATAATAATAATAATAATTTAATTTAATTTAATATCTATTTCATTCTTAATTTAATATTTTTTTCTGATACTGTGGGAGTATGTGTAAAAAAATTGCCTGAAATAAATGATTTTTATTTTACTTTTATTTATTTATTTATATACTATATATATACTAATATTATAAATGTAAAAGTAACTCTGTCTGTCAGTCAGTCTGTCTGTCTGTCTGTATGTTACGTTTTTACGCCTAAACCAATGAACCGATCGTCATGAAATTTATAGAGATATAGCCTGGGATATGGAGAAGAACATAGGCTACTTTTTTACGCGATAACCGACATCCACGCGGGCGGAGCCGCGGGCTAAAGCTAGTGTTTCATATTTTGTTGTTGTTGTTGTTGCATGTTCATTTGGCTGGCTATGCGACGTTTTTCACCACCAAAACATCAATGATGAGTTTTTTAAAATAGGTAAATAAGTAGCAAACCATGAATAAACGTTTTGTGAGTAGTCAGAATTTGATTACAGGCAACGGTAGCTGTTATCCACAGTCATATCAATTCATATCATGGTGACAATGATGCAATTTTCAATTTCAATGCTATGGATATTTATTCATGTTTCCTGTCACCCAAACTCAAACCATTTATTTCAAATAAACCAATTACAGGCACTTTTGAATTGTCAAGGGGTCGGTCAGTCAGAAAGATGAAGCTAGTTGCCCATTCCAAAGCGTAGTATGTCCTATGGAGAAGAACGGACAAGAAACTCCACGGACACTCTTTTAAAACAAAATATTGTTACAAAATATGGGTTACATCATTCATGTTGAAGTTATACATGTGAGAACAATGTAGAAAGACGTGCACGTTAGTAGCGTCCGTTATAAAAACAATTCAAAAATTTAAATAAGCCGTTGCAGCTAAGAGATGACCAGTCCCAACTGACGGCGCCCGTTCACGAACATGACGCATGGATCAGCACCATTTAGCTCAACCATTTTGAAGGGAACTTAACCGTCTCCTTGTTATAAATCTGACAAATATTCTTCACAATATGACACAGCTCATCGTAATTATTCGCTCCTGGTACACGCAAGAGTGAAAGATACCGCATTCCGATGACATGCACCGTCTGTACACCGTCTAGCCACTTCGCAATGGCTATCTGCGCGTACGCAGCCTGCTTTCGCGCCAACACACCTTTTTGATATAACCAGGGCATCATAAAACCCATATACTCTCCATTGAATTTTCAACCTTAGACGTCTTAATTAAAGTGCAATGTTGACTGCAGGAAGGAATACAGTTTAAACGAATAACGATCCTCAGTGCGAGTTATTTGAAATTGGAATTGAATGCAGTCCATGCAGGAAGGTGTTTGTATAAACTCGGCAACTGATTTTGGACTCGATTAATGTTGCAGTAAGGTTGGGTTTCCTCTAAACCAGGTTGGTTGTTATATTCTTTAGATGTCAATGACGTTGCTGTTGCAAAAGGTGAGTTCACACGTGCAAAGACTGACCAATTCTGCAAATCGATGCGATCGGCGATCGGTAACGGAACCAGATGCGTGTGAGCGGCCTTTTTTAGAGTTCCGTAGTCAACAAGAAACCCTTATAGTTTCGCCATGTCCGTCTGTCTGTCTGTCCGCGGCTTAGCTCAGCGACTCTTAGTACTAGAAAGCTGTAATTTGGCATGGGTAAACATATTATTAATCACGCCAAACGCCGACAGAGAGATAAAATAAAATTTAGATTTTTTTCTTTTTTGTTGGGTTATTCCGCTACACGTAAAGTGGAGATGATATTAAAAAAAATCTCGTCTATTCCATGATGTGGGGGTATCGTTGGATATGCCGTTCAAAAATATTGGGGGTTTGTTAAACCCATTTTGCGATTCAGGGATCCGTTTGCGAAATATTAAGCTTTAAAGTGATAATTTTTGTTAGAGTCAAGTGTGGGGACACAAGACTTTAACAAAAATTCGAACTGCCAGCTAAATGGTTGCTTTTGAATATGTGAAAAAACTACGGAACCCTTCATTGTGCGTGGTCCGACACGCACTTGGCCGGTTTTAAATGATTCATAGCGTTTGGAACAATGGCGAAGGAAAACAGGTGCCAAAAACTGCATAAGTGCACTTTTTTATATTATGCTACTGTGGCATCTCAGCACTCAGTGAATTCAAACTGACCAAGTCTTTCATCAGCTGCAGTGGAGGTACAGCTACCGTTGCCGATTATCTAATTCTGTCTATTCAGAAAACGCCTACAATCCTTTTCGCTCTGCGTTCCACCGAGTCAAGTGCAGCAAGCTGATATTTTGCTGAGCCATCCCATAAGTGGCTGCAATACTCCATATAGGAACGGATTCGGGCTTTCAGGAATGGATTTGTGGTTATTTTTGGTCTGCTACTCATTTACTTACCTATTTTAAAAACTCATCATTGGTGATTTGGTGGAGAAAAATGTCGATTTGTCAGCCAATTACACATGCAACAAAAACAAGAACAATTTGCGTTAGATGATTGTTTTTAAAATCTCAAATTCTCGCGTAATTTTTTAAATTGTTTCTTTTGATTTTCTATTTCGTTTTTAATTTTATAGTATTTTTTTTTTTTTTTTTGTGGTACGTTGATTACTTTTATGGAGCATACCGTGCGAACCTATAAGACCTTAGATTTTGGTCAAAATTTATTTTATAATTTTAACAGTGTCAAAGTCAAATCATTTATTTCAAATATGCACATAAATGGCACTTTAGAAACGTCAAAAATTAAAAAAAATAAAAATAAATACTAGTTGCCCCATCCAAAAGGTAGTTACGTAAGAAGAAGAATGGGCAAGAAACTCCATACCTACTTACTCTTTTAAAATGCTAACAATATTTTGTATACATTAATTAATAATTATATACGAAGACGATGTACCTACCTTGAATAAAATTACTATACTACAATAAGTAAAAATAATGAAAAGTGAAGTACAAAATAAATGACAATTGTAATGACAGACAAATAAATTATGTAATAGATATATGGTGCTCACATATTTACAAACATTGAAAAGAAGATTATATTCCTAAAGTTTTAACATATAATAAGTCAGTATGTGAGTTAAAGTAATCACAGAAAATAAAATTTATATTATAAAAATAATAAATTATACAATTAAATTTGCAACCAGTTTGATTTTGCCTAGACTCTAAATTGTCAAGAGCAGATCCAGCATGTTTCCAAGCTTTCTTATCTTGAACATAATCCTCTAATTTGTAATATGAGCGTCGCTTCGTGACATAAAAATATGTAATGTAGTTCTCTAATCAAATAAAAGTACAGTGGCCAACCACACCAAGCTACACGAAACTGTCAACTTTCTCCAAACGATTTTAAACTTTAAAATGTTGAAGATTAAGTTCAAAATCGAATGAGAAAGACAGTTTATGGTAACTTGATGTGCTGACCACCGTACCTTTAAGACATAGGTACATAAAAATAATAGTTAAACATAAAACTAGATGACTAAGTGCAGTGTTACTGTCAGTTGTGATTGTGAGTCAACAATGTGAATCAGCGATGCATTGATAGCGACCCACACACGCGGACATACAAACAAAGATATCGCTGATGTTAATGTATGTACAAGTTAATGTTCATTGCACATACACATAGTACATAGTACATAGTTAAACAATTGTTAAGTTAAATGACGTCCAAATGAAATTGTCCGTATATTGAAATTCAACTGGCATTTTATATAAAATATCTGTAACACGGTAAATTCATGACGGGAGTCAATTTGCTCAACAATTCATTTCCCTGACTGTACCACACACTGTACTGTATGTATCTATACTCCATTTATTAACATTTATACAACATTAGAAAAGAAAACGGTTATCACTCTATCGTTATTTCGATATAGACTTATAAAAAACTCCGTTATTTTACGATAAATAAAAAGCAATGTAATCTGTTTACCATTTACATTAAAAATAATAAGTCTAAAGTGCAGTAATTTCAACAATATTACACATTTACTGTCGTTATACTGCCGTAATTTACTAATGCATGTAATACATTAAGTATAAGTAAGTATTTTAGCATACCCTAGATCGACGATTGGAAAGAGGTGGTGTGGCCTGGTGAAGATGATGCCTAGTCAATGATTCGATTTCTGTTACGTTATAATTACTTTAATTAGTGTGTTGTTGGCGTATTCGTGTTTTTTTTTTTCTTTATTTTAAGGGCTTTTTCGCTGAGCGATAACGTCACCCTGTAACATCAGCACGATCAACTAAACCTAAAAACAGATAACACTTACTTTAAAACAAATAATGCCAGTTTGTACAATATCCTTGCTTGTTCTGATAAAGGACATGCCAGGATAGCATTACACTCTCCAATATCGTACATATTTATAGAGCCAAGCAAATTAAATCTCAAAGCCCCATTCCGCACACACTCCATCAAAACATGTTGCACATCTTCGACTACTCCACATTCTTCACAGTTGGGTGATGTTACCTTTTTCATCAGAAAACCGAACTTCTTTGATGGAATGTGACTGGAACGAAGTCTTAGCGCCATAACTAAATCCCTTCTGCTAAGCATATTTTGATCAGTCCAATTATACACTGGAAGCTGTGGTTGGATGGTCTTGTACCAAATTCCCCTTTCTCTTGACCTCTGTTTTCTCTTTATTACTTTTATATAATCTGTATATAAAGGACGAACATTTACAGAAATTCCATCTGACACGGCTTGGTAACCCCATTTTGTTAATAAAGATTAATAAAAAGTAAGTAAGTGAAGAAGTATTCTTACCTACTTACTAACAATAAAAGCTGAGGTAGAATAGTAATCACAGTTCTGGACTGGGACACCCAAGAACAATCAGAATCGCATTTTCTTAGACATTCTCGAAAATTGACTGAAAATTGAGGCACTGAAGATTCTGAATCTGTACGGACTGTCAATTAATTGCCGTTTACGAAAAATCACATCGTTTCTTTAACAATTTACCAATAAAAATAATGATTAGATTAATTTACCTTGTCTGGTTTTGAGACGAGCCTTCAAGAAAATGCAACCTTATTTTGAAAGGTAAACTTTTGCATTTGACACAAAAAAATAATGGACTAATATAGTCAAAGTCAAAAGTCAAATCATTTATTTCAAATACGCACGTACAAGGCACTTTTGGACGTACAAAAATAGTTAATTGATTCTAGTTGCCCCTTCCAAAAGATAGTTATGTATGGAGAATAATGGGCAAAAAACTCCATAATAATAGCCATTAGACACAATAATAGCCATTCTACACAGAAAACATGCCTTTATCAGCTTCCATCTCAATTTCCTAACCCCCTCACTATCCTCCAAGATTCCTCGCTACATCCAAACATACATACATAAAATAATTAAATACTACATGCAAGCTCGGGGTGACTAGGGATGTGCCAGGGTTGGGTGGATGGGTCAGATATTTCAATTCTCAGTCGGATATTGGCGGGTGTCGTGACAACGCATACATCTGCGATCGCCCCCGCCTTATCGTAATATTAAAATCTTGTGTGCTATGTAAGTTATGACGGGTTGCCTTTATGTACGGATGTGTGGTTTGCAAATATATTGTGAGTTTTTTTTTTTTTGGTTGTCTAGCTGAGTGATGTTTGTTTATTTTATTTTATTTTATTGAAGTGAAAACTTCTTTAGCGGCGTTGAACGATTTTTCGTAGGGGGAAAACTTATGTGACGTGTAGCGCCAAACTGTCAGTTATTCCAAAGTTTTGAGTTTTTTCTTCTGTCGGCAGTTTTTATGCCTGCTTATTTTTTTTTTTTTAATTATTGTGGATTTTATTTTTGATACTTTCTGATAGTTTGCTACAGAATACTATACATTTTTTAAGTAGGCTGAGCAAAATGATATGTATTTTATTTATTTATTTATGTACACACAAAATACTTGACAGGACAATATATTAACATAGAAAAGCGCAAAGGTACTGCTTATTTCAAAAGAAATTTCTTCCAGCAGACCTGCGAGAGGAAAATTGGTTAAGAAATTTATCATAAAATAAATAAGATTATTATTTATGTTTATCATAAAATAAATAAAAGTATTATTTATATGGCCGCTTTTTTAAAGTTTGTCTAGCTGGTTGGCATTTAAAGTTGTTAATATTAACTTTTAAATAAATAAAAATATTTATTTTTGGTATTTTCTTTTAAAGGTGGTCTAGCCGGTTGGCATTCGTGTATTTTATTATAAATAGTAGTTGGTTAAAGAGTTAACGATTATCTGCTGTTATTTATGGTCTTCTAAAAATAAATAATTGACTTTATAGTACCTATATAGAAAAAATATCAAGTTTAAAAAACGCGCTTGCATACTAAAAAAAAACATACATGGCATACTGAAATATGTATACAAAGGTAATAAACATAAATTTAAATTGGTGCTTGACTACTACATTGGTATAATAACAATAATGGATGATAAGATAATTTAATCATTTTGATAGTAAATTCACAGGTGGTTGCTCGGTCTTATCTTTTTCATTGATGATTCTTGATTCTTTCTTTCTGAATAGAAAGTGTCATTGTAAATAGCTCAACAAGAACTTCTCAATACCTACTTATACCATACTAGGTGAAATTTGAAAACAATCGACATTTAAGGGTTTATTCTACTCATCAATATAAACAACTTTTGCTATGGGACCAGCTCCGAAATCGCAAAAACAAAATTGACCTTCCTTCCTTACACCATTTTGTATCATCATTTCAGCCGAAAGACGTCCACTGCTGGACATAGACCTCTCCCAATTGGAGGGTTTGCTATAATCGCCACGGTTGGCGATCTTAGTATGGTGTTAAAAATGCATAGAGAACGCTGCTGCCCATTCTCTAGTAAACCATTTTGTATAAGGAGGTCGATTTTTTTTTGCGAATTCGAAGTTGGTCCCACAGTAAAAGTTGTTTATATTGATGGGTACAACATCCCTTTAAATATTGTCGATTGTTTTCAAAATCACCCTGTATACTAAATAAAATACCTGAAAGTCTGAAAACCAATCTTACAGGGTTGTGAAGGTCTTCAGATTCAGCATGCTGCATTCGATTAGACTGGAAGCTGACCCTAACATAGTTGGGAAAAGACTAGGTAGATGATGACCTACTTATATGACTAAATGGTTATGATGTTAGGTATTTCGTTATACACCGTGACATTTTAGTCGTCTTACAAAGGTGGTCCACTCAATTTATCCGACATAGAATACCACTAGGCGCGATTAAAAAAAGAAAGATTGAAATTTAGATTAAATTTAAGTTGCAATAATAAGAAACTCATTTTTGCGTTAGGGCGAATGAACTCTGATAAAGATGTCGCCGCTCCATTCCGCGCCGCCCTGAACACAAGGCTCGGACTGTGCTCGCAACAGGGTGTTTCAAAGTATGTCATGAGTCGTAATAAAGAAGAAGAAAAAAAAAAAAAAAAAAATTTTTTTTTTGTTTACATGAATTGTTGGTAGTCATTGGATTCATGTATCCAATGACTAAAAACAATTCATGTAAAAAAAAAAAAATAGAAAAATATTTTTTTTTTTTCTTCTTTGTAAGACGATTAAAGTGGGCTGTCTTTGTAAGACGATTAAAACTCCACGGTGTATGTAGGTAGGTACTTACTGTGCCATGAAACATTATGAAAATAAGATTTTATTAATGATACCTGTTCGTTTAATTTGACCGGGTTTCACGGCCAAGGGTACAGCGGTTAAAATTGATATTCCACTGTGCAATCAATGGAACAGGCAAGGGTACACAGGAATAAAGGGGATCCTGAAAAGATATCTTTATCGTTTGAAAGACTTCTAATAAACTAATATCAGATTTTACAGTCGATTTTAGTATCAGAGACTTGATTACGTTTTCAGGAACACGGATAGTAAACAAGTGTACTGACATTAAATATTTAATAATAAAAAAAAAAACAAAAAAAAAGTTTTTTAAATACAAAAATTATTTATCCGTCATTGCCTCATTTTTAATTGTTTTTACCTGTTGTGGTGTAGTAATTTTATTCAAGGTGCGTCGTCTTTACATATAATGATATAATTGATTAAATTTAATTGATACAAAGTATTGTAAAACAGTATAAAAGAGTAACGGTGGAGTTTCTTGCCCATTCTTCTCCATACGAAACTACTTTATTCCTGGAATCAATTTTATTTCCGTGTAAATTTGGACGTTCAAAAGTGCCATTTATGTGCCTATTTGAAATAAATGCTTTGATTTTGACTTTAACTTTGACATGTAAAAAAAAATTTATAATAATATATATAGAATACAATTATAATCACTCGTATTCTATATTATGTCATATCTCTATGTATTTAATTGTGTGTACATAAATAATAAAATAAATAAATACTATATAGATTTTTATTCATATTTTTGTTATTTTTTTTTTTTAACAGAAAATTCCTTCCATAAAAAGACTGAGTACAGTCAGCCCAAAAAATATGTAGCGAGTATAAACTACAACAAAATATTGAATAACATTAGTAAGTATATTGACGCGTTGACAAGATCCCGCGATCTGGCTCCGCAATTTCCCATTCCGTCCGTCCGTCCGTCACTGTGCCAACCATGTTTATTTATTTCCTTCTAACATTTCATGACTATTTATCTTTGATATCGTTTTCTATAAAAATGTTTTGCAACATGTAGAAAAAACCTTTTTTGTGGTGGTGTGTTTTGGTCAAGTGATCGATGTTGAAAAATGGTGGGTATTTTTCATTGAAAATTTCAGAAATTGACTGTAAAAGTGACCAGTATGTATAATCCAGAATATTTCAAATTCTACAGCGTTTTATTCAAAGTAACCAAACAAAACTTTGTACTTAAAACATTATAATAGGATATTTCACATCAAAATCCCTATTCCCATTACAATTGATTAAACATTTAAAAGATAAACAAAATTGAAACCAACCTTTAGCCAATCTAATAACGAATCACAACTTACAAATTCAAATTTCGAAACAAAGGCGCATCATTCAAACGAATGAAGTGAACGAGCAACGAACGAGTGAACAGATTGAGTGAACAATATCTTATTTTACAATAATCCGCTAGGAACTGTGGTAATTTCCTGAGAGAGATGAAACAACATTGACTGTACCGTTTAAAGTACAAATGTTTACAATAAGCGATCGTTTTTGAATACAAATAGGATATATTTGGATGATATAGTTACTGGATAGATGGTTTGTTTTTGTTTCTATTCGATATACTTTTTATTACTTTGAAGAATATTACAATATTAAAGTCATATAATTATTCTGTTAAGTACCAACTTAGCATAATAAACAACCTATAATTTTCCTACTGCTGGGACACAGGGCTTCTTTCTTCGAGAGGCAGTGGGCTGGAATCTATGACGCAGGTCCAGTGCGGATTGGTAAATGTCAAAAAAAAAATGACTGGTTGTTCCTTTCAAAAGGTAGTTACGTATGGAGAAGAATGGGCAAGAAACTCCATAGTAAAAATATCACAATTATAGATAGAAGATAGAATACTCTTTATTATGTACACCATAAAAATTACAGATATAAATGTAGAACTATGCTTTGATTATATCCTTTTTTCCCCCCTATTTTTCATCAAACTTACACAAACCCTCATTACAGTAAAAAAATCACCTTACGAAAGATTTATGAAGAAAAAGTAAGCCACTCCGCGGATTAACACTAGTCACAACATCCATTATAACAAGACACCCGTTTTAAGTTAATAACACTTGAATAACTTTACTTGTTTACTGTTCAATCAATTGTTTTATTTAATTAAAAGATTGCGACACTCACGCTTGACTACAGTAGGAATACTTTCTTGTTATTTATTTATACTTATTAGGAACGTTATGATAGGTATTTAATAAAACCATTAAGTGATTAATCTGTTTTAAATGTTTTTAAGCATTTCTTTTTGTATTTATGTATGTACTAGCTGCTGCCCGAGGCTTCCCCGGCGTGGCTTTTTCTATAATAAAAGTAGCCTAAGTTGCTTCTTATAATATCAGCTATCTGCCAGTGCAAGTCCCGTCAAAATTGGTCCAGACGTTTCGGAGATAAGCCGGAAAAATTAAATAATTACCGTATATACTTTCATATACATTTAGTTAAAAGCCGTTATTTTGACATTACAAACAGGCACTTCATTTTTATTTATTTGAATAGATTTATTAAAGAACACCAACATAATTATTATACATTCAACAATGGTTAATAAAAGTATTTAGGAAAGGTATGTATTACTGCTAATGTATACACAAATTATAGGTGTACATAACATTAAAATAAAAATACATTGGACAGAAGCACAAAACAAAAACTTTTATTTATTTTATTATTTAAATACATAAGACTTATGACATAATTATAATTTGAGTACAAAGGTACTACTTATTTCTTAAGAAATTTCTTCCAGCACACCTGCGAAAGGAGAAATGAAAAAGAAATGTAGACAAGAAGAGATAAATATGAATATGCGAAGTCTTAAACAAAATTATTAAATATAACATATACTTAAATGTCGTGTAATGTCGTGGGTGTCGTAAAAGGCGACTAAGGGACTTTCTAGAGAATGGGCAGCAACATTCTCTATGCATTTTTAACACCATACTGCGATCGCCAACCCGCCTGCCAAGCGTGGCGATTATGTCAAACCCTCCCAATTGGGGGAGGCCTATGTCCAGCAGTGGACGTCTTTCGGCTCTAATGATGATGATGATGATAAATAAAGCTAAAATATATAAATACATAAAAATACTCACAGTTAAGCGGAAAGGTAATGCTCCTTTACTCGATAATTGAACAGAGACACCGTTTTTAAATCGCGAATGCTAAGCGGAAGCGAGTTCCACAATCTTACAGCATGGACAGAGAAGGAATAAGAATAGTGGCTAGTTTTATGAGGATGAGATTTAAGGAGGGAGCTAACGTGTGATCTACACGGTGCGTAGCTAGGGCGAGCGTAGGAAAAACGCTCACGTGGATAGGAAGGATGAGACGGGTTGTGTAAGATGTTGAAGAGAAGACATAAAATCCAAGTGTACCTGCGAAGGCGTATTGGGAGCCACTTGAATTCCTTGCGAAAGTGAGAAACATGGTCAACAAGTTCTGCAAGCGCTCAAGCTTGTTTAATAGCTCCTCAGTAGCATCTAGGTAGCAGGCGTCGGCGTAATCTATAATCGGCTGAATTAGTGTTTGTGCCAAAGTAATTTTTTGATAGAGATTGGAGAGTATTTCAGATTTATCTAATTGCTTTTTTGAACAAATAAAAATTATCTTATCTTAAAATTTCATGTGACCGTACTTATGTGATTGTACCGTACTTAAGTCATAATCAATCATTTAAGCACAACAGCCGTGACTTGATCAGGCTTTGACGAGCCTTGGGTCAAAAAATCAAAATCTATATCAAAATATTTCACATAAACCTACATGGGCACTTGTGAAACGTCAGAAGATAGGTGCACGGTTCCAATTAGTCGTTTCCTATGGAGAAGAGTCGGCAAGAAACTCCCTGGTTACTCTTTTAGTCAGCTTTTGGACAGCCGAGGACACCAATATTTTTGACATGTAATATTTATTTTTGTGCATCTAGCTTCAACTTTCTGACTAACTGACCATCTCTTTGACAATTCAAAAGTGCCTGTAAATGGTTTAATTGAAATAAATGCTTTGAGTTTAAGTTTGAGTTTGACAAATAAACTAAATTAAATATTTCACCAGCAGGTAGCAGTCGGTTCACTACGTCCATGGGCCTCTGACTTGGCTATACATGCCGTCGAGAAATATCTCTCAAGCGCGCTCCACATTCACGCAAGAATCTCGCGAGAAAGCGAGAAAAACACGAGAAACGTGAATGTGGAACCGATTCACATAATCTTCGCAGGTTCTCGCCTTGTTCTCTGATTTTTATCGGTTTTTTGGCGCGAGACAAAAGAGAACGGGAGAACAGACGAGAACTTGTGTTGACTCCACACTCGCATGTTTCTCAGTAGCGAGCGACTCGCCGATTAGAAGAGTTGTGCATGGTATTTACCGAGCATCAATATCAGCCGGATTTACGAACGTACTAGAATTAACATTCCTAGAATATTTTCAAGCAGAACCGATTTTGTGGAATACAAATTTCAAAGATTATTCTCCACTTCTTTTTAGTTTGTTTTTATCTTTAATATAAGCGTAATTATAATATGCAAATGCGCATAGCAACAAGCTTGTCGCAACAGTTAATGCAGAATTAACTGTTGCGACAAGCATCGTCCATCGTCATCGAGCATGAGAACTGTATTGAGAACCTTGCGAGTGTGTACCCAAAATAGCTCTCGCCGAGACTGTCACTGAGATTTTTGCCGAGATTCTCGGCGAGGATCTCGCCTGAATGTGGAGCGCGCTTCGTGCTTGGCGGTTTCCTCACAATGTTTTCCTTCACCGTTCTTTAAGCAAGTGATAATTATACAATACGCACATGAATCTGAAAAGTTAGGCTTGGCAGTCCGCCTGTGTCACTGCTTTAAACTTAATTGTTGCTAGTCAATTTGTCGCAAGTTATTAAAGATGCAAGAAGCGGCAAGTTCTTTAGATGGTGTTGCGACAGCATTGGCGCTAGATTCACTACAAGGCGTCCAATCATTGCCTCCATCTTCAAATAAGAAACATAATATCCTTAAAAAATAACAGACTTAAAAAGTGCATCGCGCCGTCACTTCCTTAGCACCATATTCGTTTACATAATTATTGCTAGACAATTTGTCGCAAGTTAATAAAGACGCAAGAAGTGGCAAGTTCTTTGTGTGGTGTTGGATTTATCTGCTTCTCCCGGGCCCGTTTCATTTCCTGAGCTCGCCTCTTGTCGAACTTATGGGCGACGCAAGATGTGGACTGTAGCGTGTGGTACAATGCGGAGCGTAGTCCTTATTGATGATAGCTTTAGGCTGTAGGGATGCAGATTTTCTCAAATGTAAAGGGGGAAGTGGTGGTGATATGAACCTGCCTATATAAGGTGTATCTATTCATACACGAAATATTTTCAGAGATACACCTATAGGTGGTAAAGAAGCCATGGAAACATTTTTTCTTAATCTAAGTATATTATATAAAATATTAAATTATATAAAATTACTTGTTATGATGATTAATTACCAAAAGGCACCGCACTCGCGCCGCTACCGTCGCCGCGTCCGGGCGGGTCATTCATAGAATAAGTAAATTAAGGCTTTTTTCAAAAATGTCTCGAGCAATTTCAAAATTTTAATTATTACTTAAAAATATAAACACTTATAGAGATTTAAAAAAAAATCGTTTCTTAAGTTTTTTTACCACCTATAGATGTTTCTCTTAAAATATTTCGTGTATGAATAATACACCTTATATAACATTATTTTTAGTATATGCAAAACCTGAATATAGTTTGTTCAGAATAAGTAACTGAATCGATTCCAATAGTTTTTACACCATGTTATATTTTTTCCCAAAAATATTTTAAAAAGGTTACAAGTTGGACACCGAGCGACACTTAGTACCTATCCGCACTTGACCAATACGAAAAAGTCCAAAGCCTGCAAGTGTGATGGAAAATTTTATCACCAGTTAATTACAATACAATCGTCGTACAGTTAGATACCTACTGCCAAATTAATATTATTATTTATTAATGAACGCAAGGCGCGGGCGGCGCGGGAGCGCCGCGTGGTGAGCATGTTTTTGTACGGACAACCAGGTAACATAACAAGCTTATAACTTTGTTATTTTTCATGATACAGTTTTGAAATTTTGTACATAAATTCTTTACATAAAAATACTAGACACGTGTTTCGGGTTTGGCATAAACAAAAACTAATGTTGTATATTAATTTGAAAGGTTAATTTCAATTGTTAGATGCGGTTATCTTTTCAATCCAACCTCCGTTTTAACCCGGCAATTCTTGAATAATGAGACTAAATTACCTACCAACTATTTCGGATTTGTGCTCGTGATTATATTGTACCTAGATATATTTTTCTACTTACCTACCTACTCGAGTTATTTAACTTTTTGCATACACGTGTTTCATAAAGCTATTTTTTCTTACTTATCTTTCAATTCATTTTCTATTGCTAGGAATGTTAGGACACCCCCGGGGAAGACACAGGCAACTATAGGTCAATAATTGCAAACTTAAATATGTCTTATCAGCCAGATACCTAAGTTAACCGGAATTTACTCGGAAGTGGGGAAATCAACTATGAACGACTATTTTCATGACTATATTTCAAGCCAATTAGAGACATTTTGATAACTTGATTCGCAAGGTGCCTAACTCGGTAACAGTAAATTTTACAGTGGAATTAAAATAAAAAATCCCCGAATTCTGTTGGTAAATAGTAAGTAAATACAGTTTTTTTTTTTTTTTTGGCAAATGTTCTGTTTTACACTTTAATGTTTACATTATACAATCTGATTTAGGAGTAGAGATATCGATTTTGAAAGAAACTGACATGATAAAAATGTAATCAATCTGACATAAGTAATCAGATTCTGGAAAGACGGACCCTCCTTTAGGGTCTTCTTGTGTCACCGACTACTCAAAAAAGCTATAAGTATATACTATGTGTATATATAGCTATATGTAGGTACTGTCCCACCATATGTCCCAGTTCTCACGCCGCTGTCAGCTCATGACTTGTAACTCCCACTGACACTACAACGCAGGGATAATCGCATTGTTTTGTTTTTGATTCATTGCATTTGTTCTCGTAAACTTCGTAGTTATTACGTTTCTTGCACCGATCGGATATTTCTATGTTCACTATTTACCGTTCCCTTGATTTACGTATTGTTTATCTTTGAAAGGTTATTAATAAAAAGTTTGCATGTATTTGTTTATGGAGGAGTTAGCGGCTAAGTTATAACAGCACGGGTCGACCCATCAGGGCCTCAAGTCTGCTATTACAATAGTGTCAGAATGGTCTCGCCATTATGAGTATTTGACAGTGTTTGTATGGCAAATCTGTCAAAAACTCACAATGAAGAGACCATTCTGACACTATTGTAATAGCAGACTTGAGGCCCTGGTTAAGCTACGCTTGCCGGGGTTGGTTGGATGGGTGACCATCTTTATAAACCGAGACTCCTCCGTGCCTCAGAAAGCTCGCTATGCCGTTGATCCCGGCTGTCATTCGTAGATCTTTGACAGTCGTTACGGGTCGTCAGAAGCCCGAAAGTCTGACCAAATCTTACCAAGAGGTATAGTATTACCCATTTCTTGGGTAGTGGAGGTCAGATTGGCAGTTGCTCCATGTAAAATACTGGTATTCAGCTGTATTCGGTTAGATTGGAAGCCAAAACAAAGCCTGGGCAGATCGATGTATTTGCTTATGGATTGATCAGAGTTTCGTTATACGGTCTTACTGGGAAAGCTTCGTTCCTACACATTGATGTATAAAAAAAGGAATATGGGGCACCGCTCTAAAGTCACGTAAACATTATTGGACTAGAAACAATTACATGTAAACACACCCACACAACTACATTTCCCGATGTCGTGAAACAACCGAAATAGAGAGATATTAATAGCCCCTTAACATGTATGGCCAGGCAATGTAATGAAAGGTCCAACTTGACAGATTACCCTATTGATATTCTCTCCATGAGTTTCGCTTCATACAGGCGCTCCAACACACAGTGCGAAGAGCGCACTTCTTTGTAGCTAAAATTGGTTTGTTTTGTAGTGTTCTATAACCCAAAGTCTCTAATTCAGATAATTTATGTAAAAAAAGTAATGTCAAGAAATTGTGGTGCAAAACATTTTATCATTAAATGTTATGTCGATGAAATAACTTTGTTTAAAATCAAAAATTTATAAAAATAATTACGGTACCTATGATTATTTTTTAATTATTATTTCTTAAAATCAGTACTTAAAAGAAAATGGAACCTCTTTTTCGCAATTTATGTGAAAAAATATCCACGTAATGGTAATTACGAAGATATTTTTTGTTATGGTATCCCCTTTGTTTACATAAATTATCTGAATTTGAGACTTTGGGTATAGATTCAAGATTTAGGTCTAATATACACGCTTTTTATTGTTCTCTTTTGTCTATAATATTCATATATTAATGTCATGCATACCTGTTATTTGCATGGTTACTAAAACGCCAATTTAAGATGTTATTTTATTTGAACTGTAAGTGACTGTACTGTTGGTGTGCTTATTATAAATAAATAAATATGACGCGGGCTGCAGCGGGAACGAGATAGCAATAATTTTCGCTGTTACGTACTCATATCAACTTAGAAACAAACGGCTACCTAGAAAGCTTCAGGAGAATTTTAAAGAAAATAAATTTGGATGCCTACTTACGAGTGGAAAGTAATCCCGTGGAACTTGTTTTTGGTTTGTGAATTATTTGTGCACATTTTGAAAATATAGGTGCTGTTTATTTACAGGATTACGGTAATTTTACTTAATGTGCTGCACATGTGCTACACAAACGCTAGCCCAATTGTGACTAAAGTCAGTTGTGCCGGTCGGCATAGGTTATGCGGTTCACGTCGAGGAGCGCATACCTAATCTTCCTTTTCTTATAGGTACATCAATGTTACTACATTATGAATTGCGGCGTTTTCTCAATCAATCACTAGTTTATTTCTTTATGCGTAAACTGATATTTGTTCTTCCCTAACCATATATTTTATTCTTTACAGGTAAGTCCACAAGACGTAATATCCAGAGGCTCACACGTCCCGAGGTAACACCACTTGGACTTCAAATATAATTGAAATCAAGTGGCTTAAGTTTCTTGAATTTGTATGTAGTTTTAGATATAGATTATACACTTAGTATAATAAAAAAAACCGGCTAAGTGCGTGTCGGACCACGCACAATAAAGAGTTCCGTAGTTGGGATGAATTTATCCCAAGAACAAACTTAACATTGTTTTAAAAATACATGTTCTCCCATACATTCCAACTGAAAATGTAAGTTTGTACGCACAATATTGAGAGAACGCAGAATATTAAGACCATAGATTATTATTAATTTTCCTGTAATGTGCAAGAATAGAACTATTTATTGGATTTTTTCAAAATTTTAGGCTCAGTAGTTTCTGAGATAAGGGGGAGAATGGTAAATTTTCATCTATTTTCTTAAATAACTTTAAGAGAGTTTATTTTAAAATTATATAAAAATATTTGAAATCCTTACAACAACAAGACCTTTGATTTGATATGTCACACGGTCCAGTTTCCAAAACTTTTTTTTATTAAATTTTGTAGTTTTCCCCTTAAAAGTGAAAATAAATGAATTTTGAATATGGGTGTATTCAAAATTCATTTATTTTCGTTACACGTCTGTATTTGGGTCACGAAAGTATAAGTGTACCTAAATTTCAACTTAATCGGTCCATTAGATTCGGAACAAATTGGATGTGACATACGGCCAGACAGACAGCCACACGAGTGATCCTATAAGGGATCCGTTTTTCTTTTTGAGGTAGGTACGGAACCCTAAAAATATAACAGATTATATTTTTAAATTCAGCGAAATAATTAGTCTTTCTTGCCGTTGAAGCTAAAACTTGCAGCATCTACATCTCCTCGGTTGAAGAGAAGGGTGTACAAGTACATAATATACCTACTTCCACATAGATAGGTACTCTCCCAGATACCGCAAAAGGCAAACTTTTCAAAAGCGCTGAAGCCCCATCGAGGCGCGAGTGATGGTAGATTAGCCACTCTCGCGCTTTTAGCGCCTTCCCACTCGCACTTGAACGAGCGAAAGAGATAGGTAGATTTATGATTCTCATACATGAGTATATCTTCAGGTTAGCTTTCATTAATGACGGAATTCATTTCATACTGCTCTGTACCGATATCACAGGGCATCTAAACCCCATAAGACCTTGGTAGATCTCCAAACCAAGTAATCGATTCTGGAATCCTAACTATGGAAATCCATCAACAAGGAGTCGGTCATGAAAGTATTATCTAGTTCTGCCACTAATCAGTATGGCTGTGTTTCGGTCGGATGATTTGGATGTAGGAGACATTTCGTTTTGCACGTTGTACTGCAGAAGTAAAGGTGACGCTCTTTAGAGCATTCTGTACCACCTGTATTCTACACATGCAGCTTGTGGGATCTCCCACAAGCTGCATGTATGTGTGTGTGCGGGCGTCGTATGGAGCCCTTCGTGTCCAATTTAATAATGCGTGCAGAAAACTGATGCGGTTGCACGTCAGGGATGTTTGCGGCGGGGCATGTAGATTGTTTATACATTGTCCTTAAGGACAATATTACTAGGTAACCATTAAAGTCTTCGCTCGAATGAAAGAATTTCAATTTAACTCGGGTTAGTAATACATAATACATCGATGGGAAGGCCTTCCTCAAGGTGGACCGATGACCGATGCCTCAGGAATCCGCTAGATGCGGGAAGCACAGAATTGATCGAAGTGGCGGTGCTTGGGGGAGGTCTATGTCCAGCAGTGGACGTCTTTCAGCTGAAATGATGAATGACGATGATGAATACATCGACAAATCTCTGACAGGTGTAATATAGAGGTTGGGTGGTAACAAATTCTCCATCAAACACGCCATTTTATTTCACAAAATCCCAAACCCAAATTCCATCGATTCTTACACCGATCCCTTACCACGATAATACAGAATTCTCCACAAGTTCTAAAATGATAATCACGAGTTTTCTAACTAAAGCACCGTTATTAAGTAACACTAAACTTAAAGCTAGGCACACAACAGCGTGGGAATATCCTAACATTTGTTCCGAGCGTTGCGCAAGCGCAGGATCTAATCGAGATATTAATCGAGTTAGCGAGTTACTCGATTGCGCGTTATCGATTGTAGAATGAATGTTACATTACATGCAATTAGAGGTTGACGAAGTACTTATATGGGTATGTGAAATCTTGTAGGCAGTGTAGTGACTAATTGGTAGTGTATCCAGGCTGCATTCTTTGTTGTTCAGTTTTTAAATAACAAACTTAAAACTAATTTTTACATATTTTACTGTGACTAACAGATACCGGTTGGTTTATCTTGCTCACCAGCATAGGCCTCCCCCAGACCCTTCCAAATTCCACGATCTTGTGCTTTTCTCCTCCACGCAGCGCCTGCCGTCGACGAACTGAGATCATCCTCCCATCTACACGCTGGCCTTCCCCGTTTCCTCATCCCCTCTCTCGGGTACCATTCAGTGACGTCTTTGGCCCACTTCTCTATTCTGCTTCTGATTGTGTGACCTATCCACTGCCATTTTGTTTTTTTTTATTGTGAGTGTCACGTCTGTATCATGCGTTTTTTTTCCTTATAAGTTGCAATTTAGCTTTATCTTTTCTCTTCAGGTTCAGTATGCTACGCTCCATGTTACTCGTATATTGGCATGTTTATAACTTTTTTATATTTTCGGAAGTAAGAGGCCATGTTTGGCAGCCATACGTCATAACCGGAAGAATGCACAAGTTGAATGTTTGCCATTTTAGCTTGATAGGTATAGATGGGTTTAAAAAAATATATTTTAACGACCAGTACCTTTTCCATGAAGAATTGATCCTGCTTTGGATTTCTTTGTTTGTGAGTTGTGTTGCGGAGATAGTTTGCTCGAGGTATGGATATTCTTCAACATATTCGATGCTTCCGTTGTTAATGGAGATTGGTACTTTTATAGTCGCTGTATTAATAATGTTTAAATTATCCGGCCAGCATCAATATAAAGAACGATATTCTTCAAATCAAATTGACATCTTTTACAAAGTTCGCTGGACCCCAGACTAAAATTACCTGTGTGACACCTCCATCTTCCATTATTTGGGACGATGTATATTTCTCAGTTTCAGTTAACGTTAATTTAAGAAATTACCAAAAAAGAGAGAGCTGCTTGCCTCCATTTTTGTCACTTTAAATTGTTCCGCCATCCAATCTGGACTGGTTCAAACTACTTACCAAACAGTAACACTTTTCCACTTGATCTACATATGTATATGTAGGTACTGTCAATCCACAAAATAATACCCTCACCATATCATCCACCCAACCTAGCAGAACGTGATACTCCTCGATCTAATTCATCGCCAATACTAATTGTCGACCAGCCTCTCAGAACCGATCGTCTCCCGAACGCAGATTACCCGCGCTCACCCTCTTGAGCTACTGAGATGATGATACTTGTGAATGATTGTATCGGAACTTGCTCTTTCCATGCCGGCTGAAGAGGATATTGATACAGGGTGAAATCTTTTTGTGGAAGTTCGCTGTTATTGGGTTTGTTTGAGGGAGACTGAGTTGGATCGTGGTTGGTTTAATTTTATGTGGTAGAGGTTCGGCACCCTAATTACGTAACAATCAATCACGATCGGAATGATTTTCAAGGATATTGCTAATACATTGTTTCATATGTTCGAAAAAATTGTCTGCTCAACATTGATGTATAAAAAAACCGGCCAAGTGCATGTCGGACCATGCACAATGAAGGGTTCCGTACTTGGAGAGAATGTATCCTAAGAACAAACTTAACATTGTAGTTGGTAAACATAATCTCCCATACATTCCAACTGCAAATGTAAGTTTGTACGCACAATATCGAGAGATTTACCATGTTATTTAAAGACCATAGGCTTCTCATAGATTTTCCTGTAATCTATAAGTATAGAACAATTTTCTGTATTTTTTTCAAAATTTTAGTTTCAGTAGTTTCGGAGATAAGGGGGGGGAATGGTCAATTTTCACTTATAACTTTAAAATATTTTATTTTAAAATTATAAAAAAATATATATATTTGAATTAGATACGCGCTCTTCAACGTGGACCGCATAGTCCACGTTGAAGAGCGCGTATCTAATTCTCCTTTTTATACATCAATGCTGCTCATCAACGTAAAATAACGCAATGAATGTTGTTGAACTATCAAAATGTATGGTTAAACAGTCCAGTTTATTCCGCTGGTTGCCCACAGTGCTCATGTGTGCGTTAGCTATAATAAGTATTCTTACCTACCTAGGTATTTTCGGTTGAAGAGAAAACCGGCCAAGTGCGTGTCGAACCACGCACAATGAAGGGTTCCTTAGTTGGTATAAGTTTATCCCAAGAAAAATTTACATCGTAGTTGAAAAACATGTTCTTCCATACGGAATGTATGGGAGAACATGTTTTTCAACTGTAAATGTAAGTTGGTTGACTATTACTTGGTAACTTGTGACGCCTACTTAGCTGTGATAGTTTTCCTTTTAACTTCGTTATATATACTACTACTGTGATTTTTTTTACATATCCAAGTACAACCATTTAGCTGGCAGAGGACACACACTTAACTCTAACAAAAATTAGCCCTTTAATATTTCAGAAACGGATCCCTTAATCGAAAAATAGTTTTCAGAAACCCGTAATATTTTTGAAAGACCCATCCAACAATATCCCACACCATACGGTAGGCGAAAAAACAAAAAAAAAAACATTGCTACGTTACATATACGCAACGCATAATGTGGCATGTCACTAAAAAAATATATGTAAAACGACGCAACGCAACGCACTAATGAGGCCTCATCCGCAGCTCAAGTTCTACTTACAGAAATAAACATAATGGGGTTTATTTATAAACGCTGCTTAAAGTTAAATAATGATTAGCGACCGTTTAACCATACATTTTTGACGTTTGAACGTCACTTAACTTTAAGCAACGTTTATGAATAAACCCCAATTTGTCACTGCCGACAAATTGCTTTGGTAGTTTGGCAGGTGTTATGTTAAAATAAAACTGCAACATTATGGATTCAATAAAAATTAAAAAATCATTTCATTACTTAATCGAATATTTTAATACCTATTCCTGTAAAGTAGTTAGGTACTTTCTTTCTTTCTTGCAAGCCTGAGCTCACTGAATGGAACCTTAGTTGCAAAGCCTAATAAAACAACATTCGTTTCTCGGGTGTGGTTTCCGTGTAATTTATTAAGAGAAAATATCTAATCTATTTTAACATGATTTACATGAATGTGAACGAAAATTTTAGCCCGGCAACACCAGACGCTACTATCGAGAACAAGCGTATCTCTTGCAGGCACAATCTCTGTATTATCTATGCGACCGGGAGGCTGCAACCAGTTGACAAACTGCACTACGTGATATTGCAGCCATTACTCCTGGTGATTCATATCGAACACCTCCCAACACCCCCCGACACACCCTGATACCCCCAACACCCCAACTCCCTGAGATAATGGCCCGCCCAATATACCTATTAAAATTTTACTTCGTACAAAAAGTAGGAACCATGCAGTATGCTAATTACTACAATCAATCATTTTAGGATTCGTTTGGTTTGTTTTCTGGATATTGCAAACGAATTAAAAAGGAGCATTGCATTATTTTACGATAGCAACCTGCAAAGACTTAGAGTGGCTCATCAAAACGCGAAAAACAAATTGCAAACGTGACAGCAGCATAAAGATGTACCCTAACTCAGTAACTCGAATATAACAAAAACAAAAACGAAAATATAAAAGCAGTCATAACATTTTAAAAAGTTAATAGGCTTGATAACCTTTCCCCTTAAATGAGTAGCCATCGAAAAAAGAGAGCTGTTTAAAAAAAGTTGAAACGTCAAAGTGACAGTTGGAGAGCGCGCCAAAACTACCGTTGACAAAGCACCGGTGAGCCGAAACAATCAACAAATTCACATCGTACAAACGGATCGGACATTTATTGTTCGCTATCGTTACATTCCACCTCTGTTGTTTATAACAGAGACGCCCAATTTGCTAGGGAGAGACTTTTTATCTCTTTTTTTGCTATTTTTTCGGTACACGTCGAACAAAGGCGATATGACAGGTCTCAGTGTAGGAACGGTATCGCTAGTCGGGCACGACGAAAAACGAGAATAGAGTAATCGAGCAATCGAGTAAAAACAGAAGGAGCGGGAGCGAGCCCATCGGCCCGTGACAATTGCATCTGCAGTCGAATTGCAGACGCCATGTTGGATTATTGCGCACCTCTATTTCGATTAAGTGTCTCGACGGCTTTGTTTTAGTTTTCCGTCCTGTGTTTGCACTTCTTTATTTCTGTTAGTATTTTTCCGTATACGATTTTACAAATTAATTTTATGTGTATTTTATATATAAATCCTTATTAAAGACATATGACATGCAAAGGTGATAATGACAAGACAAATGGATTCATTAGTTATTATGTAAATAATTTTGGTTGATTCATAAAAGATTTCCAATAAGAATATAACTAAATAATCTTATGCAAACGAAAAAACACGTGTAAAGAAATATTCACAGCTTTTTGAATGCGATATCAGCTTACAACCTTTCTCGGAAGGTCCGTGCGCCTCACAATAGTGTTGTGCCTTAAAATATTCTTATTTTAATCGAGTAGGTGTATCGAGGAAGCGAGTATCGAGAGCGCTCGTGTGGAATATAGATAGTGACGGACGGTGGACGGCAACCACCGATACGATAGAAGGCGCGCCACGCCAGAAATCTATTCATATTTTTCAATTTTCGTCCAATTTTGAACGCAGGTGAAAGCTTTGAGTCAGACTTTCAGCCTCTTGGTGATAAAAGCGTTTTGTAAACCGTAAACACTTCGAGCGATAATTATTTATAAGTAAAAGCCAAAGAAAAACAAATACAGTTATTTGTTAACAAGGATTGGACATGCAAGCGATTCTAGAAATGCAAAACCCAAATTGTAAAAGACTCAACCAAAAAAGACCGTCTAAAAGCCGACGAGCATCATCGTCGAAGCTGTCGAAACTCCAATTCGAAATCAATCAACTCAATCCTCTGACATACGTCATTCGACTTTGACAGTTTAAAAAAATGGCGAAGAAACCAATCGGGTTGTGACGTTGGCAACAAAAGGGCGCGCGTCAGCGACGATGGATTCGAAAATTAAAATCTCGCGTTAGTTGGCAATGTTGGCAGTGGTGACGGCTGTCGGCAGCTGCCGGCCGCACTGCCAGCCAGTTCGATTTCAGGCTTGTTCTAAATATGTCAACACTTCTTTGTTATCGAGGGACGTGCGCGCGGAAATGGAAGTCCATCGAGTAGACGAGTCTATTATCGCATCGCATATTATATGGGAGCGTTGTACGGAGCAAATTAACGGCAATTTACTGAGGAATAGGCTTTGAGGTGATGAAGCCTTGTCTCTCCTTTGTGTCCTCGAATTTGTGGGTCCCTAGTTGATGGAGATTTCCATCACTTACCTACCTACCTAAACACAATATTAACATCTTATAAACTTATCAACGGCTATAAATCGCTCGCATGAATACCTGTGTAAGTATATTGATAAAACCTAACCCGTAGCGAAACCCATAAATTCAATAAGATGAGTGACACACGATTAAGAAGTATCAACTTACACCGCGAAGGAAGTAAAGGATACCTACTTTATATTAAAATTCATCCAAAACTTGAATGACAATATCGCTGAGAGACATCGCACAGTGCGCCAACCGCGCTCCATCCTAGCAAAAAAACCACGCAAAATTCCAATTTCAACTTCTATTCGATAATTCGCGGAAACGCGAAGAAAACTTACATGACTGACGTATCAGTGTGCGGCAGGCGGCTGCGAGATATCCACGTATTTACCTACGTACCTGTCGCCGTCTCGTCACCGTCGAGCTAAGCCCACGCCATTCTGGTACAGAGTTGAAAAACTTTTCGACTGTTATGTGTGATAGCGGCACCATTCGCACTAGAGTTCAAAACAATATAAAGAAGGTTTATTGAAAGCCACCGTGGAGGCGACATTTTTAATCTGTCCTATAGCTGGCTTTATGGTATTTGAGAACCGGTGCGTGAGATAATTAGATTAATAAGCGGCATGCATGCTTAATCTAGCAGCGGAAGCTATAAAAGCTCTTCATTAAAATCGACAAACATTTTTTTCATCATATAATATATTTGGGTATGAAATATATGTGTTTTTCTACGGGCACTGTATCGTCACACGTCACCTGTCCGAACAGATTCCGATCGCGATCCGCGCCACATTATGTTTGCTCAGTCGTCAAAAATTCTTTTGTCCCCACGAGATAAGCTCCACACCACAGTGCGACACTAGCTATCGTCGTGCAATTTTTTAAACTAATGTCGCGTATCGGCTTCGACTGATGTAGGTTTTTATTTGGCTGTTTTTCTGTTTCACTACTTTTATAATTTTTTTTATCTCTAAGACCTATGTGAGCAAAATGGCTTTTGGGAAATATATTCATTTGCTGCGCAAAAAAAAAATGCTAGAAAATTTAACTATTTTAGGTAAAAAAAAAAACTATTAATTTCAATTAATTTACCATCGCATTTGGTGCACTAGTTAAATTACAAATTATCTTCTTGATTAATTTACTTTACACCTAATTGTATACACAGTTGCCGGGGAGTTTCTTTTAAACACTTATCGCTGTTCCTAAGGCACTATTAATGTGCGATAATAGCCTATATCTATGCCAATTTACTCACAAGTTATAAAAGTTGTTGATAAGAAAATATAACCCCATTTAATGCGTCGCAAAAAGAAAACACTTTTTTTAAAATTATTTATTATCTGTTTTTTTTTTGTCGATGGTGCATTTAATTTTGTGCTTCTTACAAGAGAGAACTGTAAATGACAAACATTGATAGGTGCACAATTACTTCAAGCTCGGGAATCCTACCTTTGTGATTGCAAAACCGGAAAAAAGAAAGGGAGGATCAGCGAAGGGAGGTTCTGCCATTGCTCTAATAATTTCATTTCATTATAATATTACATACAACACGTAAGTACGTGGCTGCGCACTTTCGCAGTTTCACTTTTCACGCAAATCAACAAAACAAAAAAACTTGATAAGTAAAACCGATTCTAAATAAAATACGTAAAATTATCATCATCAATCACACCTCACACAGTTGCTATCAGATTTCAATAATCACAAAAAAAAAAATCTCATCGAACTATCGGGTGTCAAGATAATCATCTACACAGTGCTCCTACAATAATTGTGATTGCTATCAGACTATGTAATCCAGCATGTCGTTTGATAAAAATCGTAAAAATCGCGCTCGATTAAGTTTTTATCGGCTTTTATCGGTTTTTTTTAACGATAAGAGTCGCGCTTGGACGAAAGCAGTTAGTACGCGCTAGATTGCTGAGGCAAAACACCGTGCATGTGATTGTATTTGAACCACTGTGCACTGTACGTATGGACGGGACTTATTGGCGGTTTGTGATATTTTTTGTATTTTTAATTTAGTATCACGGATTTACTGTCTGCACTTTTTGGAAACTACTTACCTAGTTTCTAAAACATAATTAAGGAACTGGTTTCTGAGCTTGGTTGAAATTTGAAAATTAATTATACGAAGCGGAAAAACATTAATTACGATTTATGAATTGAACCTAACAAAATATTCTAGACAGGAAAGACTTAATCGTATAAAGTTAATATTTACATAATTTAAAAGCAAATAGTCTTATTAACCTATTAATTAATATAGGTATGAATTCGGTTTGGTAAATAGAAAAGAAACACCGCCGGACTATTCTGTAAAAATCTCACCGTGAAAACATGTGAAGTGAGCTCAAACTGAGCTGTCATTCCACCTGCCGGTCGATTCTGCAAAAATCTCACCGTGAAAACTTAGGTGAAGTGATCTCGAAGTGAACTTCTGCGCTATGATTATGTGTTTGGACACACCTTAAGGGTTCCTTGTAGACTACGGAACCGACACTTGTTTTTAAATGTCGCAGTATCGTGCTGAGATAGGAGCTGATAGGAGTTTAGTTTATGATTTTCCTAAGCGAGTCCCAATAAATACTATTTCAATATGTATTTCTTTATAAATTAATTAGTTAAAGAATAAAGAGTACTTACCTACTTGAAAAACTTAATATTTTTAAAGTTGTGATAGGAAATAAATAAATAAAATACGTTATCACTACCTGAGTAGACTGAAAATGAAATATCTTAGATTTGCTTAGAACTTATCAAAGTTTGAAGTTATCTCCGTTTGAAGGGCACGGATTACCCGTCCTTCACAAAATATATATTTTGCGATAATCTTTTTAAGATTATCAGTTTTTTTTATTTTTTATTACACTACATATTACACTATTCAAGGCCAGGTCAAGGTCTGTACACGGGAGGTCTATCATGGGACAGCTACACCAAAAGGTTGCTTAAGGTTGTCTTGCGCGTTCAATATAATATTTTTTTCAGAATGCACTTTAGACTGCCCCGTTTATGTAGTGCGTCGGAAATGTTTGCACAGAATCGAACTGACGGCTTATATGCGATCATTCGAAAAAAACCGCATCATTAGTAACTAGAACACGAGCTAGTACCATTCTAAACACAGTGCCAGAGACTTTCTACGAGTATTCTCCCATTTTGTGGACTACCTTTAAGGTATTACTAACATTATGGACCTTTTTTTTTTTAATATACGTTTCCTCACACTAGGAATTTCTCCTGTATTGTGGGAATTCTTTGTTGTCTGAATAAAGAAATTTTGATTTGATTTGAAAATCATAACATGCCTGTAATTCCCCGAAGGGTTAATTTAATTACAAAAGTTATCTACTGCAAGTTCACATAGTGATTTCCAAAACTAATTTTGGATTCCCACTTAATCCTATGTTCAGAACTAAAAATAAAACTTCCCTACATGCCATAGTTTTTTTCTTTTTTTTTTTATGAACAACTTGTACGTTACATTATAGTCGATTCAATTTAATCCTATATTTAGAATTGTGTATTCTTTTTTTTTTTTTTTCTTTTTTCTCACATATAGAAGCAACAAGAAGAACGTACCTAAGATTTTGTAATATCTACTATATAAAAATAAGTCGGGTTTTCCTTCCTGACGCTATAACTCCGGAACGCACGAACCGATTTCCACGGTTTTGCATTCGTTGGAAAGGTCTCGGGCTCCGTGAGGTTTATAGCAACGTTTTTTTTTTTTTAATGGTTTTTACGAAATATTAGGGTAGAGTAGGGTAGGGTAGGTAGGTAGATAGGGTAGGGTAGGGTAGGGTAGGTAGGTAGGTAGGGTAGGGTAGGGTAGGTAGGGTAGGGTAGGGTAGGGTAGGTAGGTAGGTAAGGTAGGGTAGGTAGGATAGGGTAGGTAGGTAGGTAGGGTAGGGTAGGGTAGGGTAGGTAGGTAGGTAGGGTAGGGTAGCGTAGGGTAGGGTAGGTAGGTAGGTAGGTAGGTAGGTAGGTAGGTAGGTAGGTAGGGTAGGGTAGGGTAGGGTAGGGTAGGGTAGGTAGTTAGGTAGGTTAGGTAGGTAGGTAGGTAGGTAGGGTAGGTAGGGTAGGGTAGGGTAGAGTAGTGGAGTTTATACTATAGCTTTTGACAGAACGAAGTCTGTCTGTCAGCTAGTCTTAATTTAAAAGAGTGTCCTTGGAGTTTGTTGTCCGTTCTTCTCCATAGAGATCTACGTTTTCGAATGGGCAACTAATTTCAACTGTCTAACTGACCGACTCTTTAACAATTCAAAAGTGCCTGTAAATAGTTTAATTGAAATAAATGCTTTGAGTTTGAGTTCGATGAAATATACTATGAGTACGGTATATTGTTGTTTAAATTTCTATTCTGCGCCTAATAGATAACCGGGAGCGAAGATAGCCTATATCAAACAATTTATTGTATATTTACACTTTATTTTTATCTTCACATGTAAAATTGTTTCAGTGGCAATAGATAACAGATGTACGGGCTCTTATCACCAAACATATCGCAAATATTTGGACCAACGTTGGCACAAATGTTGGTGTCAATACTGCCTTGAAATGGCACGTATGTAATTCCATATTTTTTTTTTTTTTTTACATTTAAATTTATCCACTAAGGAGTTTATTTCTCATTTATTTTTGATAAATCTGAAACACAATATACAAACTAAGACATAATATTATTAAATAATATTGTAGTTCATATTTTTTGGTTTTTTGCGTAACTATAAACAAGACACTTTATTATTTCTTCATTTGTAGAATAAAAATGAAGAAATAATAAAGTGTCTTATTTATATAACAATAAATTAAATTAATGAATTTAATATTTAAATAGTTAAAAGCCAAGTCCAGTATTCAAATTAAGACCAATGTAACGTTTCAAAACGTGAATATTTAGATAGCTAAACAAAAAATCATTATTTTCATTAACACTCTTTTTCCACATTAGTGTGTCCGAAATGAAGGAAAATCTCGTCTTCTATAGAGAATAATGACTAAATCAAACAAAAAGTTAAGTAAACTATTTCCTGGTTACGCATGACATTCGACTCACCACCTCCACAAACATTTGCCACCAACATTGGCCCCAACCGCCCGCAGCATGCACTTTACCGATTTTCGCGTGTTACCGCACGATAAGGCCGATTTCTTTCTTATCTCTACCCCTCCCCCGCCATACTACCTCCCCCCCTTCACCCCCTTTACCGATAACCAACGCGTTACTGGTTACGTGATGTTTTGTTTTCAATCAATAATAGTGTTATGAGTTATTTCTAGTTATAGGCTTGGAGGTTTGCGTTTATTCTGTTGTTCGTTCTAGTGACTGATAATAATCGAGTCTAAAAGGCAATATCTCTACAAAATCAAAACATTTTATTTCATTTAAACGTACATGGGCACTTATGAAACGTCAGAAGCTAGGTGCACGGTTCCAATTAGTCGTTTCCTATGGAGAAGAGCCGGCAAGAAACTCCACGGTTACTCTTTTAAAAATAATTGGCTTTACAAAGGTACTGTGGTCAGGCAATATTCCATTTCCATTCATGAACAATCATGCTGAAGAAATAATCTCGACCGATATGATAGTAACAAATCATATTTCAGACATTTACATGTAGAAAGAAGCACATTCGAAACGTAGGGTAACATACGTATAGGCGAACTTATCTTGGGATGTAAAGATCGTCACCCATCCACGGACCAACCGCGGCAAGTGTAGCTTAACCTGACCGATCGACCTGTGCAGCCACGAGCCCCGCATTTCAATTCTCTCATGCACAAACCTCAAAACAAAACACCATTATTTTATTATTAACATAAGCGGGATATTTACCATGTTTATTCATTTTTCTGAACATTCTTCGGAAATACGCCGTAAAGACTATCTTCACTCCTTTCAAAAAAGTGTCTCAGATGTTGCGTTCGCCCAAGGACAACTTTCCGCTGGAAAAGCCTGGTGTTTATAAAGTAGACTGCAGTTGCGGCAAGTCGTATATCGGTCAGACGAAACGTACGGTAGCTTGTCGAATATCAGAGCATATCAGGGCGGTGAAGAACAACGACACCCAAAAATCGGCCATAGCTCAACATCTTTTGGAATCAGGATCGAACCACTGGATTGAGTTACATAACCCTCAGGTCATCTCGACAGAACGCCACTATATTCCTAGACTGGTTAGAGAAGCTATTGAGATTACTAAATATAGGAACTTCAACCGGGATGATGGGTTTCAACTGTCGAGAGCCTGGAATCCAGTGGTTCAGCTGTGTAAAAACCGAAGAAGTGCCGAAAAAAGTTCGCGAGCGGACACAGTGAGTTTCGTGTGTCGGGAACAGAATCGAGTTGCGAGTGACAGTGGTAGCGGTACTGAGTGCAAAAAACGAACAAGAAAGAGGGTAGACCGTTTTGTCTGCTCATAAACACCCACCCGCAGTGACTTCAGTTTATCCGTGATCATGGTGCTTGCAACAGCGCCGAAATATCGGGAACTCAGAAAAATGAATAAACATGGTAAATATCCCGCTTATGTTAATAATAATGTTAGTGACCATGACAGTTTAAAAACTTATACCATTATTTTAAGTGGTCATATGTATACTAACGTTCAATTGTGGAATTTTGTTCTGAAATAAAGAGTTTATTATTATTATTATATATAAGATATTGTAAGAGAAACATCAAAAAAGCCATAGCAGAGAAAAAAATTTTTGATTACTGTTTAATATTTTTACATAAATATTATAATTTTAAAATTGCTTGATCCATTTTGCAAAAAAACCTTTACTTATTCTATGAATGCCCCGCCCGGGCCCCGACGCGGCGACGGTGGCGCGGCGGCTCGAGCGCGATGAATTTTGATAATTAATCATCATATCAAGTAATTTTAAATTATTTAATTTTTTAAATAATATACTCAGAACAAAAAAATAAAATACCTTTTCCATGGCAACTTTACCACCTATAAGTGTATCTTTTAAAATATTTCGTGTTATAATTGATACACCTTATATACCTATATTATATTACTTATATTTAGAGTTACAAAAATATTTATTGTATTCTAATTATACTCCATTTACAGCATTAGACAAATAACGGGTAAATAACGACAGTTATTATGTAATATTGTTGAAATTACTGCACTTTAAGAGTTATTTTTTTAATGTAAATGGTAAATAGATTACAGTTCTTTGTATTTATCGTGAAATAACGGAGTTTATTAAACGTTTACATGGAAATAACGAAAGGGTGAGAACAATTATTTGTCTAATGTTATAATAAATGGAGTAATTGTAACTGTGCTATCTTTAATCTTCATAACAATAAATTAATCAGCAATTAGGTCATTAAAAATCTGACGTAATGTCTGAATAAAAACAAAAAAAAACGAAAAACGTCATGTATATCCACAAATATATTTCCAAAGACAAAGTTTCAATAACATGATGTCATTAATCAATATTATCAAAGACAACGCAAAGATAACACAATCTTAATTAATTGCATTAATATCTTGTATGTAATCAATTATTTCTAATGTCATAAAAATTGTAATATTAATCAAATTATACTTATCTTTTGTTAAATAACAGTAGAAATTTTAAACTGTAATTTTGTTAAAGTAATCTTATCGCTCTTGCAATGTAATATGTCTAAATTTTTGTGACGAATCTGTTGTGTTAGATATTATATTTTCATTATGGTTGCATTATACAAGGTTCGCACTTCGTCCCACGTTCGCAGTTGGTCACATTAGCACTTCGTCCCATTCGCACTTAGTCCCATTCGTGGTTGATTCCATTCGCTGTTCGTCCTATGCAAGTAGTTTGTAAGAGAAGAGGTAGGTTAATGGACCAAAGTTGGATTAATAAAAATTCAACAAATATAGTAATAAAACATCCAAATTAGAGAAGTTAGCAATGTAATAAGTAAAATAATAAACACTTTTCAATGAACTTTTAACAGTAAGTATGCAATCAGTGAATAATGTCAATCAAACGTGGATACAGTACAATTAGTATGTCATAATTTTCAATATAATCTACAAGTCACACGTACAAGTTTCTTAACTAACTGTAAAAATATTACATTCTCCTTTGTGTCGCGTCACGTGTCGCGCCTGTTTGCAGAAGTCTTCATCATACTGACCGCACGCAGCTAAATGTCAATCAAATGATAATTATAACTCTCCATTATTGACATAAGAACCAAACATAGACAAAAAAATAGGCACTCATAAGAAGAAGACTGCGTTCAGCACTCCGATTGGTAAAGGGCCAATTGGAGGCCAATCGGAGCGCCGCCGAACGCAATAGATGCGTAAAATCGGGATGGTTAAAAGAAACTCACACTAGGGCCTCTGGTGCCATAAAAGTAATTTTACACCGATACTGCCATTAAAACTCCGATTCCGATTGTTATAATCGTTACAAAAATCCAAAAAAATCCGTTTCCCAATCGATTAATAATCGTTAGATTTCGATTGTAATGTTCAAATATCGATTACAAACTCTAGTAATAAAACGCGAACAAGATGTCGTAGCGATTATGACGAAAGTAATTCCCAACGGTGGTAATCCTTATTTTATATGCGTTAATTTTGTTCTCAACGGAGGTAACAGTTTTAAAATTAATAATTTTCACACAATGTTTGGTTAGTTTGACACCACGCAGGTTATTGACATACAAACTGGTAGAGATAGAATCTATAGAGAGAGAGATACTTGTGACGTATCGAGTGGCGCTGATAAAATCAACATGATTCCAGTGTTTCTGGTCATTTCTCGAGTTAAGTGTGGGATTCCTATGTGTGTGGTGTGGCCGGTGTGGGTAATGTAATGTCCGAATAATTTTCACTATAACTGTTAAGATTTGTATCAGTTTATAAAACTTCTTTGGACACCTTCAATTGTATAAAATTTAACCTTTTTAGGATTTCGTACCCAAAAACGGTTCCAACAGGACCCTATTTCTAAGGCTCCGCTATCCGTCCGTCCGTCACAGGGCTTTATCTTTTGAACCGTAATAGGTAGACACTTGAAATTTTCTCAGATTGTGTAGTACTGCCGCTATAACAACAAATAATAAAACGGTGGTAAGAACCCTTCGTGTGCGAGTCCGACTCGCACTTAGCCGCTTTGTATGGTTCCGTAGTCAACAAGGAACCCTTACCGTTTCGGCATGTCCATCTGTCTGTCTGTCTTTACGCGGCTTAGCTCAGAGACTCTTAGTACTAGAAAGCTGTAATTTGGCGTGGGTATATCTTTGATTATATATGTACACGATGGATTTTTTTGATGTGGCAGTGAGGGCAGGTACATTTACCATTGTAGCTACAGGAAAACGATCTTAAGAGACTGTCCTTATTTTTTAGAGAAATTTAGATCCACATTCACAGATTTTGAAAAAAAATTACAATCAGCAAGAAAATGGGCCATTTTCACAAAAACTTTTTTTGAGGCCAATCGATTTTGTTTCTTATATGGATCAAAAATCTCTATTAGATCAACTGAGGTTTGAGTACTAGAAAAGTCAAAAGTCGCAAAAAAACTTTTCCCATACATTTCGTAGGAAAACAGTCTCCCAACTTACTTTTTTACTATGTATAGACTGCCCCTTACCGTCTGAAAAATCCATTCCAATCGTCTATCCCATTGGACAGGCCGTTCCAAATTATTGCGGGTTTGTAAAACCATTTTTCGATTCAGGGATCCGTTTGCGTAATATTAAGCTTTATAGTGCAAATTTTTGTTAGAGTCAAGTGACCCCCCCCCCCCCTCTGTCAGCTAAATGAATGTTATTGGATATGTGAAAAACGGCAGTAGTAGGTATAATGAAGTTAAAAGGAAAACTATCATAAAAAAGTAGGTTTTACAAGATAACGAGTCAACCAACTTATATGTATTTGCAGTTGGAATATATGAGAGATCATGTATTTCAACTACTAGAAGTTAAGTTTGTTCTTGGGATAAATTTATCCCAACTACGGAACCCTTCATTGTACGTGGTCCGAAACGTACTTGGACTTCCTCCACAAAAAGGAGGAGGTTCTCGATTCGGTTGTATATATATATTTTTTAAATAAGAATTTTCGAAGTTTAAACAGCATGCTAAAATCTCTATATTCAACTCAACTGTGGAGGATGGAAGCCACTAGATCCTAGATTACCAAATAAAATAATGACTTTAATGATTATAATTTATCTTTACTATTTTAAGTTTTACATAGTTTTTCCTAACAAACCATAGTTTAAAAAAAATCTTTATATTTACAAAAAAAAAAAAAAATAAGTAAAAAAGTAAAAAAATTGTTGTCTCTAAAGTTCTTCTTCTGGCCGGCGTTCATCGATTTATTAGACGTTGTCACGTCAAAAATACATACTGCCAATACTAAAATAATATTATAATAAGGTTGGTCGGTACACAACACTGCAGCAAAAGTATTTCCACTAATGACAAATTCCGATCAAAACATAATCCTAAACGCCTTCTTTGCAACAAAACTAGTCTACAACTTTTACTATTTTCACAAATCGTTCCACTCTCTTTAAATGAATTCCTAAAAATACAGAATAATCCAAAACCAAACCAGACCACGTCCACATTTCAAGTATCCTCATCCTTTACTAAGATCAAATCTGTATCTAATTGTACAAAACCAATGTATGCCAATTAACCTGTAATTCGTGCTTTAGAGATAAAACCATGAAATGTCACCGTTCCAATTCACATGAGTTTTAAGCTCTTCGTGTATTATCGTATGCATCTTTAGGAAGAAAAGCTTGAGTGGATCTAAGGCTTATCTGGGAGTCAAGAGTCAGTGTGTGACTATCTCTTGAGGCTGCTAAGAAATCTGATGGTGCTTTGTTGTTTTGGTGTATTTAATTTTTGGGTGTCTTCAGTCTCGGCTGAGAGCAATGGTGGCCTAGTAGTATAAGCCCCAAGTTACGAGTCGTGAGTTCAGCGGGCACTTTACTTTGTGGGTTGTTCTCAAAAAAGTGGCTGTGTAACCTGTCAAGCAGTTTTTAGTGGAAATGTGTGGTTTCTAAAATGTTTTTTATTAAATTCTACACAATATTGTACTTAAAGAGGCTTTTCACGCAGAGGCTAAGTAATATTAAGAAAACCGTAGTGACATTCTTACAACAAAATAAAATTGTAACATCTGTTTCTCACTAACCTGCCATGTCCAAACTCAAAGAGTCTAACTTTGAATAAACATATTTTTTTTATTAAATTAAGTTTTTTATTCCCTTAGAACAATTCAACATAAGAAAAATACCCAGAATGGAAATTTATATAAAAAAACACAATAATTGATACATTTTCTCAAATCGATAAATTTATTCGAGCGGTACCACTTTTTTGAGAACGACCCTTGTGTGTTTAATTTCATCACCACTGCTCTCAAAATTTGTGCAGGAACGCATCGTGAGGAAACCGGCATGTCCTAGCAACAAAAATTCGACTACGTGTGATATCTACTAACACACACTGGGCCCGCGTCGTGAATTATGGCCCATTCCCTCTTACAGAGAGGAAGACTGTATGTCCCAGCAGTTGGAATGTCATAGGCTTATGCAGTCTCGGCTGTAGTGAGGTTAGGTTTGATGATGCAAAAGCATTTACATTAAAATCTGTATGTTGTTGTGTTAATTAGACCAATATCTTGTTTGCTATTCATATATTTTTGTTAAAACGCAATGCGTTTCCTACCAGTATTGAATATATTCAAATTCTCTCAAATTACTAAGGATTGGACTGAAGTCCAAGTTCATTATTCCTACTACGAGTCTGTAACATTATTATATAAAACATAATCAAATCTTAAAATAGTTATATACCTACTATGCTGCCGCTACTTACGACTGTCTGTCTACATAGATAGTTAAAACTCAAATATTTTAGTAGGTAGTGATTATCAAATTTATGCTTGCCTAGATCTTCAGAAATGTCGCTAGATCGCAATAGATGAAGGATATCGATATCGTCACAAAAATTGCCATTCCGATCACCGAATGAATATGAATGAAATATTATTTTATCTCTGTATTAGGTATCTCTTAAACCAATATTATAAATTTAACTAACATCACAACTTCTTTAGCAATGTCGCTAGATCGCAGTAGATGAAGGATATCGATATGGTCACAAAAATTACCATTCCGATCACCGAATGAATATGAATGAAATATTTATTTTATCTCTCTATTAGGTATCTCTTAAACCAATATTATAAAATTAACTAACATCACAACTTGAAATGGGAAATTTCCCATTACCGCCATAATGTATTTGACATTTTCTATTCATAAATATAAACATCAAACAGTAGCGTGGAAACTTGATACACATCAATAAATTCAATTCAAAATTACATATGTATTTAATAATGTAATAAAAAATTTGATATCCAATAAAATAAAATAAAACTACATATTTGTTCCCAATCGGTTTGAATTCGTTTGGAATGCCTAACAAGCTAGTCGACAAACAATATGTCTGTCACTTACGTCACCGTTACGGCCCACCCGAATACTTACTAATCGATTAGAAAAATCGATTCTCGAATGAGAAATTCGAAAAATATTACATAGGTTTATCGGTGAGATCTACTCTCGTTAAATATCATTAAAGCTCCCGACTCAATTTATTACTGATCGATAAAGGTGAATTATTTGTTTTGGTATAGATTTTTGGTGATCTGTTACCAGCTTGAATGTTTATTGGAATTATCCTGAGTTAATATTGTCCTAGATGGTATCTGTAAAATTCAACAGTTATTCGGTGTATTAGAAATACTACATATATAGGTATCTTTCTTATAAGGAGAGTGTGGTGAAACCATCTACCTACATTTATATTTGAAGACAAATTTTGTTTCCACTAAAAGCTCATTTGAGTGTTGCTACTAGGGATGCATCCGATACCGATACCGATGCCGATATATCGGCGATACTCGAAGTTTGCTGATATATCGGCATCGGCGATATTTTTATGGCCGATTCAACGATAATTTTCTCATCAATGTTAATTTTAATTACTAAAACTATTAATTAATCTCAACCTGTCTATAGTTTTAAACGGTGTTATTTAGTTTGTCCTATTATTTGTTATTTTTATATTAATTTAAAAAAATAAACTGACTTGTGTTTTATTTATTTTACCTTCATTTTTTAATTCAATAAGCGTTATGGTATCAGTATCGGTATCGCCGATATTTTTATAAGAGCATAGGTATCGGTATCGTATCGGCAAAAAGGCGTATTCGGGCATCCCTAGTTGCTACCTGCTACTTGAATTTTTGCAGTCAAGCACCCTAATTGCGTGATTTTGAAGGATATTGCTAATCCATTGATTCAAATGTTCGAAAAATTTGTCCGCACAACAACGTAAATAACGCAATGAATGTTGTTGAGCTGTCAAAATGAAACCCAATGCTACTGTTAATGAGTAACACAACTACCCCAAAAGTAAAAAAAAAAACATTAAAAGAGCTTTGCTTTTAAAACTTTAACACAATAATGACGCAAAAACAATAAAAAGAAACAGTAACAAACATAACAGTAATAGTCACTTTAATAACACCCACACGACCAACCCCAAAAATTAAAAGCTTAGTCGATAACATAAAACATTTTAACCTCAAAGATTCTCATATCTGAAAACACTGCCCATCTAAATAATTAAAATAGTATAATACTAACCAAAAACTAGTTAATTTTATATAATCAGCATAATATTAATCAAAAACTAGATAACTAATAAATAAAGCAGAACACTAAAGAATAAATTGTCAACATTTAACTAACTAAAGCCTAACGACGATAAAAACCAAAAAGCAGGAAGCGACAAGCGCTGACGCGTGCGATTGTTGCTTCTCGACAAATTCAAGCACACTTATATGTGAACAGTATCCTGGGTATTAAGCAGAACGACCGACACGTGTGCTCAATGGCTTAAATACGATAATTGAATAAGCCAGTTTTAGATAAGCCTATAATGTGTTATTCTAATTTGTAGATAGATTCGTTTTTTTTTTTACCGAATATATTCTTTATTTGTAATGGACGGTGAAAAAAGTCGTTATGAATAGATTATTTATGTCTAAAAGTATTTTATAATCATTATTGTTCACTTGATTAGTGTTGAAACAATTTTTTCTGGTCGTTAATATGGTAAATTTGCTAATTATTGAACATACACTACCCACGTTTGACGTGAATAAGAAATTGATCAAAATTATCATCGGCATCATTCCCAATATACAGCATGTTTTCTTTTTCAATAAATACCTCAGTAATCTCAGGAGTCACCCTCTTTCTAACCATAATTATCATCTTTCAAACAGTCCATTAATTTTTTTTTAGTCTTATAGCTTATTCATACTTAAAACTTACCTCACGACATTTACCTCATTCCTCTTCAAATAATTCAGTCAATGTGCTTTATGCAAATGATTCAAAACGAACTTCATGTGAAACATTGAAGTAGGTAGGTATATCTAGTAGATAATATTGTTTTAGTTGATACTTTGTGCACAGTTAATAATTACAACCTTTGAAGCAAAGTAACAAAGTTACAAATAAATGTACACATATTTGCATGTATATCTTTAGTTCATGTATAACTCTTCCACTAAATAACACCTCCTATATACTTAATTTCTCCTCGCAAAATACCTTACTTATTTCGTTTTTTTTCTTTTCTTTACAGGTAAGTTCGATTCCACATACATCATAGAAGCAAATGTCATTAGTATATGTTTTCGATTTTACGAATAAACTCGCGTCAAACAAGACGTATGGCAGGAAACATTAGCAAGTGAGTCGTTTCTTATGATTTTTTATTTAAATAAAGTGTTCGCATCAAAATCCAAGTCTGTAAATGCATAAGCATAAGCAAATAATAATCAGTGTATATAAGGTTCCCATTGCTGGGATACATCCCAGCAATGGGAACCTTATATACACTGAGAGGAGACCTGTAGGTCTTAGAGAGGGAGTGGGCTGTAATCTACTACGCGGGCCCAGTGCGGGTTGGTAGATGTCCCATGTCTTCGAATTTTAGGTTCTAGGACGTGCTGGTTCCCTCACGATTTTTTTTTCCTCCGTTTTGAGAGCAGTGGTGATGAAATTATTGACACAAAGTAAATAATCGACGACCTACAACTCTTAGGCGCCATCTCTACGAGCGAAAAAATTGCGGCGATAGTCTCGCCGTGCTATCAAATTCAATAGAAACTATGAATCAATCTCCACACGGCGTTATCATCGCGGCGATTATTTGAAGGCCCAGCGTGAATATCGCCGCGATTGTCTCGTCCGTGAAGATGGTGCCTTAAATCGGGGCCGTTACCACTTGGCCACCAGCGCTCCAAAAAATGCGATAACCGCCATTTTGATGACAGTGGTGGTCAAGGCTAAAAAACATAAAATTGAGGATATCGACGATCCAACTCTAGGGCAGGGACAGTGAATAATAAATCATTTAATTATTTGAAGAATCCATTGTTCAAGTTAAATAAGCAATGATAACGAAGTTTTTTTATATCCAAAGTATACAAATATCACACATACGCACACACACGAATGTAGATACGATTAAAAATTTGATCAATATAAAAATAAAATATAACACAACAAGAAAATGCCCAGATGTAAACGTAATTTACAAATACAGGTTCAAGCTTCATATATCGAATAAACTCGCGCCAAACAAGATGTATGGCAGGAAACATTAGCGAGTAAGTCGTTTAATAAGAATTTTTATTTAAATAAAATGTTCGTGTGTGTTATTGTAACGCGCTACTGATTTTGAGGTGAATAATGTGTTTTTCTTTTTTTTTAAATCGAATTTCGGTAATAATGTGTTGGAGCTCGTAGCTATATTTTTAAAAGTTTTAGTAATACGATCTAGAGGAATGTGACCGTTTTTATTTAGATCGAATTTTGTTGCTTCGTGTCTCAATATGAAACTTTAAAAAAGGTATTAGAAATTTCTAGACACACCGATATAGTTGATTGATCCGTTTTTCATAATTCCTTCTCAGTCACGAGATAATGTTTTTAAAAGAGTGGCGCTAGTGGACAAAAGTCAAAGTCAAATCATTTATTTCAAATAGACACGAAGATGCACTTTTAAACGTCAAAAATTACATGAATAGTTAATTGATTCTAGTTGCGCCTTCCAAAAGGTAGTTATGTATGGAGAAGAATGGGCAAGAAACTCCATTCTTAGTCTTTTAAATGTTAACAATAGTTTGTATACATTCATTAATAATTATAGGTAGAAGACGATGTACCTAGAATAAAAAAAAATTACTTACCACAACTGGTAAAAAGAATGAAAAGTGAAGTAATGACAGATAAATTAATAAATGCGATACGAGTAGGTACATGGTGCTCACATATTTACAAACATTGTATATGATTTTCCAAAAAAAATTAAACATATAATAAGTCAGTGTGTGGGTTAAATTTATATTAATCACAGAAAATAAAATTAATATCATAAAAATTATAAATCCGGCCGGACCGGTGGCAACCAAGTCTGAAATCGCCAACCCGTCTTGAGCAAGCGTGGTGATCAATGCTCGTGCCTTCTCTGTATGAGAAGAGGCCTTTGCCCAGCAGTGGGACAATAATAGGCTGCTATTATTTAGTAACATACAAAAATAAATCTATAAGTTCTAAACGTCCAAATTCCTTACTTTTATCCGAAAGTCTTGAATGTATCGTCTCTATTGTATGTATTGTCTTGCAACACAGTGTAACTATATTCCGTCCACCGAGAGAATATTTTTTTGACATCTGTCAGTTGTACAGTCGCCAGCACATCAAGTTACCACAAACTGTCAAATTTTCTCGTTCGATTTTGAACTTAACTGTCAACATTTTAAGGTTTAAAAATTATTTGACGGCACGGTTAGCGCAGTGGTTAAGACTGCACCGAGCGCACAGTGGCGCCCCCATCATTTGTTCGGTGATTTCTTTTATTTTAGAATGAAAATGCAGAAAATAACCACGTTAAGTTGTGCTTCACAAGACTATACGTTATTATTATTACAAACAGTAGTTTTAAATTGTTATGTTTTATTGTAATCATTAAAATGGAAAATAGTGGCCACTGAACTCCGTTTTAATGATTACAATAAAACATAACAATTTAAAACTACTGTTTGTAGTAATAATAACATATAGTGTTGTGGAGCATAACTTAACGTGCTTATTTTCTGCATTTTCATTCTAAAATAAAAGAAATCACCGAACAAACCATGAGGGCGCCACTGTGCGCTCGGCGCAGTCTTAGGCGATTGACTGCTGCACTGCGTGTCGCAGGTTCGATTCCCGCACGGAACAAATATTTGTATTCATGACCTACAAGTAGTTGTTCCGAGTCTGGCTGTTTGTGAATGTGAGTTTAAATGTTTGTAAACGTACTCACAATACAGGAGAAATTCCTAGTATGGAGCAAAGTTTAAAAAAAAAAATCGTTTGAAGAAACGTGACAATTTCGTATAACTTGATCTGCTGGCTACCGTACAAGATTTGGAAATAATAAAGGTTAAATTCGTAAAACACATATTCGTTTGTATGAAAATGACAGGTGTCAAAAAAGCATTCTCTCAGTGGACGGAATATAATTACGCATTATACATAAATTGTCTTTGGACTAAATTTTCAAACTTTTATTGCTTTGAATAAGAGGATTTTGGCTACTTTTCATGTGTGTATTTTTTTTTTTTTTTTTTTTGTTATGTGCGGTTTGTTTGTGCAAAATAAACTATTTTTCTTTCTTTCTTTTTCTTTTCTCTGTAAGTTAATTCCGTGAGATTACAGAGCTTTCAGATAGTGATGTCACGAATCCTTAGCGACATAGCACATTGCCCGGCTGACGCGGCAATCCCAAATTAACAGGAGTTTTCTTAAGAGATAAGTTTTCAACAATCTGGCTTTTAGAAATTCAGAATTATTACTGTGTTTCTGTAACTCTGTTCAAGAAAGCCTTCTTCTAAATGAGAATAGTTCATGCTGTGACAATAATTATTTGCCAGTCAGTTAGTTGCCAGTAGCTGACCAGGATACGCCAGACGTCTATCTTAATATCATATGTATATACAAATAAATAAAAACCAATAGCTTTGTACTGAATGCATATGAGAGTTTAAAAAAAAACAATGTCCATTTGTTTCGGCTAATCTCCGAAACGGCTGGATCGATTTTGACGAAACTTTCACTGGCAGATAGCTGATTATATCTTATTTATTTAATACTTACACATAAATTTACTTACAGAGTCGGAATCACACACAACCATAATTCTAACATCTACCCCTACTGTACCGCCTACCCCATTTCATAAAGAACACGAACCAACTAATCTTCGCAGCCCACATCTTGTCAAAAGGCCAGATAAAGTGTCCCACTCCACGGGCGACCGCAAGACAAATCTGAACAATTACTTCTGGTGCTAATGACGCCGATACCGATGTCGCACGATTTATTGTCGCCACATCGGTGGTCGGCTTTACATATATTTTCATATTTTTAGATAGGATTGCCGCCGAAAGGATTTCTTTTGAGTTTTCGCTGATTTTTCTTGTGGTATCATTTTTTTAATTGGAAGGTTTTTTGGCGAAAATTTATGGCTCCGATTTATTTAAATGAAATCTTTAGTGAAGCTTTTCGTTTTTAAGATGAATAAAACATTTTACCTTGTACTAGTTTTCCATTTTTCAGTTATGTATTAAAGCTCATGCTTTAATAGGTCATCCTACAAGTAGCTTTACAAGCAAGTTAAACTCTTCTCATTAAACCAATCTTCACTTGGAACAAAAACACAAAAGGCTGACGTTACAAATATTTTAGGAAAAAAGCTCCCCTTGGCAACTGCATTTTAAACCAAAGCTGTCCAACTGTGTCAGGCCACATTTCTTTACTGTTATAACCAGTCCATCAACGAGGCTCACCCGGAGGCACCAACAAGTTAACCTGAACTGTGCTTAAACTCAGTTTAATGTATTAACCTCGTTTAGCTCGCTGACTTATCGCACGACAATTTATCCGCGGAACGTACTCGGAACTTGCAAAAAATGGTTAAAAAAAGTTTAATAAAGTCACTTTGTCGAGACACATCACGGAGATATGACGAGCTTTTGAGCATATTTAATTGTGTAATCTGGGGGAGCAAATATTGCTTTAGTTTTTGTTATAATTTGTTGTATTATACTAAACTGAAAAGGCAGCCACTAGATAAAAGAGCCCCTTTTTCCATTCGTATAAAGAATCGGAATTAACTAGCTAACGGAATTTTCTTAATAACAAATTCAATAAAACATGCCAGCATTCCTAAATCCAACGGCCCTGATAACATCAAGACATTACTTGTTTGATCACTTTTATTAAAACCACTACTAAACATTTTTTCTTGTAAAAATAAAACATTTTATTACTTATCTCCTAATAAAACAAATTAGTCTAACCTACAGCAACTTCAAATGACTTTACAACGACTATAAAAATAAAACTTAGAAACTGCTTAAATCTGTACAATAAACATTCTAAACGACCTAAATACACAACGTTAAAAATGAGCAATAAAAAACATCTAGTTCGTATCAACGATCCGACAATCAGGTTCCCAGAGAGCAATTACTAAAGTTTGCGCATCCCCATGACAAATATCTACTCCACTTTAACAAATACGGTTCGGGCGATTTTTTCCTTTTATCTCGTCGCCACAGGGCAGAGCCTGAGATACACAATTTTTCAGGGCGATATAAAAGCTGTAGCAAGTTGAGTCTTTAAAAAGTTTATCGTTGAAAGTTCGCGCACCTCTCCGTGTCGCGAATGATATATCGGGCAGCATTAATCTTTGTTAAACGTTAGTTAGCCGTGTGGTGGAGTCAGACTTTTTTGCATTTCTTTTTAAGAGGAAGTTAAGTTTTATCTGTAAAGGTACACCGGGTTATAATGTCAGTAAAAGTATATGGATTGCTTGCGGTATCATAGGCTTCTTCGGAGTGAGCTATGTCTGAAGTTAATGTAGTGACACAAAGTAACTCGCCTCGTGTTTACTGTCACGATAGGCTGTGCGACTATCATTATCAACTTCTTTAGAGCAAAAACTTATGAGGAAATTTTATTTATTTATTAAAACTTTATGCACAAGTAAAAAAATACTGTACAAAGGCGGACTTAATGCCTGAGGCATTTTCTACCAGTCAAGCTTAGGGTGATGCAGAGACAAAACATGGTAGGTGCAACTTATGGGATAGATAACAAATATATATACAACATGTTTTTTTTTTATATCCCATAATTCTAGGGTTATATTCTATAAGTAAAAATAATACAAAAAGTCCTTGAATATGTGGTCCAAAAATGTACACACACATGTGTAAATATGATTATTCAGGTAGGCCAATGCATACATATATGCAACCTCCAATACGCCCCCTTAATCTATTACACATGCGTATGATCACTTCTGTACTTGTCAGTACTCCGCATTTTCGGTCGTTCTGACTTCTTCAGAGCAATATTATAAAGTAGTTTGAAGTACAAAACGGTTAGCCAATATTTGACCAACCTAACCGGCATTCAAGTAGGTACCTAAGTAGATAAGTACCTACATCACCACTAAACACACAACCCATACTTCAATCATCCTCCACATCTGTCATCAGCACACATGGTACAAAGAACGCTATTGTAAATTAAGATCCTGTCTCCCGATATGCCCACACACACACAAACATACACACACACGTACAAGGTAGGTAACCTTTTAACGGATACCGCTTATCTCAGGAATCAGCATGTATGAATGATCAACCCCTCTATAGGCATTATTTATTGAGTTTATATCGATGGGAAAAATAATGAAATGTTAGGAAGTAGAAGATAAGAGTTTACTTGTATTTGTATCTACGAGTCTGCGAACTGATGAAGAGTATTCTCCAACGAAAAAATGATGTGTCTGAAGAGAGTAGGTATTTAGGTACATCCCTTATTTGTTTCAAGACTTTGAATAATATACATATATTTATATATATATGTTATATACATATGTTCCTCATACCTCTATAAATATACATACCGGATGACATTTTTTACCGTCTCGTAAAAATTTGGGTATACTAGGTGAACGGAGTAGAAGCCTATGGCATAGTTTTTATAATTTTTTCTGTAACCTAGAAAGAAATTGATCTATGGATAAATACCACACATTTGAAGTAAACTTATCATACTATAACAATAAACACAGAAATTTAACAAAAAACATAATTCAATAAATAAATACGATAAATAATATTTAAATTTAAATCATACGCACCCAAATTTCAATATTTTTATCTTCTATTTTAGTTTTATTTCTGAAAAAATAAAAATAAAATGCTATGCCATAGGCTTCTACTCCGTTCACTTAGTATACCCATTTTTTTTCGAGACGGTAAAAAAAGTCATCCGGTATATTTATATATATGTATAGAGGTATGAGGAACAGGGGGTAAAGTTCACTTATCCTCTATTGAAAAGGTAGGATCCTCCGACCATTGTGTCTGGAGGGCAACTTTCCCGACGGTTGATGTCGGGATGTTGTATATATGCTAGTCGCGCGGTAAACTCTGATTGCGCGATGCAGGATTTGTGACGTCAGATCTTTGATGCGTGGTTCGCAGGTTTGCAGGCAGGTAGGTAGGTTTGGTTGCGTTGTGCGTAGGTATATATATAAAAAGTATTATATATATACCTACTACTACTACTATTATTCTATTTATTATAGAAAATATGTATGTGTATCAATTATAAGTTTATAACCTATTTATGTAAGTACTTGATTTGTAATCTTTTTAATATTTTTATTATTATCTTCTCTTAAACACAGTACCTGCCATCTTACCTCTTCACCACCCTTGGTAGAGAATGCCTAAGGCATTAAGTCCGCCTTTGTACCTTATTGTGTGCGAGAAGCTTAAATAAATAAATATAATGATTATAACCAATTCCAGTCAGCAGTGATAGCCTAGTGGTGTAACCGTCGGACTGCCAAGTCTCTGACTTTTCGGATTCATGTGGGTATTGTATAATTATCACTTGCGTAAAACACGGTCAAGGAAAACATCTTGAGCAAACCGGCATGCCTGAGAGACATTTCTCGACGCATCATGAGCGGCATAAGAACTCTGACACCAGGTTAGTCAATAACCGCACGAAACCAAGAAGAACCAACATTCCAAAAGATTGACCGTGAATTGAAATGGCTTTATAAAGTACTAGCTTTTGCCGTGGCTCCGCCCGCGTGGATGTCGGTTATCGCGTAAAAAAGTAGCCTGTCCTTCTCCATATCCCAGGCTATATCTCTACATGATGATCGGTTCAGCAGTTTATGCGTGAAAATGTAACAGACAGATTACGAGTGAGTGTGAGTTACTTTCACATTTATAATATTAGTATGGATAGAGGAAATTCAGGCTTTAGGATTTGCTTACTTCAAAACTTTTTTTACGGAAAGTCTCGTCTTAATTAAGATTACGTTTTCAAACATGGTTTCTTTCGGTTCTTCAGGACAAGACAATAACATTTACTAACACCATAAGAGTACTTTACATCCTCGTAATCCTCGTATGACTTACCTACTTTTGAAGAAATTACAATCTGTCTTTAGTTCCTTATGTGTTTTCAATTACTTCTGCTCTTCTAAGTACACAACTAACTAAGAAAGAATCCAAGAACCCAAGATAATGATTCCTACCATCAGTTCGCGAGACATTAAAACATACCATTTTAGGAACATGCTTATCAACCAAGGAAACTCGCACAACGTGACCAATTTTGGCATTCGAACGATAGCCATCTGTCTCGATTTTTATTTATTCGTCCGCATAATATTCGCCAGCTAGTTCGAATAAATTATTATTCGAAATCTATTTTATCTTGCGTATCTCGATGAGGAGATTGTGGTTTATTTATTCGAAGTCTATTCGCCCACGTGATGGGAAATGTTTTTGAAATACGAGGAAGGAATTTCTAACATATTCCATTTATTAATTCTTTTTATATTTTGCCGATTCTTTTGACATTATCTTGGATAGGATCAGGTTCAATGGCACTAATCCATAAAAATATTTATAGTCTTCGCAAATATTTTTCTACATCAAAGTTGACGCCGAATTTGGTTGAAGAGTTGACCATGCATTGTAGAGAGTCGAAAATTATGCAAACGGAGAAAAATTCACCCAGTTTCTTCGACATTCTATCATGTTGTTCCAATGCCAAAACATCAATTAACACCCTGCATTCCTGTGAGAAAGAAACTTCAAAATGTAACGAATATCCAGCACCATTCAGCATAATGACGGCACACTGCATTCTCGGGACCTCTCCCGAACAAGAAAGTATCAAATATTAACCATCGGACACACCTGAAGCCAGACAGCCTGGCATGCATATGAAGAGGACAGATACACGACCACAAACTTACTTAAACACCCCCGAAAATGCAACCATACTCCTATCCCAGAGCAAGAAGAGTCAATTTTGAATAATATTTCAATTTCGAATCGATTCGAATAAAGTTGCAGCACTGCCTGAGATAGTATCATTTCGTACGTTAGCAAGAAACACATTTCAAGCGAAACATGGACGATGTTGGGGTCGAATCGAAACAAAGCGTTGTGACATCGAGATAAGAATCGATAGGCTCGCGAAACGTCGCGCCGAAACGCACCGAACAAATTATCGATTCATAAAAACATCGATTTTAAAATATTGCCGCGAGTTTATCGCGTCATTGTTCCGATAGGGTGGCCAGTATAATGTTAATAAGTAGCCAGCATTAAAAATTCTCTGCGTGTGTTGACTTTGTGCGCCCTTGGGATTCTTGTCGCTGTTTTAGGACGAAACTTTTTAGTGTTGCTAATTAATTATGTTATTGAATGGAAATTAAATTAATATTATATTTTAAATCTTGTTAATTGGGCCGGGCTTATAGAGCTCGTACGGGTTCCTTAAGCAGTAATGGCACTCAAAGAATTCATATCATGGTGTGTCAAATTAATTATGATCATTAAAACATACCTGCTACCAAGTTTAGAACTTGATAGGAGGCATCCACACTTATAAACGACACCTAAATTAATTAAATACTTTGCCAATTGACACACCTTGAATTAAGAGCGTTCATCCCGCGCGAGCTGGCATAGCACTTCAGATGTTTTTCGTGAATATTTTACTAAATATTAATCAAAATACAATTTTTGAAGTGCAAACTTCTTTAGGCGCATTGAGCACTTTTTGGGTGAACAAAACGACCGTCATCGTCACCGAACGCTTACCATGAGCTATATGTATACTGTGTATATACGTATATGTGTACTTTTTGGGTGAACAAAAATCATGGAACTCGCGTCATTGTCACCGAACGCTTACCATGAGCTATATGTATACTGTGTGTACGGTGGCCAGCACATCAAGTACAAACTGTCAATTTTTCTCGTTCGATTGTGAACTTAATCGTGAACTTTTTAAAGTTTAAAATTGTTTGGAGAAATCTGACAGTTTCGTGTAGCTTGATGTGCTGGCCATTGTACTTAGTTTTCATTTCTATCGGCTATCCCAAAAGACAGCCCAATTTTTTTTTTCAGCCAAGCACTGTATCGTTTATTTTATAATTATTTGTAACCTTTACTTTATTGTAAATACAAATATTTAGTCGTAATACCGCAACTAGAAATATTACTTACCTAACTTTGGAATAAAAACCCAAGACCTCACATTACACACATTACCTACATATTACATTATTACGTTATAACATTTTTCATTACATTATTGTTACTAAACAAATGGTCCTTCAAATAAATCCCGCAGTCCTCAGTTAACCGCGCGAGGATATGTGGTCAGTGTATGGCCACCCTGCATGCGCCCGCGCAATCTCGCCCGTCCGTCATACAGTATCGTGCGATCGTCGCCCCACTGTGGCGCGACTAGCGAAATGAGCTTTTGTTTGTCACTTGCAATCGATGATTTTAATACAATGTATTGTTGTGGCAAAAAATATTTTATTCTGATATCGATGAATGAGATCTGATGGAAAAAGTGGAAGTTATGTGAGTGTCAGAAACTATGTAGATGGGAGCACCTGTCATCCGCGACCGCAGTCCTAATAAAATTGTCTTGAGTATAGTTTTCATTGTATTTGCTGGTATATTGGCGTGTGCTAGCTGACAAATGGCATATAATTTAATTTACTGTTCTGTGTCTCGTTAATTACTTTGCATACCTACTAAATCAAGTTTATCTAACTGAACAGACAGCTGTGTTGCTGGGGAGTTTGTTGCGCCACTTCTTCTTCCCAGCTAAAGCACTAGGAAATGGTGAAGGGCGGGCATTTTGGGGGACTATCTTATGTAATTTTGACGTTCGAAAGTCAATATTCTCAGCCTAATTTAAATAAATTACTTTTGATTTTGATTCTGAGTCCACGAACAACCAAAACTAATAAACTATGTATCACATTTTTTTTTCTTGCTAATCTGTTGGCCTGTTTCATCCCACTGCTGGGCAAAGACCAGGGCTCTCCCCATGACTTCCAACGCTTAAAATCCAGGGGTCCACATTAGCCCTGGTCGTTTGTTTTGTCCAGCTCGCCCTGCCATCTTCCAGACTAAATATTGTCTTACTCCATTTTCAATTAGTTCAAGAACCCACTTATCGCACATTTAGAGCAAAATTGACTCAACTGCAAAAATAATTAAAACTGACTTAAATATACCAAATTATTCCTATAATCATTTTACGTTAGAAGTGAAAACGCCGCAGTTGTAAATGTAAGAATCATCCGCTAGCGAAAAGCCGTTGTAGATATAAATCGCATTTCGGCGCGCGATTACCGAGCGACAACGGCGGAGAATAAAAAAAAATTGGGTGTGCTTAAAAGACAAGACTTCACATTTAAAATATATACAACCAATAATAAATCATAGGTAAAGTTACAAATCAGTGTTAAATGTATTTTACAGTAGTGTCAGTTTTACTCCGGACGTGCGATATCTCTGTCTACCCTAACAGTACTACGTTGTCCCACAAACTGCAGAAAGTTAAACAGCAGACATTAGCACATTAGACACCTGTTGCCACAATCAGATGGCGTTCCGCGTCCATTGCGCGCTATCTAGGCTCATTACGGGCTCGACCCCTTCCTAGCAAGTAATGGACAGCGAATTGCAACACTGTATTGGAATAAAGTATTTGAAATGTAGGATATGGAATTCATTTTCTAAACAAGAGATTATTTGAACTAAATGTCTAGGAACCAAGTACGAAAATCGAATTGTGATTTTTCCCAAGCCAAGTATCTATCTACCATATTGAATTTCCTGAGAGGTCGTAGACATGTTTTGATTAATCAAGCCTAATCAAATGTCTTGATAAATAGAATCGGGTAAAAGCTGAATAATGTAACAAACAAGCAAACTATCATAACTCGAATAAAGAGAAATTCTTCTTCTTCTTTTTCTATAACACAAGTAAGCACAAAGCCTATGAAATTCATTTATTTTGAATTCATGGCAATGTTTCACTAATTAGCTGTTGGTTTTCCATGTGATAAACAAATAAATAAATAAATTGGAGAATCAACCGAAAAAGTAGAATAATTAAGTTCAGAACCATTCTTTTGGGCTTTATTGTTTGGTTTGGGTAAAAAATGCGGGTTCCTTTGATTTGGAATCGATTTACAATCGAAAGTCGTAAAATGAATCAAATAGTTTAAAGAATCGATGATGTTTACTGATTAGTAAACCAGATTTTGCGCAACATGATTATCAGACTAGAGGTAGTTCCAATCTCTAGTAATAAAATTCAAATCACCTCGACCCCATGACCCATGGAATACTTTTGAGAGGTTTTCAAACGAAAGCCCGAAAGTATAGACAACCACGTAATTAGCACGTTTGACAACAATTCCCAGTAAATAGTTACTTGACGAAGTTTGAAACCATCTAACCGTCACCACAGATCTATTACATAGACAAATAGACCTTGTCGTTTTATGACGTGAAAGTGACATTCAACCTAAAGGCGGAGACTGACTTGCAACCTTTGTATCATTTGAGGCGAGATTGGTTACAAAACAGCGATACATAAGACGCGGTTAACGCTCGCTTCGAGCACATGGCTCAAGCGCGCTCCATTTCTTGTTATAATTCGGCGATACACTAAACGTGCCAAACGTTCGCTTTGAGCACTTGACTTAAGCGTGCTCCATTTTTAATCAGAATGGCGGACGTAGAGGTTGTATCAATCAATCTGCCTAGCCTTTTCCCAACTATGTTGGGGTCGGCTTCCAGTCTAACCGGATGCAGCTGAATACCAGTATTTTACATGGAGCGACTGCCTATCTGACTTCCACAACCCAGTAACTGGGTAACACGATACCCCTTGGTAAGACTGGCTGTCAGCCTTTTGGGCTTCTGACGACCCGTAACGACTGTCAAAGATCCACGAATGACAGCCGAGACCAACGGCTTAAAGTGCTTTCCGAGGCACGGAGGAGTCTCGGTATGTAAAGATGATCACCCATCCACGGACCAACCCTGGCAAGCGTAGCTTAACCTGACGGATCGACCCGTGCGGCTGTTATTATTTAGCCACGAGCTCCTCGAGAGACGTAGACGTAGAGGTTGTGTGTGCTTCATTAATTTGATTAAGTTATTGTTATTGGAAAGAGAAGCAAAAACCAAAACGGCTGCACTGAATTATTTGTAAACTTGCTTGTCGAACGGCTCGGCTCGCTGCACTAACTACTGTAACGCGTTACAAAAACTGGATACAAACAAACGTTGTAAGTCAGTCTCTGCCTTAAGGGTGATAAAGCAATTCCATTGTCAACTATACTTTACAAAACGTCACGCCCGCATCCCAGAAGGGGTAGGCACCGAACATAGATCACTCTCATTTCACCCGCTATTTAATAAGTTCCTTATGCGGCTTTTGCTGTTAACTGGGCACATATCCGGGCTTTAGGCTAGCAGTGGGTACTACTTAGGCTAATAGACCGAGTTTCAAACGTCGAGATCCGAAAACGTACAAAGGTCTTTGATATTGGAGTTGGGCAGGACACCAGGGGCCTAAGTCTACTAATTTACAAACGTTGCAATGGTCTCGCCATTGTGAGCATTTGACAGTGTTTGTATGGCAAATCTGTCAAAAACTCACAATGAAGAGACCATTGCAACGTTTGTACATTAGTAGACTTGGCCCCCAGGCAAGGCGCAGTGCCGCAGCGCAAATTTCATCATAAAAGTTGTACAAATCTTGTCTTTCATACAAATATCCCCTTTATCTCATACTTGTTACTCAATTTTAAACACATTTAGTGAATTTCTATATAAATATAATATTCCGCTTGCCTTATCAAGAGGTCGTGCAGTGAGGCCTCAGTTCTACGAACGAACAAATCTTCAGGCTCTCTCAAACCTACAGACTCCTATGATGGGAGTAAGGGAATATAGACTTTAGATAGTGGTGTGAAGAGTGGATTTGTTCAGCTGCTCGGAAAAGTTTGTGTGCAACGGCCGTATGTTACACAGTAGCTTATGTTGACTTTTGTTACAATTTGTACTTTTATTCTCATTTGTCAGTGAAGATACATTTTAATGCCACAGCAGTAACTGTCGAAGTGTTGATTAGCTAAAGTAAATACATAAATAAATCTAATTTTAATTATTATTGGGATCCATAAATATAAAATCGAGCTTTCTGGTAATAAAGAATCGGATGCATATTTTGTTTCTTTTTAATATAACGGTTTTTTTTTTTTTTTTGTCTCTCTTAGCTGCATTACCTACCGTTTATTTTCTCCAAGCAAACACCGCCCTTACTTAACTTTTCACACGAACATTCACATCGGTGTAACGCGCGTCCGTTATCGAGATATCGCCGCGCGGGGTGGCCGCGCGTCGCGCGATGCTCCGCCGCGATTACACGCGGTACGCGCGCGATATTTAGCAGAATGACACGACAATGTCGCGTCGTGGGTAGCTGTTTATTGTGTCGTGAATGGACAGCCTTATATCGTATGCTTGTGTTGAATATATCATAAATTAAATTATGTATGTTATGCTCGGGCTATATTTTGTTTTAAATAAAGTTTTTGTTGTTTAGATCCTCTGATTTAGGACTAAGCATTGGTCATCATTGCTTATTATTCAATTTTAATACATTTTGAATGGTTAATAAAATCGTTAATTACTTTAATGTTAAAACTGCGTAAAAAACACTAGTTGAAATTCGTGATTCAAATCACCAAAGATTAAAAGTTAAGATATTGATCTCACAATACAAAACCAGTTACGAACACAAACAGACGCAGTTAAATTATTAATTCATTCACCATTTTAAAATTTATTAAAAGGTGTTAATTTTTGCTTAAAGAATATCTGAGGGCACGGCAGTGCTTCCGCCAAGTCGAGCAAAATAGACAAGCAAAACTCACACTACCTAAGTAATAGATAGGTAGGTAAATAGTGAATATAGGTATGTACAGTCAGACACACACCGACGATGTCTCCATTAATATAAACATACCTACTATACTTTTAAGTTGACACACTTCGATCAATAACTATTATTGATCGAAGTTGACACAGCTTGTCGAAGGCAAGCGATGAGATTGAGATCTTAGCGATCATTATAGCAGGCTAAATTAAGTTAGGTATTTGAATTTCATAATTAACAAACAGTTTGTAAAATAACATTATTCAACATTTGTGGTACCCAGTGATACCTGTATGTATATATATAGTAGGGGGCGCCAAAGTATTTATTACACACGGAAGCTACGTAGCCCAGAGCAGGCTCTGCGTTTGCCAAAACATTAGAAAAAAATATGTCCAATATTCGATGTGATATGTGATCAAAGTCGATATTTATGTGGCGATCGTAACAGGTACATAGACCGTATTTACATAAAATGTATATTTATATGCTTATGTCTGTAGGCCTTTGAATGGGCGGGCCCTATAGCAACACAGATGATCCGGTAAAGCAGAAGATTTTTAGTAGAAATATTTGTATCGAATACATTGGGACAAAATCGTCAAGTTATGGCGATTTTTATCTGATACAGATAATTTACGGAGCAGGGAGACACTCATTTCTTTATTAATTAAACTGAAAGAAGTCATATCAAAAAGACGCATTTCTAACTAAAATCTATGTGTTAGGAAAGATATATTGATTTTTAACGCCTTGAAACTGTTGATTTTTATCAATTTTATTTTCTCTTTATCGTCATTATCATTCAGCTTATTCTAGTCCACTGATAAATAATTAGGCCTCACCAATAGGTATGTATCCCGCGTAAAAAAAAAAGAAAAACTGTTTAGTCCGTCAATCAGATAACAAAAAAATATTAGACAAGTATTTTTTGCTTTATCATATTAATAAAAAGCTACTTAGATAAAACACTTTAAACTTGGGAAGTGAGGGCTCGTTACGTCACAGCTACGTATAAAATCTAGCGAGCAGTAGCTCTACCATGAGTTTGCACAGCCAATACTCGCTAGCGTCTCCGTAAATAATACGAGTATGTATGAAATACTGTACAGCGTCCCTAGCGGTCACTGAAAGAATTAAAATGCGTACCATGAGCACTATCGATTTCGATAGGTAAGAAACCTAACGTAATCTATTCGATAGTCACTAACGTTTTTCAGCTGTCGCCATACAAAACGGCACCATAAGTCACTAATTTCACAGACGCTATCGAAAAATACGCTTACGATAGTAGTTACGTAAGTCACTAGCTTTTTGAGGTGTGAAACGTAGGTTTTATTAAAATTTTATGCGTTTTTAGTCCATTAGAGACTAAATAATGTCTTGAAGAGCTTATTAAGCATGGAATATGGGTTGAGGGGCAACTATTTGGTAATTTCGTGACTTTAAGTTTTAAAAGAAATTAACATAAAGTAAAAACACACCTTTCCATGAACTCCACCAACAATTGAAATTGTCCTCATTGTAATATTCAATTTTTTCTAAGTTATATCACTTTTAAAAATAAAAAACGCCTCGAACCGAGTAATTCAACAACTTGACTCTACACATCGTCAGCAAAACTACAAATTGAATAGACGATAATGACATATTATAAGGAATAAAAATTCAATAACAACTAAATAACTTACGTAGTCCACGAACCGCGAACCTTTCTGTTTAGTCGGATTATTTCGTGGTATTGACTGTCATTACATTTTTAGCCGTTCTCGCTTCTTATTACTGAGAAAGAAAGAAACAAAAACATAGGAGTGAAGTTAGCTAGACGACACGATCTATCGAGCTTACGTTAGCGCCCGCGTAAGACTCCGTAAAACTCATGGTGCAAGCATTATCGAAATCTATTCGATCCACGTTAATACGCTAGCGAGTTTAACGACAGCGAGTAAGTTTTCGATAACAACTCATGGTAGGGGTACTGTGAAGTCATGCCACATTTGAACTCAATGTATCGCCGTAACGTTTTGATTACGTAAAAAAAGAAAAAATACGTGCCCAATATTTTTTAATTATCTACATGACGAACGAAAAATTTTTTTTTGTCATCCCTATTTCGTCTGTCACTTAAACTGTCTCACCGAATTTCTAATTCTGTTGTTGGAAATAAAAATGCTGTAGAAAATGTTAAAAATAATGAACTTATTAAATTAGTGACTGCGGAGCACAATTAACTCATTCAAAAGGGAACAAAATCGAACAACTACATACAAAGTGTTCAACAAGATTCAAATCTAGAGGAAAGATTTGTACTTATTTTTGTATGTTTGTATGTTTGTAATGAATAGGCTCAAAAAGTACTGGGCCGATTTAAAAAATTCTTTCACCAATAGAATGCTACATTCTTCCAATTTGACATAGGCTACATTTCATTTTGAAAAAAATTAGGGATCCTTGGTAAAATTTGAACAATGTAACCGAAGGTGTAGAAAAATGAGTCTTAAAATGTCTTTCGTATTGTCTACCCCGTGCGAAGCCGGGACGGGCTGCTAGTAATTTATATGTTCTAGATGTAGGTACTATGAACACTATAGAAAACCTCAAACGGCGCAAATAATATAACAACCTTATTGGGAGCTATATGTTTGAGCGGTTTGGGGTTGAAACACTAGGGCCGTGCCGTCATCCGACCGAGTAGGTATTTCGGAATATCGCCAAGCAGTTGGTCGACTCTTCACGTGGGAGGGCTAGCCTATATTTAGGCCAAAGAATCAGCATTGCCATTCAACTTGGCAACGCCGCCGGCAGCCTTTTGGGCACATTTCCCACTGACAGCGATGTGAACAAATTTTTTGATGCCCAATGAGCTTTTCCCCTTTTTTTGTGAACATAATTTAAATATTTTAGTGTTACATTGTATATTGTATGGAAATATTATTTATTATAAGGTTATTATTAAATAGTTAGTTGTATAATCTATACATACAATAAATTAAAATCGCTATAGCTCCCATATTCTAATTTAGCTCCATACAATGAGGATTATCGCGCTTGAATTCGCCACTAAAGGCGCTAGTGTAGAGTGAGATCTCTAGAAATGTCAAATGTGCAACTAAACGTTCACTGTACGCGAGATTTTCTATCGCAAATTGTTATTAATCACACTATCACACTAATATTATAAAGGCGAAAGTTTGTGAGCGTGTGTCTCTTCTTCACGCTCAAACAGCTGGACCAATTTTGATAAAATGTTGTATTGAGGTAGCTGACACCCTGGATTAGCATATAGGCTACTTTTTATCCTGATATTCCCACGGGATCGACACTTATGCAGTTGAAACCGCGGGGCGCAGCTAGTTATTCGTATTTGTAAAGATTGTGTCATTCCTGATTAATTATGGCTTAAGATTTTAAGTAACAGCTTAAGATCTAATTTCGTAGCACTTGCAGGAATAATAATATTTTTCTGCTTAATGCTTGCCAATTTTAGGAACATTATGATGTAAATATTCATTTAATGTAATAAAATAAACTTTTTATGAAGTAATGAGTACTTAAACATATACAAAACATAAAGTAAAAGTACTGACAGGACCTTACTCAACAGTGGCGCCAACTGGTGAGCACAAAAACTATAGCCCCCATTGTATCATCCTTAGACCAAACATCCTATTTCAGATATTGTCACCTCTATGTTCAAATCGGAAGCTGGATCACAGAGTCGGTTAACCCCTACAAAGCTCTTGTTAGCAGACAATTTAGCGATAGTACGCGCAGCCAACCGACGGTTAGATACTCCGTCTCATTAGCCAGGGTTTAGCACGCGTTCGACAGGTTAAATTAGGAAGTGCATCATAGTGTATGAGGTTCACGTGATCGTTCTATTGCAATGAAGACAATTATCGTTGTGAGAGTATCGTTTGTGTGATAGTGTAAGACAATGTTCAATGTATGTGCTGTTGGTGTTCTTAAGTAAATAAGTAGTGGAAACTGTTTTTTTTTTTTTTTTTTTTTATTCTACTATGAGTTTGCTCTTGACTTTAGTCTAGGTCTGGATGACAGAGACAAAGTCTACGATGGAGTGAGCTTACCCAGAAGAAGCCTGTTCACTCTCACTTTGAATAGATTAGGGTTGTATGCGTTCGGAAACACAGACGCAGGCAGAGAGTTCCACTCCTTTGCTGCGCGCATTATAAAAGACGTTTGAAAACGCTTAGTGCGAGTTGGTGGAATATCAACTAGGTAGGGGTGGTAACTTGCAGTGCGTCTAGATGTCCGATGGTAGAAGGGGGCAGGTGGAATGAGGTCGTGGAGTTCATCGTTCATCGTCGTGGAATCAACTGTACAGCAAAATCAGCCTATAATGTAAGCCTCCTCTCTCGTGGGCTGTAATTTTCGGGCATAGTGCGTGCGGGTATATGTCACATGTGTCCTAATTTTTGGTTATATAGGATATGCTGGTTTCTCTCACGATGTTTTCTTTCACCATTTTGAGAGCGGTGGTGATGAAATTATTTACACAAAGTGCCTGCCTGACAACCCACGACCTAGTACAACTCGTATGTCGGTGCCGATACCACTAGGCCACCACTGCTCTTGAATTGTATAACAATTTGAAATTTGAAATGACAGGAAGGATAAACATATCTTCATTTTCATATCGGCCTGCTGTGGACATCGGCCTCCTTCTACATTTCAACAGGGGTCCAAGTCTGCTATTTTTATAAATTCGTCACTCCAACACAATACCATTGTCATTTTGCTAAAAGTTCGTAATCTGCTAAATTCATAATTTCATTGGTCGGTCAATGGTCTCGTAATAAAGTTGTATTACAATGGCATTTTGAACATTTATTCATGCCAGATTTCGTTTATATATATTTTTACATATTATTTATTAGTGTTATAAGCAATATGAAGTAGTAGGAAGTTTAATTTGTCATTATTTACGAGATTACCAATTCTTTCAATGGAGTGTCAGTGGCTGACCATTGGAAAGTCATAATGACGCCATTCTAATAGATTACCAAGCTTGTCAAAATCAACAATTATGAAATCAATGATAGACCATTCTGACACTATTGTAATAGCAGACTTATGGAGCATTCTAACGACCTTCTGTAGTCAGCAGGTCGTTAGAATGCTCCATAAGTCGTAGAACGACGAAGTACTAACTTCAAACCTACTAATTCTTAGTCGACTACTAATCTATAAAATCAATAAAAATAAATAAAATTGAAGTGTCTCTTTGTAATGTCAAAATAAAAGCTTTTTACTAAATGCATTTGGAAGAATATACGGTACATATAACAATTTTTGTTTTCCGTCTAATCTCCAAAATGGCTGGACCGATTTTGACGGGACTACCACTGGCAGATAGCTGAAGATATAAGGAGTAACTAAGGCCAATTTTATTTTATAAAAAGCGAAGCCACAGGCAACAGCTAGTCTAGTTATAAATCAAGATGACAGAATCTTGATTTATCATCGCTCGCATCCCAAGATTCACTCAATCCGGAAAACAAAATCTTCCGGGGTCTCACAAAGCTTACAACGCAGAATTTGCTCCAATACACGTTAGCAATTTGTAGTGCTAGCTACCAGGGTTCTAGCAGTAGTAAGTAATGCACAGCCACATGCATCACGCACATAGATCGAGCAGTTATCGGCGGCTGCGCCGATAGCGCGGCGTGCGCTCGAACGATAAGGCTCGCTCGACTCGCCTATATTTCACACCACACTGGTTGGCTGGTCCAAGTGGCATGGAATATGGAGTAGAAAGTTTTTGAAATCGGTTTGAAATGGTGACTATTTTCTATTGAGTTCAATAGTGAATATGGGCTGGGATCATAAGGAAGGCAGTTGTAATTTTAAGTTTGATCCTGAGATCACACAGGTTAGATAGGTGCGGAAAATACTTCATAATCTGACATAATACTTCCGAGATTTAAATACATAGTCCCATAACATAATAATACTTTAACCATATCTATGGGTGTACTTGTCTATTTATTAAACTTGTCGCAAAATAGTCAAATTAAAATATAATATCCTAACCTAACTAAAACTATTAACAAGCTAAAATATGGCGCCCAAGAGACTAGCGGCATTACCACGCTGTATGGCAATACTTAGCCTCTGGCCAAGGTAAAAGCCAGCCACATATAAAATTTAAATGACACAATACAGGACACCACAGGACAACACAGGATTACCCACAATACAGGAGAAATTCCTAGTGAGGGGCAAGGTACTTAAAACAACAAAAAAAAAAAAAAAAATACTATTACATATATCACCCGCTTAATAAAGGATCTCCATAACGGGGAGGAGATCCTATCAGCTACAGTCTTCAGAATTCCGTTACAGCACACACGTTGTATATTACACCTTAGCCTTATTGTAAAAAGTTGTTCTTCCCTATCATCAATATGTTAGAAATCCAGCCGAACTGTTTTGTAAAAATCTTATCATGATAACAGGTTAAGTGACCTTGAAGTGAGCAGATGCTGTCATTTCACCTGTAGGGCTACTCTGTAAAAATCTCACATTGAAAACGTAGGTGAAGTTAGTTCAAAGTGAACTGTCAATCTCTAGAACGTCAGGTAAGATCACAGTTGACTTCACCTCCATTTACTATAGCATTAGACAAATAACGGCTAAATAACGACAGTTATTGTGTAATATTGTTGAAATTACTGCACTAATGTAAATGGTAAATAGATTACAGTGCTTTGTATTTATCGTGAAATAACGGAGTTTATTAAACGTTTACATCGAAATAACGAAAGTGTGAGAACAGTTATTTGTCTAATGTTATAATAAATGGAGTATAAGTCATGGTGAGATTTTTACAGAATAGTTCAGCAAAACAGTTTTCGTCACTGCGAAGCAAATCTAAAAATCACTCCTGATTTTAACTCTTTTTGTGCCCGCCCCCCGCTTTACTCCCTCAACTTGGGCCCCACAACGCGACGGCGACGACTAATAAAACGATTTAATATCCACTTCCGAACGCTCTGTGCACCCTGCCTCGTAAACCTAACGGTCCACTACTTAGGTTATAAAATTAATAACCACATTTAAATAACCGCTCTCGATGGAGTGTGTTTGTGATATGAGTTTGTATCTGAAGGAGTTGGTTTTTAGACTGAAAGGAGCATCAATGTCTTTGAGGAGTGTCTTTTTAGAGGAACAGGAGCAACGATTTGCTTAAACTTTTAAGAGATTTTTGGCTACTACAAAAAGACTATACCTACACGGAGTCTCTGTTCACATACATCACATAGTAATCCAACACAATAGTAGTCTTAGCTTTTACATTAAAAATCCACACAATTAGGCATTTACATTCCCCAATCATAAACTCAAAAGTAAACGTATGTAACACAACATTTCTTTTAATTTACTCTACACAACAAAATTACAGAAGCCTATTAACATCGACACCGTTCATATGTTGTATTAAATCATGTTTAAATAATTATTTGGCTGAACACTGTCTCTTAGAACACAGGCTATCCTAGTCTAAGAGACAGGGTTATATACATTTTGTACAGATTTTACAACTTGTTACGAATTGTAATGTACATTATAAATATGATTCTGTATTTTTTCTGAATTAACCTTTATTATTATTTATTATTAGATTTCATTAGAAATAAGCATCACCTTTTTTCGTATTTTTCTGTTCCTTTCTTCTTGTCTGTTTATATGTGTGTATATATATTTTTTTAATAAATAAAGATTTGGTAGTTTTATATTTTAAGAAAGTGAAGTTCTTTAGACAAAACATCAAGTAAAAGACGAAAAAACCATTTTACTTTATCTATTTTCTGGAGTCTCTTAAAGCTTTTTCTATACAAAATTTTTCCTGCCATATGATATTTTGTTGGTCAAAGTATTTATTTATTGAATACTTCAAGCACGTAAATGTACTGAGGCAGACTTAATGCCTTAGGTATTTTCTACCAGTCAACCTTTGGGAGATGCAGAGACAAAAAGTGGTTGTTTTAATTACGAAAAATCTAGAAATAAGTATTATTATCATCATCAATTAAATTATTAATACCATATTCATATCTTTACTTGCATTCCATAATGTTTAAAGGTGTTACCATCTCTCTCTTGAGTCGAGTACAGCGAGACTTAACTAAACCCTTTAGGAATCAACCTTGTGAGCTTCCCTATTTATCGGATGAAACATTTAGTGGAGCTTCGATAAAAGCACATAAAAACGCAACTTTGTACTAAACCTCAGAACGTTTCTGAAAATCATATTAACTATACTGCAACATTGTCATTTTAAGAAATAGTATAACTTCACTATCGGTTTTCATCACATCAAATCAAAGTATTTAGTATCACATTTTATCGATATAATTTTCCTCTCACAACACCGACCACCCCATATCGATAAAACACGAAACCAGCATCAGCTATAAACTCCGGCAGACTTTAAAACATGCACTTCATATCAATTTCTTTCAAACGCTCCGATCCGTTTACGGCTCGTACATTATCTGCGTGAATCGGACCGGCGCGGCGCGACATATAGCGCGGTGTCGCACGTTATCGCGCGGCTGCACTCCCGATATCGCGCGAATAGGGTTGCCGCGGCGAAAATAAACTAAATAAATGTTCTTGATTCGTGAACGTTGCGGCTTTATGCGGTTTTGGGGTTAGGGGTGCTCTAAATTAACTTTTTGTGGGGTTTTTTTAATAAAGATTTATCTGTATTAAGCATTCAAGATCTATAAGTGGACAATAAATGTTTTATGTAGAGATGAATGAAGATAAATTTCCAAACTCATTAAACAGAGGTTCTTAAAGTTTGTCACACACAATCACTCAACTATCATAACCATAATCTGAAATCAGATTACATCCTAATCAAAATATTATTAAAAGTGCATTCCAACTCCGCCCTTACAATTCCACCCACAAAACAAACACTATCTTAGTTAGCCACAAATCTTTATCAAAATTCATAGAGTAGTGCAGAGAATCACAAAACCCAGGAGATACAATGTTCGCCTGCGATACGGCGGGTGTTTGAAGGCGATAACGGGTCGCCTGCCCCGCTCGGACGCCTCGCCCCCCGCCTACGAACACCATGCTGTAGAGAAAACAGAGACATGAGCATAAGATTTTAGGCGTTTCTGGTTCTTCTTTACTTAAAGTTTTTACTTTACTTTTTATTAGTTTAACTCGCACACTGACTTATACAATATTATTATATATTGGGTGGTAACTAAATCAAGATAATAAAAATAAATTAACCTAAACGAAATAAAACTAATAACAAAATAAACTAAAATATGGCGTCGAAAAATTCCTCCGCATCGCTGTCGACTGGTAATGTATCCAAGAGACTGGCGGCATTGCCACGTTGTATGGCAATGCTTAGCCTCTGGCCAAGATAAAAGCCAGCCCGTGGGTCACGGGAAGTGTCAACCAGCCTTTTGGAGATTTCATTGAACAATAAATGAGCACTGGGACCCAACCCTAAACGGCTCGAAAATATAGTTACCGATCCGAGGTTACTATACTTTCGCCACTTGAGGTTTTTTACTGACTTATTTAATTATTTTTACCTGTTGTGGCATAGCATTTTTATTCTAGTTACACCGTCTTCATTTAAAATGATATAATTGATGTATACAAAGCATTATAAAACAGTTTAAAAGAGTAACGGTGGAGTTTCTATTCTTCTCCATACAAAACTACCTTTTGGAAGGGGCAACTAGAATTAATTTTATTTTCGTGTACATTTTGACGTCCAAAAGTGCCATTTAGTGTCTATTCGAAATAATTGATTTGACTTTGACTTACTGACAGGAGACTCCTCTCGTGTCAGTAAGTCAAAGTCAAATCAATTATTTTATTTTGAAGGGATGGCTCCGTTGGAAGTATTTTATTAATTGCATGTATTAATCGATTATGTCACGAAGCTTAAAGTATCACGAAAGAATTTAAAGGGTTTATTTATAAACGCTGTATAAAGTTAAGTAATAATTAGCGACTGTTTAACCATACATTTTTGACGTTTGAACGTCACTTAACTTTAAGCAACGTTTATGAATAAAACCCTAAATCTCTGTGTAAACTAAATAGTTTAAGAAAAATGTGAGAATAAATTATTGGTGTACAAATCTAAGAATTTACATTATAAGTACTAAATAAATTGCTATAAAATCCGGCAATGTATTCATCGTTTTCGATATGGCTTAAATCAGTAATGTCCATATAATATAGGAATTTGTTGTCACTATCAAACAGACTGCTGCGTCTAACAGATGCAGTGTCTTGCGTCGTCGCAGGGCGGGCGGGAGTTATCGCGAACTTTGAGCATGCCCAACTTCTTTAAAAATTGTTTTTGTGTACGTAACTAAAGCACCTATGTAATTGTATCTTATCGGTAAATCTGCAGGTTGACTAATTCTAAATCCATTATAAAGAGAAAATGTATAAATAAATAAGACTCAATTTCAATAATTCAGTCAATTAGACGTCAAATATTGATATTTTAAAATTCACCTAAATAAAAATCTTGCCACAGTATACGTATATTCCGGTAAACATCTCAAATCGTAGTCACAGCTCGGACGGCTGCGTCTAACAGATGCAGTGTCTTGCGTCGCAGGGCGGGCGGGAGTTATCGCGCGCGCCCAGCCGGTATCGCCGCCTATCAGTCCGCCCCAGCCGCTTTAACTTTTCTAACGCAATGTGTGAATGTTTTCATGTTTATTTTGTTAAAAATTTGGATTTTAATCTTGGGTTGAGGTGAATATTTAAATGGTTTTTAACCGACTTCAAAAAGGAGGAGGTTATCAATTCGGAAGTTTATATTTTTTTTTTTTATGTATGTTCGGGCATAACTCCGTCGTTTATGAACCGATTTGGAAAATTCTCTTTTTGTTTGAAAGGATATACTTCCGGATTGGTCCCATTTTTTTCAAAATTCAGTTCTGATGATGGGATCCATGAGGAATTGAGGGAACTCCTCAAATTTTATAGGCATTTATATAGCGATTTTTATATTTTCATCAACAAATCAAGCATTTGCATTCAGAAAGTATCATTTGGTGAACCGGAACTGATGAAGAAGACCACAGATGGCCACCGGAACTCGTCAATGATACGTATTTCACAGGTAGCGATAAGATATCTCGATTAAGATAGTTAAGCGACTATGATGAAGCAAATTTAAATAAATGCTGATCAAAATGGTACCATCAAACTGATCTGATGATGAAGCCGGAAGGTAGGCAATGGAACTCCGTAATAAAACAATGTATCCTAGCCGTGTTTGGGCTTATTGGATTTGTCATGAGATGAACTCTGGCTATAAATGATGTTTAACCGACTTAAAAAAAAAAAAAGATGAGGTTCTCAATTCGTATATATGTATAAGGTGTTAAAAAATTTACTCTAAAAACTAAGAGGTGCTTTAGACCAATCAATCTGCCTAGCCTTTTCCCAACTATGTTAGGGTTGGCTTCCAGTCTAACCGGATGCAGCTGAATACCAGTATTTTACATGGAGCGACTGCCTATCTGACCTCCACAACCCAGTAACTGGGTAACACGATACCCCTGGGCAATGAGCCCCTGGGTAAGACTGGCTGGGTAAGACTTTTGGGCTTCTGACGACCCGTAACGACTGTCAAAGATCCACGAATAACAGCCGAGACCGACGGCTTAACGTGCTTTCCGAGGCACGGAGGAGTCTCGGTATGTAAAGATGGTCACCCATCCACGGACCAACCCCGGCAAGCGTAGCTTAACCTGACGGATCGACCCGTGCGGCTGTTATTACTTAGCCACGAGCTCCTCAGAGGTGCTTTACACCATCGAACTGAATAACTTTTACTATGGGACCAGTTTGAAATCGCGAAAAAATAAACAGCTGTACCATAATTTAATTTAGCTGGTATTTAATGCACTCGGTATATGTTCATGATGTTATAAGATTTCCTGTCACTATTGTGGTATACGAATTGGTGTGGGGTAGGTACCACAACTAAAAAGTGAAAAATAAAAAACTTTTTACAAAAAAAAAACCGACTTCAAAAAAAAACACAAAAAAATTGAAAAATAACTAAAATTTTGGAAGTCGGTGGCAAAAAACGAAAAACCGGAACCAAAGACAAAACTTTTTTTTAAATTAGGGTACGTTTTTATATTGGGATCGCGTTAGACTACTATTATACCACTCTTGAAAGTTAGTAATAAACATATTTTCTTACAGGCAGTAGTTCTGATGACATAAAATCAAAATCAAAATATTTTATTTTACATAAACCCACATGGGCACTTATGAAACGTCAGAAGTTAGGTGCACGGTTCAGATTGGTCGTTTCCTCCTATGGAGAAGAGCCGGCAAGAAACTCCACGGTTACTCTTTTAAAAATATTGGCTTTTACAACATGTTTTGGTTAGAGGTGTCCCATATTTTGTGCATAGATTTAAAAACCCTAAGATATTTTTAAATCAACCAGACTTTAATTAACACTATTTGAATTACCATTCTAATCTTTACCAAATGTATTAATTTCATTAAGTAAAAACTATAAACACAATCATAACAATTGATCAACATTCGAACAAACTAAGAATAGTTTCTACCTACTTATAGCAAACCAAGATCTCTGCTCACATCTCAATTGTGAAACAATGATATCTATTACATCAAAATCTTACAACTAAAAACCAACCCAAAAACAAAAGCAAGAAAATCTAAAATCCACTGCAATCGTTTTATATATCAATTCTTAACACCAATACAAAATGACCTAAGAACAACACCGTCCCAATCGTAATTGAATTGAAACACCTTCAAGATAAGGTTTGAAGTCGTATGAGAGATATATGTAAGATATTTGTAAGACAAAAGGGTGGAAGTACGCCCTCGCAATGTTTGAGAGCTTGCATGCAAGACAATTATCTTTATTAAGCTAAATAGTACGTGCAAAACTTGCCTTCTGGCGCGTTCCTGTGTGGGCTAGAAGTGGTTTGATAATATAATCAGAATAGCAGACATAGAAACTAGAAACATAGGTACAGAAATTTCTCAGTAGTAGCCTGGAATCTGGATTTGTGCCTAGTTGATGGCAAAAGGCTCGCCCCCTATTACATCAGACTTAAAGGCTCCTACAAACAGGCGTGACACGCGACGCGGGTCACAAAGGCATGGATTTTATGTATGAAACTGACATTAATAATCAATTTATAATTGCCAATTTACGTTACATATAAACATTTTGTACGCCAAGTGAGGCAAAGCATGTTGGTCCGGTAAAATTATGTTTCCATCTTTATGTGCATCCATTGGATTGTTGAATTGTTATTGGATTTTTTCCATTAGGAGTTCTCAGAATCAGCCCGAAATCTCTTTTTACACTGACTGGCATTTATAGGGGTTTTTTTTTTTTGAGAATGGGAAATCATCAATTGACCCCTCCCGCTCTGGGTGGAGCGGAAGGGAGTGTTAGACTCTTACTGACTAAAACCCACCCGTTTTCCTACTTGGCCCTTTATGTTCCGGAGCAACGGTACCCCTTTCGGACAATCCCGCTGATCCGGCAGGCTTGGGCCCTAATGGCCCCCTCGTCGTTGCTGACATTTCTTTGAGGCGCGCGTGGAACACGTACGCGCCGTCCGGCACAGGCCTGGTCCTGATCGGACGGTGAGCTACCCATTAATCACCGCCCGCAGGCCCGCGCCTACAGTGGCCGGGAGTCCCGACGCCCGGAGCGTCTACCGCGGCGGCGGGGGTGGAAGGGACATATTGCGTTGAAATTTTTCACCAGTAATTTAAAAAAAAATCGCAGTCCTAAGGACTGCCAACAGAAGTGAAAGCACACAACTTTGAAATAACTGTTCTTTTATACATATAACTCATTTAAAGCGTTCGTTGACCATCGCGAACCCATAAGTTGTTCCCCTACCAAAACTCGCTCAACACGCCTAAAGAAGTTTTCACTTCAAAAAAATGCTGTAAAGAAACATTATGACCGCGTAGGTATTGCAATTTTGTAGGAAATAGCTGTTTTTTTATCATTTTAATAACTGACTAAAAATTACAGCGCAGGGGGGTCCAGAATCATGTACTGAATCCATAGTTCACGTCGATGCCTTCCACACTGTATACTTGAAAAAAGTTTATACGTAAAAAAAAAAAATGCTGAGAATCAGCACTTTTCAAACATCAAAATAACATAAAACATTCCCCCAAAAGCCAGCCCTTCACCATTTCCTAGTGCTTTAGCTAGGAAGAAGAAGTGGCCTAAAAAACTCCCCAGCAACACTTCTGTCTGTTCAGTTATAAAGATTCTATACAATAGTTGGTATGCAAAATAATTAACATTACGAGACACAGAACAGTAATAGTACATTACTTACCAAGGGCTGTAAAAGAAAGAAAGCCCGAAATCGCAGGTATTTGTGACCCGAGCCGCAGGCGAGGGTTGTAAATATGCGATAGAGAGCTTTCTTTTTTACTGCCCATGGTGAGTACACAATTTTACGTCTTCACCTGGCCACAATGCGAGTTTAACTGTACGCGTAGCGTGCGGTTAAACTCACATTATGGCCAGGTGTGACGTAAATTAAATTAATTGTCATATGTCAGCTAGCATACGCCAATATACCAGCATTCCGAACGCATACAACCCTAATCTATTCAAAGTGAGAGTGAACAGGCTTCTTCTGGGTAAGCTCACTCCATCGTAGACTTTGTCTCTGTCATCCAGACCTAGACTAAAGTCAAGAGCAAACTCATAGAAGAATTAAAAAAAAAAAAAAAATACAATGAAAACTATACTATGTTTAGGAGGGTGGAGCAACCAACAATGCAACGAGTAGAGATCGAACTCACGACCTCTCGCTTGACAGTCCGCACCTAAACCGTTGCACAAGAGCAGCTTTAAAGCACTTAAGATACTCTCTGCCCCTACCCATTTAGGTTATAAGAAATGATACAATTTGATAGCACAAACTACATCGCTTCTTCCCGTTATCTCTATGTTAATTGTAATTAAGTCTCGCGGCAATGCACCCGCGGGCATACGATATGACGATATTGTGTTCTGTATTCTTTAGAAAGATAACGCTTGTAGGTGTAACACGCTTGGTCTTGTGCGGGGTAAGCAGAGAGCACTTATCATTAAGTATAAGCATAAGTATTTATTTCTCACCACAATAAAACATTACAGACATTGTTATATTACACTTACAGTCCATGATATGGTTTAGTTTAATGTGGGAGACTGGTGCCTTAGCTAGGCTTTAAGGGCCTGTGTTTCAGGTCACCAGGGGGCCAAGTCTACTAATGTACAAACGTTGCAATGGTCTCTTCATTGTGAGTTTTTGACAGATTTGCCATACAAACACTGTCAAATCTCACAATGGCGAGACCATTGCAACGTTTGTAAATTAGTAGACTTAGGCCCCTGGTCTACACCCTCTAACAGTTAGATACATTTCATAATAATAAAAACTAAAAGTGATTTAATAATTTTAAGTTAGGAGGTTGATGTATAATAAGCTTTTGGAGTCCGTAGCTCAACATAAAGTGTTTAAAAATAAAGAATAAAAAATGAAAAAAAGTTAAAAATAAAAAATAGTATAAAGAAAGAAAGAAAGAAAAATGCGTTTATTGGCATTACAGCAAAAAAATACACCTTAAAACTATAAAAAACAGAAAACAATGATTATAATGCCAAAAGGGCCTCAGCTCAGCATAATGTCAGATGACACACAAGGTGTACCACCTGACGCTGATTTTCAGCTGCAACCCACGAGTGCCATACGCTAGAATAATAAAAACATAGGTAAATGTGTCCGTGTGTGTGTGTGTGTGTGTGTGTGTGTATGGTTTGATATAGTGTCAATATTGGTCGCCAACGCCGCAAAGGGGCGACCCTCAAATTAGACAATTTTACAGGAGAGTCAATAAACATTTTTTTTTCTCCCGATGACGAGCTTAGTTCGGTCATAAATAAAAAAATATTTATGGCAATACTTTATTATAATATTTTTTTTTTTAAGGCATTTTATAAATTTTCTCATTTGAGGTTCGCCCCTTTGCGGCGTTGGCGACGTATTGTTAGTAGACATTTGTAGTGAGAGCATGAGTAAGTAGATGTGTTTCGTGTGTGACTAGAAGAACTTATTTATCGATTTCAGACGATAAACTCATAATTACGTGGCAATTTAACTCATAAAATAGACTGATATGACATAAATGCCTGAAATCCTCGAAAGGATAGGTAGAGGGAACATCTCTATAGTATATCCCACATTTCGCCAGTTATGTTTAAGTCCCATTTAATAGGGGGCGAGCCTATTGCCATCAACCGGGCACAGATCTAGACTCCGGGCTGCCACTAAGAAATTCCTGATGGGAAAACTCAATAACACTGCCCGACGGTAGTCAAATGTTCCCCAGTATAGCTTGCGAACACTACGCCAACGAGGTACCTACTCAAAACAGACTGATATATTGTTAGGAAAACAAAAGACAAAACACTCTTTCCGACAGTCTGTTTTAAAGGAATGAGTTATCAATTTTTTGAAAGATCTGACTCCAAAACCCATCTTTTTCAAGCATCATCCCGCACGGGCTGGCAATATTGCATTTCTAGAGGTTTTTCGTGATTATTTCAATAAATTTAAATCATAGAATTTTTTTTCAGCCTTGCACTAGATCGTTGTATTTTATAATTATTTATAACATTTACTTTATAGTAAATACAAATATTTTGTCGTAATACTGTAAATAGAAATAATTGAAAATTTGACGATTTTTATGAGTAAATACCAAAATAACTGTAAAAAAATATTATACATACTTATAGATACCAAAGATCTATAGCTATTTTTATTTTTTGCTGAAAAAAAATAGTGCTTTGATTTAAATTGAATCAAATAATTACGAAAAACGCGCGCAATCGTTGCCTGTGTTTAAAAGACTCGTGAAGGAACATTATTTGTCGTTTTGATTTTGTCGTTGTTAGCTGTAATAATCTATAGTCTTCATTTATTTTCGTTGTTGATATAGTTAGTATGTATGTATCTATTATATAGCATACTAGCTGTTGCCTGCGGCTTCGCCCGCGTGGATGTCAATACTTATCTAGCCAATGGTTATACATGTTATTCTTTATTTTTGGTCGCAAGTATTTCTACTGAGTTAATCGAACCGCGCGTTAAAATTCCTACATACAAACTTTGACACCCCGCAATCCCCCTTTAAGGGGTAGTTTTGAAAAACGAATAAACGAAAAATGTTATTACTTAGTTAGGCAAGAATTAGAGTATTAAAGTTTGTTATTAAAGTTTCAAGTTAATCAACCAAATGAATAAGATTTTTCATACACACTTTCATCCCCTATTTTAACCCCGTAAGGGTGGAATTTTCAAAAATCCTTTCTTAGTGCACCCCTAGACTTCATAAGGAACCTACGTGCCAAAGAACAATGGCGAGATAATTGTTGATGAAATTATTAAGCGTCTACATATATTACCGTGATAGGTACCGACGAAATAATTCACTAAGTTTTATCAAATCAAGTTTATCACCTATTAAACTCTGGAAAAAAAGTCGTCATAATTGAAAACTGAATTGACTAGATTAATGATGATGATAAATAATCATGGCTTTGTTACTTTTTTTTGGCTTAGCTTCATGACTTTTGGCTAAGCTGAACGTTTAATGTTGCCATGCAATATAAATCTTGTTCAAGTTACATAAAATGCTTTGCTTTTCGTATTGCATTGATATACTTATGAAATACATTTCTGCAACAGAAAATAAATGTGAAAATAAAAATCATTGTTTGTGCTAAGAATATAGCGGTCATAATTGTTTAAATTAATACACACCCTCGTAGTGCAATTTATTCGAGTATGGCAACATCGAAAAAAAAAAGAAAAACATTAAGTTGTCAACGCATATTGACATGTACCGTAATGACAACTTGTTGTTTACGCGTGCGTCTCGTTATTTAGTTTTCCATCGATTTTCCGTGATTTTCTACTTCATCAATTGCTTTTGCTTATGGACTCTGAGATTTAATGTTCCCTGTGTGACTAGTGCTTGCCTAAGAATTCTGATTGTTTGCCTATACGACGACATTTTTCTGTGACTCTGGATTCCAATTCTGGCTGATACCTTGGATTTTGTTGTGTGTGCATCGATTTGTTTATCACGATGGGTAACCTTGTAAAGCCTACACGCATCATGTGTGTCAACTGCAAAATATGTGTCAATAAAATGCGACGATACCGGGAAAAATAATGGCAAATGAAATAATAACGAACTGTTGGATGTTGCGCACATACAATGGTGTGGTATCTAGGATGGGCTAGACATCAACAAAATATCTCAGCACCTGCAGGTTTTCTTGATGACATTGTACTAAGAGAAGATGAGGAATAAATATTTTATAAAAAAGTTTTTTTTTTCTATACCCGTGACCTACCTCTACCATGTAATTTACCATATAATATATCTATACCTTTCTGAATACGTACTCCGTATCTTATTTTGTCGTAAAAATGCATTTCTATCAATGATATTTTAAGTGGTAAGTAGGTATTTCTTTTTCGATTACTTTGTTGTTGACAAGACATAACCTCTAGAACTTCAAACTAGAATATCTTTGATTCCTGACTTCCTATAAAAGTATAACTGAAGACAAAACTGTTCAGGAATTCTAAATCTATACTTTAACATATTTTTCATAAGTAAACGCAATAAAAAATGTCAACAAAAATTTGTTCGGGAGTTCGCCTTTGTTCTTTGGAATCTCTAGACCCAGCGGTTTGGGCTGATATGTCAGTCAGTTAGTCAGTCAGTCAGTTTCTTCTTTTATATATTTAGAAGATATCTGTGTATCTATTATAGGATATTGTACTGTTATACTTTTTATTTGCACCAATGATAACCCCATTTTATGTCCAGAAATTCACTGTCCATACCAAGGTTGCCTGGAAGAGATCGCAGTATGCGATAAGGCCACCCATTGTATATTTTATTAGTGTATAAGTTTATTTTTCTTTTGTAAAATGTAATCTGGTGTACAATAAAGTATATTATATAAATAAATAAATAAATAAATAAAAACTTCTAGAAATGCGACGTTGCAAGTCCGCGACGGATAAACGCTCTTAAAACATCGATTCTTTTCTAGGCACAGTCAAGCCAAATATGAAAGTAAGTATAGCCTTTTGCATATTATCTCGTGACTGAGAAGGTATTATGAAAAACGGCTCAATCAACTATATCGGTAAGTGTGTCTAGAATTTTCTAATACCTTTTATAAAGTTTCATATTGAGACACGAAGCAACAAAATACGATCTAGAGGAATGTGTCCGTTTTTATTTAGATAGTTTTTTTTTTTAAAGGCATTAGAAAATTCTAAACAAACTTACCGATATAGTTGATTGAGCCGTTTTTCATAATTCCTACTCAGTCACGAGATAATATGTTTTTAAAGGAGTGGCGCTAGTGGACCGGTGACAACCCTCTTAAAACTGTCCACACTTGGTTGCTTTATCAACGTTAGTATAATCAGCCTATAGGTAATATTCCCACTGCGGGGACACACGCCTCCTCTCTTCGAGAGGGATTGGGCTGTAATCTACCACGCGGGCCTGAGGCAGGTTGGTAGATGTCACATGTCTTCGAATTTTTGGTTCTGGACTAGTGGAAACGTTCACTGAAAAAAAAAAGTAGTTGCCACAATCAAGATTTTGTTTAGATTGACTAAGTGACTTGTTTGCATCTGAGCCTATCAAGCACAATGTTCACAGCTACTACTTTTATTTGATTGAGATTTGAAACGGGATCTTGATTGGAGTTATCACAAAACCTATTTGCAGCAATCAAGTCAAAACATAGTTGCTCCAACCAAGATTATTAGATTAAGTTTCAATGATCTTTATTGAAGTAATCAAAATGCTTGATTGACACAACTAACTTACTTTGTTACAGTATTTTTTTTTATTTGTCTCTTTTTTTACTCTTCTACAATGATGTCATGATAAGGGTAATCGAGAAACTTGTTTGAGCGTTCAATCATTTGAACTAGTATTGCTGCAATCATGTCGTGATGATCAACTTAACTAAGATTTTGATTAATCTAAACAAGATATCGTCAATCAAGCTAAAATGTCACTTGATTGGAGTGCATTTTTTTTATTTTTTTTTTCAAGACTTAAATTTACGTAATGATAAACGTCTTAACTAAAAAAAATTGACGTCTAAACGTCTCTTAACTTCAAGCATTGTTTAAAAATAAGCCCCAACAATATTCCAACGACCCTAATTTAGGTATTCTCCCAAAATTAACTGAATTTCAGAAAACTAGGCACAGCACACCTATATCTCTCCGACTCCAGTACAAATGGCAGCGGTACATTAAGCGGCAGTAACTCAACAAGTGTACACAGTACACAGTAGCACAACGTTAGACAATCTACAATACGAAAAACACTAATAATTCCGAGTTTTAGTTTGTTTGGTAACCGACACGGTTTTAGGTTGAACACGGATTTAGAAAAGCTGGATGTGACCCTGTATGTTGGTATCCTCATACCGTCAGTCAGACACGTATACAGTAATAACAAAAAAATATGTTCATTAGTGTAAGTAAGTCCTTCGTAAGACTGTATTACGGTTGGATTAATGATATCTAATCAAACGCAGCTGAATACTTTCAAGTGTATTTTTCGCCGTCTAGTCGTTTAAGGCCCAGATATATGTCAGTGACCTTGAGCGGTTAGCTTGCGTGTTCTATACTGAGGTCACGCAACGCGTCGTACGTCCAGCCAGTAATAGGACTCAGCCATCGAGGAGCGCTCTCCCAAATAGAACGCATTATTAATTTATTATACATAAAACAAAAGGTTTTGTTAATAAAACACGTATACTAAAAGATCAACACTTAAATTGTCTTTAAAAGGGTGAAGATTTCAGAAAAATACGCTTGGTAGATTTTGCGTGATTCTCAGTTTTTTATCCGCGTTAGACATAACTTTACAAATTAATTTCACTATGTAATATAAACATAATCTAAAATATTCACGTAATAAATTATTAATAAAATGCTCTAATTTAATATAATATTTTTTCCAAATCATTAACACTACTCATTTAGACGTGATCTTCAGTATAAAATCATTAAAAGTCGGTTATCGTCGCCTTAAGCAAAACAAACGGGATTCTTCGATTTGACCAGTTTCAGACATGTCTTTCTTTTCACTAACTGTTACAATATGATGACTGGTGGACTACTAGGTAGGTATCTGACTGTTTTATCCAATCTCACAAAACGTTCTGCACACAGCGCCAAGGCACTAACTGACTAATTGTAGGGAATTGGTGATAGATCAGTCTGGCAATTTTCTACTTCCAATCTCGCAAAACGTTCTGCACACAGCGCCAAGGCACTAACTGACTAATTGTAGGGAATTGGTGATAGGTCAGTCTGGCAATGTTCTACTTCCAATCTCACAAAACGTTCTGCACACAGCGCCAAGGCACTAACTGACTAATTGTAGGGAATTGGTGATAGGTCAGTCTGGCAATGTTCTACTTCCAATCTCACAAAACGTTCTGCACACAGCGCCAAGGCACTAACTGACTAATTGTAGGGAATTGGTGATAGATCAGTCTGGCAATGTTCTACTTCCAATCTCACAAAACGTTCTGCACACAGCGCCAAGGCACTAACTGACTAATTGTAGGGAATTGGTGATAGATCAGTCTGGCAATGTTCTACTTCCAATCTTACAAAACGTTCTGCACACAGCGCCAAGGCACTAACTGACTAATTGTAGGGAATTGGTGATAGGTCAGTCTGGCAATGTTCTACTTCCAATCTCACAAAACGTTCTGCACACAGCGCCAAGGCACTAACTGACTAATTGTAGGGAATTGGTGATAGATCAGTCTGGCAATTTTCTACTTCCAATCTCACAAAACGTTCTGCACACAGCGCCAAGGCACTAACTGACTAATTGTAGGGAATTGGTGATAGATCAGTCTGGCAATGTTCTACTTCCAATCTCACAAAACGTTCTGCACACAGCGCCAAGGCACTAACTGACTAATTGTAGGGAATTGGTGATAGATCAGTCTGGCAATGTTCTACTTCCAATCTTACAAAACGTTCTGCACACAGCGCCAAGGCACTAACTGACTAATTGTAGGGAATTGGTGATAGGTCAGTCTGGCAATGTTCTACTTCCAATCTCACAAAACGTTCTGCACACAGCGCCAAGGCACTAACTGACTAATTGTAGGGAATTGGTGATAGATCAGTCTGGCAATTTTCTACTTCCAATCTCACAAAACGTTCTGCACACAGCGCCAAGGCACTAACTGACTAATTGTAGGGAATTGGTGATAGATCAGTCTGGCAATGTTCTACTTCCAATCTCACAAAACGTTCTGCACACAGCGCCAAGGCACTAACTGACTAATTGTAGGGAATTGGTGATAGGTCAGTCTGGCAATGTTCTACTTCCAATCTCACAAAACGTTCTGCACACAGCGCCAAGGCACTAACTGACTAATTGTAGGGAATTGGTGATAGGTCAGTCTAGCAATGTTCTAATTCCAATCTCACAAAACGTTCTGCACACAGCGCCAAGGCACTAACTGACTAATTGTAGGGAATTGGTGATAGATCAGTCTGGCAATGTTCTACACTTGGCTCTCTGTTATTTTTATACATTTCAAGTTCACTTCCATGGCACATCCAGCGCCCTACCTCCTCACGCTACGTGCCGTATCTCGGCTCTGGCTCACGCGCCGCTAACGATTTATTTAGTAACCCAGTAACGACGTTTGTTCTGCCAGCGCCACACGTCACGGCTAAGTTGCGTTTTTATCACAAGATAACACAAACAGTATGTCAGGTTTTTTGAAGGTGGCTTGTCTGAAGGGTGATTTTGTAGAGGGACAGAGTCTTATTATTTATTTATTTGAACGTTAACAAAGACACTTAAACATTACATTATTTAAGAACAATAACAAAAGTATACAACTACTCGAAAGTCATACGCTTGTCTCACAATTTATACTCCAAACATACTGACAAGCCCTGCGTTCCGAGTTGCGATAATATCGATATTCGCGCGCTAAAACCCGTACCGAATTAGCGTGAGCGCGATAACGATGTCCCGTGAAACGTCATAGATGACGTCATGACATTCGCCATCTTGCGATAACGCCGACCATGCCTTTTACTAATATCGCCGTGAGCGCTGTCAAAAATGACAGTGTGCTGTTTTGTTTTGAGTCGCATCTTATCATATCGTGGCATTTTCAAATTTGTTCTTCTGGCTACAGTTGCTACCTAACCTAAGAAGAACAAATTTTTAGTGTATACACATAGAAATACTCCAATATCGTTTTGACATTGCGTGAGCACCGTGAGAGCGTTCACGAGCGTTCCGAGTTGTTGACAGCCCTCGGCTGTCATAATCGTAATATCTAAATCGGAACGCATGTGAGACGATGTGAGCGCTGTGAGCGATTATAGCCAATTCGGAAAGCGGCCAAGATCTTCTTTCAGTCATCCGTGGACACATCACAGTCAGGCATAGCGTCCAAGAGAGAGTTGAACGCAGTGTGCGAGGGTCAGGAGACTGGACTTGAGCAACGTTTCGAATGGCAGTTCACAAAAATGGATATTTTTTTTTTTTTACCGACCAAGTGAGTGTCGGACCATGCACGATGAAGGGTTCCGCAGTTGGGATGAATTTATGCCAACCAATCAAACCAAGTAGTCGAAAAACAAATTCTCCCATACATTCCAGCTGCAAATATATTGTATGCACGATATTGAGAGATTTACTATGTTATTTTAAGCCCATCGAGTTCTTATATATTTTCCTGTAATCTATAAGTAAAGAACATTTTTTTTATTTAATTTTTCAAAATTTTTAGACTGTAATTTCGGAGATAAGGGGAATGGTAAATTTTTATCTATTTATCTTAAATAACTTTAAAAGTATTTATTTTAAAATAATAAAAAAAAATATGTCACACAGTTTGCAAAACTTTTTTTATTCATTTTCTAATTTGCCCCCAAAATGACTCCTGTATTCCAAATTCCTTTATTTACGTTACACGGCCATTTTTGCGTCATAGAAGTTCATAATTGTACCAAATTTCAACTTAATCGGTCCAGTAGATTCAGAGCAAATTACCTATGACAGGCGCACAGACAGACACGAGTCATCCTACAAGGGTTTAGTTTTTTTCCTTTTAAGGTACGGAACCCTAATAACTAGCACAAAATCAACCTGTAATTTTAAATGAAGTCATAATGTATTCATCTATAAAAGCTGATCCACTTTTCCTCTATAAAATATTAATAATATATTTTTAGAGTGTATTAAAAAATAAATGAGTTCCTGTAATCGTCAAGTCTGGCTTGAAGTCACGGCTTCGACTCTGAAGGCTTTGGAAAGACAAACTTCAAGTTTATACGCGGTTTTAAATAAAGTCGTTTCGTAAAATAAATTAAATATTTTCACCGAGCTCTTAGAAGAAATATTTGTTAGATAATTTTACTTTAGGGTAATGGAATCTTCTCATACGAAGAACTACCATGCGAAGGTAAGGTGCTGGTGACTTCTGACCATGGGTGCTCTAAGAATGTTCGTTGAAAGAAATGTTTGCAAAATTGTAACAAAAGTTTTGGTTACCGTTTACACAAAAATTGTGACTTGCGAACTAGATTTTATCTGTTACAAAACCCTGTTTTGCACACTACAAATCAGTTTTGTTGATTTAAGAAAAGTTTATTTCCTTATATCTAAAGTTGAGTTATTTTTTATGTAACTTAATTAGTTCGGCTATTTCATTCAGTGTTATAGTTAACCAAAGAGCCCTTTCTTTAGAAGAGAGCCTTATGGCTAAGTAATAACAGCAACACGAGTCGATCGATCAGGTGATGGGTGACCATCTTTACATACCGAGACCCCTCCGTCCCTCGGAAAGCATGTTAAGCCCGGTCCCGGCTGTCATTCGTGGATCTTTGACAGTCGTTACGGATCGGCAAAGACCGAAAGTCTTGACAACCAAGGGTTATCGTATTACCCAATAACTATAGGCAGTTGCTCCATATTAAATATTGGTATTCAGCTGTATCTGGTTAAACTGGAAGCCAACCCCAAAATAGTTGGAAAAAGGCTAGGTAGATGAAAACCCTTTCTTTAAAAGAACATTCATTAGTCATTAATCAAATTTTCCCTACAGTCTCCCATTTCTATTCTCTCTTTCCTCTTGTCTCTGTCATTTTTCCGACTACATATTTTTACACAAGCGTCCAGTTCATCCCAAGATTTCAGTACTCAATACTCAATATATTTATTGCTTCCACATATGAACTTAGGTGGTAAATCTCCTTATGAGCCAACCGCGAAGTCGTTTATCAAAAACGGGGCAGTCTGGAGACTGCCGATTGAAGTGAAAACTAAGTAACTAAAGCGTTCGGTGACGATGACGCGAATTGCATGATTTTTGTTCACCAAAAAGTACACGTATATACACAGTATACATATAGCTCATGGAAAGCGTTCGGTGACGATGACGCGAGTTCCATGATTTTTGTTCACAAAAAAGTACACACATATACACAGTATACATATAGCTCATGGAAAGCGTTCGGTGACGATGACGCGAGTTCCATGATTTTTGTTCACCAAAAAGTACACACATATACACAGTATACATATAGCTCATGGAAAGCGTTCGGTGACGATGACGCGAGTTCCATGATTTTTGTTCACAAAAAAGTACACACATATACACAGTATACATATAGCTCATGGAAAGCGTTCGGTGACGATGACGCGAGTTCCATGATTTTTGTTCACCAAAAAGTACACACATATACACAGTATACATATAGCTCATGGAAAGCGTTCGGTGACGATGACGCGAGTTCCATGATTTTTGTTCATCAAAAAGTACACACATATACACAATATACATATAGCTCATGGAAAGCGTTCGGTGACGATGACGCGAGTTCCATGATTTTTGTTCACCAAAAAGTACACATATATAAGATATATCTATTCAAACACGAAATATTTGAAGAGAAACTTCTATAGGTGGTGACATTTTGCAAAAAACCTTTACTTACTTATTTTTTTAATTCTATGAATAACCCGCCCGGACGCGGGGACGATGGCAGCACGAGCGAGCGCCGTGCCTTTTAATAATTAATCATCATAACAAGTTTTTTTTTTCTTCTAATAATATACTCAGATAAAAAAAAAAAAATAGTTTCCATGCCTTCTTTAACACCTGTAGGTGTTACTCTCCTAAAATATTTCGTGTTTGAATACACCCTATATACACGGTATACATATACCTCATGGAAAGCGTTCGGTGACGATGACGCGAGTTCCATGATTTTTGTTCACCCAAAAAGTGCTCAACGCGCCTAAAGAAGTTTTCACTTCAAAAATCTATAGCTTTATAAAAATAACATACCTTTTCCTCTCCTATCAATTTACTCTTAACTCCACACGAAATACCATATACCAAATAACTAACAGTATCCCCACTCAGTTTGACAGCCTGCATGCTGAGTAGTTGCCACGTTATCGGTATTAACATAAGAATCCAGTGTAATCAACACTTAATGTTAATTGGAGTGAGTGTCGTGTCGGGCTCATCGCAATTTGTTGAGACGCACTTTCTTTTTGTAGTGGCACCTGTTAAGGGAAAGACGGTTGATTTCTTTAAGAAAAGGGTATTTTTTTTTTCATTGAATTTTTGTCTGTTTTTTTTTTTTACTAAGACTCCGCTGTCCGTTTGTCACCAGGCTGTATCTCATGAACCGTGATAGTTAGACAGTTGAAATTTTCACATATGATGTATTTATGTTGCCGCTATAACAACAAATACTAAAAAACAGAATAAAATAAATATTTAAGGGGCTCCCATACAACAAACGTGATTTTTTCGCTCGTTTTGCTCGATATTGATAACGGCAACAGGTAGCTTGAAACGGCAACGCTTGAAATATTCACAGAATATTTAGTTATATATAACTAAATATTCTGTTATTCACAGAATATTTAGTTATATATAACTAAATATTCTGTGAAAAATCATGTTTCTTGCATGGGAAAGCCCCTTAAATTTTTGTTTTATTTAATTTTATTAAAACATGATTTTTTTGCTGTTTTTATAGATAATGGTTCGGAACCCTTCGTGCACGAGTCCGACTCGCACTTGGCCGGTTTTTTTTTTTTTCAATCCATACCAATATTATAAATGTGTAAGTAACTATGTCTGTCTGTCTGTTACGTTTTCACGCCCGAACCGTTGAACCGATCGTCATGAAATTTGGCAGAGATATAGCCTGGGATATGGAGAAGGACATAGGCTACTTTTCGACGCGTTAACCGACATCCACGCGGGCAAAGCCGCGGGCAAAAGCTAGTTATAAATAAAGGAAATAATGGTGATTTTACTATATAAGACGTAATTGTCAACCATTGTAGAGGTCATTGTGACCTCTTAAGAAGTTTTCAGTTATTACAGTCCTACCAACACTGAAATAGTGAAAAAACAATCAGCTGTTCCATACATGCTCCATACTTTATAACCGCCTCTGTGGTCTAGTGGTAAAACCACATATCTCAGATCGAATCGGTCCCGGGTTCGATTCCCAACGGGGGCAAACATTTCTGTTCGGTTTAGTTGGTGGTAAGGCTTGTTCTAAGTCCGCCTGGCTGGCTACCACCATCTTATTTAAGTTTGTCGCCAAAACAACAATGTTAATAGCATTTGTTGTGTTGCGGCAGTTAGAGGTAAGCTAGCCAGTTCCTCTGTGGTTGAAGATTCCTGGTGAAGCTCGCTTCCATCTTCGGCCTTATCATCACTTACCATCAGGTGAAATGAAGGCCAAGAGCATCCCCGCTGTATGTAAAAAAAAAAAAAAACATTTTGTCGAGTTACGGGAACATATTGTATGGAGCAGCAGATTTTTGTCGCGTTTTCAGCGTTGGTCCTGTAGTAAAAGTGGTAAATTATAAAAGAACTAGCTTTTGCCCGCGGCTCCGCCCGCGTGGATGTCGGTTATCGCGTAAAAAAAGTAGCCTATGTCCTTCTCCATATCCCAGGCTATATCTCTGCCAAATTTCAGGACGATCGTTTCAGCGGTTTAGGCGTGAAAACGTAACATACAGACAGACAGACAGACAAACAGACAGATAGACAGACCGACAGAGTTACTTTCACATTTATAATATTAGTATGGATAAGGATGATTGGGATCTTTATAACGTAATCTGTGAAAATAAAAGTGTACTTGAAACTAACCTATTTTAATTTGCTTTCAGGTAAGTAAACAAGAGTCGAGACGAGACGAGTCACACTGTGTCAGGTTAATTACTTTGTAAGGTAAAATACACGCTTTATAATTCTAATTTCTGCAGAAACTCACTTGTATTTTGCGCTGAAATCTTCTCTTATATTTTATTCAATCTTTTTTTTTTTTCTAGTACTCAACACCATCATCAACTTATAGGGATCAAACGGCTTATTCCACAAATCCCCCCTGAAAATCCCCCTTAGGAGGAAAAGTGGAATCTAAAAACCGTCTAAAATTCACCCCTGATAATCCCGCTAAGGGGGGAAAACTAGAATTGAAAAAACAAAAAATAACTTATTCCAAGATCCTCTGATAGTGATTTTTTTACATTAGGGTTCAGTTTTTCCACTGAGGGGGATTCTCTCAGGGGGGATTAGTGGAATAAGCCGGATCAAACTACCTAATATTATCCCCAAGAAGTAAACAAGGGACCCTTATAGTTTCGCCATGTCCGTCTGTGTCTGTCTGTCTGTCTATCCGCGGTTTAGCCCAGAGACACTTAGTACGAGAAAGCTGTAATTTGGTATGGGTATATATTATATTAATCACGCCAACAAAGTGGTAATATAATAAAGTGGTATCGTTGGATAGGCCGATTAAAAATGGAAAGCTTTGGAGGAGGCCTTTACCTGAGGGGGGTTCCAGTTGTACAATATATAATACTATAGTATATAATACTATAGTATATAATACTATAGTATATAATACTAGTGCCTACCTATTTAAAATATGTTACATAGATATTAATTTCTCTATTTTACTCATCCTTTTTTAGCTAAGTTTAAGGTAGATACAACATTATGTCAATCTGGAAAACTGGAAATAAAAGGCTTTTTATATTTATTTATTATATATATATTAATCACGCCAACAAAGTGGAAATATAATAAAGTGGTATCGTTGGATAGGCCGATTAAAAATATTGCGAGTTTGTGAAAACCATTTTACGATTCGAAATCTTACTGTGGGTGCCAGAGTTCATCCAAAACACTCTTTGACTTAGTTGTAACCCTGCATTTTGTTTTGATAGGTGTTTTTGTACAATTTAAGTAAATAAAAATTATTATTCAGGGATCTGTTTGCGTAATATTAAGCCGAAAGACGTCCACTGCTGGACATTAACCTCCCGCAATTGGGGGGTTTGCCATAATCGCCACGCTTGGCAGGCGGGTTGGCGATCGCAGTATGGTGTTAAAAATGCATAGAAAACGCTGCTGCCCATTCTCTAGTAAGTCCCTTAGTCGCCTTTTACGACACCCACGGGAGGAAATGGGGTGGTGCTATTCTTTACGTCCGGCACCACACGGTGCTCTTTACGGCCGGTCTCATATTTACAGCAATTCTTGTACTTAAAACCCAGCCGATTACATAACCTCCTCCTTTTTACAGTCGGTTAAAAAATCATCTATAACTAAAACTATAACAAACCTTTCTTCAAAACCATAACTCAAATACAAACAAAGCCTCCAGCAACCAGTTACCACGAAATTAAAAGGTGTTAGTATCCGCCCGCCCTGATGCTATCGCCGCCCGCCCAGCTCTAATTGAATATATATCGACTCAGGTACGCTTGCTAATGGGCTGATAGTGCGCGCTTTATCTTATGTGTAGTTGTAGTTCTATTATGGAAGGCAGTTTTGTAGTTTTCTTATGGGTTTTGAAGTGGAGAGAGTCAAAGTCAAAGTCAAAGCATTTATTTCAATTAGGCACATATATGCAGCGCTGCGACATTTATTTTTTAAATTTCACTGCATCATATAGGAGCCTCTTGATCTCGTACAGGAATTTAGATAGATAGATAGATAGAATATTCTTCATTATGTACACCATAAAAATTACAGATATAAATGTAGAACTGTTACATAGGGTGTCACAATGGGCGGTCTTATTGCTAAAAGCGATATTTTACAGACAACCTTTGGATGGATCAAAAGTAGAAGGAGACACATTTAATATTCTGAAATAGCAAACTCTATTATGTAGTAAAATAAGTGACAGGCATAATTTTAACACTAGAAATAGGAACAAATTAGATCAACCACGCTTTAGATTGTCTAAAGTACACACTTCTTTTATGGGGTACTGTGTAAAATGTTATAATAAAATACCACTCGATATTCTTCAACTAAATGAGAAGAAATTTAAAACGTGCATTAAACGCACACTATGCAGACAAGCATATTATAAGTTGGATGATCGTAGATAAAAATGCTTGGCTAAATGCTGGTCCTGCTCCACTGCCACTTGGGCTCACTAGATAAAATTTGAATACTTGGAAGTTGCTTCCCCCTTTTTCTATTTTATTTTATTTTCTGACATTACGAACTTAATGTTTATTTTGTTTTTATTTAAGCATGTTTTTATTGATGAATACTCCAATAGATAATAATTATTTTCTTTTTTGGTAGTAAATTTTTATTAATCTCTCAAATACATTGCAAACTATAGTTCTGTATAATTTAGCAGCATTTTTTTCAATTTTGTAAATGTGAATACCATGGAGTCGTTTACTATGTTATTATGATTTATGTTGACTTGAAAGAGCATGGCAGTTGAGAGTATGTCATGCTCACTTAAATGTTTCACTGATGGTGGCGCGTGTGTTGGATCATTCGGTTCCCTACAAAATGGTTGAGCTGGATGGTGCTGATCCATGCGTCATGTTCGTGAACGGGCGCCGTCAGTTGGGACTGGTCATCTCTTGACTGCCAGGGCTTATTTTTAATTTGTAATTTTATATTTTGAATTGTTTTATTAGTTTTTACATTGTCTCACATATAGAAGCAACAAGAATAATGTACCCAGGATTATGTAATATCTTGATTTAAAAGAGTGTCCTTGGAGTTTCTTGTCCGTTCTTCTCCATAGTGATCTACGTATTGGAATGGGCATCTAGCTTCAACTTGCCGACTCTGACTAACTGACCGTCTCTTTGACAATTCAAAAGTGCCTGTAAATGGTTTAATTGAAATAAATGCTTTGAGTTTGATTTATTATTATTATTTATTTATTATTAAACTTACACACACCATCTTTACAGGATAACCCCAATACAATAGTGGTTTGCAAACACACACCAGAAAATTGAAAAATCAACTTACGTCTAACACTTAAAATCTAAACTTTAAAAATATATACAAAGCAACACTAAACTATACAAATGTAATCTTAATTGAGACGAAACTTTCCGCAAATTGTAGTTTTGAAGTTAGCAAATCCTAAACCCTGAATTGTCTCTATTCTATGTGTAAAGTCGAAGCTGTTTCAATTCACGGTCAATCTTTTGAAGTTTTGGCTATGATCATTATATTATTCAAACTCTTGAAAGAAATATAGGATGTACCTACCTACTTACTTTAGACACCTCATTCTTCCATTGAACGCTACTGTCTATCAGCTCGCAGACTCGTAGATAGAAGTAAATTCTTTGTCTCCTACAGCAGTGATAGCCAGACCACCATGTAGTACGCGCCACTGTTACATACAAGATTTTTTCCCTCGGTATGTAAAGGAACAAAACCCCAGATGCACGATGGTTATGTATTGAGATGCAAGAAAACAACAAACTGTTTGAAATAACCTATATTTATGAAAATATATCTTCTCCATACAACATTACATGGTAGCCTTTAGGGGTCTACCGCAATAATAAGATATGACATTAAACCCTTACAATTTAAGTTAACATGTTAAGTAGGTAGGTGACTATAATTGTCACTTGTTAATGCCAGCCAACTATGGCATGCTATGTGACCGTCAGACTGCCAAGTCATAAGTCTCGAGTTCGAACCCAAGGCACGCACCTCTGACTTTTCGGATTCATGTGCGTATTACATTTACGAGACCGCATTGTTCGTAAAAAAAAACGGTGACTTATTTAAAAAAGCTTCAGAGCAAAGTTATCGATCTATAAGACCAACATACCGACATGAATTATGCCTAAGAAGATCAAAAACCGCCCTTAAGTACAAGAGCATACTTTGCAAGGCTCCGAAAATTTTTAATAAGCTACCAAATGAAATAAAAGATTTAAACTTGACTCAATTTAAACACAAACTAAATATTTTTTTAATAGCCAAATGCTACTATACCATTGATGAATTTCTTGTTGACAACATTTCCTGTGACTAATCCTGTATTTATGATTTAGAATGTAATAGAATCTAAAGATTTATTAGGATTGTATTGAATTAGTTAGAATTGTATCGTTTATAATGTCTTATGTAATTTCTAATATTGTTAAATTAATAATGTGTATAAAGGGTAGATTTTTGAGTATCTATAAAATATCTGTAAGACCTGTTATATCACCAAAAATCGCACTAATAAATACTTTGACTTTGACTTTGACTTTGTATTGTATTATTATCACTTGCTTAAAAAACCGTAAAGGAAAACATCGTGAAAAACCGGCATGAATGAGAGATAGTTCTCGACGACATGGGAAGCCAGTCAGAGGCCTATGGGCGGTATAAAAAATATGACACCAGGTTAGTCAGGAACCACACGAAAAAATGAAGACCATACCGAACGAGAGGACTACACTGAAAAAAAATGCTTACTTTTACATAGGTAACCAAACTTTCTTCAACATTTAACACAAAAAAGTGACCACATAACTTTATACAACATGTAACCAAAACCAAAAGGCTGTTTTGTATTTTATAGAAAAATCACTTTTATTAAATCAAGTTAACTTTTATAAAGTCTTGTCAAACTTTGATTATTCCTGAAACAGCCGAAGTAGTTAGGCTAAATATTTATTTCAGTGTAATAGCAGTTTACTCACATTTACTCTTATAAAAATTACTCTTAACTTTTCTCTCATCCTCAAACAAAAATGGCTGACACGCGTCATCAAATTTAATTGAAGACGCTAACTCTCCGGAAGTACACACAATAAACATTTACAACAACATTTAAAATCCAGAAAAACAATATTACGGCACTCTTACTGACCCTACCTGAGTTCCGTAGATAAAAATCTCAGGAAACATATCGGCCGCCTAACAGGGGAATAAATAAGTGCGGATGCATTAGGGCGGGCGGAGCGTTAGCCTCAGGTGATCTTCCGCCCGCCCTGTATCGCTGATAACGTACGTTAACGGCTGTTAACGGGCGTTAGCGGGCGTAACGACGCCGTTAGTAGAGGTTACTTCCTCCGCCATTGTATGGAGTGGTCGAACTTTCTAAAATGGCTGCGCGGTGGTCCTCGTAAATTTGTTCAGCGATCTGAGACTATGTTAAATTTGTTATCTTTGATGCTGTTGCTCTTTAACGTTTTCTTAAAATGTCCTGAGATGCTGATTGTAAACTGCATGTAGGTACAGTACAACTATTTTCTTAATGTCCCTCGGCGAACTTCGTGTTTCGTCAGTCGTCGGATTTCTATCAGTTGCTCTTTGCACTTGGTGCAGACCGGACGCTCTCAATCGACTTGGAAGTATATAATAATAATAATCATTTAATAAAGCAACAAGACCCAAAGTGTTAGTAAAAATATACTCACATACTATGTTAGCTAACACAGACACAATTTGTGACATCACTGCTGCAAGGTAACAGGCCCAGCTGATACCCTGCAGCCGTGGTTCACAAACGCACAATCCAGCCTACTTGCTACCATAGATAGGATGCTATTGGTACCGCCCCGCACCCTACTAACCAGGGATGCGCACCGCTTCCGCATCCTTTAGAAGCAGTCAACACGAGCTTCCGCAAACATCTCAGATGCGCTGCAATATCGGAGCAACCCCAACAGCACCCTGAATGCGTTATTGTACTGAACGCGAAGGGCGCTGTATGATTTTTGATTGATGTAGAGTTGTAAATACGGACGACGCACACTGTAAGAAAATCGCAATCTGACGGGATTTTATTCTTATGATACGGAACGAATTAATTTGATTGATATAAGTTATAATTAAATGTTTTTTTAGTTTTATAAAATAATTTTGTATTGTTTCGTGTATTTTTGAAATTTAAAAAACTGAAAAATACAGCAAATAAACATATTACTCATTCGTTGTGGGCAGGGAAAGCAATGACAAAACTTCTGGCTCCAATATACTTCTATTTTTTCGTGGTATGCTCCTTAATCCTGCTAAATAGGGGTCAGATGAGATTAAAAGTCTATTTAGGAGATCTGTATTTGTATCTACACGCGAAGTTTTTCGTGTAAAGAATTCTCTATAGTAACGATTGTCTTTGTTTCGTGCCTCTTGGGCTTCTTCCGATAACTGGCCAATTGGTAGTATACATGATGATATCACGTCTTTACCATGAAAAAGAACTTTGTGAACACTGACAGGCATATTGTACCAAAAATATTCCATAAGATACAGTTCCCTGGTATCTTTAACAAACAAATCAAAGGCATTTACGTCAATCGAAAACCCGCATCCGAGAGATTCTAAAATTATATGAAATCGATGAACCAGTTCTGAATTCACGCCAGTTATCTGAGCTGTTCTTGAGGAATCTCGAAAAAAGCGTCTGGCAGTGTTGCCGTCATTGGTATTTCCCGACTGTTGATTAGGCATGTCCACCAATAAACCCATTTCATTTCTGAATCTTCTTTGAATCTGCTCCTTCTTGTTTTTGACTAGATTTTTATTTTGATCACCTCTAACTTGCCAGACTTTTATATCGAGTCTATATGCAATGTGCAGTATACATTCCATGAATCTTATCCACGAATGTAATGGAGAAAGTCCAAAAGTCATTGCAGCTGTATCGAGTGGTTTCTTTGAAATAACATCAGGTTTATTCATTTCGGATGGCTTTGCTCCACATATATAGCAAGTTTGAGAGGAACCGGACACTGTCGACAAGGCAGTGCAAATTTTGCCATCAATCATAGTAAGCATGAATACCGGTTTTACAAAAATAAGAACGTCATCCATATGAACTTCTACAGGTGATAATGTATCTATTTGATGTTGCATCGCGCTGACCTCTTGTTTTGTTAATTCTGTAGTTTCCCTAGCGAAATGAAGTTTAATAGGTCTACAGAAACGTGTAGACGAGGGAGCAGGGTTTTGCCATACGACCATATTCTCCTTTTCAGTATTCAAAGCCATTTGAATGGGCACCATCGAAATGCTGAAGAGATTTTCGTCAAACTGACTTTCTGATGTGAACTTCTGTTTATACCTTTGTTGTTGAGCTCCATCACAACCCCACTTAATCAGGCAGGTTAGTTCCTTTGATCCAACTTTTAAAATTTCAATAGAATCTAACACATTTCTTTGGGTTAAACATATACGATTGATAGTATGATTCACCAAAGATTGAAGATTGCATTCTGCAGTTGTTTCCGTGACAGTCTTTTCTAACGGATAACACTGTTTTTTTACTTCCAGTATTTGGTCATAAGAAGGTAACAAGTTTTTAGCCAGGTTATTAACCTTTTCTCGAATTATATTGTACTGGTGAGTAGATAATTTAGCATCTATCATCATGCCAAGAGCTTCATCTGCAGATAGAGATACAGGATCATTAATTTGACGTTTACGGGCCTGTTTGATTACTGTCCCACTATTACCGGACTCAGACGATAATTCTCTTACTATGGCTGCAGAATCTCGTTTGCCAGCATTGCGTAAATTGCATTCATTAGCCACAGCAATTTCTTCTGGACTGGTCGTCTCTATAAGTGTTTGGATTTTTCGTTTTTGTGTTCTATCACAACAGTCTTGAAAACGTTTTGCTGGTCTTCCTGGAGTAATTGAGGAGGAGGATGATGGAATTTCTTGTAAAACACTTTCAGGTAAAGTAATAGTTGTTTTTAACCAATTCATATTATTTTCTAAAAAACGATCCCGATGACGATGGCATTTAGTCCATTTTATTTCAATTTGTTGGCATAATGCTCTCAGCAAACCCTTGATTTTATTTTTAGAATATTCAGAATAAGTTACACGAGGATATCTATTCATAAAAAATGAAAAAACTTCGTCAAAACGATCACTCCCTCTGTTAGAAGTCCAAATTTCGAAAATTTGCAATTTCGTTATTTCGGTAGACATGCTGAAAAAAAAAAAATGTATGGGTGCCGCAAAAAAGCGCAAAATTTATGAGTTGCATCTGTTAGTTAAAACTATCAGCTGTACTGTGATGGTATATACTTTACTATATAATGCTATATAATATGTTTTCGGGACTAATGAATTTAAAATGTAAAAAAATCGAAGTATGTTTCGTGTCCTAACAGAAATGGTTGATTTTAGTATATAATTACTATTATAAATCGAACAAAATATGTATGTACTTACATATGAAATACCAACACTACGACAAATAAAGTAAATAACACTATTGACCCAATAATCACTTCGTAATCGTAAGCGTAATTGGCACAAATTAACACTGCAAAACACGTAGTGAGTGTGACTCAGTTTTGTTTCTGATATGAACATTTCTAATATTTATGTTGACATACCCACATTAAAAAAAATATGGTGTCGTTTTTATTAGAGGGTAAGGAATAAAAAGACACCAATAATTGGTAGATAAAACATTGTTCGGATTTTGAATTAAATACCGCTAGATTGCGATTTTCTTACAGTGTGCGACGGACGAAACACGAAGTTTTCCGAGGGGCATTAAGAAAATAGTTGTACTGTACTATACTCCATTTGAAATAACATTAAACATTTAAAAAAACCTATATTACAGTCCGTTCAACCGATTTTGACTTCTATGCAGTAGGCATAAGGATGGTATTAAAAGCAAAAAAGTGGTTACAATACCAACTGTTTACTGCAGCTGCCATTTGTCATGTCACCAACGCAATAGAAGTCAAAATCGGTTGAACGGACTGTAATATAGGTTTTTTAAAATGTTTAATGTTATTTCAAATGGAGTTTAGATCAATCAATCTGACTGGCCTTTTCTAAACAGGTCAGCTTCCAGTCTAACCACATGCAGCTGGATACAAGTATTTTACATGAAGCGACTGCCTATCTAACCTCCACTACCCAGTTTAGGTACTGGGTAGCTGGGTAGCACGATACCCCTTGTTAAGACCAGTCTTAACAAGAGCTACCTACCTATTTTACCGTCAGTTAAATAGCGTTTAACCTTCAACAAAAATTGGACCATCAAATGCAAAAATAATTTTTCATTCCGACTGGCAGTTTCAGAGATTGAGCGTTGCCACTCCTTTAAAAACATATTATCTCGTGACTGAGAAGGAATTATGAAAAACGGCTCAATCAACTATCTCGTAATAAAGTTTCATATTGAGACACGACGCAACAAAATACGATCTAGAGGAATGTGGCCGTTTTTATTTAGATCAAAGTTTTGTTGCTTCGTGTCTCAATAAGAAACTTTAAAAAAGGTAATAGAAAATTCTAGACACCCTTACCGAGATAGTTAATTGAGCCGTTTTTAATAATTTCTTCTCAGTCACGAGATAATATATTTTTAAAGGAGTGACACTAGTGCCCTCTTAAAACGAACAAACTTTTCAGTTTTATTATATTATAATATAATGTACCTAATATCATCATCTGCCTAGCCTTTTCCCAACTATGTTGGGGTCGGCTTCCAGTCTTAACCGGATGCAACTGAATACCAGTATTTTACATGGAGCGACTGCCTATCTGACCTCCACAACCCAGTAACTGGGTAACACGATACCCCTTGGAAAGACTGGTATAATGTACCTATACCCGAAGTCTCTAATTCAGATAATTTATGTAAACAAAGTAATGTCAAGAAATGTCACTGTCAAAATGATAGGACAGTGGTGCAAAACATTTTATCATTAAATGTTTTTGTAAATAATTATCGATAAAATTAAAGTGAATTAAATATAAGAACTATGCAAACAAAATACCGTTGCCAAACAATGTTTTTTGTAGTGTGTCGGAGGCACGGTATATGATAGTCATAATCAGCCCTTTTAAGCCCAGTGCTAGACGTAGGCGTCCCAAAATCGATTTCCAATCGAAACAGTTTATAGCCGTTTTCATCCAAAATGTGGCTAGATATGCTATTTAAATATGAATCTATTTATGAGAGTTGTAATATTAGTGTTGTTGAAGATGTTAAAAATTTGAAAATGTTTGGATCTCCTACAATGTTACCAGTATCATAAAATATTTTATACCAGAAAATCTCCTTTTATTAATAACTTTGTTTAAAACCGAAAATTTATAAAAATTATGATGGTATGATTATTTTTTAATTATTATTTCTTAAAATCAGTACTTAAAAGAAAATAGAACCTCTTTTTTCGCAATTTTATGTGAATTACCATTACGAAGATATTTTTTTGTTATGTTATCCCCTTTGATTACATAAATTATCTGAATTTGAGACTTCAAGTATAATATATAGTACAGATAATGAATAATACTAAAATGTCCTTCAATTGGGAATACTCAATGTCAAACACACAATTTTACAGGCGTTCAAAACGGTTAGATATTGTGATTTAGATCATATCTCGATATTAATATTAGACAACGTCCATTAAAATGATACATTTCAACGATTTGCTCGTATGTTTGACTATACTTGTTATTTATTGGTGTCTTTATTATTTGCAAGACAATAACTTAAATTATTTTTATGAGCTGGCAATATAAGGTGCAGTTTTCGGTAATTTATGTTATTTTGTTTATATTGCTGTTTCTCCAGCGATATCTTTAGCTGATCTCAATCTATTTTAATGTATTCTAAACCTCCTCTTCGTACCGTGTGATGCCGGACGTAAAGAATAGCACCACCCTATTTCCTCCCGTGGGTGTCGTAAAAGGCGACTAAGGGAAGTCCCTTAGTCGCCTTAGAGAACGCTGCTGCCCATTCTCTGGTAAGTACCAGAGAATGGGCAGCAGCGTTCTCTATGCATTGTAACACCATACTGCAATCACCAACCCGCCTGCCAAGCGTGGCGATTATGGCAAACCCCCCCAATTGTGGAGGCCTATGTTCAGCAGTGGACGTCTTTCGGCTGAAAAGATGATGATGATGAAACCTCCTCCAAATTCTTTTAAAATCGCCGCTATTATGGAACAAAGCATTTGATACCTATTCAAATTCCTAATGGCAAATTAATGTTTTACTTATAGTTACCAAACAGCATGTTGTCACACCAATAAATAAGCAAGTTTTAAGTAAGCGTACCATAAGGAACGTTTACCTATGTATTTGACACCGCAGCTGCTATAATGCAACGCATGTATTTGTCAAGTCCCATTTATAATAAAACAAACGGTGCTCTCAATATTAATCCTCTTACAATAAGAGAAGCTAAAACTGAAACTAAATCATGGCTACTGACACAAGAGTACAGTCAAACAGAATCCAATTTAATATAGATATTTAAGTTCAAAAAGATCACACATTACCCTCTTACACACCCTCTCATTAACCTCCATTCACACCACCATAAATATTTTTTTTATTATTTTTTATTAATTCACAAAACATTATTTTCTGTTGGAACGATTTTTATGAAAATTGCTTCACACTGAAAAAAATGCACGCCAATCAAGTGACTTTTTAGCTTGATTGACGATATCTTGTTTAGATTAATCAAAATCTTAGTTAAGTTGATCATCACGACATGATCGCAGCAATACTAGTTCAAATGATTGAACGCAGCAGCGGTTTAGACTGTGTGTTTCTGTTAGTGAATGAATTAAATTTTTATTGAGTAGAAGAAGATGAATAAACAAACAAACAAATTAAGAAAAACAAATACTATCTAATAATCACACTCAGTTCAACCAAATGGATTCACTTTAATTTTCACGACTTAATTTGGTTGCTTCAACCAAATCAAAGACAAAAAGTGTACCGTGTATCATTACTATTAAGTATCACATATTTCAAGAAAATTTTCTGTTTCTAAAACCGTGATCTCCTTAATAGAGATGCTCGTATCCCGGTTTTACGAGCGGATAAAACTAAAGTTATTAGCCCTATAGCCTCATAGCCTTTACAACTATTGTGTGCATTAAAAACTTGTTTGACACCGGCTATAAATTGTACTCTTATTACATAACTTTTACGACTTAGGGGAAGATTGTATTGACTAGTTTTATTATTTTATTTGATTAGCATTGAGTACTCAAAGTATAATAAAATAGATGCAGTTGTTGATATTTTAATGTCATTTATTCCACATGACTAGCATAGGAAAAATGTTTTTATTGGTACGTTTGCACCTTTCACGATTAAGCTTACTCTCTATAGCCTTTTAAGTTTTAACTGTGAATTTAAGTATCTTAAACATTTAATACCTTCTAGCCAAAACGCACTTAAATATTCTACGAATAATAAAGTGCTGTAAATACATTCTAACTATATCATTATCGTTGAGATCCTTATGTTCTGAGTTGAGCTGCACGATTACTGACAAATGCGTCTGACTGGGCAGGTCCACTCAATCTGTGTGGTTCCTCAAAAGACCATTTCAGACACCAATCCATGTAGATTGGTGACCATGTGGTCTTCACATGATCTGACCAAGATTATGTGTGGACTTTAAAAGAGAATGTGACTGATTTTGTTTCGGGCTTTCTTCTCAGAGTAGTCAGATAGGAAACGCCGATCTCTTTTAGTTTTTAAAATATGATTGATGAGTAAAAGTGTTTGTATAAACCTACTTACAGAAATAAAGTGGCAATTCCTGGCATCAGATGCAATGATATCTTACTACACACTCACTTTATTTAAGTTTTCACGGTGAGATTTTAACAGAATACAGGTTTCCTAAGCTAAAACTAAACTAAAACAAAAATTCTACAACAATTTCGAAACTTTGTAAAACTAGCGGTAATCTAAACCAACTATCTAGTATCTCCCAGCGTTATCTATCAAACTAGCTTATTTACTTTAAAATTCAGAACAATTCGGCGAAATCTGAAGCATCCGCGTTCTGAAGTTGGTATCGCGCTCGAATATATCAGGGCGCTGTATCTTGGCTGGTGTTACCAGTTGTTAAGCAGTGGTTACCGGGATTGCCATGTAAAAATAATATTGGTACTGAGAAAATCATATGAGAAACAAGTTTAAATTGCACCAGCATAATGAAAAACTTAATTAAAAACCTGAACATTGCGGTTATTTTAGCATAAATTCAAGTTTTGCTAGGAAAACCCTTTGGTAAAAACGACACTGCAAGTTTTTAATCGATAAAATATTTCCAAAAATCTCTTTACATTTTTTCCGGGAAATCGCGAACCCCAGCGACTAGCAACACTGGTTGGCAAAGTAAAAGTTTCGGAGGGAAGTGCAGTGCATCGAGATACAGCCCAGATCTTGGACGTATAAAATTTCAAACTGCACTCTAAGCTGCTCAACATTTTTCATCCACAATGTACCCGGATAAGCCCAGGAGATAAAACCAGCTATGATACATTGGGCTGTGCAAAGATTCTGATCAGTAATTTAAGCTTTTTGCTCTTTCTGTAACGGGAATGGCGGTTCGAAGTTTTTATTTCTATGATGAACGGTGAAGTGTCAGGAAATTCTTCTTTTATAATGGGGTATTTCAGTCCTACAATAAAATGGTTTATATAGATTTTTTATCCCTTATAAAGAGTCTCTACAATGGTCCTATAAAATTATTCAACCAATTTTTAAACTGTTTCATTTTTTGTCAGTTATCTAAGGATCAACACTTCATTCTTTTGATAATCATAATTTTCTGTGCAATCAAGATTTTCACTCCCCATACAATCGATTATAATGATAATCTTCTTGTATACACAAAAGCATTAACAACCAAAACGTGGTACATTGTATTTGCAACCGTTTACAGTGCTCAAGACATCGACAACGATACGTTTGCCGATACGACCAACTTCGCAAGATCCAATACGAAACACCAAAAGTTGTTCTAACTTGATTTGGTGCAAGTGTTGGGCGGTAGCGGGCAGCGGGGGATGGCTAATTATTTTTAATTCGATTGCAAAGGGAAATCAATTATCAGCTTAAAATATAACTCAGAGCTATAGGGTTTTCTATATGATCGTATTGTTCTAAAATCCCAGAAAGTATTTTTATGATTGTGACGGTCACAGGTTATTTCGAATGTAGGTCATGAATCTGCAAAACATTTTCAAGATTACGTCAACTTTTTCCTAAAAACAGAGCTCTTCGTGAATTGTTATCTAATAAATAAAAAATATCAAAAACGACCCCATTTTTTGCCAGATTTAAATCTTTTAACTTTTCACTCCATAGCCAATTCGGATGTTTGTCGTTGTATAAAGAACGCAATAATGCCCGAGTAACATGAGGCTAGTTTTTGAAACTAGTATAGCTAGATAGTGCTAGTAAGCTAGCAAGTTAGTCACTCTAGCCTCATGTACACAGGCTTGTGTACTATCCTCGTGTGGCCGGCGAAGATAGTACTGACTTATTTACCGTAACGCTATTGGCTAGTTACTAATATCGTGTAAACAGCTCTAGCATAGAGCCAAGCCAGGATAGTTAGCCAAGATATTACTTGCTTAGTATCCTAGTGGTTACCGATTAGCCTCCTACTTCTTTGAGTGTTCTTTAATGGCTTAACAAACCTCCTAGGTGTCAATTTTGCCTCTTACTGCGTTGGTCAGAATTTTCTGTCATTTAAACTCTCTTCGCTTATGCCTTAGTCCCAACCCCGCCTACATTGCAACTAATACGGTTTAGATGCACTTGTAATTAAACTGTTATGTTAGTTTCTGTCTAATGTGGCGGGGACGTCGCGCAATGTTCCGCTAACGCTAGGAACGTGAGATAACATTGTTTTACTGAGGATACCGGGCTATTTGCATTCGAGGTTAGGTGTCGATGGCGTCGGATGCTTATCATATCTTCTTCTTCTGCTTCGTGTCGCTGGCACGACTGTATTTCAGTGATCTTAAATTAATATTATTTATATTTTATTTTGATTTTTATTATTTTATTATTACTATCTTATTTTAGTGAACTCTTGGATTCTAAATGCACGAAGATTTTTTTGGCGTATCAGAATTACTGTGAGAGGGATTCATGAAAGTAATGTTTTATATTGTTTTATGTTTGTACCTGAATTTTATAATTTTATTGTTTCTTTTCTGTATATGTGTATCTCCCTTTAATATTGTAATTGGTTAAATTAATCAATTCAGATCTTGTTGGCACAAAACTGCGCCTTTTCTACGGTGTCGTCAGTGGCAGCGCAGAGGTTACTTTGCCTGCATGTTTTGGGACACAGAGAACAGGATTTATCTGCATATCTGAGATGTTGTCTTGGCTTCTTTTGGTTTTTAAATAAAGCTGAGGGGCAATTTCTGTATTTTTAAGAACGTTAGCATTCGTATTTCAATCTCAATCTGTCAAAAAACCTCTCTAATTTACTTACATTTTTTACAAGTTTTTGACATTGATTGTCGCTGAGATCAGATTGCGACTGGAATTTGAAGTTCTAGGTTCATCTTTTTCTTCCTCTCCTCGAGTCGATGGCAAAGGTAAAACCTTCTTAATATTATTATAAACGTGAAAGTTTGTGAGACGATAGATGGATGGATGTTTGTTACTCAATTACGAAAAAATGGCAGAACGGATTTAGGTGAAATTTGGCACACAGATAGTTTATAACCTGGATTAACACATAGGATACTTTTTAGCCCGAGTTATGTGGGTGAAACCGCGAGGCGCAGTTAGTATTGTAGATATGATGTTAGACGAGGTGTGCCCAGTAGGTGGCCACGCCAATCGCGCCATCAGAGTCAATTTAGTTCCTCAGAAGTGCAGTGTGTGGAGACTTTGGACACTCCAACATAATATGGGACATGGTTTGATCAGGAGCACCGCATTTACACTGTGTGGCGGTTGGGTCAATAATACCCCATTTCGCTGCTATCTTGTGTTTTAGAAACAGATAGAGCTTCTTGTTTCGGAAGTGAGGATACGTTTTCAACGCGAAAAAGTGTTCTCAAAATAATGCTGACTTGCTGAAATGTTTAGGGAATTATCAGAACTTTTCATCACTGCTTCCGAATTTGTTTCATTGGAACACACACAGTCAATTCTTGGCTGTCATTTGATTACGCTAATATCTTTTGTTTTAAAACTAGAGAGCTTCTTGTTTCGGGTTGTGTTTCGGTACACTGAAAAAAATATTTAGCCTAACTACTTCGGCTATTTCAGGAATAATCAAAGTTTGGCAAGACTTTATAAAAGTTAACTTGATTTAATAAAAGTGATACACAACAGCCAGCACAGGTTTTGGTTACATGTTGCATAAAGTTATGTGGTCGCTTTTTTGTGTTACATGTTGACGAAAGTTTGGTTAAACATTTTTTTCAGTGTAGTCAGGATACGGTTTGTCGTAGGAGGATCTATATTAACGCGCAAAATTGTTCTCAAAATAATGCTGCCTTGCTGAAATGTTTAGGGAATTATCAGACTGTTTCATCACTGCTTCCGAATTTGTTTCATTGGAACACACATTCACACACATTCACATTCTTGGCTGTCATTTGAATTATACATTCTGAAAATTCACGGTGAAGTATTTTAATTAACCTCTTACTTCCTGCTTATAATGTCTTATTTATATTTCAAGTTAATATTTCCGAGATAACTTTTTGAGAGAAGCCTAATATGTTAATAGACGGTTAATGTGTCTCAACTCGCGATGTTCTAGTTACGATAACAAAGTAATTGATCCACTCTTTTTTCTTTCGAATGTTGGTCATAAAATCTTAAGCAGCTGATTTTGATATTAACATACCTGAAGGTTTAAATAGTTTCTTTCTGGAAATGGTAGTGCCGAGAGCACTATTTCCTGGACCTAGTTGCTGCAACTATTAGTACTACAATCGCAATGGCTTTCATTTTAACAAGAAGACTGATATCAAAACAGGCGTTGTAATGTTGTTAAAACTACTATTTCTTGGGAGCATGTTACAGAATAAGCCTGCTGATTTTTGCTTAAGAATATATTTTTGCCTCATTTCTGGAAAAACATGTTCATTGCTTGATTGAAATGGAAATGCTTTCAAAGAATTTTCATTTATTATATGTATAACTTTAATAATCCATACTAATAATAAAAATGTGAAAGTAACTCTGTCTGTATGTTACGTTTTCACGCCTAAACCGCTGAACCGATCGTCATGAAATTTGGCAGAGATACAGCCTGGGATATGGAGAAGGACATAGGCAATTTTTTTACGCGATAACCGACATCCATGCGGGTGGAGCCGCGGGCAAGAGCTAGTATAATATAAATTTATTATCGTCATGCCACTCAAAAAACAGCTAGGTACTTTCTTTCGTCTTTGATACCCTAAAACGGTGCCTAAGAAACTAAACTAAACAAAATCCTATTATACTACATACCCGTAACTTAATTACTCACATTCCTCAGCGCCTAAGCGACACATACTTTATCTATGTGATAGTCAGCTAACGCCGAAGCATCAATTTAGTGCCTCCATCCACAGTTATCTGTGAAAACTTAAAACATTCGGATAGCTGTGAGACAAATGAAACACTCTGCGATTTTAGAGCTGAGTGTACAGTGTGAAGGGGCCTTTGCGACTTTGAAAGTTTGAAGTTTATTTATTTAACACTTTCTCATACAAATGTACAGACGCGGACTTAATGCCATAGGCATTTTCTACCAGTCAACCTTTGGGTGGTGCAGAGACAAACAGTGGTAGGTGCAATTACGAAAATTGGGGAACACATTTTATTAAAATATAAGGATAAACCTATTCCTTAACCATAAATAAGATATAAATATACCTAATTATATATAAATATAAGAACAAATAAATACACATAAATCTATACTAATATATAAAGCTGAAGAGTTTGTTTGTTTGTTTGTTTGTTTGTTTGAACGCGCTAATCTCAGGAACTACTGGTTGGAATTGAAAAATAATTTTTGTGTTGGATAGTCCATTTATTGAGGAAGGTTATAGGCTATATAACATCACGCTACAACCAAAAGGAGCGGACCATAAATGAACAATGTTGCTAAAACGGGAAAAATTATTCCTTTTTGAGAGCTTCCGTTGCGTGCGCTGCGTAAACGGTTTAAGTTACGCAAATATCATGTATGATGGAATTGTTCCTCTTTAAATTTTCTAAAAAAAAAGTCCGCGACAGCATATGTCTATCTTTTAAGATTGACTCACTATAACCATTTTTTATGGTAATCAAATTTGTTCGAAATTAATGCATTATTTGCGAAGGAGTTTTCATAAACATGGTATTAATCCTTATCCAAATAAATACGTTCATCATCATCATTTAATTTCAATGAATATCTTAGGAGATATAACTGTTTTCTAATAACTCCGCAGCAAAATAATGATCAACTCTGCGAGGTAGTCTATTCTAAAGCTGAAGAGTTAGTTTTTAGGGTTCCGTACCCAAAGGGTAAAATGGGACCCTATTACCAAAACTACGCTGTCCGTCTGTCTGTCTGTCTGTCTGTCCGTCTGTCACCAGGCTGTATCTCATGAACCGTGATATTTAAAAAGTTGAAATTTTCACATATGATGTATTTCTACTAGAACACCATTTTTTTTAAATGAAAGTTTATGCGAAAACGAAGTAAAAGCACGGGCAGGCAATGTGTTGCGACGGGGTGGGTCGGGGGAACAAGAAATTTAACGCGGACGAAGTCGCGGGCAGAAGCTAGTACACGAATATACTAAAACAAATAAGACAAACAATGAGATAACATTACCGTTGTTGTGATACTGCCAGCTTCTTACGAATGTGCTCGCGAACTTTAACTTTATAGGATAATCGGTTGGTTGCCATCCTGATTTCTTGAGGGAGCGCGTTCCACAGAGAGATAGACTGAACGAAGAAGGAAGAGCGAATGAAGTCAGTGCGGTGAGTGGGACATTGAAGATGACGGTTGTGCGATGAACGTAGATTTCTATTGTGGTTGGCGCAAATTTACTGAAAGTGGGGGGTAGTTGACCTATACAAATAAATAAAATTAAAGTGTCTGTTTGTAATGTCAAAATAACAACGTTTTACTAAATGCATATGAAAGTACGGTGCATAATACAGTGGCCAGCACATCAAGCTACTTCGAAACTGTCAAACTTCTCCAAACGATTCTAAACTTTAAAATCTTGGTGATTAAGTTCAAAATCGAACGAGAAAATTTTACGGTTTGTGGTAACTTGGTGCGCTGGCCATCATACTAAAACAATATATTAAAATATTTTTAATTTTGGTTCTCTGACTGTTTGTTCCGGCTAATGTCCGAAGCGGCTGGACCGATTTCGACGGGACTTTCACTGGTAGATAGCTGATGTTATAACGAGTAACTAAGGCTTTTACTTTAGAAAACGCGGGCGAAACCGCGGACAGCAGCTAGTTTTATATAAGTGTTGAAGAAAAGTGATAGATTGAAGTCGATTTGGTGGTTTGGTTCGATGTCATTTTACGGAACATTTCCGTTTTTTTCTCTTGGATAAAAATGCTTCTGCTATGCCTCTGGTATTACAGATATTAGAAGATGTCTGGTATAAGAGAGAAGATTCCAATAGTTTTCCATCCAATAACAGAAAAAAATTAATATTATGAGATATAAAGGGGGCTTGTGGCGAAGTAATAAACGCCGCACGGTTCGATAGATCAGGTTAAGCTACGCTTTCCACGGCCAGTCCGTAGATGGTACCATGGTAGAGGTGACCATCTTTACATACCGAGACCCCTCCGGCCTCGGAAAGCACGTTAAGCCGTTGGTCCCGTCTGTCATTCGTGGATCTTTGACAGTCGTTACGGGTCGTCAGAAGCCCGAAAATCTGACAGCCAGTCTTACTAAGGGGTATTGTATTATAGAGGTATGAGGAGCAGGGTGTAAAGTTCACTCATATTCTGTAGAAAAGGGAGGATCATCCGATCAGACGGGTTTTGTGTCTGGTGGGCAACTGCCTGACGGTTGATGTCGGGATGTTGTATATATGCTAGTCGCGCGGTAAACTCTGATTGCGCGATGTAGGATTTGTGATGTCAGCTCAGGTCTTCGATGCGTAGTTCGCATGTGGCGTTTGTAGATACCGCCACAGTATTACCTAATAACTGGGTTGTGCAGGTCAGATAGGAAGTCACTCCATGTAAAATTCAGCTGCATTCGGTTAGAAACACAGTTGGGAAAATGCTAGGCAGATGATGTTAAAAAGCTCTATTGGTCTGTTTAGCTACTGTTTTACATTTTGAGGACACCAAAGTTCAGACAATTTTACTCTTATAATTTATATAAACCAAAAATATGCCTAAATGTATTAAACTACAGTGCGACATAAAATAGTAGAAATTAAATTAAATGGTATCTATGGTGTATCTATTCAAACACGAAATATTTTAAGAGAAACATCTATACCTAGGTAGTAAAAAAGCCACAGCATCGAAATATTTGTACAATTTGTGTTTTATATTTTTACATAATTATTATAATTTTAAAATTGCTTGAGACATTTTGCAAAAAAACCTTTACTTACTTATTCTATGAATGACACGTCCGGACGCGGCCACGGTCGCTGCACGAGCGCGGTGAATTTTGATAATTAATCATCATTTATCAAGTAATTTAAGTACGCTATCGCAATAGGTTACCCTGTAAGGATAGACGTAAGTTGAAAAATAAAAAATAAAAATAAATAAAATAAATTTTAAATTATTTAATTTTTTAAATAATATATTCAGATTTAAAAAAAAATCGTTCACATGGCTTCTTTACCACCTATGTATCTCTTAAAATATTTCGTGTTTGAATAGATACAATATACTAAATTGTTGCCATGTTTAAGCATTTTACGTCAAAAATGTGACAGTTACGTAGAAAGTGGCGCCCTCACTTAATTTCTACTATTTTATGTCACACTGTAGTCTTAAGTCGTCGCAAGACTCCACAGCTTGTATGCCCCTGCCTTTACAAAGGATATAGGCACATAATATGTGAGATTGCGCCTGACCAGATAACAGAGAGTGCTTTTTAAGATAACAGCCCTTCGTGAGAGACGAAATCCAAGTATGATTTAAATACATATCTGTGATGACTCCTTAGGGCGTATCTGGCGCAAAATGTCAATGCTTTATTATGAGATAATGTTAGGCGCGTGTGCTAAATGGTATTAACATATTGTGGCTAATTGACGGCCAATGACTCATTGAGGAGTGTTCTTGCTCTTTGTAAAGGATTGGTTTTATTGCTAGCATTGTAGGTTGTGTATTACTAATTAATATTCTTGAGTTCAAATAGTTTACACCAGTGTTTTAAAGTGTACCTCCCCTACACGTATTCCGGGGGGGTACTTCTTTTTTTTTTTCTCGTCTATCCCATGGTGCAGGGTATCGTTGGATAGGCCGTTCAAAAATATTGCGGGTTTATGAAGACCATTTTTAAATTCAGGAATCCGTTAGTGTAATATTAACCGTCAGTTGGGACTGGTCATCTCTTAGCTGCCACGGCTTATTTTAATTTTTTAATTGTTTCTATTACGGACGCTTCTAACGTGCACGTCTTTCTACATTGTTCTCACATGTATAACTTCAACATGAATGATGTAACCCATATTTTGTAACAATATTTTGTTTTAAAAGAGTGTCCATGCAGTTTCTTGTCCGTTCTTCTCCATAGGAACCTACTACGCTTTGGAATGGGCAACTAGTTTCATCTTTCTGACTGACCGACCCCTTGACAATTCAAAAGTGCCTGTAATTGGTTTATTTGAAATAAATGCTTTGAGTTTGAGTTTGAGTTTAACCTTTAAAGTGCTAATTTTTGTTAGAGTCAAGTCCCCCCCCCCGCCATTTAAATGGTTGTTTCTGTATATGTGAATAAATTCACGGCAGTAGTATACATAACGAAGTTTAAAAGGAAAACTATCACAGCTAAGTAGGTTTTACAAGTTAACGATCGAGTAATAGTCGACCAACTTATATTTGCAGTTGTAATGTATGAAATAATATGTATTTTAACTACAGTGTTAACTTTATTCTTGGGATAAATTCATGCCAACTACGGAATCCTTTATTGTGCGTGGTCCGACACGCACTTGGCTAGTTTTTCATTCGTACGTGCGAAACCCTAAAAAACGTTTTGTTTTGACATCAACTACGATAATTTCCAATCAAAAGTAAAATCTTGAAAAAGAAATTAATTAACCGAATCAACATTAAAATAACTGTTTAAAATATTTAAATAGTTCAGCAATAACTTTTGATTAGTGTGCTAATGCTAAATCTAATCTTTTTAAATATTTTAAGATCACTTTTAATTTTGATAGGGCCGGTCGATTTCCGGAGGATATCTTTAAGATAAGAATTCATAGATTATATTTAATCGATTTCGTGTGAATCTGTATGATTTGATAAAAGCCTTATGAGTGTTTAATTCAGCAGTGTAATTAATCTAAACGGGCCCCGTATCAAAGTATGTTGGGGGTCCTTTTTACCCGACTGCGGAGCAAAGCTCAAAAGGAGGATCCATACTAAGACTTATACTTACTAATACTTACTTACTTACTAATCCATACTAATATTATAAATGTGAAAGTAACTCTGTCTGTCTATCCGTCTGTCTGTCTGTCTGTCTGTATGTATGTTAAGTTTTCACGTCTAAACCGCTGAACCGATCGTCATGAAATTTGGCAGAGATATAGCCTGGGATATGGAGAAGACAATAGGCTACTTTTTTACGCGATAACCGACATCTACGCGGGCGGAGCCGCGGTCAAAAGCTAGTATTATAAATGTGAAAGTAACTCTGTCTGTCTGTCTGTCTGTGTGTTACGTGTTCATGCCTAAACCGCTGAACCGATCGACATGAAATTTGGCAGGGATATAGCCTGGGATAAGGAGAAGGACATAGGCTACCTTTTTACGCGATAAACGACATTCACGCGGGCGGAGCCGCGGGCAAAAGCTAGTACTAAATAAATAAAACAGCATTCTAACTCGGAGAGGTTAGAGAAGAGCTTGATAATACTCGTAGGATCAATCAAAATCAAAAGTCATTTATTCTGATTAGGCTGAGTATCAGCACTTTTCGAACATCAAAATTACATAAGACAGTCCCCCAAAACGTCGCCCTTCACCAATTCAGTGCTTTAGCTGGGAAGAAGAAGTAGTGGAACAAAATCCCCAGCAGCACATCTGTCTGTTCACGCCTGTAGCTTGAAGCCTTTGTAAGCCAAACAGAACTTACGATATTTTCATTTGATATTCATTAATTACGGGCCTCTTATTATTATGAATGGGAAATATGAAGTTTTGCATAATATTTTCCGAAATTTCGCTTGCCCACGTGGATTGAGGGCCCCGTAAATTGAGGGCCCTGTACATTAAGGGCCCCGTAGATTGAGGGCCCCGTACTTTGAGGGCCCCGTAGATTGAGTGCCCCCTACATTAAGGGCCCCGTACATTAAGGACCCTGTAGATTGAGGGCCCCGTACATTAAGGGCCCCGTAGATTGAGGGCCCCGTACATTGAGTGCCCCGTAGATTGAGGGCCCCGTACATTGAGGGCCCCAAGTGCATTAATTCAATTACACATTTAGTATTTAAGCTCCCGTCAGATACATTTTAGACTGACGAACTCTAGACGGCTGATTGAAGACCAGTTTTTAGGCACAAACTATGAATTAATAATGTAACGATAACAATCACCACTATTCACCAAAGCCGCGGTTTTTATACGCGCCGTAAAAGCGATATCGGTATCATCCAATCTGAATAATGGCCAAATTAATTTTAATATAAGCGATCTTTCCAATCGCATTTTTTTTATAAGTTACATGTTGAATTGTGAAGGCTGTTTAATTTAAAACTAGTTGGAAAGATCTGAGTATCCTCTTGTACTTTTGAATTAGTTACCGCATGGCCTAATTGCACTACACACATAATACACGGGTCAATCAATTATTTTCCGGTTTGTGTTGTCGAGAAACAAGCTTTTGGAAGGAAAGGTCAATTTTGAATAGGTACGATTGTGAGTTTTACGCAATAAGGACGTCTTGGAAATGACTGTGTTTCCAGCAGTGCCGGATTTACTACGTAGCAAGAGTAGCAATTGCTACGGGCCCCGCGCAAAAGGGGGCCCCGCGTATTCAAACCCGCCCACCTCCATAAACAATAGTAATTTTGCTGAAGATGAAAGAAAACCTGACAACTTAGGGCATGCCCAACTTTAATCTCGAATAACTATTGAAAAAGACAATTTTTCGAATAATTATATATATTAGACCTTTTTTAAAGAACGTTCAATTTCCTATAAAAACGTGTATCGTGCTAGGTGGTAAAGTGCTTGTGAGACCAGATGTAAAATTCCAAAGACCACATAAAATTCTACATAGAAAATTCTTTTTTTTTACCACTTTTTACTTGAGAAACCCTAGCAGATCAAGGGCCACTCGATAGTATTTGCTACGGGCCCCGCGCTTGCTTAATCCAGCACTGGTTTCCAGTCTACATTCAAAATTTACTTGATTTTTAGGGTTCCGTACCCAAAGGGTAAAACGGGACCCTATTTCTAAGACTCCGTTGTCCGTCTATCTGTCTGTCTGTCTGTCCGTCTGTCACCAGGCTGTATCTCATGAACCGTGATAGTTAGATAGTTAAAATTTTCAGAGATGATGTATTGCTGTTGCCGATATAACAACAAATACAAAAAAAAAACAGAATAAAATAAATATTTAAGGGGGGCTCCCATACAACAAACAGGTTTTTTTTTGCCTTTTTTATAGATAATGGTACGGAACCCGTTCTTGCGCGAGTCCGACTCGCACTTGTTTGGTATAATAAACACCTAAAGCTCGTCTTTTATTCACTATTATGTTTCTTTGGATATGATCAACATTTTGTCATAAATGATTGTGTTAGGTGTAGTTTTTTTTTTAACACGCATTAGGTAACTTCTTTCTTATTTTTTTTTCTTAAATTGTTTTTAAATCTACAAACAATCAACACCATTCTCATTTCTGAAAAGTACAGACAAAAAAAATACACAACATCTTCCCACCCCATCCTTCAGTCCTTCATCTACCCAGACACCCATAAATCCTAGTATAATTTCTGGAGGCAGTAGTCAATCACGCACTGCCTCAATGGCAGGTTATCTTGCCGCCCAGCACCAGTCTATCGCTCTATACATCACTCGGGTGCCGCCCGCCGTTATCACAGCGCCGCACGCCCAACTCGTTATTTTACTACACACCACGTGGACTTGTGCAAATATCAAGTTGTGTAAAATTTTATGTGTGTGTTCTTGGAGTGTGTGTGTGTTAGATTTGAAGTGTGTGTTTTGTTTTTAGGTAATAATGTTTGTGAAATAATTTTGGCATGCTTTTGGATTATAAACATGCGAAACTACATTTTGGAAGGGGCAACTAGAATCAATTTTATTTCCGTGTAAATTTGGACGTTCAAAAGTGCCATTTATGTGCCTATTTGAAATAAATGCTTTGACTTTATATTTTTAAAGTCAATGAACATTATTTCGTCGCCGAGATTGGCGTGGCCACCTACTGGGCCCAACTCAACTAACTATTATAATTTTAATTTCAAAGCCAAAGTCAAAGTGAGATGTAGTAAAGTCAAAGTCAAAGTAAATGTATGGAGAAGAATGGGCAAGAAACTCCAATGACTATTTGAATGATACTTTGACATCTTACTCTTTCATACTGTGACATTAAATTATACTTTGACATCCTAAACAAATTTTGTTTGTATTTACGATATTATTTTTAACTGACCTCAAATTGTTATTAAAATTATGTAAGTATCTAAAATATGCACGCCAGAATTAGCAGAATGTGTCTACCATCGATTAATCTTAAGACCATTATAATGTACCATAATCTGAAAAAATTATTATTATGATTATAACATAATTAAATATTTTTAATTCTGCCATCGACTCGAAACTGAGAAGATTTCAGTTCAATCAACGCAGAAGAAAAACCAACACTATGATTTTTTTATAAGTTTGAAGTCGAAAACAATGACCTTAGTTACTTACATATTTTATTAAAATCTTGTATTATCCTTAAAAGTTGTCCTGTCTACTTTAGTGTTTTTTTTTAAAGGACTCCAATAATAATAATAATAATAGACAAAGGCCTAGCACGGGTTCGGGAAGGCATATCACAACTCACACGAAGACTCGGAGTATATTTTAGTTTTTAATTACAAAACTTTCATTAATATCTCTGTGTAAAGTGAATGTAGATAACTTAAAACACTCACAATCTTGAGTATTATTTATAAAAAAGAGAGATTATAACAATGTGGAGTTATTTCGAGGTGTGTTTACCTTTTGGCCGCGCGTTTAAGTCAAAAGGGTGTTATCAGTGTGGTGCATCCATCACTCGGCGAACGGGTTGCCAGTGTAGAAAATAATATTTATTTGTTGAGTTTTTTTTTTTCCTTGGTGTTAGGATTTGATTTTGTTGGAATTGAGTGGCTGAATCGTTGCAACGATAATTTAAATTGTTCGTTTTTATTTTATTCTATGATATTCCATTCCTACGTACTTAGTACGGTTTCAAAATTATTAACAAGATATTGATTTAACATTGCTTTATTACTTTATGTCTAAAATATCAGTAAATTACATTCAACAAGGTGCAGTAAATTGCTGAATTTTCAGTGATAACTTCTTAACAACATTCTTCTAAATCCAAACATTTTTATAACCCAGTTCTCGTACTTCAATAAACAAACTCCACCAATAAACAAACAGAAACAACATTCTAAACCCAAACTAAAATCCATAGAGCAACATAAAAACGTTGAATGTGGCAACACTACGCGACGCGGCACGGCGGCGCGACGCGGCTCGACGCTCGCCTCCCGTTATCAGCGCCCACCACCCGGCGTTTGTCGCGTTTTATTTCAGACTACCTATAGCCTGTTTAAACTTCACACTCCCAAGCCTTTTAATGCTTGAGGTCAAGTCAACATGCTTTGTAACATGTTTTCGGAAAGTGACGCGTTTCGCATGTTTTATGGCGCGATTTTTAGGTTATCTATGGCCTGTGGAGGTTTAGTGTTGTTCTATTTTTGAAATTGATGGTTTGGTTTTTGTTTTTTTATATTGTAATGTTTGTTGTAACTCATGTTTATTGTGATCATGTAAGGTTTCTTAGCTTTTTACACTATACCTATTGGTAATTTATTTAAACTTCTCGCACACAATAAGGTACAAATGCGGACTTAATGCCTTAGGCATTCTCTACCAGTCAACCAAGAGATGAGATGGCAGGTGCTGTATTTTAAGAGGAGATACTAATAATAATAAAAATATTAAAAAGATAACAAATAAAATAGATACACAAGTACATAAATATGTTATAAAATACATATTACTATAATTGTATATATACCTACTTATTACATATATATATATATACAAATTCAAGGGAAAGAGATGACTGAGATATGATAATCGCAGTATTATAGAAATAGTTAAGGTAAAAAATTGTTTCTGGAGTACTGTGTTATTGCACTAGTTAGGCCTTAATAAGTACTCCAATTTAAATTGTACTTTACTCGAATAATAGTATATTTTACATCGGGAGACTAAATGAAGCCATAATATACCAGAGGTGGTTTGACTCCCGAGCATGCGAGGGAGTCAATGAAACCGAGGGTATATTAAGTTGGCGTTTAGTCTCGAGGTGCAAACTGTACTTTTCACTTTGAGTGCGAGAAAGGTAGTCAAAAACAGTTAATAAATATTATTCCTCCAGTCCATAAAACTTTCGTAAGTTTTTAGGTAAATATTCCGCGATTTTGGCGGCAAAAGATTATTATGTCTTTCGCTCTTTGCTCGACGTCAAACTCTTCACTGTCACTGGACATTCTTAATAAATTTATTTAAAACCGAACAAATATACACTCGACAAATATTCTGAAAATTTTCGCGGTCAGTTTTTTCTTCTAAACCAGTCACAGATTAACAATTTAAAACACATGGCGCCACCTTTACGGAAAAACCATGGAACTAAAACTCTCAACATTTTCACAATTAAGATGGTCCACACTCCACACATAATAGTATATGTACTGGCTGTTTGAGTTTGTCTATGTCATGAAGGAAATTAAAAAACTAATTACTTTTCACTCCCTAGAGACTAAAGTGGTCACTTTAGTCCCGCTTCGTAGGGCTATATTGGCGTACTTTTAGAGCATGAGAGGTGAAAACATATTTTTTAATCTAGAGTGGCACCTAATGGCTTAAAACTGCTTTTGAAGTTGAGGCCTAAATACCGCAAAACATAAAGGTATCTTAAGGCAGATAGAAATGTTACATTTGCTAAGTGCCTGTCTCAATCCCACAGTGTAGTGTGACATTACAGTTAAATGCAGTATCACATACACCTACATGAGCATTGGACACAAACAGACTTATATTTTACAGAAAATAAATATATATATTTATATATAAATATTTATTTCGAGTTTTATTACATTATGAGTTATAAAACTTTAGAGGTATGAGGAACAGGGTGTAAAGTTCACTCATACTCTATAGTAAAGGGAGGATCCTCCGACCAGACGGGTATTGGTCTGGTGGGCAACTGCCCAACGGTTGATGTCGGGATGTTGTATATATGCTAGTCGCGCGGTAAACTCTGATAGCGCGATGCAGGATTTGTGACGTCAGGTCTTTGATGCGTAGCTCGCATGTGGCGTTGTTGATACCGCCACAAAACTAAACTAAAAAGTAACAGTTTACGAAAAAAAATAACATCAGGATTTGTTTTAGAATACGATAAACCTACGACCTACGAATGCAAGATTTTTTTTGTTACATTGAAAACTTTAATCGAGCGTAGAACGTAGATAGAACTGTAGTCTTCTATCGTATATGCCTGTCAATCAGGATAATAATTATAGTAGCTTCAAGAACTTATTTTAAACAAACATAAGTAGACCCATTTATTTAATCTTAAAAAGCTTCATATGTTTCATATTCAAATCAAAACACTGCGATCGCACAGATTATGTATGCAACCATAGACACGTCATCCCACAATAATCCTGCCTTTTATACGACCACAGATTATAAATAGGATTCTGTCATGTATACTGGACAGCAAATTGCTGTATAAAACGCCACTTATGGCATGATATGGGCCCTAATTAAACAGTAAGTAGCCTTATCTTGGAAATACGAGACGACGTTTAGCACTATCTATCGTTATGACAAAAAGAACCAACACAATCTGCGTGCACATCTCTCCCATTAAAGAAAAATAATCATAGACTATATTTCAGTGTTATGTCGTAATTAGCTTATTAATTTAGTCTTATCTAGCGAACCCTTTCCAATATTTTATATCAGATAAAGTTTAGTATTGCTGTTTATTATTTTGTTTTACGGTTTTGCAGCTCAATAAAAATAATTAAAATGTCATCTAGATATAACTGCGATTATTCTTAATTGTATAATTTTGTCCTGAAAGTTCACACATTGAAAAGTTTGACAAGACCATTTAATGTTTTTTCGCTCAGTACAGGTTGATCTTAGCAATGCCCAAAAATGATCAATCACAAAGCCATTACAGTATCTACATGACAAAAACCAGACGAGACATCCTAAAAAAAGAAACGAATAAGATTTTCACGAGAACTCGCCATATCTCTGTAATCGGCGCTCTTAAGGCAATCCTTATCCCATTTACGTGTCTCCCATTACCATTAAAATCGGAACTTATCTCGCTCAATAAAAACGTGAACCGGTCCAGTATATAAATAATATACAGAACAATAACGGCTGGTAATTAGGCAATAAATTCTTCAAGCAGATATGAGAGATATTAAGAAAAAGGCAACGTTTGATTTGTTTGTGGCTGACTATGTGCCGTATGTGTCCGTTTGTTATAACGATACGATATTAGTAAGAAATATATTAATGCGTGGTGGGTGGATGTTTGAGCAAGCAGGTTGCCTTCCTGTGTCTGGAATGCCTTAGTCTTTAAGTCTTCTGATAACTTTCTCACTCATACACATACATTCAATCCATGAGCTTTTCTTAATTCAACAGAGTTTTGTCGATCCTTAAGTACGTCTGCCGCAACCTTTGCAATTGCAACCCCATTACCAACCTTATTAATTGTCTAATCTGTTTTCTACGACATCAATTATTTCTATTAAAACTCTTGTCGATACACGAGAAGAACAGCTTCACGTTATATCTCACCAAATTCTCAAACAACCACATAAAAGCTTATAAAAACCGTATCGTATCTCACAATGTACATTCCATCCCGAAATCTCGCGATAAGACCGCATTCAGTTTTATATTTACCGTGAGATAAGCGCCTGCCTGCGAATCGATTAGCTCACTCTAACAAACGATGCCTATCTGTATGTCTGGTCATCCGCTTAACGTTAAAAATAACCAGCATCATAATCTTGCGGGATATTTTCTTTACATTAATATTGAATAGGAGGAACCTTTTCAGGTTATGTTGTAAGGCTGGCTGTTGCCAAAAAAAGATTGTCCAACCTTTCTATATGGTGCGCGCATTGTTCTTTGGAGGTTGTGCATCGGAAAATTCTTCTTCCCATTTTGAGGTACTTGCAAGTTTGGTCATTTGTGACTATTGCTGACTGCTAAAGTTATTTTTAAGCTGCACACAATTATTTTAAGAATTTTGCTATACTCCTCACGTATTTTCCTTACTTTACGTCCTTAAGTTAAGTTGCTCGCGGGTTGCTAGCCTTAAATAAATAGCCGCAAGATAGCAAGCCGCCCATTTGACCGTCAAATTCACATTCCCTTCAACTTGGCATTTCAGATAGATCGGCCACCCACGTCCGTCAGATAGCACAGGACACACTCGGCGATAGGTTCGGGCGCACTCGGATCGCGTCGGGCGGCTTCGGCCCCGCTCGTAGATGTTCGCGATTATGCCCACGCGCACACAGATTGAAGTGTGGAAATTTGTTGCTTTGTCATATTCAGAGATTTAGATACTCGATACGGACAAGTTATAGCGAATTGTTTGTGAATATTGTTTTAGAGATAATATTAATAGAGACAATGTTTCTTGAAATGAACTGCGGCGAAACCTATCCGACTGTGCGGTAACATAAGTCAAGTACAAATTGATTTCGACTTAGCTTTATAAGGTATTGGGCTATAAGATATAATTGCTGAGATATGCTGTCCACCCAGATTTAAGAACAAGGACTAGATATGGTCTGCTACTCTGCTTACTGTAAACCTTTTATTTCTCCCTAGACGCTCAAGACTTCTAAAGTTATCAAGCTATGTACTTCTCTGGTCATCAAAGTCGGTTCTGTAGTCGATCCATGAAACATACATAGAGACATTTCCCATTTATAATTTTAGCATGGAATTATCCAATTTAACATGCAATACCTGCAACAACATTCCATTTATCTACTCTGTTCACAAGAACATTATCAATGTCCAAAATATCTAGATATTAATTCTCAGCTGCACTACGTGTGCAGGGTAACGAAAGTGCGCCCCCATATTGGGGGTGGAATAGGGGTGTAAGGGGGTGATAGCGATCGCCTATTGGCCGATACACTAGATTTATGCGGTCTATCTGCACCGTCTTAATTTACGGTTAGCTTGTTTCATAACGTTTGGAAAAAAATGGAAAACTAGGATATTGTTTAGTTTTATGTAGCTAAAAAGTATTTACTCATGGATGTATTTGCATACAAAATTTGTTCTTACGGTAGGATCCGATAAGCTTTAAAGAACTTTATTTTATGAAGTGAAAACTTCTTTAGGCACTTTGGGCACTTTTGGGACGGGCAAAAGCACTGAACTCACATGACCGTCACGCTCAGATACATATATATATATACAGATGGGTGTGTATATGTGCTAAGAAGTTTTCACTTCTGACGTGCAGTCCTACGACTGACAGTTTTTTTTTAAATAATTGATCTTAGTAGGTTAGCTACTGGTTACTGTCAACCTGCATCGTTCTGCAGCTAGTCTGAGTTATTTTTGCCATTAACACCGTTAGGAGCTCTTATACCGGAAAAACAAAGAAAAAATGTTGCAAATGAAATTCCATACTATATAACGTCACATTTCCAATAAAGTAATCTCTAACTTTAAAATTAAAAAAGGAACAACATACAAGAAACCGAAACTGGCGCGATATTTGGATCATTATCCTATTATTACGACCATTATTGTACCATGGTTTAGTACAAATAAAAATATTCTATTCTTTCTATTTACCCCAGAAAATCTCAAAACGCTTTCTTCACAGCATACAATATCCATGACTACACTAACTACACCAAATCGATTTTCTCATACCATCATACCCTCGACAAATAAATCAAACATAACCTAGACATCGAACAGTCTAGACCAGTCTTATCTGAACACGTGTTGCCCATTTCAGATGCCTTAGATACGGGGCTTTTAGCCGGAGATAGGGGCCACTCGGCAACCATCACACTCAATCTTGTACTCGTTAAAAATAAACGCGAATGGCCGATATGATGCTATTTACAAGCTGTATGAGCGAGCTTGTGTGCTGATTGGTTGTGAGCTCGATACTAAGATTGGCGATTAGTGAAAATATTTTTTTTGTATCGCGAAAATATATCTGTTCCTTTTGGCAACGCAGAATCTTGAACTTATTGACGATTTTTTTATGGTAGTATACTTTTAGATTTTTTTAAGCACTTGTGAATATTCATATGCCATCATTATTCAAAAAGTCATAATAGCCAAGAGCAAGCTTTTGACAAGATCAAGCCCTCTTTTCTTTTAAGACCACTGCACACTGAAACTTTTTCCTCTCCATCAATAGCATAACGACCGAGACGTCCTCATAATATAAAGTTCAGTTAAAAACCATCGTCAGGCTCTAGTTGTCTGGCATTTATGATGAACTGGGCCTATATGGCGCAGCCGTGAGACACAATACTGTTTTAAATTTTATCTGTTTTTGTTTTTGTGTGAATATTGTGCGCCTGGTTCAAATAAATTTATTTCCTTTCTTTCTTTTCTTTATAAACTGCAACTCATATCCTCAATCTTCCGAGATTTTGATTACACAAATAACTGTTTTTTTTTTTCTATTTTAAAAGAATTGAGACGTAAAAGAGAACTGTAATTAAATCGTTTGATAAACCCAACATGTTATTTGAAAGGCAATCGGATAGAGGGGAAATAGCTTCTGATCTTTCATGATAACGCTTACCTATTATGCGCTATTGCTACATTTAAACTTGATAAGTTGTTGCGATCTGCTATCTTTTACGTGCATATTTTATCGATATGCTTGATACATATTTAATGATAACTAAGTAGCGGGGAAATGGCTGAATCGAGAACATTTTCCTGATGGTTTATTTACTCGATTAGGTACTACAGTACTTACACTTAGTCGATAATTTCGACTGAAAAGCGACAAGAGTTTATGTTTATGTCTTCTGTACCAAAATTTTATTATCAATCTAAATCTAATACATCTCTTAATAAAAAATCGTAGAAGAAAATGGAGATTATCTGCTCCCAAATAATGATATTTTATTTTTTACATTCTTCCTTGCCGTAATCAAATAATCATCTCATTATTTGACATTAAACATATACCAACAATTCTAATTTCAACTCTTTTTTGTTGCTTTCGTGGATATGATATTTATTCAGATTTGTAACTGTAGTTGTGGAAACCATGTCATTTGGTTTAAATAGATTTCAATTTATTTTTTTATGTTATATTATTATTTATTTATTATATTTTTAAATATTATTTCCTATTTTGTGAATGTGAGAACATAGAAGACCTAGTAGACTGTAAATTCGTTGACCATTTTCTATTATGTTAAGTACCTTCCTCCCATATCCATTAACACTATTTAATATTGTAAAAACCAATTATTTTTAAAAGAGTAACCGTGGAGTTTCTTGCGGGTTCTTCTCTATAGGAAACGACCAATTGGAACCGTGCACCTAGCTTCTGAAGTTTCATAAGTGCCCATGTAGGTTTTATGTGAAATAAAAATTTAGATTTTTGATTTTAACTGCTTAGAAAATTATTGGTTACCTCTAATACACTTACCTATCTTAACTAAATTAACATGAGCAATACACATATTAAATTCGATTCTCGATAAGGTTGACAAAACATTATCAAAAACCTTATTTTTCAACGAGTTACTCAGCTGAAAATGTGACAGCATAATATGGTAATTCAGTTACCATAGTTTATTATCAAAGCAGATAAGTATTGGGTGTGCCTGGCAAGCCCGTTTATACCGTGCCGCGATATGGATGCATGCTTAATTAATATATACAGGCCTACTTTGTTTACGTTCTAATTATGTTTGAGCACTGTAGTGGGTTAAAAAGGAAATTACATTTTGTGAGAGTTACTGTTAATTAAACGTATGACACGTTTCTCAAAAATCTCTACGACTGTAGGACTGTTCTTTGACCGATATTGCACACGGGTTACCAAAAATGTTTGTAAGTATAAGTTAGAAAATCGTAGCTAGATGGCATAAACAAAGAAGGAAAGATACAGAGTTAAATTATTATTCAAATTATTAAGAAAGAATATTATGCATATGGGACCAAGTATTTACAATAAAATTCCTCAAACATTCCTAAACTCATTTTTTCAAAAATAAATTTGCTATATTCTTATTTTGTATTCATCATCATTTCGGCCGAAAGACGTCCACTGCTAGACATAGGCCTCCCTCAAAAGGGGGAATTTGCCATAATCGCCACGCTTGGCAGGCGGGTTGGCGATCGCAGTATGGTTTTAAAAATGCATAGAGAACGCTGCTGCCCATTCTCTAGTAAGTCCCTTAGTCGACTTTTACGACACCCACGGGAGTAAATGTATTCACGCATGACTATTATTTTTCGGGTGTGAACTTGCCTTATAAGAATATGACATTAAAAACTGATCACTTGCCTGACAATTATTGATTATGATAGATTTGTAATACTTATGATTTTTATAGTGCTTAATGTTGCATGCCTTACGGTAGAATATACTGGATCCAATTGTTTTTCTTTTTTACGGCATCAAACCTATGTTTTGTTAGCTCTCTGTTGTTCTTTGCAAATAAATGATTTCTGATTCTGATTCTGAAATGTTTTTAGGACCACATCGCATCACAGTTATTTCAAATATTTTGGTGATTTTGGTGTTTTAATATACTCCTGTCTTTGTCTGTCTTGTCTTTACTGGTACATAATTTACTAAAATAACCACATCCAAAACATTATTTAATTCAGCCAAATCCTGCACGTACATATAAATTGGCCAGGCCGGCTTGATACGCAAATCTATTAACTGAGACCAGGGCCACAGACGTGGACAATGCCTAGATGTGTATCTAGCACCCACGCCTTGCTTTGTAACCTCTGTGAGCTTTAATACGCTTCCAGATACTAAATATTGTGGAGGATGCCGTGTGCATATGTGGGTATGTCAAAGGATTCCGTTAGTGTATACGATGCCTTAGCATAGCATCAGTTATAGTAATTTGCTATGGTTGTTGATATTTGCTATGTATTTTGGTGGTGATATTCGACCAACGAGCGGGGTAGTTGCATAGCACACTATCAGTAGGAATGGGCTTCATTTTGACAGTTCAACAACATTCATTGCGTTATTTACGTAGTTGAACAGACTATTTTTTCGAACATATGAAGCAATGGATCAGCAACATGCTTCAAAATCATTCATATTGTGATTGATAGTGTGTTATGCAATTGGGCAATTAACGGAGGCGGAGAAGGGCAATTAGCCTTCCACTGTTACATAAATGATTTTGTCCCCCTAGTTGTAATGGAACAAAAACCCAGATGCAAGGTGGTTATGTATCGAAATACAAAGAAACCAAAAAATGTTTGTAATAACATATATTTATAAAAAATATAATTCCTCCTTACAACAACATACGGTAGCCTTTATGGGTCTACCGCAATAATAATTAATTACATCAAACACTTATATTTAACTTAACCTATAAAATAGGTAGGTGACTATAACTATCACTTATTAATGCCAGGCGGCACCGCCTTGCGGAGGCCAGAAAACTGCAAATCGAAAACCTATTTTTTTTTAAATATTATATACTTTAATGTAGGTACCTATTTGGTTAAAAATACGGCCTTGTCTTTATAAATGAAAATTCATCATCATCATCATCATCATTTCAGTCGAAAGACGTCCACTGCAGGAAATAGGCCTCCCCCAATTAGGGGGGGAGTTTGCCATAATCGCCACGCTTGGCAGGCGGGTTGACGATCGCAGTATGGTGTTAAAAATGCATAGGTAGATAACGCTGCTGCCCATTCGCTAGTAAGTCCCTTAGTCGCCTTTTACGACACCCACGGGAGGAAATGGGGTGGTGCTATTCTTTACGTCCGGCACCACACGGCACGGCGCGGTACAGCAATGAAAATTCATATCGATATGGAATTTTGTAGATTTTCTGAAATGTAACTGCTACTGAAATACCTTCACTACGAAACAAAGATTTCAGCGCCTGGCGTCTCACTATCAAAGCAAAATATGTTAATTTCTTTCGAGGACTCCCCATCAATAGTCAATACTAACTGTCCAAATCAATTGATCAGAAAAATTATTATGGCAAAGTCAAAGTCAAATCATTTATTCCAAATAGGCACATAGGTAAAAGTTACTTTTGAACGTCAAAAATTACAAAAATTGTTAAGAGTCCCTATCAATTTCGACGCGCTACTAGTTTAGGTAACTATCGGAGCGCATCGTGTCTGTGTGCGTTCGAACTATCGGCGACAATCGTAGTATGCATTGTCGTACGGTGAAGCGGGAACAAATAATCTTGGTCCGTAACCGCTATTAACAGCACTCCCTAATTTTTACTTACCTACTAGGTTCTGTAATACTGGATGGATTTTATTGTAATTATGACGTGTTATATTTATAACACGTCATAATTACCACCTAGTAGGTAAGTAAAAATAACAATATTAAGTACGGCGTTCATCATAGTAAAAGCAAACTATAAAGTGTGACCAATACATATGTATATATAAGATAGGTCTGAAACTAATTACATGTGTTATTACCCACCCTCCTGTATTATTTACCTACTACAGACCTCCCCGGCGAACAATGTTCGGAATAATTATATTACGAGCCACTTAGATTTTTTATATGAAATTTTTAATTTAAATGTAGGTAGGTATTTGTTTGTAGACTTATATGATAAAAACACATAATTATATTACTAAGTATAATGTTGTATTTATATAATGTGTACATATACATATAGTCTTTAAATAAACAAGTTTTTTTTACGTTTAAGACACTTTTAAATAGGCGGCCTTGAAAAAGGCTTTTGTCTACTCGCTGTTTGCTTCTTCATGGGATAAGTGCATCCTTTCAGGCGCTTCAGGAGCTTCCAATAATTGTAATACTTCTGGCGCCAAAGTACCCGATTTTCTCTTAGGCAATGGTCTGATGCTGGATATTAATGAATCGGAGGAGATAAGCAGAGCGCGTCTTCAATAGTCTGCTTCCTTCCAATTTTTCTCGTGCTATGCTTTCTCAAACTCAAATCATTTCAATTAAACCATTTACAGGCACTTTTGAATTCTCAAGGAGTCGGTCAGTAAGAAAATGAAGCTACATGCCCATTCCAAAGCGTAGTAGGTACGTATGGAGAAGAACGGGCAAGAAACTCCATTACATTAAATTGTTACAAAAATATTAGATCTATAATGTTGAGTTTATAACTAAATGTAAGACCGGTATAAAAATAAAAAATAAAAACGTACACGTTAAAAGCGTCCAGAGTAGGTATAAAAAATAGAAATTAAAAAAAAAATTTTTTTTAAAGATAATATATAATTATAATAAGATAATTAAAATAAGCCGTGGCAGCTAAGAGATGACCAGTCCCAACTGACGGCGCCCATTCACGAACATACCGCATGGATTAGCACCATTCAGCTCAACCATTTTGAAGGGAGCTAAATGATCCAACACACGCGCCACCATCAGCGAGACATCTTAGTGAGCATGACATACTCTCAGCCGCCAGGGCACATTCAAGTCAATGAAAGGCATATTACCCGGTTAATGGTAGCTCTATAGTACATAGTACTCACACCTGTGCTATGCAATTATATAATACAAAGGAGATTGAGTTCATACAATGCAAAGATAGTCTTACAATCTTCAGCAGCTCCAACATTATTTTCAAATGTTAATCGATTAGTTGTGGTTGTGGAGCAAGACCAGCATTCAGCCAAGCATTTTTATCAGCGATGTAATCCCCCAACTTATAATATACCTGCGTGCATAGTATGCGTTTTATATAAGATTTAAATTTAGTTTCATTCAGTTGAAGTATGTGGGGAGGAAATTCATTGTAACATTTTAAACAGTACCCCATAAAGTACGAGTCTACTTTAGCCAGTCTGAAACCTAGTTGAACTAGTAGGTCCTATTTCTATTACTATAATTATGTCCTTCACCTCTTTTTCTAAAAATATGTAAATTTTTCCGAACGTACATGATGTTCTCGTAGATATATTGACAAGGTACCGTCATGATGATAATATCCTTAAACAGTTCCCTTAGAGAATCGCTCCTGCGGACATTATATATGGCTCTGATGGCTCTTTTCTGCGGAATAAAAATAGACTCGATGTCTGCAGCCCGTCCCCAAAGTAAAATACCGCAAGAAATTATACTATGAAAGTAACTAAAATATACTAGCCTCGTATCTACGAGTACATAAGTAAATTGACGGATTTTTCTGACAGCATATGCTGCTGAACTTAGACGTCCTGCAAGAGATGTTAAATGAGGACCCCATTAGCCTTGAATCCATCATGATCCCCAGGAAAACAGTTTTATCTACGAATTCTAGTTTCTCTTGATTCAATACTATCTGGTAAAGAACATTTTATGCACTTGGTTTTTTCCCATTTAATACTAAATTATTAGCAGCTCTATAATTGCGGCAGTCTTTGCGTCTAGACTAGAGCGTCTTCGCTCAGTAGACCTATAGGAAGGACAAGGGATTTGATGAAATTAGCTCAGTGAATTAATATTTTATGTACACTAGAAGGCATTTTGTACCATTGGTACTTGGTGACGTAGCCTAGTCATGTCAAGTGTATAGTCCTTGTAGGCCTCTGGCTTTACATCGTACACACGGCCACAAATCAACCTATACGAGTCCAGTATAAGCTGACCTCTCATTGTACGGAAATCCTATACAATGCGAGATCAGCCTAAACTGGAAATGTATAGCTTGATTTGTGGCCGTGTGTATGAGCACGAAAGGTCTTTCAGTATAACAGAGAATCTTGTAATGAGATCTTTGTTAACCCCAGTGATCGCAGCTGTGAGAGCAGGGTCTTTAAAGAACGTTCGCGCAGTATTGCACTCATTGGTTGAGCCGCTACATTGCTTTACTGTATCGACGGGGAGCCCAGTTCGACGACGATATTCTTCTGTAATGGCGCGCTTTTTTTCTTCCACTGCTTCTTTTATATTCTTAGTCACGCGCCATGTTTTGTGTTCCTTCCTATACGATATGTGAAAAAAAAATACCTAAGAACTGCACATGCCTTTCGCGTTTTTTCTTTTTTCCTTTGATTTTTCCGTGATAATAAAGTTCACTTTATCGACCCATTTTCTAAAAATTAAACACTAATTTACTAATAGTACAATACAAAACATTAATATGTATGAATAACATTAACAAATCACAAAGTGTCACACTATGCATAAATAAAATAAAAATATACTCACAGTCTCAAAACTGATTAGGCCTAGTACAAAATTCGCGAGTTACGTCGGGAGCGGCGAACGTCACGGGCGACACAGGTCCATCGTCGAGAAGCCCTTGGGCGCGACTGAATGTATCGAGCCGAGCAAGCGCATCGGTTTATAACTTAAGGCATTATTTAGATATTTTATTACAATAAAAGTATTAGTCAAAAAAAAAAAAAAAATTAGGTTTGGTAGATAAATACATCAAATTTTAGAATATTGAACACTTATTGTTATTTTCAATAAATTCTTACGCGTAGACAACGGTTTTGCACATGATTTTATTGTGTTTTTTCAGCGTGGATAACATTTTTTTTTAATGAACTTATACGTTAAACTTAAAAAAAAAAAGTTGTAGGCTTACTAGTATACTATATGTCCAGTATGTATGAATTTTTTCAGATTGTTATTTGCCACCAGTAAGCCAAAAAAACGATTGGAAAACCGGGTGTTTCGTGCTAACGTAAAAACATGTGTTAGATTTATATTTTTCGTAATTTATATTGAGTAGTTATCAAAATTTTAATCAGTACACTTACTAGATAAAGATGTGATGAATAACAGGGCATTAAAAAAAAAACCAGGTATCTTCAGGTTACTGAGAAATTTGTGCTGAAAAAAATAGAAATTTCTGTTTTTAGACCGCGAAATTGATAGGGACTCTTAATTGATTCTAGTTGCCCCTTCCAAAAGGTAGTTAGTTATTTAAGGAAAAAAATGGGCAAGAAACTCCATACTTACTCTTTTAAAATGTTAACAATAGTTAGTATATATTAATTAATAATTAATGTATGATCTCGACACACTCTTATTCTGACATCACGTGTGGGTAATTGCGTAACAAACTTCAAATCTCAATCGGTAGATTTTAAAAGATATTCCTAATCCAATGCTTCATAATACGTAGGTTAGAAAAACTGGCCAAGTGCGTGTCGGACCACGCACAAAGAAGGGTTCCGTAGTTGGGATGAATTTATCCCAAGAACAAACTTAACATTATTAAAAAACCACGTTTTTCAACTGCAGATGTAAGTTGGTCGACAATTACTCGGTAACTTGTAAAGCCTACTTAGCTGTGATAGTTTTCCTTTTAATTTCGGTATCTAGGCTATTGCTGTGATATTTTTCACATATCCGAATACAACCATTTAGCTGGCAGGGGAGGGGACACTTACTTGACTCTTACAAAAAATTGGATTTTAAGCCTATACTACCTCAAATGGCTTAGCATGGTCCTCCGTTATGTCGAAAATACTGCAGCATTAGTTTCGAAATAATTAACAAAAGCTTGTTTGGCATTGCATCAAAAATATACAACAAAATACCTATTGACATTCTGAGCACTAAGGAACTTCCAGTGTTTAAAAATAAATTACGTAACTTTTTAATTGATAAAGCATACTACACGATCCAAGATTTCTTGAATTATTGATTGACTTGTTGACCATGTATTAATTTCACTGTATATACGAGTACCTAATAATAATTTTACTGTATTTTGATATTTTGACATTTATAATAACTAAATTTGACATGTAAAATAATTTTAAACTTAATGCCAACACATAATAAATTGCATGCCTATTAGCAAGGACATATTGGAACTTAAAATGTTTGTTAAGACCTGTAACAAACATATGCCCACAATAAAGATATTTTGAATTTGAATTTGAAATTGTCACTTTGTGTGTGTAACGCAATTACCCCACTGATTAGACCTTACCTCATCTTTCATGATCTTTCTCGATAACAAAGAAACTACCCCCAAATTCGACCTAAAACAAAATAAACATTCAACACAGTTTCTGACTACTCAACTCCCGTCTGATTGATCGTCACACATACGCATCAAGTATGTAAAAAGCCTGAAAATAAGGTGCGTTGACACGCCACTCACGTCACGCGTCACGCATGACAATGCGTGTCAGTTGCGTGCTTCGATGGCGTGATAAGCGTGATAGTGAGCACGCGATGCGTACAACCTTGCTGAGAAAGTGATAGTTCGCCCTTTTGAGAGGGGTGGAAGACATGAAATGAAACAGTTAAAAAGGGTAAAAGAAACTGGTGCCTTTGCTGGGTCGGTTTTGAAGCGTATTCTATCTGTTCCAACGAGATTGAAAAAGTCAAAAGTTAACCTGATAAAAAAAAAAAATACTCTTAAACCCTCTTCTTCTTCTTCGCAGCACTCTCGTCTGAGGGGTCGTGGTCTTCATGTAGTAAACACATACCTACACATACATATGTACATAGACATGTGGTTCATAATGACACGGCTGACAGGATCGATTTATTTTCCTGCTCCAACACAACACATACAATATTATTTTTGTGAATTTATTCAGATTCACAAAAATAATATTGTATGTGTTGTGTTATGTAAGATAGATGGGCCACGCTACCGCATTGGGATTTTTTCCTGTAATTATATCAGTGTTTGTGATAAATAAAGAATAAATCGCTTCTTGTCCAGAAGCTGATGTGATTCGCCTCACGATTTCTCGCCATCTACTCCATTTTTTTGTGTGTTTAATGCAGTCATACAAGGGAGCGCTTTTTTGTTTAGATATCGATACTCACGCGTCTGCGGAGTTTAGCTAGCTAATTTAAAATAACCCTATGTAAGGTGTATCTATTCATACACAAAATATTTTAAGAGAAACATCTATAAGTGGTAAAAAAGTCATAACCACGAATTTTTTTATTTTTTATTTTTATTTTAACGTAACTATTATAATTTTAAAATTGCTTGAAACATTAAAAAAAAACCTTTACTTACTTATTCTATGAATGTCCCGCCCGGACGCGGCGTTTATTTCACACGCTGTTTCTTCTAACTTGGACCATTCGGAAAACCGCTCATATTTCTCTGTCATCAAAGAAGTCTTATTAAACGAGTTTCAGATGTAAATACGAATAGTTTTAGTTTCAGCACGCTATAACATCTATCTTTAAAAATAAAAATGAATCGCCGAAATGTATGTACGCGCATAACTTCCGAACGACTGCACCAAATTGGATAATTCAATTTTTTTTTTAATTTTTTTTTTTTTTCAGTTGTTCAGCACGGAGTTGTTAAACAGACTTTACGTCATAATGTCAATGTTGTATGCGCCTGGGAAAGTTTTAGGTAGGGTAGGTAGGTAGGTAGGTAGGTAGGGTAGGGTAGGTAGGTAGGTGGTAGGTAGGGTAAGGTAGGTAGGTAGGTAGATAGGAAGGGTAGGGTAGGTAAGTAGGTAGGGTAGGGTTTATTTTGATTTATTTTATTTAGGTAGGCGTACCTAACGAAATAATACAAAATAAAAAAAACAACAAAAAAAAACCTACCTTACCATAAGGTAAAGTAGTTAGGTAGGGTAAGTAGAGTAGAGGGTAGATAGTGCTACCCATGCGAAGCCGGGCTAAAGCTAGTTAGTTTATAAACGGTATCAGCAGTAATATTTATTCAACATCTTATGTTTCCGATGACAGCTTAATTTGGTAATAAGATTAATTTTATTGTTTTATTAATATTTAATATAAGGTTGGAATTATTATTATGGAGGTCAGAGTGTAGTAAATTCATTTAAATCTTGATTTATAAACTGTTAACTTCATTGATACTTGACACCTTATAATGTAGACCAATGAAGATCATTCAAATAAATAATATAAGATGTTTTTCTTTTAGTTAAAAACGACTGAGTCATTTGTCTCTGGCCACACGGTCGAATATAAGGCTCGAGGTTGGATACTGCAAAATAAATATCTAGTCATTTTTTCTAATTGGCTTAGAATCAGCACTTTTCGAACGTCAAAATTACATTAGATAGTCCCAGTCCCCCAAAACGCTCGCAATTCACCACATCCTAGTGCTTTCGCTGGGAAGAAGAAGTGGCGCAACAAACTGTCCAACAGAACTTGAACTTGATCCAAAAGTTCTCAGTAGCTGCGAAGTATAGAATTGTGCTTAAATAGTGTTCACCTTAAAAATGTTACACCTAAACTGCATTCATAACCCATTCAACAAATCAAATCTGACAAACAACTCCGCTGAAATTCATCAAACACACTTCACATTCTAATATCCTCAATTTTCATACTTTCCCCACTCCCACGTCTGAATATTTCACATAATAACCAATAAAATGTCACGAATAGTGTGCCTTGACAAACGTAGGTACTTTTATTGACACAGAGGACGCAGTGCGTGTCGATAAAGATCTATTTCCACTTCCTCATACCATAGGTTGGGGGCAGAGTGAGGAGCGAAGCGGATGCTAAGGTTCGAACGCCTATGTCAAAAATATTATGAATCCTTGGAATGTCGCCACAGTGAAGTGTGACGGCTGACTTTCTACCAGAATGGAATCGGAATGGTAAACGAGGAAAAAACCCACATAACCATAACATCACGTCATCATATCTGTAATTTTTATGGTGTAAATAATAAAGGGTATTATATGTATCTATTTATCACGCCTATAATCCTCGAAAGGTTAGGAGTAATATTAGGAGTATAGCAAAAAAATCATGTAATAGGCTTATTTTAAACATGAAGCTATTGTATTGGTGGCTTTTTTCCACGCTTCACTTCCTCGTACACCTCCGGTAGAAACCCAGCTTTACAGGCCTAGCTAGGAAGCGACCATACATTGTTTTAGCCTATTGAACGGCTACCCGCTAAAAAACTTTATTTCTACTGTCCGCAAACAACTCTGAATGCACTGTTGGTACAAAGTCGCGCCCGCTACCGCTCGACTCTACACTCTGGTCGAGCCCTTATGAGTATACGCCTAATGTAAAGGTGGCATTATGTGACAGGGTGCAAACTTTGACGTATTTGTGTGTCGTGTTGGTTGTTTTTTGAGGGCAGTTTAAAGTTTGGAAGTGGGTCATGACTTTAGGTAGTAATTGCAGCATGGAATATGCTGCAATTACCTAGTTGTTAGGGGTATTTTTAATAAAATTAGATTGATTAGGTTAGGCCAAGGGAGACAGGAAGATTAGTCAAAGGTATACCTAAATGCTTGTAATGATCATCATCTATGTAAACATATTACTTACATCATATTATAGAGGTATGAGGAACCGGGTGTAAAGTTCACTCATACTCTATTGAAAAGGGATGATCCTCAGATCAGACGGGTGTTGTCTGATGGGCAACTACCCGACGGTTGATATCTGGATGTTTTATATAATGCAAGTCGCGCGGTAAACTCTGATCCCGACCCTTGCTCGAAGAAGCGCCAGCCCGCGCCGTAGCTGAGCCTGTAGCTTTAAATTCCCTTTATAATAATAATAACCCTGATCTGATCCAGCCACCTGTCCCTTGCTCTCCTCCCCCCGACGCTGCCCTAAGCCGAGGTTCGTACCCCACAGGGGGTGCCCTTAGCGTGCTGTCGTTTAGTTTATAAGTTTTATGCCCTGGCTGGAGGCTTTAAGTTTTTGCTTGAGACAGCTACAAGAAAGTCCGGTTAAGCAGTCACGACCTGTCAAGGTCAACTACGAGACGCCATAGTTAAAAAAAAAAAAACTGATTGCGCGATGCAGGATTTGTGTGACATCAGGTTTTTGCTGCGTAGTTCGCAAATGACGTTGTAGATACAATACGCCAAAATACTTATAACCAAGGGAAAAGTCCAGTATTATACAATACAATAAAATTACCAGAGAAATAAAGAATCTCAATTTAGTTATTTAAAAAAAACGACTGAAACAATTTTTAATTAATAAATGTTATTACTCAATCACTGAATTTATGGAGGATTATTATTGACAATGATATTTTAAATTTGGACGTAATTGTCTTTGTATATTTATTTTATGGTTTGACATTTTAATTATACCTACCGACATTAATTATTTTTTTTAATATTATATTTCATTATTCTTGTGTGTAATATTTGTATGCTTGCGAGTAGAATGCAGCGCACTAACATTATCATTATAAGACCTAATTTAAACTATGTACCTGCATTGTGACAAATAAAATGATTTGATTTGATTTGATTAGAAAAATTTTGCTTGACACTTTAAACTTTAGCTGAACTTCAGGATTCAGAAGTTTTAACCAAACAAAAGACTGTAGCTGAAAAAAGCGCTGGCAATGTTACTAAAACCCGTTAAATCCAAGTGTCCAACCATCAAACTGACCATCCATTTTGTTTTCAGGTAAGTACACCAACAAACGGACGAGATAAACAACGCCATGTAAGGTAACGTGCATATTAACTGGCCATTCTGCATAATGCAGCCGAACTGGACAAGTGCCTAACGACTATAAAATGCGTTTTAAATTCACTTCGGCCAATAGTCGAGGAGTACTCCTTACAGCATAATGTAACATTAATCCTTGAGGTCCATTCAATTTTAACAGTATAAGCGACGCATAAAAATGCAGGGTGGAAAGCCGAAATAAACATCGATTCATAACTAGGGTTACCAGATCAAGAAGTGGTTTTAAGATTTTTTTTAAGCAATTTGTACAAGTTAATTAAGCATGGAATCTAGATCATTTCGTAATTATCTAAAACTTTAATCTAAAATGCTTACTAATTGGTTTTTTATAAAAAAAAAGACGTCAAACGGTTCGTAATCAAAGAAGACGAGATTTAAGAATATTTAAATTAAATTCATGTTTTGTTTTTAGTATTTTTTTATTTAGTTTGTTAGTCATTCAGTTTAGTATAAAGTGTAAATAGTTGCGTCATATAAAATCACCGAAATGACTTAACATAAAAGTTTAACTAAGTATACAGTGTTATATTAGTTTTTTTTTTTGCCACTTTGTCATCAAAATTTAATAAATCAATAAAAAAATAAACGTTGATCCTACCCATAACACAATACAATCTGGAATCGAGTAAAAAGTAAGGGTGACCACACATCGTGTATCGTGGCAGAATATCGCGCGGCTGTCCGTTTATTGTCATTCGCGATATCGCGGCAACGATCATGAATTTCGATTCGTAAGCGAAGACAGGTCAACGCGGTGTAATGATACCATCAGTCAAATCTCGGCTTTATAATAGACTAGCTTTTGCCCGCGGCTCCGCCCGCGTGGATGTCGGTTTTCGCGTAAAAAAGTATTCTATGTCCTTCTCAATATCCCAGGCAATATATCTGCCAAATTTCAGCGGTTTAGGCGTGAAAACTTAACAGACGGACAGACAGACAGAGTTACTTTCACATTTATAATAGGTATTAGTATGGATGGTACTCATATGAGGAATACGCCTGTCGTTTAATGTGGTAAATGGTATAGTAAATTGAAACTACCGTATTCTGCAAAATTCCCACAATTTCGGTGAAGTGAGCTAGAAGTGAACCGTCATATACGACCTAACTAACACTACGGATTGACAAGTCACTTCAAACTCACTTTAAGTTTTCACGGTGAGATTTTAACAGAATAATACTACTGTATTCAAAAGTCGCTTTCATGAAGCCTCGACTACACTAAATGTGATGAAATCAAATAGAAGTTGTCGTGAACTCACAAATCGAGATTTTCGTGAACATGAGGTTAGGCCCGTTTGCAACGAAGCAAGGTAACGCAACATCATATAATTTTTTCTGTTGCATCTAAAACCGTCTACATCAAACTAATGAATTTCTCATGAAAATTGACGTAGCATTTATCAGCCAGTGTAGATATTTTAAAAAGTTTTCAATAAAAAATCCATTTTAAAAACATAAAAAATACTTTATTTTTCTTACTTTAAAAACAAATTAACATATTCTATTAATTAGATAATAGATTGCCTATAACGTAATAATGTCTTGACCATCAATCAATTAGAGCCGAACGCGTTAACATGATTATACTGCCACGTTCTACCGAAATCAATATATTATACATTCATCACCAATCAATTACTTCAAATCCAGTCGAAGAAACCATATTTTCGTCCATATTAACAATGCTATAAATAGTCAAGACGTTTTTAGTATAACCTCAATTCCTTATGATTAAATTATGCACATAAGATTTAAATTAAGTCATTTTTTAAGTAAGATACGATCTAGATAATAAATAGCGGTTTATATTAATATTTATAGAAGTAAATAAATACGTAATTAAATACTATAGCGACAATGAAATACTTACGTCAATATACGTAAGGTTTTTGCCGCTTTTTGTGGATATCTTGAGCATTTGAACCTAGATATACCTATGACTTGACTTTTTAGGTGTTTTTGAATTACTTCATCATCATTTCAGCAGAAAGAAATCCACTGCTGGACATAGGCCTCCCCCAAGCACCGCCACTTCGACCGGTTCTGTGCTTCTCGCATCCAGCGGATTCCTGCGGCCTTCACCAGGCCATCAGTCCACCTTGAATTACTTAAAATTATTAAAATTTCAAACTCAAAGCATTTATGTCAAATAAACCAATAACAGGCTCTTTAGAATTGTCAAGTGGCCTGTCAGTCAGAAAGATGAAGCTAGTTGCCCATTCCAAAGCGGATTCCTATGGAGAAGAACGGGCAAGAAACTCATTGCATTACCATTATTAGTAGATAAAGGACCCAGTGTGTCCAAATCTTTATACTTCAGTCAGTCAAATTTCAACGTAATACCTTCCTACGACTTTTCCACGTTCCTGAAAACGGTAAAAACACTATTATCAAAACATTACTATAACAAAAAAAAAATCTCTTCGAAGCATTCAGGTAACACATCAACTTGCACGCACATCGCGCCATACATTTGCCAACAATCTCTTCGCCACAACTCAGCATGGACGCCCCTAATTGCCCTCGCGAAATATTGTTGACATCCCTACACGCAAAAACAAGAACCTAAGCCAAGGGATTTTAAACCTTATACAATTGAGATAAGGTTTTTATCGATGGTATGAAAACTTCAGAGTGTCTTTCTGGAGATTTATCCGTTGTATGGCCTAAGATATTTATAGTGAGGTGGCATTGTGCAAATTTGTAGTCGATTTGCTAGGTTTGTGCGTTTTTAAACGCCAATCGTTGCGGATTTATTTGATGTTGCGGATATTAACGTGTTTGTATGTTGGTGGTGCGGTTTATTTAATGTAGGTACTGAAGCTACGAATGTTTCAGCTTGTTGATAGATGGAAAAAATTAGGTCTTATTATTATTTTATTTATCATCATCATCATCATTTCAGCCGAAAGGCGTCAACTGCTGGACATAGGCCTCTCCAAAAAGGACACATCGGGAAATGTATTTGTGCGGGTGTGTTTAAATGTCATTGTTTCTAGTCCAATAATGTTTACGTGACATTAGAGCGGTGCTTTATCTTTCTTTTTTTGTACATCAATGCAAACATGCATTAAATGAAAGTTAATCAGATGCGATACGCTTTCAAAAGTGGTGCTTGTTCTAGCCAGCTAAAATATCGAAGAACAATCAGGCATGGACAAAAACTTTTTTAATTTTTTAGTGATGTTCATAAAGTTCTGTTTTATATCTAGTAAAACTTCAATAAATATTTTGAATGAAAATTAATTTATACGTACACAGGCTATATACACTAGAACTAAAAGACTAACAAACTATATATATAAAAAGAAAAACAAAAAAAAAAATACAAAGAAAAATAAAAAGGACACTTAATAGGCGTCGAAGGACTCGTCCGCATCGCTGTCACTCGGAAACGTGCCCAGAAGACTGGCAGCATTGCCACGTTGAATGGCAATGCTAATTCTTTGGCCAAAGAAAAAGCCTGCCCTCTGGTCACGTGAAGTGTCGACCAGTCGGCGAGAAATTTCCTTAAAAAGGAGACGTGCACTCGGGCCCCATGACCCGAGCGTTTCGACCCCAAACGGCTCAAAACTGTAGTTACCCATAAGGTTACAGTATTTGCGCCGCTTGAGGGTCTCAGCAGCCGCAGCAGCAGCGCCAGCACAGCCAGCCGTACTTGAAACATGAGATGGCGCAAGGGTGTCGACACAGGTTGCGTCCCACACCAGAGGCCTACCCACCTTCCAAGGCAACAAAGTCATGCCGTCTGGTCTCTTGCCATCGTCACGTACCAAGCCGCTTGGTTCTAATACCGCTGGTACGCCGGCGGTGACAAGGGCTCGACGAATAATATCGTTGATGCTGGCGTGCCGTGCTATGCGACCTGCGCTCCTGCAACAGGATAGGTCATGGTGCCCGAGGCTGTCGACGGCTTCACCGCAGTGACAACGATGCGGAGCAACACAAGGTGCGCCCAAACGGAGACAAGTAGCGAGCCGAAACGAAGAGTCATCCATCATAGTGCCTATGGTGGATGACGGGAGCGCCTGAAGCCACAAACCCGACTGCCATTCACCCACAGCCAGCAGACGCGCACGCTCAACAGTATCATGTGACGTGTTTAAAAGAGTATTCCGTATAACACTGCAGAGCGGCACGTCCCACTGCCTCTGGGAGTACGGGTTGTCGGGCAAATCCGTATTGGGACAAGCCATTTTCCAAGCGTTCAAAGCATCGGTCAAACACGGTACCTCAAAATCGACCAGTGTTGAAGATAAAATGTTCCTGGTTAATTTATCGGTACCGTGGACCGAGGAGATGAAGGCTGGAATTAGATTTAATTTTGTTTTTTTAAACGTTTCCCCACACTAGGCATTTCTCCTGTGATGTGGGTGCATTTACAAACATTTAATCTCACATACACAAACAAATTACATCCAGTTGGTATATTCTGCAAAAAGCTCATCGTGAAAACTTAGGTGAAGTGAGCTTAAAGTGAGTTGTTATTCCACCTGTTGGTCTATTCTGTTAAAAACTCACCGTGAAAACGTAAGTGAAGTGAGTTGTCATTGCACTGACTACGGATGCTAGGGACTGGCAACATGACAGCGCACTTCACCTGCGTCGTCACCCTGAAATAGATCAGCAAGGGATTGACACTATTGACAGCTCACTTAAAGCTCACTTCACCAGTTTTCACGGTGATATTTTTACAGAATAGCTCTACTGATGCTAAAGATTGACATTATTAACAGCTCACTTCAAGCCCACTTCACCTATGTTTTCACGGTGAAATTTTTAAAGAATAGCATTACTGACGCTAAAGATTGACATTCATGACAGCTCACTTCACTTAAGTTTTCACGGTGATATTTTTACAGAATAACACTACTGTTGACAGCGATGCGGACGAATATTTTGATGCCATTATTTCCCCTCCTTTTTTATAATTTATTTATTTTATTTTATTTATTTAAACACACAAGCTGTTTTCTTATAATTAAACAAAGCACACTATTAGACCCCTGGGGTCTGTCTTAGCATGCCATGGTCTGGAATTTACTCAACGCGCTATTGACAAATTAATTAATTAATTAATTATTATTATTCATCATCATCATCATCATCATTTCAGCCAAAAGACGTCCACTGCTGGACATAGGCCTCCCCAAAAATATGGGGGGATTTGCCATAATCGCCACGCTTGGCAGGCGGGTTGGCGATCGCAATATGGTGTAAAAATGCATAGAGAACGCTGCTGCCCATTATTATTATTATTATATAATTGTACATATTATTATTCCAAGAATGTTAGCTTTTTAAATTATGTAAATATTATCTTGATATTGAAATTTAACAATATCGACAAAAGATGAAAGAAAAAATCCATATTTGATTACTAGATTATTAAAAAAGCCATAGATACAATCAGCTGACAATTCTCACTATCAAAAAAAATAAAATGTAATATACTTTTGACGTCATGCGTGACATTTTGGAAATCATAACAACAAAGTTGTTTTTATAAGGCTCTAGTGACGCGCCTTCTCTTCCCTTGGTCTAAACATTATTTCCAATGTCATATGCAACAGAAAAAATTGATAAACCGTATTAATTACAAAACCAATGCCATCCCTCATTTTAGCGCCGACCTGTTGAAAGAATTCAAAGCGACTATGTTAATATATTTAAAATTCTAACAGAAATTAATTAAATGTGACGAAATCAACAATTATTTAATTAAACATAAATTATCTTATCTAAATATTAATCTAACGAGATAAGTGTGAAACGGCACAAGTGGGACCTGTCTAAGTCTACAAACTTATTTGCAAGCCATCGAATCGAATAGAATTACTGACGTAGGTATCAAATGTCATGATCATAATAAAATCGGTATTTTTAGACGTCACTTCGGACATTTGTATTCAATATTTTAATTATAATAATCAGGTGTCGATGTTTTTATGTAAATTATATTTTTATTTATTTATTTTTAATAACTTATTTTAAGTGAGCCTTCAAAGATATTGCCAATGGTTTTATTATAGGATCCTTTTCTAGATTCGGATTTTTTTTTATAAATAGTAGTAAGTCAGCGATAATGGCCACCCACAATTTTTTTTTTTCTTAATTATAATTTTTTTTTTTTTTTTTTTAGTTTTAAACAATGTGTAAATGAATCAATGCACATTATGAAAGTGGTTTGTTCAGAATCCTGTTCCGGTTCCGTTTAAAAGATTAACGGTGGAGTTTCTTGCCGTGTTCTTGCCCATTCTTCTCCATGTGAAACTACCTTTTGGAAGGGGCTACTAGAATAAATTTTATTTCCGTGTAAATTTTTACGTTCAAAAGTGCCATTTATGTACCTATTTGAAATAAATGCTTTGACTTTGAATCGTTTACTGAATCGATTTCTGTCATTTTTAACATACGTAATTTTTTATCCCAACAATAATGAATACTACGTAAATTACAGGTTCACTTGCACTGTACACTGTGTGTGTAGTCAAGACAAACGAAAATGGACGAAGTACGTTTTACTTAATACAAATTCAGTGTATTTATTATGATTATAACATAATATTCTAATTCGGGTGTTTTGGTGGTGTGCGTTAAGAGGGATGATGAATAAATATATTTTTTGTCCGTTATGTATATTATTAAAAAATAATGGACACGTATTTTCTCTTTTTTTTACGTAATCAAAACATTACGGCGATACATTGAGTTCAATTGTGGCAATACGTAGCTGTGACGTAACGAGCCCCCACTCCCCAAGTTCAATGTGTTTTATCTAAGTATTTTTTTATTAACCGATTCGTTGCGATGCCTAATTTCACTAACTTCTAGCCGTGGCGTCGAACAAAAATAACGTGACACTGATCAGTGCCCAACGCCATACGATTAAATGACACTCATCTGTGTCTTCAGCCATGCGGAAAAGAAAACATATCCGTGCCTGACGCCACACTTAAAAAGAAGTGATGGCACTGAAACGTGCCATCCGCAACGAATCGGTTAATATGTTATAGCAAAAAATACGTGTCTAATATTTTTTTATTATCTGATTGACGGACTAAACAGTTTTTCTTTTTTTTTACCCAGAACACATTCCTATTTCGGGACATGTTGACATCTGGTGTATAAATAAAGTATATAAAAAATAAATAATTCAATTAACTAACAACTTGAACGGAAAAATATCGAAATAACTAATAGAATCAATAAGCAAACAACACAGATTCAAAACAGACCATTAAAAAGCATACGCTAGTGATGGGCGATCGCACAAGACTCGATCGATTACAAATCGGCTATCGATACTCGATACGGCGGATTCCCGCAGAATTGCACAATTTCCCGCGTCGAGTCGACAAGGCTGGCTAATGAGAGCGTGGATACCAGTACCATTGTTTACAGATGCGATCGCGGTGTTATCTTAGCTATTTTTGTACGGTAGCCATGTTTTACTTATCTCTGTACATTCGTATACGATGTTCGTCGATTGTTCCCTTGTTTTTCGTCAGCGCGATCTCGTTATTGTTTCGCGATTCTTTGATATTAATCAATGTAGGATTTGGAGGGCTGTGTAATTATTTGGATTGTTTTAATATGTATGATCGCGATATGAGATTATAAACAAATGATCGTTAGCATAATAAATATGGCGTGACGGTACGTCTACTTTTACAATAGCGTTAAACTGACATAATTAAAACTTTCATTTCTGTGATTTATTGTTACATAATAAGGGAGGTAATTTATTTATTTATGCACAATTTATTACATTAAGTATACTGTATTTAAATTGTAAGTCTATCTGTGCGGTTGTTAGAGATTATTCCAATTATTTTAATCCCACCTTTCAATACCCCGTAACATGACTGACACACTCAATAAATTATTCCATCCACGCAAAAACACAGTTATAATAAAACCGTAAATTTTAAAATGCAGACAATAACTAAACAGGTGCTGAATAAAGCACGAAGCAAATTAGGGCGGGAGAGATGACACGATAAGGCGTCGGTCGCGCGTCACAGCGGCGACACAAATCGCGCGTCGATCGCGCGTCAGTCGTGTCGCGTAACGAACCTTGTATTGTATGCAAACGCCAGCGTTGATATGTCCTAACTCAGATATAGAATCTTTTACATACGATAATAATGTAACGTTTATTTACTTAGCATGGAAGCATTGTTTACGTTTGTCCTTGTCGTATTTTTGGGTTTCTTTTTTTTTTATAGAAGCATACCACTTGTTGATTCAAAAGAATTGTACTGGCATAAAATAATATAAAATCAACAGCAGTGGCAAAAATAATTAAAAAAAAATGTTATACAAAATCCACGATTTGCGTACAAAATTCTTATTATCAATTTTTCCGCAATCACCCATATTATAAGTTCCATTGTGCGGCCGCGATAGCCCCAGGCTTCGGCTCAAACTGATCCTTTCCTAAACCGTCCCTGCAGCCTTGTAATCCCGTACTAACAACTTAAATTCGACTCTACAAGCGTTCATACTTGCGCTCATAATCGCTCGCTCCATTCTAACTTATATGACGTTCCGTCATTACGGCTGGTAGGCTTTTCCCGCGTAACCGCCAGTTTGACCACCTCAAAACCGGATTTTATGTGCCGTTTTCATAAGGTTCTTATTTGCCTGGAAGGTTGAGGGTCTATAAGGCATTTGTTCCGCGGCGATGCTGGCGCTATCGGCATCACCTTAATGATGTCTCGATGGTGGATAGCCATTGTGTTGGATGTAAATTTGTAGCCGTCGGCGCGGGTAATGATGTGAGAACAAACTGAGATCCCGATAGCCAGATCTGGATCGCTTTCGGCCCACTGTGCAAGGGATTGTATTCAACTTTCGGCGCTCAAACTCAGCCCGTGCGATCTCATTGTTGTTTTATTTTTTTGAATGTTGAATAAGCTTTGTTTTTTTATTGTCCACTGTCTTGTAAATCATAAACTGTATCGATGTTTCGATCGTTTTGCTTCGGATTTATTTGAACGTGAAAGAAAAACGTCAACTAATATTGTTTTATACGTTTAGGCGAAAGGGGCATGGCGTATAAAATAGTGGGACCTTTTAACAAAAACTGATGTGCACACCCCATTATCTAGGACCCTAAACCTTTTCATACTATAAGGCACACACAACGCAACTTAACAAACAAAACGTTACAAATTCAAAATGGCTGCGGGAAAATGGCAACCATGATGGCGTCATTAGCACAGCTATCGCACTATTTTGTCGAATAGACAAAATTTTCAGTCTTTCAACGTGCGTCGGCATTATGAAAGCGATGTAAATGATGTTTTGAGGAAAACACGATAAATAATAAACCCACTAAAATGAGGTTGATGAAAAACGACACGAGCGATGCGGGTTATTAATTTTGGAGGGAAATTAGACCGCCATTTTGTTAGGGTAGTGTTGTGATCTAATAGGATAATGTTAAGTCGACCGATTTAGAAACAAGTCGTTATAAAGGATAACACCATTATACTTAATTATTTTTTGTCTCTCTCGATCCTTGTTATCTTTAATACGCTAAGAGCACAGCGCGTCCACCTTGTCGTAGTCGCCGTTAATTTATTCGAGATATTAACAGTTTTACAGTCCATAGCATTCTGCACTGAAATTGTTGAAATGCCTCATTCATTATACCTACCACTCGCGAACTTCTGGTAAACGTTAGATTGTAAATTACTTTTCAGTTGTATAATACAAATCTGCCTTTATTATACTCGTAGATTTAAATTCCATTAGTATGAAAAACGAGACTGATTTTTTATTGGAGCCTAGGTCTAAAATACGTAACTCCCTGTTTTACATAGTAATATCTTGATTACATTCAATTAATGTTTGACTTATTCAAAAGCATAAATCATTAATTAAGCTTCCAGTATTTTTAATAACATTAGAACCGATATCATACTTATAAAAATGTATAAAACATAAAACTATTTTAATACTTAGATACAGAATACCGATCATTCCTTCGACTGCCACTTAACCTGCATTATCTAAATATAGCCAAACATAAAACAGAACATCTCTGCTTAAAACATTTTTAATCACAAAATTTATTATCCCACGTAAACATAGCAAAGGAATCCACAATTAAGTCACTCGACTACGAAAACACGCCATAACATCTTTATCGGGGTTGAATCGATTCTTTTTTCTTTTAAATCGACTAAATACAATCTGTATCGAGCATGGCGCCGGCCGATCTGTTTTTATCGTTGTATTATCGAAGACTAATGCACTGGCCGAGATAACGCGGACATAAGAGCGGGAGCCGATAAACTCGGTGTGGCCATGTTAAAAATAGTTTACACGCTTAGTTTGTTGTCTGGTAGGGTTATTGGTTTTGTATTGTAATGGATTCTCGTGTTGTTGAAACAATACAATTTTATGAGTGAAAATATGCAGTTAAGAATCATCAAATTTATATGCAAGTGAAATGAAAGTGCCTCAAATATCAAATGTTATGAATTTATTTAAAAGAGAACCTGTGCCTCTGTACATTTTACTACAATGTAAACCAAAATGGAATTTCTCTAGGCACAAGATTATGCTTAATCGGATTCACTTGATTTAAGTATCTTAAAATTAAAACAAGGACAAGTCTCGATATTATCGTACTTTATACCAATTATACCAAACTATGCACAGTCCTATTCCAGAGTTACCACTTACAAATTTTCTAAATTCAAATCCCGGTTATCGTTCAAAACGAATACGTCTTCCTTATTTAAATTGTCATTACGAACTCTTTCGTTCGACATTTATCGGCTGCGGCCGGCTCGGGGAGATGGCAATAATAAAAATTATCTATACAAATGGGCCAGGATTACTCGACGACATAAATTTCTACTCGCCCAATGAGAGCTGCTACAAAAGATAAAGGGTCAACGGTTTTTAGAGCTGTGTTTTTGCTTCATTTTTAAGTCGGTTGGTTATTGGTGATTCTCTGCTAGGTGTAGCTGGATGTGGCATGGAATGCACAAGTTTAGTTTTAAAATCTGCAATGTAGGGGAGAATCCTAGTAAATTCTATCAACATTAAGCCCGCCTCTGTACATTTCTATGCAGTATTAAATTAATTGATTTATTAACAATACTTATATCGCTATAATTTAACTTCATCACGACATAGGTATTTTCTCAGTAAGCTGGATTTCATTTTAGAAAAAGTGAAATAAGTTTATTAATTGATATAATTATAATTACCAATCAGATAGAGCAAGCAGTCTTTAGTACCAGTTATTTACTCAAACATTGATCCAGGCCTGATAGGGCTATACCGCAACAAATCCTTACTTGGTTCGATTAACCAACAAAAACTGACGAGGTGTACACAGATCTATTCCTAGCTCGTAAAACAAGTGATTGCCAAAGAATAGAGAAATATTTTAAAGTCCAATCCTGTTAAAAAGTGTAAAAAAGCTGAGATTCGGCCAACTCGTCGGTATCGGGTGCTCACTGTGCTCAGCGAGACACCGCCACAGAGTTATTCGACAAAAATGCTAATTTTCAAATCTCCAACGCGTTCGCCCGCCCGCGATCCAAACGACACCGCACACTTTTTATTTTAAGAAACAAACCGATTTTTATCCCTTTAACCCTTTGCGCTTACAACACTACTCTTTATTTTTTATAAACGGCAATTTGAGCAGTAATTTGACGCAATCGCCGATAAAAGGCACGTTATTCGATTAACATCGTATAAGTATTCGATCGCAATCGCGAGTTTTCTTTAATTATATAATTTACATTGTGGGGCCCGTATCGATTCCATCTCTCGGGCCTCGCTAGCAATTTCAAAGATACCGGATACCGATTAAACGTGAATTTATTAAAAAAAAAAAATACCGCCGCGTCCTCGTGCGTCGCTTTCTCGCATTTATGAAACAGCTGTAAAAAATATTATGTCGCGTTGATAACAGTGCGGGACAAGTTTATGCGATTTATTCATGAATTCAATTGATTTCTTTCGATTTATCTGGGATCTGTTATTGTCCGGTTGCGCTTGGATACACATTCGTAGGTATGTTATGAAGGGTGTCAGGTAATAAAGAGTCATAAAAAACTGTGTATAGGTTCATGAAAATTGTAGTTGTGCTAAGAACATCGGTATTAGATTGTAGCGCGATCCATCAAACGCTCGTTAACACGTTCTCGCGCGACGCGCCTCGGCCAGGTTTTTTTTTTTAAACCAGTCGGGGCTAGTGTTGGGCGCCTGTTTTTGTGAGTGGATCGATTGTCGGTAGTAATTGGTATGGGAGTAGCCGATGTTAAACATGATGTTTGACGGTGGACCGAGTTAATTATTTTCGTGTCGTAGGCGTGCTGCGACTGCTCGATCCTATCGACATCCAGATTGTGCTGTAATGTAATACAAAAAGGAAATGGATCGGTTTGACGTGACCGTTTCACTGTAACAATGCTTTGTTAGTTTAAATTTAATTCGTTTTCTTTTATTACTTAAAGGCCCGTCGCACTGTCATGTTCACATGAATAAAATACAGACAGTACGTCCACGGCATGCAAATAAACTAAAATCAAGATCACTCGATGCTAGCAGTTATAAATTGTGCTTTTATTTTTCTCAGTTGGCAATAACTATCTTGAATCTTTTGCGGAAGACCGATATCGTGTGCATCTGTTTCGCGGAATGTCGCGGACTCAAATCAAATTACGCATTCGAAATTCGAACGGCGGAATCAAAGGCCAGGCTGTTGATATCGCCGCGTGCGCAATCGACATATTAATATTCGATCTATAGGCGTCTCGATGTTCTCGATTCGTATAATTAAAATCGAGATCGATACGATTGGACGTCGGATTCCGTCACGTTATTCATCATAAGTACCGCCTACTTTTGACGCCTCCAGCGATGCGTGGACGCAACTTTTAAGCTGTTTATTTATGTGTATTATCACTTTATCATCAATTTCGCGGTGTATTACCAGCATTGTTATTAAAAAGTGTGTATTCAAATTATATTATAATCTGGTCTGCTGTAATCCTGGGTTATTAATCAAAACGTGGCACACGTGGAGTTATGGGGGGACGTATTATGAAATCGCATGTGTTTTTACTGAAGGCGCGGTGGGGGGGTCGACTCGTGAGCCCGTGCAACGTATCGTCGCGTTTTGCATAGATTTAAAAACTCGATAGTTATGCAAATGTCGAGACTGCCGTGTTTACTTGTTTCTGAGTTACGGCGTGCCACGGTAATAGACCCGGGCCTATCAGAATTAGACTTTTTTGTGTGTTAAAGAGTGTTTTAATGTTTCTGCGACTGCAGATTGCATGTCGAGAGGACATACGAATGATATATTAGGAAATTGAAAATAATTTACGTACACGATGTGTTGTGTGACGTCTGCGTGATGAAAGATTCGCAAGAATCTTGGAGCAAAAAGTTATTGTTTTGGGGATTCCGTTCCTGCTTAATAATAGCCGCTCGGGTCGATCGATCAGGTTAAGCTACGCATCCTTCCCGTGAATGGGTGACTATCTTTACATACCAAAATCCCTCCGTGCAAAAGCACGTTAAGCCGTTTGGCCCCGGCAGTCATTCGAAGATCTTTAAGGCTCGTACAGACTCGTGCGATATCGCGGGCGCGACGCGACACTACTAGCACAATTTCTTTGTCGGTGCCTGTCGCGGCCGCGATATCGCGCGAGTCTATACGAGCCTTTAACAGTAGTTGCGGGTAGTCAGAAGGCCAAAAGACTGACAACCAATCTTACCACGGGGACCCTGTAGCTTGGGGGCCCCGTATAATTGATACGGCTGATACGGTGGTAGCTACGCCCCTGATAGGTTGAATCCCATACTAAACAAGTAATCATAGCAGTGCCCTAGCCCCCATATTAATTTGTAATAAGTAAAACTACCAACTTTATTTTTGTGCTGGCAATCATTATTACGTCGGAAATGTCATGCAATATTTAAAAAACAATTAACATTTCTTACCATAGAACGACAAGCACGTTGCATTCCTTTAATGCTAATTTAATAGGCTCAATTGGGACTTTATAATAAAAAAGTTGACTTTATTAGAATAGTTGTAATACCACAATTAACAATGATTAACGTAAAGAATAGTACCAGCCAGACATACCATACTAATTAGTATGTTATGGTAACTAAGAAGTAAGACGGTTGTTTTGATGTGACAACGTCTAATAAATCGATGAACGCCGGCTGCATGCACGAAAATGACCCGTTACGCTCATTGTCCCGTTACACTCATTGTACGCTTGCGCCGCATCAATGTTTTGTTATGACGTTGTCACGTTAAACTATCGTCCGTAAACCAACTTTACAGACAAACAATTTTTGTTTTTTTAGTTTAGGTTCAAAGTTCAGACAAAGTCACTCAAAATAATTGTTTTTTATTTTTTTTATTCAAGGCTAGTTGCTGCCTTCTGCTTCAACGGCGTGGCTTTTTCTAAAATAAAAGGAGCCTACGTTACTCCTTTAACACCAGCTATCAACGGTTGGACCGATTTTGACCCTGAAAGTCCCGTCAAAATCAGTCCAGTCGTTTCGGAGATTAGCCGGAACAAACAGACAGAGACGAAAACATAAAAAAATTGTTATAAGCCTACTGTAAACACATTATATGCATTTTGAATCTGTTATTTTGACCTTATAAACAGACATTTCAATTTCATTTATTTAAATAGAAGACAATATTTACATACTAATACTCGTATTATAAATGTGAAAGTAACTCTGTCTGTCTGTCTGTATGTTACGTTTTCACGCCTAAACCGCTAAACCGATCATCATGAAATTTGGCAGAGATATAGCCTGGGATATGGAGAAGGACATAGGCTACTTTTTTACGCGTTAACCGACATCCACGCGGGCAGGGCCGCGGGCAAAAGCTAGTATTATATAAGCTAGCAGTCTTGAAACAACAGAAGTATTATGTACTTGTATATAAAAAACGAGTGGAAGGAAACGTAGGGCATCAAAAACATCATCTGCGTCGCTGTCAACAGGAAAAGTGCCCAAAAGGCTGGCAGCATTGCTACATTGTATGGCAATGCTGAGTATTTGGTCAAAAAAATAGGCCAGCCTTTTGGTTACGTGAAGAGTCGACTCAAAATTGATAAAAACGATGGCCGAATACAAGACGTTAGTCTGCTTCTCAAAATCACAGTTAGAGTCCAGGTTGAACTGCCATGAGCTTGATTTGTAGCGATAAGCTCACTTCTTATCGTAATGGGATCTAAAACCGTAATCGACAAATGTGGGTGTACGAGAGACCACCTCTATCTACCTGTTCAAAGAATCCAGGGTCTAATCGTTTGGTCTAGAAAAACAAGCCAAATTTCAAAGTTACCATTACTAACAATGTCTGCCTCTTGCTGACTCTCCAAGACACGTCAATGACCTCAAAACCCCACTCATCCAAAACCTTTGCACCTAGTACAGCTTAACTTCACAGATGTGACGAGTATCCTAGTGTAGACCCATTCTGCAACATTACAGAAAAACGTAACACACATTTTATTACAATCCTAATGTCAAAAGAACTCATGATAAATAACAAAGAAAGCAAAAGAAGCAATTACTTGTGAAATGTTTAATTTCCTCAGTCATATCTACATTCGATCGAGGGTACTTACTTGTGTTTTTAAATACGCACACCTTGTGAAGTAAGAAAGTATGGATGTGGCGTTCTATCAAAACGCTTTTGTTCCAGGGTAATAACACTAAGAAAAAGAACAAAATAAAAGGAATACTCGTATCCTGAAAATTTTAAATGTTCTAGTTCAGTCCAATGACACAGGAGTGTGGGGATTGGTACAAGCAAAGAAGCCTAGCAGGGGGTGAAGTCGGGTTGCGGATGATGATAAAGATCAAGAAGTGCAATGGCTCTTTGATTCATTTTTGACACTTTCATAGGAAAAAACAAATCGACGCTTGAAAGGCAATGGTGCCGATTCCCTTGTTTACAAACTAAACTAAATTTAAGTTCAGTGCATCTTTTTCTTTCTATTTCATTAAGAAAAGGACAGAAGATAAATTTTAGTTGAGTCCTGTCAATTTAATTAGCGCTTGACGTAATTTTATTCGGCAAGTTTTTAATCAGGTCTAAACTTGTATGAGTAGTGACAGGCGCTGATTAATTTGACAGGACTAAACTAAAAAAAATCTTCTGTCCTTTTCTTAATGAAATAGAAAGAAAAAGATGCACTGAACTTAAATTTAGTTATTTTGTGAACAAGGGAATCGGCACCAATATCGACCAAACGACATTTTGGCAACTTTACACTATTTTAAAGATTTTTTTTTTTCAATAAAAACAACCTTTGAAATGTATTTTTTAGTTTATACTCTACTAGAGTATACACAAAAAAAAAACACACCATTTTTTTTTTTTTTTTATACAGATGCTCTAGTGTAAAGTTGCCAACATCGTCGTGTGTAAAATTCAACTTTATGAGAAAATCGATATTTTAAGCACCAACATTTTATTAGGAAGCATACATAGATCTTGAAATTGGTAAAGAAATGATGATCAAATAGTCGTATTCACATGAGAGTTATTGCATTCTATAGAGCTTCAAAATGTGAAAAAGGCTGACGTAAAAAAGTGATTTTGCCAAAAGTGACACATAAAAGGTCTTAAAGTCGCAACGAGGACATGCCGTTTGGTCAATATTGCCTTTGCGTCGAAATGTATTTATGTCACAACAATTAATGATGAAAAGATGACTGAAAGGCGACTAACAAAAGGTATTTACAAGGCAGATGTCAGTGGAAACACCGAGAGGGGACGCCCTAGGAGAACATATAGTGTCCTAATTGGTGATGTTCTTCAGAAAGGTCAGGTGCGTAGCACTCGCAACCGGCGTGCATGTATGACCAGATGTATGAATGTAAACGAAGCAAAAGGAGTATGTAAGGAGCGTAGCAGGTGGCGCTCTATAGTTTCTGCCTACCCTCATGGAAAGAAGGCGTGAGTTTAATTTTTTACGTCACACCTGGCCATAATGTAAGTTTTACCACACGCTACGCGTACGGTAAAACTCGCATTATGGCCAGGTAAAGACGTAAAATTGTGTACTCACCACAGGCAGTAAAAAATAAAGCCCTCTATCGCATATTTACAACCCTCGTCTGCGGCTCGGGTCACAAATACCTGCGATTTCGGGCTTTCTTTACAGCCCTTGGTAAGTAATGTACTATTATATCACAACAGGTGGTGTTTCTATCAAGTTGCTGGTACTATCAAGGGCGTAAAGTAAAATTTTGCATCTATGGCGGTATTACCAAATTAAATTCGTATTTTAATAAACTAGCTACTGCTAGCGTATCTTTTTCTAAGATACAGGAAGCCTTAGTTACTCCTTATAATATCAGCTGTCTACCAGTGAAAGTCCCGTCAAAATCGGTCGAACAGTTTCGGAGATTAGCCGGAACAATCAGACAGTCAGACAAAAAATTTTAAAATTGTCTTTTTGTTATAATTTGGTACCGTATAAGCATTTACTAAAAAGCTGTTATTTTAAAATTACAAACAGACACTTCAATTTTATTAATTTGTATATATAGAATATATATTACTAGCTTTTGCCCGCGACTCCGCTCGCGTGGATGTCGGTTATCGCGTAAATAAGTAGCTTATGTCCTTCTCCATATCCCAGGCTATATCTATGCCAAATTTCATGACGATCGGTTCAGCTGTTTAGGCGTGAAAACGTAACATACAGACAGACAGACAGACAGAGAGACAGACAGACAGAGTTACTTTCACATTTATAATATTAGTATGGAATAGTATGAAATAGTATGGAATTAGTATGGATAGTATGGATAGTATGGATTAGTAGGGATAGACAAGGTCCTTCAAATTAAAATTAGGGAAGTAAAACTATTGGTCAGTAAACAACGATACCGTAACTCATTTCTGACAATGTTTAAAGTCTTTAAAGGAGCCCTAAGGGCTTAATATGGGCTCTAAACGTGAGGCACTTAAAGTCGGTCAGCTATAATTTTGTATGTAAAGTTACCGCTACCGACCTTTAAAGTGACTGGCAATTAGGCCTCATATTAAAACCCCTTAGGTGGATTTTTTTTCTAATTAAATAATGAAGTTTCCAAATTCTTATTTTGTGTTACATAACGTCAAAAATCTGCCTTACTGTTCTTACCATTGGGACTCATGCGTCTCTTCTGTGGGAAGGAATGGGCCATAAGCCAGTCGAATTGGTGGATTTTTTTAATTCTTGGACGTAGCCGTTTTCTCAGCACGTTATTCTTCACTGATTTTAGAGCAGAGGTGATGTCTACCTGGGTTTGAACCCACGACCCACTGCTGACTGATTAGTGTTAACGCGATTAAACAGCACTGAATTCAACTTTTTAAGTTTACGCATCCCAAAGACTTGAGATGTGAAAGTGAGATGAAGTGATCGTTTGGGCGATAACATGTTAGCTTCAAATCTTGTATCTACACAAGATTGTTAATATGTTAAACTTTAATGATTCGGATACGTGTCGAAACAATGTTGATCTGCCAGATAGGCTGTTAATAAATATTATTATCGTCTATCATCGGTAAACGCTCACCATAAAAACCCGTATAGGTACTGTTAGAAGAGTTTAGGGAGAAATATAGGTTATTTGGAAATCTTTGGCTGATTAGTACAACTGAAATCTGTGATCCATGCTCGTAAATGATTTAAAATCATCACACACACACACACACTTGTATTTGTCCCTGTTTATTTTAACATGCATGTAATTGTGTAGCCTCTGTTGGCGATCCAAGAAAGAAAGAAATAATAATATTAATAGGTATCCTACCTACTAGTCTTCCTAAAGCCCTTCCCTTAGAAGTCATAATTTGTCACAAGCTGATAACGATGCAAGCGTTTGCATATTACCCAGTGTTGCCAAAATACCACATCAAATCTACCAAACTACCTCCTCACACATGTGGCAACACCTCATGAATATTAAATCCTACATCAATCATATACGGAGGTTGAGATTTCGCTATACGATTACAAGCACTCGTTTGCCGGCAAGGGGTTGCTTTGACGATATTTAGTTAGCACGTAAAACTGGGTTAATTAAAGTGTGTAATTAATATTGTATAAACGTGTACTTCACGTACTTGAGTTCCGAGTGTTTATAATCTTTTTTAACGGAAGAATTGTATGTAATTGCTATTAGAATTTTTGATATGGAAAGTTCTTTGACCTATTTGGAGTCATCGATAGACTGCTTGCTGACATGGGAATACTAATTCTGTTACTTAGTATACGTCATGCAAATAAATAAAATCAATTTAACTCAATGAAATGTTAAACACAATAGCGTCTTCAATAATCTTACAATCGAAGTGACGTTTTCATAAAATTCTCCAAGAAACCATAAACCAATTTCTACGGTAGAACTTGATATTTTTTCCTCAAGCAACATCAAAGATAACGAACTAAGCGTGGCAACATTTATCGCGGTCTCATACCAACATCGCGGCTGTACGTTACTGTTATCGCTGGCCGCGTGGACATCTAGATTTATTCGTCATGAGGCAGGACGTGGACACCACAAGGAAATGTTTATCTACAACGTACTACGCTTACTTACCAACGTTTTTGCTCGACACGTCTCCATTGCAATGCAGAGTAATTTTTTGCTGGATTCTATGTTTGGATGGTAATTAATTGATGGTGGCGATAACCCTTGATGAATTTGGTTTCATTTTTACTACAGGAAAATCAGATAATTTGATTATTCACCTTTAAACGTCATTACGTCTCCCATTCATCGAATTTTCAGCCCGCATTCACTTTTGGGAATTCTTAGAGAAATCCCTCAATAACAAAGTTACAAAGGGTTGTAAAGAGCTGGCTGACGATCATTAGTAGATGAGTAAATAACTTGTAGAGTCTCAAACAAACACACCAGATGACCAGACTTATTCAAACGATGCGGTAGCATTAGATATCCATCCAAATAAAAGCCTAGCCGTTCCCATTCAACAAATCAACCAAGCAAAAATATCGTATCGTAAACGAAACGGACACTTGTCCCACAGTCAGACTCAGCACAGCATAGGGCGTAACGATAGCGGAATCGAACCGGCGATATGTTAATGCGCGTCCGATCGTGACGCACGACGTTCATCCTGCCGGACACTTGCTGAAGATCACCACCTTGATACGTACTTGAGAATATTTTTTATGTGTAAATAGCGTGGCTTTGAGTCGTTGGAAATTGTATTCAATGGGTTTGTTATGGTTTTCTAAAGTAATGAGGCGGAATGGGGTTAGATGCTGCGTTGCTTATTATAGGGCTTTAGTTACTTACTAAGCAGTGGCGAAGAGATTATTTAACACTATTCTTTTCAACACTACCATCTAAGCATAGCACTGATGTAAGTAATTTTTGAAAACTTTATTGAACCGGCTGCCTCCATAAAAACTTTCACTCTTTATCATTATTTGCTTTTGTTGTTTCTCTATCTAACTAATCTCAAGCAATCAAAATAAAGTATCTGAAATTCATTTAAAAATCTTAAGCAAACAATATTTGTTTTACCAATCTCAGATTTCAGTCTACAATCTAGCAAAGCGTTATTCTATCAGCTTCTAAGAACAAAAAACTTGACAACAATACATAGTTTGAGAACTTATCTATAGGTATCGCGAAACGAGTTACTTACAGAACATCAGCTCCATTCAATTCATTCCCACTGTTAGTATTAAACACCTATGATATTATCGTGCAGTCCACACGCATGATAGATGTACACACTCCCTAGCACAACAAACACAAATAAATCAAGATGTGAACAACGATAATCTCGTCCGACTTTGTCACTCAACTCTTTGTTAGTAACTTTTTTAGTAGCATTTTTTTTCTCAATCTGGCAACTCTGGTAATGGCATTCATAATGTTGTGTAGTGACGTTAAGACGACATGTTTAAAAAAAAAGGAATTTAATAGATAAGTAATTGTTTTTGGTTTAGATGAAAAGATTGCTTTTGTTAAGATTTTTGTCTAAGTTGATTGACATTTTAATCATTTGAGTTTTATTCTTAGAGCTTTATGTTTCAAGTGTATAGGCATTAATCGTTGTTCCGTAGGATAGTGCAGGAGACCATCAATTACATACTTACATTGGATTTAAAAAGTACCTACAACTAAATAGCTTTTGACTTTCTACAGGCTGCTTATTAAGGACAAGATCAATTCGATTTCAGTTAAAACTTTCGTATCTTTAGTTAAACATTAGCAAGCTCAGCTTTTCAAGAAGTTTTACTGACATGATCTGTAATTTATTCACAACTCTTTACAACTACGTTTTCGTCACTTATAATATGCCCATTTCCTAAAGAAGCTGAAATGAACAGCAGTAAATCTGAAAACCAAACTTTCATAAATCAGACCGTTACTTATAAGATTTTGTCCCCCTACTTGTAATGGAACAAAAGCCCAGATGCAAAGTGGTTATGTATCGAAATACAAGGAAACAATAAACTGTTTAAAATAACATATATTTATAAAAATACTCCTCACTAACGGTAGCCTTTAGGGGTCTACCGTAATAATAATTTATTACATCAAAAACATATATTTAAGTTATCCTTTATAATAAGTAGGTGAATAACTGTCACTTATTAATACCAGCCAGAAAGAACTAAGGTCGTGGGGAGTTGGAGATAAAGCCAGTACTGTTCCGAGTTTAAGTTTAAATTAAATAATAAAAAAAAACAATATTAAGGTGTAATTTATTTAATTTATTTCCACTACCCGTACCGCCATCTAGCGACCCAAAACAAAGTTAACGTCTCATTAAATTCCAAGGAAAAGGACAGTTCGTCGATGTAGAACAAGATAATAATAATACATAGACGTACATTAATATTCAATGAATCAGTTTTTATCTCGTGTTATCGGACAATCGACTCATTTCAAGGTGTATGTCGCATGCCGTATGATGACCATTACCATTGGTTGACGAGTGAGTTTTGATGGTGGATCGAGGAAGGTTCTTATAAGTATTATAATGTACACCTAAAATATTCCTTATTCTTTATTCCTCATTCCTGTGTATGGATACCTAAAATATTATATTTTATGCACAGTAGCTTTGTTTTAAGCTCGTGACGGTAATACATGGGAGTATGGAATAGAAAATATTAATAGAAAATTCGCTAATGAAATAACGAAGCTAAAGAAAATTTCATAATTTGTGGAAAGAAAGCGTAAGGTATTTCCGGACTGGTTTCAGCACGTTGTAAAAACGCGCGATAGTGATGCCCCATGAAGACGATCTGTTAAATAAAATTTTGTATAAGTACAAAATGACGGATCTATTTGGTAGGTAGTTAACAAATGCAGGTACTTAATAAATTATGCGAAGTTACTTGATGAACTTTTCAATGTGAAGATTAACCACGACATGTGAAGGACTCGACAAAGTCAGAACGTAAATTATTCTACCGTTCACTTACGTTATATTTATTCAAGTACCTAAATAAATATTTAATGAACGTCCATATTTATTTATTTTACTATCTCGAGATACTCTTGAGTGCACAGTGATAACGGTGAGTTATCAATCCAGATATGATTCGTGGACCGTGGTAGCGAGGACCTATGTGATCGCTCACGGGCGTCAGAATCACAGATTTGTATCATCGCGATTGTGACGCCACTGATGCACGACTATTTTAATTGGACCCTGATCTCAATCCAGATAAAACCTCAACAAGATGGCCGCTTTGTTTTTTTTCCTACATGTGTAGGCACGTGTATGACGTTTGTCGGCCTTGTTACAACCAAGCATTTAGCATTTAATGAATTTAATTCTATGAATTTCCATACAAGAAAACGCAACATGCATTGTTCTCCTGCCTTCGTGAGGCAACTTCGCAGTCAAAGGGTACACCTAATCTAACCAGCTCATTGTGAAGTTCTAGCCGAAACTATGCGGGCTAGCTTTCAACGAATACATGAGTCGCATGTTTCTCTCTTGTACGAACGCAATGACATGTTTATAAAGACAAAGGGCACAGATGTATATCATTTAACGAATCGACGTTCAGTTCGCGAGCGCTGCATAAACGACACCGAGTCACGCCATCTATCTGATTGTCCGGACAACCTTTCGCTAAGCCAACAATCACAAGCTTATAACTTATTTAGCGAAAAACAGAAGCTGGAGCGCGACTAACGAACCACGATAAGCTCGCATTCGGTATGACGCTAACATTAAGCTGCCAGATAAAGGCAGCATTAGTCGGCCAATCGCGCGTCACCGAGCAATCGTAATGACCAATCGGAACGCGCGCACACTAGGATAGCGTGACCCGAACGCAATCCGATCCGAGCAGTGTTCGTTACCGCGAGATGGCGGTCGGTGCGCGGCCGCACCAATCGTCGCGTCCATCTCGCTGTCGTGCCCATATAATGATCTTCACAGGGCCAGGAGAATGAAGTTGAGCCTCTCATTAATTGGCGTTTTGAGTCGAGATCGCTGCGCGAAAGATAGGTTAATTCCTCGCTCGGTAGAGATCGTTGTCGCTCAAAAAGGAAGGTGAGCGAGCGTTTTCTGGAAATCAGATCCAATTACAACGGGGTCCGTTAAGTTTTTGTTCTGTTTGGCCGCGGGCCCGCTCACGATATTGATGGACGAGCATCGGCCGTAATGACGGATCAACCATCCCGGGTGCGCGAACTTAATCTCAACCACATTTCTCGCATTTGTTAAGACGAGTGGCCGGTGCGCGCGCCCCACCCACGCGGCGACATTTACATAGCGCGGCCACGTCTCAATTAGGAGCGCTAATGTATGCCTCGACTGGCGAGGCTCCATCTGACTGACGTCGACAGATACGGGACGAAACGTGACGAGTGACGACTATCGCGGGACGTTGCTGCCAACTCACCATCGCACAGCTATTAACAACACTAATAGGTGCCGATATGGCATACATTCTTTTTGCTCCTACATTTTGCATTTAGTGCGCACTTGCGCAGTCAATAGATTCTGACTTGTATTATTTTTGTTTTCAGGTGAGGACGAGGAATGGGGAAACGAAAGCGAGGCGATGCCGGGAGAACCTCGCACGCCAAGCTCAGAAGGCGAGCGGCCTGCGTCCAGCGGAGGTGCCTCGCCTGCATCGGGTGGTTCGCCAGCTGCCTCGCCGCCTCGCCTGCGCCTCAACACCAGTCTTGCCACAGACCCCGCACTGGCCCCGCAGGCAACAACGCTCAAGCGTGAGCCACCCTCACCGTCTCCGCCACCACCGCCTGCACCGCAAGCAAGAGACTACCTCGCCTTAACTGCGGCCGCCTTCCCAGGGCTTTTTCCTGCGACTGGTCCGCCTGGCTACATATGCAAGCCGTGTGGCATTCGCTACTCGTCCCTTAGTACGTTGCAAGCCCATCAAGAACATTACTGTTCAAACAGACTACCGAAACCAGCAGAGCCGAATTCCGCGGCCGATCCAGCTGCAGATGAGTCCAGCAGTGAAGCAAAGACTCCTCGTCCTGCAGGCAAGCAATATGCTTGCACTTACTGCTCATATAGTGCCGATAAGAAAGTTAGCTTGAACCGACACATGAGGATGCACTCCTCGTCCCCAGTCAGTAGCGGAACCCCAGCGCCGACGCCGACCTCTAACGGAGAAGTCACGGAGGGGCCACCGGTACAGGACCGCTATTGTGCCGATTGCGATATTCGCTTTAGCTCTATCAAAACATACCGAGCACATAAACAACACTACTGCAGCACAAGGCAGGTTGTGAAACAGGCTATAGCTGCGGCTCGAGGAGGCTCTGCGACGTCAGGGTCCGCGCCACCCTCGCCTGGAGCCACGCCTCCAGCACAAAACCAAAATCAGTACGCACTCGCGTTACCCACAAACCCTATTCTCATAGTGCCCTACTCGTTATTACGGGGTGCCAGTACTCTCCCAGGCACGACACTACCTGATCCAGATACGCCATGCTTTTTGTTACCAAATGGAACATTTCAACCAATCAGTCGGGCACTGTCAAACATGAACGCGGAAGGAAAAGAAAATGAGGTTTTAAAATCTGCCAATCGACCGCGGGAGCCATCAAGAGATGGCGCTACACCTTTGGATCTCAGTGTACGACGGACGCCAGAATCTGTGGTGACTGATGAGCATGAAAAAGAGAATAGACTACGGTCTACGACTCCCGAGCAAATTGTATGCGCTCCCTCGCTACCAGGATCTCCAGGAACGCCATCTCCCTCTCAACGGCCTTCATCACCAAGCGCAGAAAGTTCCCCGAAGCGACGAAGATTGAACTCTAGAGGGCCAACTCCCAAACCTCCGAGTGTTCCGTCACCTCCTGAAGAGAAATACACGCCAATAATTCCTTCTGCGATTCTGCCTCCCGCTCTTGCATTGCGTCTCGCATCAGAACTACCAGTTACCGCGGCATCTCCCCAAGTGCTTGTGAAGCAGGGAGTGTCTAAGTGTAAAGAGTGTAATATCGTGTTTTGTAAGTACGAGAACTACCGAATCCACAAACGGCACTACTGCTCAGCAGGTGGCGGGGAGGAGCGCGCGAGTCCTGCGCCTCCGGAGCCTGGTCCACCACCACAGTACCGTCAGTTGATCTGCCTAGCGTGTGGGATTCACTTCAGTTCGCTGGATAATCTCACTACACATCAATCGTTTTACTGCACTAAGCGGGAGACTCGGTCTCCTCGAAGTGTCCCTGAGGCTCCGCGACCGACGTCGGGATCTGAGGGTGGGTGGAAGTGTCCGTGCTGCGACGTGGTATCGCCAACGGCGGCAGCAGCGCAGCGTCATATGGACGCTCACGCCGGAGTTAAGGCGTTCCGTTGCACCATCTGCCGGTATAGAGGCAACACGCTAAGAGGCATGCGCACGCATATACGCATGCACTTCAACAACAAGAAACCTGCCGATTTACAGGTAAGTTCGTATCATCAAACACCTTTCTTTCTTTTAAGCAAATAATCGCCCCAGTAAGAAATACATTTTTGTCAATTCATTAAAATAGAAAACTTAATATCTTTTATTTTGCTAGTATTTCTCCCCAAGTAAGAGCTACCTAATTACAATCACCAAAACGATATTAACCAACAATTTATAATTTTCCAGGAGGAGAGCTACATCGCATGCGTTCTAGAAGAGGATAGCCGTGAGGCGACCTCCCCAAGCCCAGCTGTGGGCGGCGAGCGAGTCCACCGCTGCGGCAGCTGCGCTTACACCTCCACTTACCGGGGCAACGTGGTACGACACGCGCGCCTCGTTCACGCTACCGACGAACCCGAAGAGGAACAGACCTCCCCGGTCCCTCCAACAGCCACAATCGACATAAAAAAGGAACCAGATACAGAACTTGAAGAGACCCCAAACTACTGCAAGTCTTGTGACATTTCATTCAAGTACGTGAACACCTATAAGGCTCACAAGCAGTTCTACTGTACTGCCAACAATCAGGACGCGACGGCTAATAATAACGTGCCTACGCCTGCGAGGGTTACTGATACGCCTGTGCTATGAATTTGATTCTTAGGTAAATGACGTACTGATCTGTTACACGCGTGAGTTGCAGGCAATGTTATGTCCCAGTCACTGATATTTCATCAAAAATCTTGATCCAACGTCTTGACTACTACTAGCGCCATCTGTTATTCTGGAATGAAAAGTGAGCGTACTACACAAAGTTCTATTCAACCTTTTCAAATTCCCCTTTTAAATTTAAAATTTTTACTTACACAGTGGTTTTTTGATGAAATCTCACGTACCTAATGGCTATGAACTGTAAGTCCTGCTGGTTTCAAAATGTAGGTAGGTACCTACTTTGAAAATATTGCTCGCAAAAACAAAAATGCTTGTGTTGCTTCACCGAAATTTCTTGTAATTATCCTAGAATAAGAATGTATCCTCTCGTTTTGAAATAAAATTAAATAAAATGTGCAATAAATTAATGATTATTAAATTAAACTTGTACTGCATATCAATGCCAAATCGATGTTTGAAATTTTCGATTCAATGTTATATTATAAAAACTTTAAAATGGCAAGAATATAATGTTAGCTTGCGTTACGTCACGATTTATCATGTAAATTAATAAGACTTTGTATGTCTTGTTGTATATTAATCAACATACTATAATGGCGTAACTGAAGCTATTTATGAGTTTTATCTTAACCCTTTAAAACTTTGGGTACTCAAATGAGTACAAGCCCATAAGAGTATGGACTCATAGGAGTACAAAATGTTAAAAATTCTTAATATATTGGCTAATGTACATACAAGCCCTCAATACTATAAGATTTTTGTTACTCTGTTATTGTAAATTTCCTAGTTAAAAGTTAAACTTCGTCTTTGTATTAGTATACGGTTAAAAAATATTACCAAAATTGTAAATATATGTAAAGATATTACTAAATATTATTACCATTCGTTCTAAGTGATTGTTCGATTTTGTTGTTAATTTTTGTTTAATATTAATTAATTATTAGGCGAATTTATCTACTCCTTAAAGCAGGTGCTGATTCCATATTATGCGGTTTAATTTACCAGTGTCATTTTTATTACAAACATTTTTTTACTAAATCTTCTGCAATGTTCAATTTTCTTTAGCGTGCCCGTCACTCGATTATATATTTTTTTTTTTGTTGCTTTTATGACATTATTAATTTAATTATTAATTCGCTAAAAAATTAAGAAAATTTTCTATCTGAAAATGAAGTAATTTGATATCACATCATTATGAATCAAAAACGTGATACTGCTGATAGCCATCATAAAAGTGAATTAATCTATTATTCTCAAAAATCTTCTCCATTGCCTTAGCATCCGAACTACTTTCAGTTTTCATTTTAAATATATATATAAGTTTTCATTATAACATTTACAACAACGCAAACATTTCACAATATCGAATGATATTTTTAATTTTTCTTAAACAGTGTAAAACTGGCTAACCACAGTATTTATCATTCCCGAACTAAAAGTATCAAAACGTAAGTGTTAATAATAAAATACTGTGTGCCCAGTATATTTTGGAACGTGGCGAAATAAGGAGCAAAACATGAAAAATTTACTGTATTTGACAGATCGTTGACACTTGCTGTTGCATATAGCGCCACCGTGAAATGTCAAGCTATACTGGGCATCAGTAAAATACCATGTTTTGTCAATGCCAAAGCATCGCTAGATTAATCGTAATTTGCATTTATAGTTATCTCATTAAATATAGTTGTAGATTAAGTGACTACAAGACTTGTTCCCTACGTATAATTATTGTAATTTGTGTAACTTTTATGTTTTGTCTGTCTGTAAAGGAATGAGTCTCGAATCAGTGTTGCGATTAAAAATATAGGTACAAAACAAAAATGTTGTCGATCTTCCAATATGACGTATTTAGTGGACAGTCGTTGGTAGAAGTGACTTTGAAATTATTATTTTATTCCGTAATTTAATTTACACTGTATAACAATTTAATCAATATTGTATTTGTGATTAAAATTATGTTGTTAGTAATACTACTCGAATAACATAACACAAAAATAATGTAGAAAATTAATCATTTAAAATAATTTACACCATTGCATTGCATATTTTTATTCACTAACAAAGTCACTTCTCCAAACGAAATTTCAATTCAGTAGTATAAACGTAAAAAAAATCATGACATTTTATGTAAAAAAGTAAATAACGAAACACAGCATCTGATGTTATGTGCCATAACTGTGTTCTCAGTAAAAACATAGTTTTTAATGTAGGGGCGTCATCTCGAATAAAATCCTTATTTGTTTCGTATGTTAGTGGATGTCTTAAATTATTTTATTTAAATTATAACAATTAATTAAATAAACCCAGCCGTTGAGCGAAAACTGCTTGTAATAGACAAAATTATCGTTATCTTATTTAGAATTCCATAAATAATAAAAACAAATACGAGATCATGCTTTTCTTGACATGGTAAAGACACTATATAGCTACGCTACGTGATAATAAATCACCACAAAGTTCTAAATTTCGCTCCAGCTAAAATAAATGCAACTGTTTATAAAATAATGTAAGACATCCATCCTGTACCTACCAATGTGTAAAATGCAACATTATTATAATAAGACGTTGAATTAAAGTGATAATAACAATTAATGAAAAGTAAACTGATGTAGGCATACAATGATATTGTAAAAATACCGCCAGACAATAAATTATTTATCACATATTATTTATATTTTTTTTATTTAGTACCCCATAAACACACTCACACTACTAAGTAATAACAGTCGCACGGGTCGATCCGTCAGGTTAAGCTACGCTTGCCGGGGTTGGTCCGTGGATGGGTGACCATCTTTACATACCGAGACTCCTCCGTGCCTCGGAAAGCACGTTAAGTCGTTGGTCCCGGCTGTCATTCGTGGATCTTTGACAGTCGTCAGAAGCCCAAAAAAAAAAGTCTGACAACCAGTCTTTCCAAGGGGTAACGTGTACCCAGTTACTGGGTTGTGGAGGTCAGATAGGCAGTCGCTCTATGTAAAATACTGGTATTCAGCTGCATCCGGTTAAGACTGGAAGCCGACCCCAAAATAGTTGGGAAAAGGCTAGGCAGATTGAAACACACTCATAATAAAAATATCGGAAAATATTTATAAATATACTGGTCGCACTGTACATAACGTACCAAATGCCGCATCCCCCAATCGTAAAGAGTGAACTTTGAATGCCTCGTTGGTCTTTTGGATGAAAGACTGCTAAACATAGGGTCCTGGTTCAATCCCCAGGCCGGCCATAGTGTTATTGGGTTGGTCAGCAGTTCGGAGTCTGGATTTCTGACCAGTTGATGTCAATAGGTTTGCTCTTAATTAGGGGTCATTTAAGTATAACGTAAGCACCAAAGAGGGGTGGGGGTTCTTTGTTTCGATTATTTTTAATGACATAGGAGACGGTCTGGATGGTGATACGTCAGCAATATTTATTTATTTGCTTTTCAGATGTTTCTACAAAATTTAATTGATTTTGATTTGAACAAAGATGGCAACCCCATGTTCAGGGATTCCCAAAATAACTGGTATTGTTTACTCGCTCTTGCACAGTATGGTTAAAAAGAATCTTAAATCGGTATTCAATTACTTTTAGTGTATAAATTCCTTATTTTTAGACTCATGCATGAATAAAAATAAAGAAACCTGAACAAATTTTCAAAATACCAAAGTTTCAGTACCAGCTAGAATTTATGACATCGTTATAATAACTAGACTATATACATAAGTAAGCATAGCTTTGCTTACTTTTGCTGACAAGGGGAAGGGGTTCAAAATTACTGGAAAAAAAAAATAGCTAATTTTTTTTTTTTTTTTGAAATTTTGCTTAGTTACGTAATTTTTGAATGGGCTTACATGGGACTTTAAAGAACAGCCGAAATGCGAAAGTACTGTACACCTTCGCCTGCCCATTCGGGGAAAACAAGCGTGAAGTTTATGATATCTCTTAATTATGAAACACTATAGCTGCTGCACGCGTGCCATTTCTAAAATAAAATTATCCTAATCAGCTACCGTCGTCAGCCGTCAAAATCGATCCAGCCGTTTCGGAGATTAGCTGGAACAAACAGACAGACAAACAGACGGGCCAATTTTTTTTTTTTTTTTAACTTTTATTTTGACAACAGATACTTGAATGTAATTTATTTGTGTATATGTACCTATAGATAACATCACGCCTGTATTGTGTCTCTATATCTAATCATTTTGGAGCCCGGTTTTAAAAATGCATAGAGAACGCTGCTGCCTATTGTCTAGTGAGTCCCTTAGCCGCCTTTTCGACATCCACGGGAAGAAATAAGGTTAGGCTATTTAATTGTCGGCAATGAAGAGCGCTATGCATGGAGTTTCCCTACGTGATCGCATCAGAAATGAAGAGATCCACAGGAGAAACACGGTAACCGACATAGCCCGAAGAATTGCCAAACTTAAGTGGCAGTGGGCAGTGGTCTGAGCACATTGCTCGCAGAACAGATGGCCGATGGGGCCGAAAGGTTCTGGGAGGGGCGACCGCGTACCGGAAGACGCAGCGTTGGAAGGCCTTCCCAAGGTGGACCGATGACTTTGTGAAGGCCGCAGGAATCCGCTGGATGCGGGAAGCACAGAACTGGTTGGAGTGGCGATAGCGGTGCTTGGGGCCTATATCCAGCAGTGGACGTCTTTCGGCTGAAATGATGATGATCTATAATCAAATCACTAAAAAATACAGCCTAAAAAAAAAAACAAATTCAAGACCAAAAGAATCGAATCCGTAAAATACAACTAGGAGCGCCATCTGTGATATATGAATAACTGATAAGAACTACTTGTGAGATAAAATATAGCATACGCAGTGTAGAGGGCAGTGTTCAAAATAATACTTACGCAAAACTCGAAGAGTTCCTCAGGGCAGCATGTTAGGTGCATTTTTGCTCACTTCAAACTCTTCTACTGCAACAATACAAATTAAACAAAATATAAAAATAAAACAAAAAGAGATCGTAACATAACATTTAAAACAACCAAATACCGCTAAGCTGGCAAAAGAAGGAAAGCACTACAATGATGAAAGAAGGGAAGTGGAAAGTGAAGTTTTTCTACGCCTCTATGAATGAATGAATGAATGAATAAGCTTTAATTAATTCCATACAAGTAACATTAACAATTATTAACAACAGTAAATCATTAATTAATTAATAAATAAATAATTCAATTAAATTAACAATAACTAACAATTTATTTATTTATTTAACAATTTATGTACACACATATAAACAGAGAAGAAGAAAGGAACAGAAAAATACGTACAAAGGTGATGCTTATTTCTAATGAAATCTCTTCCAGCATACCTGCGATAGGAAAGTAGATATAGAGATGTAGACAACGTGTGTGAGTGTAGAAGAGAAAAATAATAATATATATATACATAAAATCAACATAGCTATAATATATAATATATATAATATATATATTATATAATATAAATACTAATAAACATACAATAAGAGAATATACTTACATACATACTTCCAAAATAAATATCACTCAAATATATACTTAGAACTACAGTGTAGTGGAAAATAATAAATACATAATAATATGCAACTATGACGAAGCGGAAAGGTAGTGATCCTTTACTCTTCTTTTAAAGGCTGCAACAGTTTGGCAGTCCCTAATGTGAGGTGGCAGCGAATTCCACAACCGAGCCGCGTGCACAGTGAATGAGTAGGAGTAGAAGTCGGATGAGTGGGGAGGGAGTCTAAGGAGATTTCTAAGATGCGACCTGCAAGGTGTATCCGAAGTACGATCGTAGGAAAAGCGTTGTCGCAGATAGGATGGCTGATGAATAATCATTAACAATCAATTAATCAATAAATAATTCGATAAAATCAACAATAGCAATTTAAAAAAATTAAAAATAATAAACAATAATAAATTCCATCAAATTAGTAATAGCAATAATAACAATAATAATCGCTAACTACTTTCACAAGATTGACAGCATTAAAAATCATTAAAAAATAACAAACAATAAATAATTCCATCAAAGAACATTAATAATAAACAATAACCAAAGGTAATAATCATTAACAAACAATAAATAATTCGATGAAATTAAAAATAATAAATAATAATTAGCGAATAGTTTACGCTGTTACTTTTGTATGGACCCCCTTCGGGTAAAAGCCTCCTCCAAAGATTTCCACTTCTCCATGTCCTTCGTCCGTCGTCCTTCTACGCCTCTACGAGTACTACTTACATTAATATTCTGCTAGAAGTTGTAGTGGCCAGAAATAATAGGCTCGCAAACTAGACACCTATCAAAATAACAACAGAGAAAACAAACTAGGTAGGTATGTAGGTATGTAGATTTGACCAGAAATCGAATCGTAGTTTTTTTTCATCATAGGTATTTATTATATCGGTTTTTTTGGATGTACCTATATTTAAAAGAAAAAGCTTGGCAAAGTTAACCATACTTTCTACCTTTTTAAAATTAATTAGCAGTAGAATCACCATAATTAGATACTGATTTATTTATTATTTATTTATTTATTTAAACTTCATGTACAATAGTGGTACTTACCGCCTAAGTACCATATTGTACATGAAGTTTTTTTTTAAGTGAACCTAAAAAAAAGCTCTTATATAATAATCTAACGATTTGGATGTGACGCAAACTCGCGGCCATTATTAGAATGTGCAAAAAAAATTCGTCATTTTGAAATACTCAAGCGCGTCAGATTAAGATAGGTATATATGATTCATCTTTATGCTGCTATCTAAAGTAATACCAAGGTATTTCAGATTATTAACGAGTTTTAGAGATGAACATGCACAAGCATCCACAGAAAGGCATTCATGTGATGTAATTCGTAGGTCACTGCGAATATTCACCGCCTGCCTAATACTGAAACAAATATACTTAGTCTTATCAACGTTTAAAGTAAGGATGTTTCTCTGCAGCCATCCGTCCCCTTGTCATATCAAAGCCATCTTGTGCGGGGCTGAAGACCTATAGTGGTTACGAACTTTTCTTTTAAAAGCAAATTTGCTTTCAGGTTTTTTAATGCCAAAAGGTAGCGCGTTCCAGAGCCGAGATGACTAAATTGCATTAAAAAATGCAACGTAATCAATCGTAATCTTAGAGACCCGGGCCGGCCATGACGGTAGGACGTGGGAGCATACGACGAAGTGCAGTGCTGCAGTTAATCACACAAATAATATCAACAAGTTATAATGAATCTTAACCAAGGTCCTTCAAAGCATTAAAGCGAACCAAGTTGGATCACGAGGTTATTAACTCATTTTTTTTTCCAATAAGTACTACTTGTACAATGTATTTTCGTTTTAACGAAATCTACATTTCTTTTTAGGGTTCCGTAATCAACAAGGAACTCTTATAGTTTCGCCATGTCCGTCTGTCTGTCTGTCTGTCTGTCCGCGGTTTAGCTTAAAAATCTCCCCTGCATGTAAAGTGGGGATGATATTTTTTTTTTCGTCCTTTCCATAGTGTGGGATATCGTTAGATAGGTCTTTCAAAAATATTAGGGGTTTGGGAATACCGTTTTTTGATTAAGTAAACCGTTCGTGACTTATCAAGCTTTAAAGTACCAATTTTCGTTAGAGTCAAGTGTGTCCCCCCTCTACCAACTAAACGGTTGTAGTTAGAAATTTAAATGTCACGGCAGTAGTACCTATATATAACGAAGTTAAAAGGAAAACTATCACAGCTAAGTAGGCTTTACAATTTACCGATAAATTGGCGACTAACTTACATTTACAGTTGAAAAAAATGTTCTCCCATACATTCTGTATAGGAAAACATGTTTTTCAACTACATGCTATGTTTGGTCTTGTTCATTCCTCCTTTCGCAGGTCTGCTGAAAGAAATTTCTTAAGAAATAAGCAGTACCTTTGTACCCAAATTATAATTATGTCGTATCTCTATGTATTTTACTGTGTGTGCATAAATATTAAAATAAAATAAATAAAATATAACTGCGCTGCACTGCACTTCGCTTAAAGCGTGCACCGGCCGCACCCGTCACTGCGCAGGCGCGAAACCATTCATTGATTAATGGTCCTTCCATAGTCTCGCGGCGACCTAGTCACGTGACGTCGAGGAAAATTTATCAAAACAAGAATACCCCTTTACTCATTGAAATACCGAGTGAATTGATTCATTCTTGAGCATTTGTGGCGTCTTGTGTCAGTGCTAGTGTTCGTGAGAGCAAGCAATGGCGATTGAGAAGGTGAAGTCGTCGTCGGCGGCAGAGACGTCGTATTACGAACATACTAACTGGAAAACTCCTGCCTTTAGGCAGACCATGGTGGATAAGCTGTAAGTTAGACTGCTTTTGCTATTTAATGTAGTTTTATAAACTAGTTTTTCTTTCCGTCATTTCATCGATACCAACATAAGGTTTTTAGATGGATAGGTATAGTACAACATTTACTCAAGTGATTGCAGTAAACAGAGTGAGTTTGTAAACAAGGATTAGGAATAGATAAAAGCAGAAAGAAAAAAAGAAAAAGTATTTATTGTGACTCGCACAGGAAAGTCACAAACTAAACTAAACACACAATGACAAAAGTATAAAAAAAAATATATATATATATAAAAAAGAAAATAATAAAAAAAACAGAAGGTCCTGTACATCCAGAACTGACCCGGACCTTCGTCGTCCGACACTGTCGGCGGTCCTGTGTGTCTGTATATAGATGATATTATAATAATAGGACCCAAACCCAGACTTACCATTTTCTTTATTTCGGGAGGAAACCCTCAACAGGAGTTTGGGATTCTTACCTCACCAAAACCACCCCGGCGGTCACTATCATCACACGAAGGGTGTCCCCTCCTGTGCAACGCTTGTTACTGCTTTTTTTTTTTTTTTTACTGGTACCCACTCTCCTCAGAGATGAGAGATGTACCCCATCTCTGGGGAGAGTAATGCGGTCTCCAGCGTCACAGCAAGAAGTCTCGCGAGAAGGCAAAATCAATGACAAGGAAACAGCGAGAAACTATGCATATTCACATTTCTCGGATGTTTTCGCGACTTCTTGGCGAGAGTTTGGAGGCCGCATAAAGAAGTCCTCCCCTGAGGCTGACTGACACGCCACCGTCTTCTCTGAGGTTACTCAGTGGACGGACAGTCTTCACTCTTAGCGCCCGCGGCCCCGGGCACCACCAGCACCACCCACCATTACCTAATTTTAATAATAGGTACCAGCCTATTACTGACGCAGAACCGTGCGAATATAAAACTGCGCCCGGGGCAAAGCCTGATTCTTTTACACACTCTATATTTTTTTATATTAACTTTGCCGTAAGTAGGTAGGTAGGTAGCCTAGATAAGGCTTTATTATATGACGCTCTTTAGTTAGAGCATTCTGTACCATTCATTGCGATTCTGTACACATCCAGCTTGTGGTAGAAATATTTGCGGGCCGTCGCGTCGTATGGAGCCCTTAACAGGGTTTCTGAAAATGATTGCTGACAGAATGGACTGTCCGTATGTAATTCACTGCTGTCAGTTACATGAACCGTCGTATACTCGTAGTGTTGTTTACTAACACTTAATTTTAAGGACAATGTTGCTATATAAGGGTCTTCGCTCTAATTCTTGAATTTTAATAACCCAATATCACCACGAGATCCTTTCTTTAATACCTTCGATCAACTATACTAATACTGATTGTTGAACATTCTTTAGAACATGCCTGCCTGTATGTACAACTTTTGTTTTTCTTTTAAATACCCTGATGTATGCGAATTTTGGGACAGATTAGCAAAAGACTACTAAACTATTTCTAGTATTTTATTATAAACTAATAATTTTATGTGTCCGTATTGGCGTAGGTATACAATACTAAATGAAATGTTTGATTTCACACTTACAAAGATTTTCCTCGCTTTCCAGTGAGGCAAAATCGTCGATTAGGTATACATATTTCTAGTAAATCAAGCGATCACCTTTACACTGCTCAATAGAAAGTAAACTTAAACTGATTAGTCTTTTCAGACACTAGTCTGCTATTACAATAGTGTCAGAATGATCTACCATTGATTTCATAATTATTGATTTTGACAAGTTTGGTAATCTACTAATATAATGGCGTCATTATGACTTTCCAATGGTCAGCCACTGACACTCCATTGAAAGAATTGGTAATCTCGTACATAATGACAAATTAAACTTCCTACTACTTCATATTGCCTATAAGTTATGTACACTAATAAATAACATGTAAAAATATATATAAATGAAATCTGGCATGAATAAATGTTCAAAATGCCATTGTAATACAATTCTATTACGACACCATTGACCGACCAATGATCGACCATTATGAATTTAGCAGATTACGAACTTTTAGCAAAATGACAATGGGATCGTATTGGAGTGACGAATTTATAAAAATAGCAGACTTGGGCCCCAGTGCAGTTAGTCCTAAAGGGGCTCCGTATCAAAATTTGTTGGGGCCCCTTTTAACCCGACTGCTATGAAGCTCCAAGAGAGGATATTGTTTTATTACAAAATAAATAATGCACACTGACTTGGAAGGTCAAACTGTCAATGCTGTCCATGATCTTACTAAGTGAATGCAAGAGCGAGCGAAGCGATCTATCAATTTGGAGCATTATGACTCGGATGCGATATTACCTCTCAATAAGCGAGCGGAGCGAACCCAAAAATTTAAGCATTCTGGAGGTGGAGGTCTAGTACTCCCTAAGCACGATATCCGTAGTTTCGCCCGAATTTACGGGCGATTCCTACTCCTTTTCACTTACGGACATAAGATTACTTTGGGGCTCCAGAATGACTGACACCGATATTTGTCAGTTGTCCATAGTCCGAAAATGTGAATTCATCGGGTGAGCCGTACTCACTCCTAAGTTTGGATCAACTTTTGGACGGGCCTGCTGACGCTCTTTGTTGACGGACTTAGGGATAGGTTAAATTGTCATTGTACTTTTACTAAGAGAATGCAAGAGCGAGCGTGGCGAGCTCGAAAACTGGAGTATTCGGTTACTAGGTAAAGATGTCATTGTGATTTTTTTCACTAAAAGAATGCAAGATCGAACGAAGCGAGCTCGAAAATTTAAGCACCCTGTCTTGGCTATTTTAGATTTTCTGAGTGGTTTTATTAAATGAGAATTCTCGCGCCCGTAGATTTGCTTGTGTTAATTTTCATTAGGTTTTTACTTCTTTTTCTTATGACTTCTTTTCAAAAAGGGTTTTTAAACATATTTTATTTATTTCTTACTTCCATACGTTGCGTCGAGGGGGGGACTGTAGCTTGGCTACCAAGTATCATTGATACGGCGGTAGCTACGCCACTGAACTTGACTATCGTCAAGATGATTTTGGCGCCCCTCTGGCTAAGGCCACTTACCACGGCTCTGTACTACACCACCACCGCAGAGCAAAGGCCTCTCCTCATATAGAGAAGGCATGAGCAATAGGATTGATCACCACGCTTGCTCAAGATGGGTTCGCGATTTCCGACTTATATTAACAATAAGTCAATATTTCCTGATGATATTTTCCTTCACTGATGTCACTAATGTCCTAAATAACCCTACCTACAAATTAGCATATTTTCCTTTGTACACTATCTTATAAACTAGACTATAAACTTGCTTACAATATTTCCTTTTCCTTGACAGTAACAACGTGATTGAGGAGACAGGAATACAGCTGCAGTGCACCGGTCTCGAACTGGAGAATGGTGTGTTCCAGAAGGTCAACAGCAAACCAATGTACATGATCTTGATCATTTGCATCATCGAGAATATTAAGGAAATGGGTAAGAAGTCACATAACTTATTATGTTCGCGGTTGACTTTTTTTCAACCTTATAACTTGTTATATTGAAAATTGGTCAACCGCTAACCTTGTCTTGTATACTCGTCTTGTACGGAAATCCTATACAATGCGAGATCAGCTTATACTGGTACCTACTGGTATATCTTGATATGTACCGTGTGTACGTCCGACCGCAATTAACCACCGAAAACCACCCTTACTGCAATTCAATGTCAAACCGTTAACACTGACGTGCATCTGACTGACCATAGGTACTACCTGACCGAGATAATTAGAGAGCTGACAGTTTAACATCACCCGCAAGTAATAATTATTCATGTCTTTCACATATCTCGGGACCATAGGTCCCGATCCTTTGGAAGGCGTACGAGAGGCCGAAGCCAACTCGCAGAGGCCCCTTAGACAATTTAAAATGGAATAAAGCACCAATCAACAATAAAATTATCCCTGTATACACTATGCAAGTGCACCCAAGGACAGCCCCCGGTTGGTGTAGGAGTATTGCACAATATGGAAACAAAGATATTGGACTCTAGATTTAGGTGGCTCGTACGGGCTGGCAACGTCTCATTTCTAGAGGATTTTCGTGATTGTTTTAAAGGATGATGCCAGGAATTGTATGGAAGCTGGTACCGGCTCCAATAGGAATACATGATTTATAATTAAAAAGATATACTAGACTGTACCTAAAACTATGGAAGGCCCTGCAATGTTTTACACAATACACGGATAACATGGCAGGGAATGATTTACACACTCAATAATGAGCCCCCGGAAACGGTCGCTAGCACATAGTGATGTAGCGACAAGGGGGCAACATATCCTTTGGTGCTTGAGGAGTGGAGAAGTATTCCATGGCTATCAGGACAATACCGAAAGTAAGGTCAAGATCCTTACCAGCATCTTACTGGAATACTTCCTTACTCCGAGCACGTTTGCTCTTGCGATTCTCAACTCAAGCCAGCCAATAAAGGCAAGAATGAGGTGGGAGATCAGTTCCTCGTCAGTGTTCACTCCAGCCGGCCAATAAAAACAAGCCTGAGATGAGGAACATGACTACTCCCGGGAGATAGGGACCCGTGGAGTTACTACTACCCAACAGCTCGCCACATGCTGCCCTGCGGGTTAATGTTGTGCGTTACCCCAGCAAAATAATGTGAAAATAGTCATTTAAATGTTCTAGATAACTAGTTGCCCAGCTTCTGTAATTTTTGCGCACATTTTTAAATTTTTTACACTTAATAGAAACAACACACTTTTTTACACTTTTAGTTATTTCACAAAAATATTTCCTGCTGGGGTAACGTTACCACAGCCAGACATTTTCATTTTTAATGGGAATATTGAAATAAATATTAGCTTTATAATTAATTGTCTAGACGAGGTAAATGTTACAACTTATTTTGTATTTGTTCTTTCTTCGGCTGCGAAGTTATTCGAGATCCTGCTGGAGTAACGTTTGTGGTTTTGCAGGATCTCTGAAACGGTTATGCTGACTCTTATTATCTTTTGTACATAACTTTTTAAGAATTAATTTAAATTATTTGTGCAATAAAAAAACAAAACTAATGCACCGTGCAATGGTTATATAATTAAATATAAAAACACTTCAATAGGTGCTAACGCTGTGCTACGCTTTGAATAAGAGCACTTACTTTAAATGTCATTTTGTAGCTTGTAACTGCCTTCTAATGTATGTGAAGTTTCATTAGTATCCTGTAAAAATATGCGCGACATTTACAGAAGCTGGGCAACTATACCCAGTCTCTAATTCAGATAATTTATGTAAACAAAGTAATGTCAAGAAATGTCACTGTCAAAATGACAGGACAGGGGTACAAAACATTTTATCATTAAATCTTTTGTAAATAATCATCGACAAAATTAAAATGAATTAATTATAAGAACTATGCTATGATCGTCATAATCAGCCCTTTTAAGTCCAGTGCTAGACGTAGGCCTCCCAAAATCGATTTTCACTCGAAACAGTTTACAGCCGTTTTCATCCAAAATGTGGCTAGATATATTATGCTACTTACGATATGAACCTATGAATGAGAGTTGTAATATTTGTGTTGTTGAAGATGAATTTTTTTTGAAAACGTTTGTACTTTTCTCCTGCATTGTAACCAGTATCATAAAATATTTTATACCAGAAAATCTCCATTTTTAATAACTTTGTATAAAACCGAAAATTTATATACTTAATTACTTACGGTATGATTATTTGTAATTATTTTTTCATAAATCATACAATGGAACCTGTTGCCATTTTATGTGAATTACCATTACGAAAATATTTTTTTGAAATGTTATCCCCTTTGTTTACACAAAATATCAGAATTTGAGACTGAGTATAATATTATACATATAAAATTCAAAGTCCCGACTGACTGATATATCAACGCACAGCCCAAACCGCTGAACCTAAAGACTAAAGACCGAATTTTGCACGTAGGTTCCTTATGAAGTCTAGGCGTGCACTAAGAATGGATTTTTGGAAATTCCACCCCTAAGGGGATAAAATAGGGGATGAAAGTTTGTATGAAAGTCCGTCAGTTTTGAAGTTAGGATCTTCAAATTTTGTGATTAGGGGATGAAGTTGAAAGTCCTTAATTTTCGAAGAAAAATCACTAAATTTACTATCTTGGCTTATGGTTGGAAGCTAACGCAACGGTGTTGTTAGAATTTCAACCCTTAAGGGAGTGAAAAGGGGGATGAAATTTGGTTTTTAATTCAAGTTCTTTATTTTTTAAGTTAAATTCACTAATATTTCGGCTTATGGTTGGAAACTAACACAACGTAAATCGTTGTTTTATTGTTTCATTTCAACCCACAAGGGTCTGAAAAGAGGGATGGAGTTTTATATTGAAGCAGTTCATTCGCTAAATTTTGTATTCAAGTAAAAATTATATAAGTACACGTGTACTGTTTCTAACTTTACAGTATTTTACATGCAGCGACTGTCTATCTGACCTCCACAACGCAGTTACTGGGTAATACGATACCCCTTGGTAAAAATGGTTGTCAGAGTTTCGGGCTTCTGACTTCCCGTAACGACCGTCAAAGATCCACGAAAGACAGCCGGGATCAATAGCTTAACGTGCTTTCCGAGGTACGGACGGGTCTCTGTATGTAAAGATGGTCACCCATCCACAGACCAACTGCGGAAATTGTAGCTTAACCGGTCCTTTACAGTAGGTATTTCTTTACAGTATTCCTCATATATCACACGTAGTGGAGGACAATTAGCCATGAACAAAGAATTTATACTCTACGCAGACGAAGTAAAATAAAATAGTAACGAAGTCAAATCTTGCAATGAATATTCGAATCTGATGCTGAAAATATCATTTTTAGAATTTTGGTCTGTTTGTTTGTATGTATGTTCCGGTTTGCACAAAAACGGATGAACGGATTTAGATGATATTTGGTACACAGAGAGTTTATAACCTGGATTAACATATAGGTTATTTTTTAATCCCGATAGTACGTTCCCGTCGGCTATTTATTGACATCCACGCGGGCGAAGCCGCGGGCATAAGCTAGTTATCTATATTTAAATTTCAATTTTCGACATTATTTTGCTGGGGTAACGCACACGGGTTAATGTAATCTCTTGCTCTGCCTCCTCACCCTAGATTTGTTCTGCGAAGTAAACTTTACTGGCACAGACCTAGAGTTTGGTGTCCGCAAACCCCACCACGACGTCAACGTAGAGATACGGCGTCGGCGCGGTGGGGTTATGAATCTTAATATCATAGGGACTTACTTAGCAGTTTAAGTTATATTTAAATTACTCATTAACGAATAGGCTAGATTGTTATGTGAATAATGTAACACCAACCGCGATACTTTATAAAAGAAAAAAAAAGTTTTTAATTTTTTATTAATAAGCATTTTATATGGTTTCAGCTGAGGACAAGCCTTCAAGTCTGGATTTGATCATGCCGCACCAGGAGAATCTGAGCGAATTTGAAAACTTGCTATTGTACTAACGGAAGCAAGAAAAACATCATCATCTTCACAAATTTTTCAGTCATACTTATGTACGGAAACCTGCATTAATTTCGTAATTCAACACTTTTTCTAAGTTTCTCGCCGTTTATTACAACACCCCTGCCTGGCCCATTGGGGAATAGCGCCGTGATGTATATTTTCGTATATGTTTATTGTGGAAAAAAATAATTAACGCAGGTTTCTGTATCCACTAACATCATTACGTAGAATAGCTATTTAAAATGAAAATTGAAATTGAAAATTTCGGATATCATCCAATTTGTATAATCAATTATGTAATTACTTTACAACAATAAAAAATCACATAAAATGTAAAAAATATATTTATTTACTTAACCCTCGAATTCTCAAACGAAAATTTAACATTAAGATGTTCTTAAGTCTATCTGTTGCTCTACTACCTACTTACACCATAGACAGAGATAGCATTACACCAAATGAACTGAGCAAACTGGATTAAACCAATTCAATCCACAGTATTCTCATCCAATGAGTCTTCTTCTCTATATTGATCCTTAAACTGTTCTGTATCCTCATCCTCTCCGTAGTAAAATCCATCATCGCTGTCATTTTTATATCCTGTATCGTCTTCAACCTTCGTGCAATGTACCAGGTTTCTACTGTCAGATAGATCAGGGTTTTCTGAAAGCACTTTAGCTTTGTATTTAGCGTATGCTTCACCGTATCTCTGGACATCCTCGTTTAATAAATCTGGTGGGTCATCATATATTTTGTCTTCGCCTGTATCACTGGATAGATCATCCTCTGGAAATATAAACAGTGTGGATTAAAACCTTGGGTCAATAGCTGAAGATGAGAAAGGTCAAGGAAAAGTTCAATGTCAGCAGCCAAAAACAGAATAAAATGAATCATTCCACTTTGCCCCATGGCAGAGCTGAATGCCTAAAACTTTTGCAACAAATCGTATAATTAATTTGTAATTTATAACCCGTTTCCTTCCAGAAACAAATAGGAAATAATACTTTTTGTGCTTTTATTTAAGGTGCCAACCCTAGTGGGGCAGATTCCACTGCAAAATTTTAGGTGTTCCAATTTGCCCCATCAGTGGGATGGCTCCGTGGGGCAAAGTAAAATGATTCAATAAAATGAATAGGTTTTAAGTGTTGGTACTTTACTTATCTTTGATTTATCTAAAACAATAACAAACTTGTATTGTGAAGAGAAATTCTGAATATTATTAATATCCTGAACAAAAATTTCAGAGTGAAGTGATCATTACTATTCGGTATGTCATTCAGCAAGGTTAATAGAGGTAGAAGGAGGTGGGGTGCAGTTGCAAGATTGATGGAGGGAATACGTTGGTTGGTAGGTTGGTTGGTTGTTGGCTGTGTCAGGGTCACGGAGCACAGTGTGAAAAATGACCTTAATGAAATGAAATGAAATCGTGAAATGAAATTAAATCGTGAAATGAAATGAAATCGTTTATTCTGTAAATATTCCATAAAAAGAGGATGACCGCTTTTAAGGTCATTTTTCACACTGTGCGGAGGAAAGAAAGAAGATCAGGGTGCACTGGAATATACTTAGGTATTGTCTCTCATTAAGGCTGGTTAATTTTCTAATAGTCTTTACTAACTCAATATTAGGTCTAGAATATATATAAATAAAAAATTAAACGCTGTTTGTTTGTTGGTAAGCGTATCACTAAAGAACGGCTGGACAGATTTGGGTTTTTTTTTTTTCAATTGTTTTCTGCAAAAGAAAAATTGGGAAAAAATCCCAGAAACCTGAAAATTCGGGAAAAATTGAAAGTGTTTTTTTCTACATTTTTGTATTTATTGGGACAGGACACGGTCCGTCGGGTCATCTAGTAATAGATAATAATCAATTGTCTTGTTATTCGGGACTTGATAGGTTAAGCCATGTGAAGGCCGCAGGAATCCGCTAGATGTGGGAAGCACAGAACTGGTTGATGTGGCAGTGCTTAGGGGAGGCCTATGCCAAGTAGTCACGTCTTTCGGCTGAAATGATGATGATAGGTTAAGGAATCTTGATGACACTTACCAATATCTACTCTATCCATGGCTCTCACCATATCTTCCATCTCTATACTGCTCGGCTCTGAGTCAGGGTATTCATTCCTCCAGTTATTCTCATCATTGGAATCGTCATCATCATCAGCTTCGATGTCCGAATCTTGTGATGGGTCATACGAATCTAAGACTAGGCCTGTTTCAACACTGAAATGGAAAAACAATGAGATTAAACATTTCAGTCCTGTTGTTTATCAAAACTTGGACAATATATAAAAGAAGTACCTATGGTATCAACAACTAAATATTTTAGTATATTTTGCATGCAGCTGGGAAAACACTTTATTTGTTGCATACACTCCTAATAAATACTAATCTTCTACCTTCTATCTATCCATATTGTATACTAGCTGCTGCCCGCGGCTTCGCCCACGTACCTTTTTCAAAAATAAGAGTAGCGATACTCCTTTTAACATCAACTATCTGCCGTTTCGGAGATTAGCCAGAAAAAACAGACAGAGCCAGACAAAAAAAATTAGAATAGTTTTCTTTGTTCGAAAATATATACTTTCGTATGTATTTAGAAAAAAGCTCTTATTTTGACATTCCAAACACACTTCAATTTTATTTATTTGTATAGAAACAGGCGAGATTACTGGGACTGAAATTGAAAAGATGAACATGAAATTTTTCACATAACTTCCTTTTACAATGTGGGGGAGCATTTCTTCTCAGGGGTAGTCAGATGGGAAATGTCAACTCCATCTAACTTATTTTTTATGATGAGTTATTCCTTGGGTTAATTACCTAGAAACTTGGCACAACTACATGTTTAAGTAAATAACAAAGATTGTCATTATTAGTTTTTCAAAACTACTCCTCAAAGGGGGATGTTGTTGGGTATGAAATAATCTCAATGTACGGTCCAATTAATTCGAAACTCAGAATACTTTAACAGAAAAGAAGGGATGGGATGTTTTGATGTGTGGCTTGAGTATCTCAAAAATTTATATAAAATAATAATCTTTATCTTTTTTTTAATTCTTTTCCTCCTTTTTAGGGTTCCGTAGCAAAATGGCAAAAAACGGAACCCTTATGGATTCGTCATGCCTGTCCGTCCGTATGTCACCGCCACTTTTTTCCGAAACTATAAGAACTATACTGTTGAAACTTGGTAAGTAGATGTATTCTGTGAACCGCATTAAGATTTTCACACAAAACTAGAAAAAAAAAAAAACAATAAATTTTGGGGTTTCCCCATACTTAGAACTGAAACGCAAATATATTTTTTTTCATCAAACCCATGCTTGTGGCGTATCTATGGATAGGTCTTCGAAAATGATATTGAGGTTTCTATTTTTTTTTTTCTAAACTGAATAGTTTGCGCGAGAGACACTTCCAAAGTGGTAAATTGTGTCGTCGTCCCCCCCCCCTCCCCTGTAACTTCTAAAATAAGAGAATGATAAAACTAAAAAAATATATGATGTACATTACCATGTAAACTTCCACCAAAAATTGGTTTGAATGAGATCTAGTAAGTAGTTTTTTAATTATAGATAATGGTACGGAACCCTTCGTGCGCGAGTCCGACTCGCACTTGGCCGGTTTTGATATACTTGTATATATTAGTGTCTGTTTTCTTAAATAATTTTAAAACTATTTAGTGTTAATTGAATTAAATATTTACTTTAGACGAGTTTAACTCTCTAAATAGATCTTTAAGTCAAATAATGTAAACATCAGACGATTTTTTAAAATTCCACCCCTGTGGGGGTGAAAAGAGGGGATACAGTTTATATGAAAAATCTTATTACTTTGATCTAGAAAATTTAATTTGGCCACATTTTCAACTAAATAAATAATCAATATTTGAATAATTAATTTTCAAACACTAACATTTAATAGAGTGGAAGGGGGGGGGAGGTGGATATTTGTAGGGGAAAATACGAAAAGGACGTGGATGACGTCGCGAGCAGAAGCAGAAGTAATTTATAAAACTTGATAAAATATGCTTACCCTACAAAGTTATCAATCATGCTTATATCAAATTCTTGCTTCAAAAAAGTAGTGTACAGATCGTAGGCATATTGTACGTTGCCATCTTTATCATCAGTCTTCTGCAGATCGATTAGATTCAATACATCTTCGCTACCCTCATCATTTTCACCATCTTTCAGCCCTCGGCTACAGTTGACTATTTCGTAACGACTTTTTGATGCAACCTCTTTACGTTCTTTCCTCAATTTTTCTACAATAGTGTCAACATTCGGCAGAGATTGCTGTTTTAAGTCTATCTTTGGCAGTAAGTTTTTGACATGTGTGGTTTCCTGTGAATGTGCAGAAATTTAAAGTAAGTATACAAACCTACAATATAAAAAAAAAATGTTTTTCGTAATCACAATTGTTTAACAAACACAGAAAATATTATGAACACTAGCTTTTGCCCGCGACTCCGCCCGCGTGGATGACAGTTATCGCGTAAAAAAGTAGAATATGTCCTTCTTCATATCCCAGGCTATATCTCTGCTGAATTTTATGACGATCGGTTCAGCAGTTTAGGCGTGAAAACGTAACAGAGTTACTTTCACATTTATAATATTAGTATGGATTACACAGAAGGATTTCCTATTATTAAATTATATATACGATTTAACAATAAAACTTGGATATTTAGAAGAAGTCTATCAAATCGACTTGGAGCAGTCTGTAGTTTTATCGAGAGGAATAAACCACCTCCTACTAGAGAATGTAGGTGCCTTAATTCATATAGGCTCGTAAATAAGCCATACAAGGTAAGGTAATACAGCCATAACTAGGGCTCCTCTTATTTATGAGCTGATGTGAACAGCTCATGAATAGGAGGAACCCTTCCAGTACAAAACTAGACAAGCACACTCGAACGAACACGTGAATAATGCAGAAAATACTATAGCGTGCGTTAGGTTAGAGACTAGGGGAAAAAAACAAGAACAGATGCCTTCCTAAGGTGACTTTCAGACCGATAGTTCTTCTAGTTCAAGTCTGATAATTCAAAACATTAGTGTTTACCTGATCATCAACGGTTCCTCGAAACACGAATAGCGATGGTGATATTTCTTCCTTGTCCGTTTTAATTCGTTTGCACATGAGCACCAGGGTATCTTGTGGGTTCTCCTCAAGCCTCCGTTTTACTCTTAACACTGTTGATGAAGCCATTTTGGAGTATTTTTTCATTTCATTTCAGTTTTATTACCGAAACACGCTACCTCCGCGCGCACAAATTGTTTTCATCAGAATGACATTTAGGAGTGTGACATTGACATTTCATTTCAGAGCAGAGATGCAGAGATACAGACGATACAGACCAAAGATTACTATTAGGCACAGACTAAGTAGGATACAATGGCTTTATAAAAGTACCTACAACCTACCCGACCTAACCTACCTGTTAAATGCGTCAAACTATGATCTACTCCACTTTTGGCGGTTGCTCATGAACAACTAATAAATCTTTAAAAAATCAATTGATCCAGCCTTTATTTCTGTAAATCAACTAACTATATTGGTACTAAATTAAATGAATATCTAACGAAAGCACCAGGGTAACCCGAGAAATTACCCGACTTTTTTGCAATTTTATTTTTTAAGTTAGTGCCGAAATTATTAGTTGATTTACAGAAATTAAGACTGAGTAGTATTTTGATAAAATAGTACTTTAGTACACGTCTGTGGATATACACGGATAAGAGAAATAATGATGTCTGTAGCACACAATTTAATGTTCTACTATTATCTTTTAAAAGTGGTCGTTCGTGTCGCTTTGAATTCATTCAGATACTTTTCGTCCAATGTTGTCAATTCATTCGAGTGATAAAAAACTTGGGTTTGTTGATTTTAACGGCGGTGTATATGCTGCTAAGATAAATAAACCTGTGTTATCTGTGTTACTAATCTGTCTGAGAAAACGTCAAAGTACGTCAAAGATTAATAATCTGTGTGATTTTTACTTTCTTCTTGTTTCTTCTTTTGGAAAAAAACAAAGCGCTCGCTTCGTTATCGAGCGCTTTGTATTTTATGAATCATTAATGTGTTTTCATTTATTACAATTGAATTGAGTCGATAGAAGCGGCATCATTCAGCTAAAGTGGTTTTAACAGTGTAAGGATAAATTGAAACAGTTCAACACAATGGCTTCTGACGATAATTGGAGAACTCAGGCCTTCCGGCAGAGTGTGGTGTCGAAAATGTAAGTTTTATAATATTTTACCGTGTTGTTGTGCGTCATATTTATCATTGTTTTGAGATCAGCGCTTCGATGGAGCGATCTGATTTAGCGGTACGTATGGAGCTGTACATTGTAAAGATGATATACTTGAGCCACAATACAGTCCCCTTCTACACTGTATCCTGAGAATAGGACAATTTATTAATCTCATTAAGAAATCTCTTAATTCTTTCAAATATTAATAAAACAATATATAACAGTGCCCAACATTATAACTATGAAATGATACCAGGAAAATCTGCCTTGCTTCATGTAGAATGACTCACACTTTTACATTAAAAATTCCTATAGGTATACCCAGACGCTCTCTGGCTCATGACCCCAATTTCACAGTCATTTTAGTTTTTTAATAATGTTTTTAAATGTACCCAGATATAATTGAATGCTTTCAAGGACATGGAACGAGACACAACAGAAGTTTTCATGTTGTTATTACGCCTATGGGCGTGTGTCCCTGAACTTGATAATAATTGTAGAAACTTTCTGTAGTTTCTGCCTGCTCCAGAATAAGGGTAAAAGTGCACTTGTTTATACTTGTAGGTAAAAAAAAAAAAAACCGGCCAATTGTGTGTTGGACCACAGTAAGTTTGTTTGCACAATATTGATTGATTTAACATGTAATTTTATAACCATAGAGTCCTTATAGGTTTTTCTGTAGTCTATAAGTAAAGAACTGTTTTCTGTATTATTTTTCTCTCAGTAGTTAGGGGGGAATGGTAAATTTTCATCTATTTTCTTAATTAAATAACTTAAAAAGTATATATTTTTTTATTAAAAAAAAAACTGAAATCCTTACAGTAAGCCCTTTCATTTAATGGCACATGGTAATGTTTACAAAACTTTTTTTTTATCGTTGAGTTTGCCCCCCAAATTCAAAATTAATTTATTTATATTTAACAGCCATGTTTGGGTCACAGAAATTCATTCATGTGTACCCAATTTCTTCTTAATCGGCCCAATACATTGGCTGTGACAGACGAACAGAAAAATCTCTCTGTCCGAAAAAAATAGAACCCATATAGGATCACTCGTGAGTCCACGAGTGATCCTATATGGGTTCTGTTTTTTTCTTTTGAGTTACGGAACCCCAAAAAACTAATGATTGTCTATCTTGTGCCAGACATAGTAACACTTACTTACTGGTTTATACACACTATGGATTATTTCACCATCTTAGATAAGTAGTAGTGGTATCTTACAGATAATTACATTTTTTTTTTTTTTATATTTTTGTTTACCTATCTGCACTGTGAAAAAGTTCCATTAATTATTTCACAAGCCATGAAATAAGACTTAATATTTTTGCAGTGAGGAAGTAATCCAGCGCTCTGGCGTCCAGGTTGCACGGAACAGCAGTGAAATGGAGAACCATGTCTTCATGAAGGCCAAGACTCGCGAGGAGTACATGAACATGGTTGCTAAACTGATACTGCATGTGAGAGAAATGTGTAAGTAATACTATCTTAATTGACTAAAGGTTCAATAGGGTTCAAGGGTACTTCATGTTAAGTAAAAAGCCCACTAGAAACAATAATATCTTTTGTTTTATTATTATTAGGGATGTGCTGAATATTCGTTTTATGTTTGGTATTCGGCATAATCGCCAGTACATTCATGTTCGGCCAATTATTTGGCAAGAATGCTGAACATTCTACTGAATAATATTGTATTAAAAGTTTGCCTTTCTATAAGCATTCATGAAGTAGCATAATTACATAATTGTATCCATATCAAATGTGTCTTATCATTTATTCTGTCTATGTAAAGAGATACATAGTAATAATCTTACATTGCTTCGATTAGAAGCAGTTATGATGATATAATAGAAGAAATAAAGGTGGTAGATTTGTATCGCTTTAATGGTATATAATTATTCTGCATTGACATTAACACGTGTCAATGTTTTACCGCTAACTAGATAATACAATAATAACATTCCGGGCCGTCCGGGTGTAGCGGCGTCAGCGGTTGGAAGGGACGTGCGCTTCAAACTGCTCTACAAGCACAGACTTGAATTTTTGAGATGCACGATAAAGCACTCCAAATCCTGTCGAATATTCGGATTGGTAAACTTTTGATCGAGCATTTGACCGATTAGTCAACTTTTGTTAGGCCTGTGTTCACCAACATTCAAACCACCAACCAAAAATCAACTGTTTAGTTATTTAATCAGTTGTTTACTCAACATTTCATAGGAAATTTGACATAAACCAACTGTTTAAATACCTAACCGGTGGTTTGAATGTTGGTGAACACAGGCCTAAGTCTCTCAGTTATTAATCCATTCATACTATTATTATAAATGTGAAAGTAACTCTGTCTGTGACGTTTTCACGCCTAAACCGCTGAACCGATATTCATGAAATTTGGCAGAGATATAGCCTGGGGTAAGGACATGAATATAGGCTATTTCTTTTTAGGCGATAATCGACGGGCGGAGCCGCGGGCAAAAGCTAGTTACTTATAATATCAGTTTTGCAAGAATGTTTATAAATATTTACATGCTTTTGTGATCTAATAATATGTTAATTGTTGTACTATTTAATGATTAATTTTATATTACAGCACAATCCAAACAAAATCAAGGCCAGCAGCAAATGCAGGGCCCCAATCAAGGCCAACCTGGCCCCAGTCCCCAGGTACAGACTCCACAAGGCCAACAGCAGCAGGGGCCTAACAACCAAGGTGGCCTCACACCAGACCCAATCAATGCCCTTCAAAACTTAGCATCACAAGGGTCAAGAAATCAAATGATGAACATGGGCCCTCAAGGCCAAATGCAGCAGCAAGGGGTCATGGGGCCAAACCCTGGAATGGGGGGCATGCAGGGCCAAATGGGTCAACAAGGACCAATTGTTTCACAAGGACCACAAGCTCAGACAGCCACTAATTTATTGCAAACACTAAATCAAAGACCACAAATGAATATGCAGTTGCAGAACAAATTGGGTGGACCCATGGGAATGGTGGGCAACCAGGGGCAAATGGGCAACAACATGGTTGGTGGAATGGGAGGAATGGGCAATCCTATGGGCAGTCAGTTGCAGAGTCAACTGGCTGGGGGCATGCAGGGGCAGATGATGCCAAATATGTCAATGCCCAATTCTATGCAGGTGCCAATGACTGGGTCAAATAGTATGGGGCAGATGCCATGCAATCAAGTGGGCATGGGAGGACAGATGGCTCCGAATAACATGCAAGGACAAATGCCGGGACAAATGGGTAAGTTGAAACTACATACATATTTGTTTTTAACTCATTTTCCTCTTATTATCAGATGTTGACGCCAAACTGAGTACATTGGTATGACTCGCTGCCGAACAAGTTCTTACTATATAATCTATAAATGGTATGCCTTATAGCTTCATAACCATAACTACTTGATACACATTTCAAGGGTAAATCAAAGGAGTTACTCAGGAAACAAGAAAGTAGTTTTTTTTTTTTTTTTTGACGTGATAACGTCTAATAAATCGATGAACGCCGGCTGCATGCACGAAAAAGGATGACTCATTGTCCCGTTACGCTCATTGTACGCTTGCGCCGCATCAAAGTTTTGTTATGACGTTGTCACGTTAACAATTATCGTCCGTAAACCAACTTTACAGACAACCAATTTTTTGAAATCTTTATTGTACCTACACAAAATAAATAATATTCACACAGTATATTGTAAAATGGGATGAAGCATATTGTGATGAAGGGGAGCTAAAGTCAAAATTAATTATGTTCATTCCCAGCAAACTTGCCAGAAAATAATGTTATTCCACTCTATAAAAGGAGGAGAATAAATGTTAGTACAAGAAAGTTTCTAACCGTTTTTGAACCATATCATTTTTTTAAAGATATATTTATTGCGTCTGTGTACATCAGTTCTGATTTTAAATGTATTTTTTTTAAGCTCACCATCTACCCATGTTTGATATGTAATAGTATTACAAGGCAAATAAATTTCAAATAGATTACAGACAAATTAATTACGTAATAAAAAAAAATGTAAACAATATTTTTTCTCAAAAAACTGATTCAGGTTATAAACACATTATCAATTTTTTATTTGTTTAATCATATTTCCATTTAATTGATTATTAAACTCAAACTCAAAGCATTTATTTCAAATAAACCAAATACAGGTACTTTTGAATTGTCAAGGGGTCGGTCAGTCAGAAAGATGAAGCTAGTTGCCCATTCCAAAGCGTAGTAGGTTCCTATGGAGAAGAACGGACAAGAAACTCCATGGACACTCTTTTAAAACAAAATATTGTTACAAAATATGGGTTACATCATTCATGTTGAAGTTATACATGTGAGAACAATGTAGAAAGACGTGCACGTTAGAAGCGTCCGTAATTAAAACAATTCAAAAATTAAAATAAGCCGTGGCAGCTAAGAGATGACCAGTCCCAACGTACGGCGCCCGTTCACGAACATGACGCATGGATCAGCACCACTTAGCTCAACCATTATGAAGGAAACTTAATGATCCAACACACACGCCACCACCAGCGAGACATTTGAGTGAGCATGACATACTCTCAGCCGCCAGGGCACATTCAAGTCAATAAACGACATATTACCCGGTAAATGGTAGCTCTATAGTACATAGTACTCACACCTGTGCTATGCAATTATATAATTCAAGGACATTGAGTTTATACAATGCAAAGATAGTCTTACAATAGCTGGGGGTAACAGGTTCTTTGTTGGTACAACTAAGTTTCTATCCCATTTTGATGCTTAAAATTTTCTTTTTCATTTTGCAGTGGGAGGCATGGGCAACAGCCAGATTGTGGGCTTGAACATGCTTCACATGGGTCGCGTGGGCGTGGGCAACAAGCAGGAGGTCGGTGGCATGCTTGGCGGGGCCTACCAGACCACGCGAGCGCCGCCGCCCGCGCAGTTCCTGAGGCAGAGCCCCTCGCCCTCCGCGCCCTCGCCTAACATGGGCGGGCCGAGCCCCATGGGTGAGTGATATTATTCCGTTTATTTATTTCCTCCATATTAAATACATTTTTAAACATTTCTTTCTAAAAAGATACCAATATAAAACATTTTAAAATATTTAAAAAATTGGCCCGTGTCGGGAATAGGGTCCAAGCTCAGGGTCAGAGAGGAACCTCCTCACGATGCGAGCCGTATCGAGGAGTAACTATACTGATAATTATTATTTACGATTGCTACTTTTGCAAAAAGAAAATTGTTATGCTATGCCTGTTTAGAATTAAAAAAAAAAAGCAATCCAGTCAGTCCTCAAAGTGGATAAAGGCACTTGTTGATAGTAATTTTCACATTGTTGCATCATCAGACATAATAAGAGTTGCGTTATTAGTGTAATTGCCGGGATCCGTTAGGTTGTCGTTCTTTATTATTGTTGCATTACGGTGACGATTTTCAAGCTATGCCGAGAAAACATAATATAATACACCTCTCTACAGGTGTATGCCAAATTCTATTTAAATTTTATAAAATTACCGTCTTTTTTTTTCTTGGACTTGGCAAGTTTTAAACAGTAAATATTCTGTGTTACTTGTTTAATACATTAATTATTTTACTATATTGAATATCATTAGCTGCATTAAACTTTCTTCCTCATATATGAGAATAGCGAATGCATCCATTTCAATAAATTATTTCATATTTGACACATAATTCATATTCATTGATGATTGAACCACTTCAAAAAACAAGTTACGATATCATTGATATTATTAAATGTTTTCAGACCTATCGGATCGCCACCGCAATGCAATGACGCATAGATTTAGGAAACTAGTCAGTGGTGTTCCCGACAACAAGCTATCGGCTATGTGGAAGCAGGTCGAATTTATGGTCAAACTGTACACACCTGTCAAGTTAAACCCATAGTTTATGGTCAAAATGTACGCGCCTGTCAAGTTAAACCCATAGTTTATGGTCAAACTGTACGCGCCTGTCAAGTTAAACCCATATTTTATTAAACTAAAATTTATCATAAAATTTGATCTAAAAGAGTTGGTGAAACTATTGGTTGTGGTGGAAAACAGCGGCCAAATATTGCGTAACTTTTAATGACAATAGATTTTAAGCTTTCAATGATTTTAATATATTTTTCATTGTGTCGATGTCTTCTATCAACAATAGTACTAGATTTCCGATGAGCGCATCAAAAAGAGCCGGAATAATAAAACCACAAATAATATTGTGGTGTAACATATTTTTTCCAACGTTAATGCTTAGAAATTATGCTTTATTTTTCCATAAATATAATTCTTATTTTAAAAAAATACGATTACTTTTCAATCGAAGTAGTAAATATATTCCAAACTTTAATAATTTTTTCACTTCTCATGCTCTAAAAGTTCGTCTTTATGTTATTCGTAGGCAATATAAAATGGCTTTTTATGCTCTAGTAGTGCATAAAGTATTTTTTGTTTTCTATGACTAAGCTAATCAGGCCCAACAGCCACACGCGCAATAAAACGCCGGAATATTAAAGTCGTTATTTTATTTCATTTGCTTTAATTTATATCACTTCCGGGTTTTCTGTCGTTCATTTAATAAAACCAGATAAAATAGTTGTCTTTGTAACTAAAAAACGCAAAGAATCGTTTTTATGACTGGCAGTATGAAGTACCCCAGTCGAATGACAAAGGTTGAAAATTAAAAAATACTGTTATATACTTTATGCCTGTTTAATTTTCTCGCAATCGAAGTGAAAAGCAGAGTGTATAACTCGGACTAAACGAGCCATTTTACCCCTCGACTTAACTATCCACCCTCGGCTGCGGCTCGGGTCGATATATACGTCTAGGGGAAAAATTTCTTTTATGCACTAGTTTTACAATCTACTATTATGTTTGAGTGTGAAGGTTTATAATCAAGATATATGCAATCGCGGCCACTTGAGCGATGTGTTTTTATATGTAATCTTTAATCTTGTGCTATTGTTGATTAAAGGTCGATGAAGTTTCCAAACAGATCTGCATAGTTATTCACAACCATCCGACATGCTTCTGAGTCGAAAATGATATATTTTCCGGTCACCTGATTTGCCTAGTTCCCGACAGCAAATAGCTGTCGGAAGAATAGCGATATAATATTTGGTTTAAACTGTTACAATTTTCGGATTTATATGTGAACAGAGAAGAGGACTCGACGTTTAATTCGGCACGGAAATGTATCGAATAGTTGTGAATAGCTGAATATGCTGGTGCATTTCTTCAATTGTCAGTCGAGAGTGTCTCGCAATAAAGCGAACACAGCTTTCGACAGACTGAGTGAAATCCTGCGCAGGACGGACGTTACGTACAATCGTAGCAACTGTATGATGTATTTCTCGCGGGATTTACCTCAGTAGGCACAGGGCACAAAAGGAAAGAAACAATAATGTTACATAGATCTCAGAAATAAGTCACCATTTGTGATGAAAGTACTAATTAGTATAATTATTTATGTTTTGATTATTATTTCAAAGTCGTTATTTTGATTTGTATATAATTATTATCACGAATAAACCAATCTGTGCATTTTATAAGCCTAGGTGTAATTATACATATTTTTTATTAAAATGTTTTAAAATAATGTAAATAATGTATATTAAAATCTTTTCATTTTTTTTAATCTTTTTTTTTTCTCTTTTCCTTAAATACACTTTGTACAGCCAAAACCAGCTCATAACATATTTTGTATGGATTTTGCTTAGATCATATACTTGTCTAGATGACACATTGACCGTACCGAACGGCCCAAATAAAGTCTACTATATTTAGTTGACTCTTTCTCACAAACGTCAGTATCATTTGAACAACTTAAGGGTAACGTGCTCACGAAAAATAATTAATTATGCCGGTTTGTGCTGTCAAATTGTGTCGTAATTATATGGGAAAACCGTATAATAACACCAAGATCACTTTTCATCGGTAGGTTTTGTTATTTAACCACAATTATTTTAAGAAAACACGATTTTTATTCGTTATTTTGTAGGTAAGTCTGATTAGCCGGTGTTGTCAGTTAATTACTAGACGGAGTTATGGCGAAACTATGGGAGACAAAATACAAATATCATTACCTCATCATTCTATAAAAATAATAATAAGATGTCACCATATTTGTAAATCAGATGACGAAGCCCAGGCAATAAAATTAAATAGAAAACTGTTCCGAAAACAAACACAAAGAGATGGGTTTTGATTTATAAATTTTTTGTTGTAACTAAATTAAATAAAACACTAATCTACAAAATAATTACTTTATTTAACCTATTTTGTTTAACTTTCATCTTATTAAATAATGGAGAAAGGGTGAGTTAATAATTTGGAGCAGGCATCCCTAAACACGCACACTTTGACAGTTTGACTAGAATAAGTACACGAGCGGTACTCACACGTATCACGCAATTGGAGACAGTTTTCGGGCGTCGTTTGTTTGCATTGCTCCATCTAGACAAGTATATGATCTAAGGAATTTTGTTCTTTTCGTAGTTTTTTTTTTTTTTTTAACTTCTAGTCTTTTACTGAAGTTATCCTATTATAAGTAAAAAGTGGTGGGTACATAGGTTACCTATCATATTCGATGTTCAAAAACGGCACAATGACACGCTATAATTACGCAAGAGGGTTTTCAGAAATGACGTTCAAAGATGGCAGCACCGAGACGTCAGGTCCGGGCATCCGTCATGTGTCAAAGCGCCTATATTTTCTTTAGTCGTGATTGAATGAAGAACGAATGATGAACGTCATCATAATATTCGTTGTAGAAATGGAAGACCTCTTGTCAAAGTGGCGCCAACTGGTGGCGTGAATTTTAATGAAAATCCTCATTATAATCCATGATAGGTCGTAATTTCTGCAAGCTAAAAAAATACAATATCGACGACTGAAAAGTAGAAAGATTCGAACTGAACTTTTTACGAAATTATTTTTTTTTTAAAGATAATTCGACTCAGAATTTTTTGTAACTTAAGATTTTTTTTTTTTCGGTTTTATCTCAATTTTTACTAAATATAAAGTCACGTATATAAAGAAATCTACACTGCCATTAGTCCGTGTAAACATCGGACAATCGGCGCATTCACCGGTTTTAAACAAAGATAAAATACTACACAATAAAAAAATTTAAAGTCATATCGTTTATTTCAATTAGACCATTAAAATACACTTTTGAATGTCAAAGTTTACAATAAAAAAGAAGAAATGAATCTAGTTGTCCCGTCTATAGGTAGATTCTTATGAAGAAGAATGGGCAAGATATTTTTTTTGTTTAAGCGCTAAGGTAGCCCGCGAAATTCAAATTTCTGTAGATTATATCCGTTATTACAAGAAACACACCAAACAACCATGATATCTACAACTTACTCATGCCAGGTGTAATGGGTGCTACAATGACGTCACCGATGTCGTCGCTAGGAGGCCTTGGCGCCTGCGGCAGTGTCGGCAGTCCGTCGCCCTCTAACCCGCAGCATCTCCAACACCACGTCCAACAACCACAGAGGTATGTATGATATAAAGTGAAAAATGGCTGGAGAGAAAATTACAACAAAAATAATACCAAAAATGTTAGTTCGATATTCAAATCAGGGACAAAAATAATACCAAAAATGTTGGTTCGATATTCAAATCAGGGACAAAAATAATACCAAAAATGTTGGTTCGATATTCAAATCAGGGTCGAAGGACCGATAGTTAAAATAGTAATCATGCTCTTTGACAGACGATAAAAGAAAGATGTTTGTTGAATATTTATGTATAATATGTAGGTAAATGAAAATGACTATAATTCATTGGGCAATAGGGCTCGTATGCGAGGTGCGGGAGATTTCTGTAAAGGATGCCATAAGGCCCGTATTCGGGGAACCGTTTTTATTATTCGATAGGGAACGATTGCGGTATACGGAGCATCTGCACCGCACGTTTGGCAGTTGCTTTGATGGCTCATTTTCATTGGGTGTGTCTTCGCACGCCTTTTACCGACCGATAAATGTCATTAGTCGCTACGCCCGCTACGGGGATTCCCCGCAGACTGTGTACCGACCGCGTTATTGAATTATGACTTTCATTGGTCACTATCCCGCCTGCGGGGAGTCGCCGCATGCTGTATATCGACCGAGTTATCGACTAATGAAAATGAGCGTAACTAAAAATAAAAAACTGCGCTGGATAAATGGAACTTATTTTCATTGCATTATTATTTTCATTTAGGGACTTATAATAATGTAGTTAATAAATCGCAGTCCGCTGTTATTTTGAACTTAACATTCATCGCATTAAAGTTCAAAATACAATAACCGGCTCGAAGGTTTGGGCTAGGGCTAAAGTTAGAACTCCTTTTGTAATAAGAAGGTTTGAGTTCCACCATTAGCCCCGTCATGCAAGAAGTAACTAACCGACTTCAAAAAAAAGGAGGTTCTATTGTGTGATTCCTTATAACAATTCCGGCTATTATTGTGTGAATACTGGTCGCCTAGGGGCGTCGGTATGGGCATGGTGGCGTCGCCATCGTCGTCACTCAACACGCCGGTCGGGGCCAGCGTGGCCTCCCCGGGGGGAGAGGAGGCGGCCTACAGGGAGAAGGTGCGGCAGCTCTCCAAGTACATCGAGCCTCTCAGAAGAATGGTGCATCGCATGGTCAGTGAGGGCGAAAGTGAGTATGAAATTTTAAGTCATAGACTTTAACATCACATCACGCTTGTATTCCCCGAAGGATTAGGTACAGGTGTACTAACGCGGACAGCCGAATTGGACCACTGTAAGGACTATTTCTACTTGCAACGCTCGGTCCTCGGTCGGTTTCTCGTCCTTGGGTCTTTTATTGTTCTATTCCTAATGGTCGAAAAAGGATCATTGTAACAGAGGCTGAGAAACTTATTTAAACATAATATTCCTATGTATTTTTGTTTTATTGGTCGATGCAAAAAGGGTATGTAAACAGATGTGGGCACCGTGAGCATGGGATTGTGTTTTGAAAGTGAGCCGATTTGGCTGTCCGCGATAGTACTTATAGTATATCCACATTTCGCCGAGCTCAGAACGGTATTGCGAATCACTCTTCGCCGATGGTACGGTTCGCCGAAATCAGTCTTAGTAGTCGAGATTTGTAACCGTGTGTACATACGTCTGCAGTGACGATTAAATATCCTCAAGATCATGTAGGAATTGATTGTCGTATGTACTTACGTCTTTGTGGCACGACAAGACTGCCCCACTAAGCAATAATATTGCTCTTACGTCTATTATACGGCTATATGGCCTAAAAATAATTGCAGACTGACTAGCGTACGCCAAAAAAATATTTTGCAATTTATTCAAAAACTAATTAATAATAAATTATAAGAAAAATTGAGGTTATGTATTGCTTATAGTAGAATCTAATGGCATTAAAAACGAAAAATCGCATTTTTGCATATACGCCCCTATGGTTTGAGACCCGCGATATTATCTACCGTAAAACACACGGCCGTGTCCACGACACAGCCACAACCATTTTTTGTTTTTTTTTTTTGACACGTATTTCATTTTCATAGCAAAATTTGTTCGGTATGACGAGCAGAATCACCCTCTTAAAGGATGTGGGTGACTTAATCGCCACCCTATATAAACCATCGTTGTTCCTAATACTACCCCCTCTACTTTATCCACAGACGTTGAAAAGCTAACAAAGATGAAGAACCTGTTGGATATACTGTCAAACCCGAACAAACGCATGCCATTGGAGACGCTCATCAAATGCGAGGTGGTGTTGGAGAAGCTCGACTTTAAGCGCAGCGAGGGAGTTGTCGTTCCTAGTGCTGGAAAGGTAATAAACTCAAACTCATCATTTCAGCCGAAAGACGTCCTGGACATAGGCCTCTCCCAAGCACCGCCACTTCGACTGGGTCTGTGCTTCCCGCTTCTAGTGGATTCTTGCGGCCTTCACAAGGTCATCGGTCCACTTGGGGAGGCCTTCCAACGCTACGTCTTCCGATACGCGGTCGCCACTACAGAACCTTTGGGGCCATTTGGCCATCTTTTTTGCGGGCAATGTACGCTTACTTCAAGTTAAACTCAAACAGTCTTATTCATAATAAAGTTATCCGCTTCATAAACCTATTTTAGCTATCGAAATTTTTTGTCACTTTCTGTCAAACTTCATTTTTAACCGACTTTCCAAAAAGGCCGCGAATCATATTTATATCAACATACAACGGTATACCGTATACTGACGCTTTCACCTTAACTACTTTGATACATTTATCATAATTGCGATTTTCGCTCTAAAATCCCAAATAAAAAGCTCATCCCGTAGTCTATTCTTATGCGAATTGTTATCAAATTTAAATTCCATCATAAATAATATTATCTGTATAGGAACAAATCTTCAATCCTCTACTGGAGGTGGTGAACAACTGCTTACAATCCCCACTGGCTAACCACACCCTCAAGCGCACATTCGGCTCTGCACTCGACCAACTCAATGGACCAGAAATGAGGTGAGATAATTCTATTTCTCTGTAATAATATAATTAAGACGAAAGAAAAATATACTATTCCCCCTCTAAAAAGCTTATTTTATTCACCGAAAACAGTGAATAAAAAGCACTTTTAATCACTATTTTGGTGTTTGAATTTAGAACACACCAAAATATTCGACCTCCATCTCAATGCTATACAACCTTCTTGCGAAAAACAAGTACTCGATACAAACAATACTCGACGGCACGGTTGAAGCGATTGACTGCTGCGCTGCGTGTAGCAGGCTCGATTCCCGCACGGAACCAATATTTGTATGACTCACAAGTAGTTGTTCCGTGTCTGGCTGTGTATGTAACTTTAAATGTTTGTAAACGCACCCACAATACAGTAGAAATTCCTAGTGTGTGGCAAAGTTTAAAAAAAAAGTCCTTGTGCGCTCCACGCCCTTCAACGTCCAAAGATGCCCCAGATTTTGCTCCAGCAAAAAGTTCTGACCATTGACAGTAAATAAATATCGCTTTACAGGTTGACCATCCTAATAATAATAATAAAATAATAAATAAAGGAAATAATAATAAGAAAATTACTTAAAATTTTAATGTGCATTTTAATTAATTTTACCTTCCTTTTTCTTCATTAAATGTCTATTTTCGCTTAAATCTTTCTTTTTCTCGTAGTTATGGTATAAAGTATAGTATGCAACACTTGAATAAAACGGATTTATATCGAGAGCCATAAAGCACTCGCGTCGCTCGGGATTCTAACACTTGAACCACTCGCTACGCTCGTGATTCAATCATCATGAATCACTCCCTACGGTCGTGATTCAGTCGTTAGAATCCTTCACTTGCTCGTGATTCATCTATGGCCCTCGCTTTAAATCCGTCCTTTATTCACTAATTGCATAATATATTATTATTTGGGACACGCACAGGAAATACAAAAAGTAAAAAAGGAGCGGCCCGTGTGGCGCCGGCCATAAAGAATAGCACCACCCCTTTCCTCCCGTGGGTGTCGTAAAAGGCTACTAAGGGACTTACTAGAGAATGGGTAGCAGCGTTTTCTATGCATTTTTAACACCATACTGCGATCGCCAACCCGCCTGCCAAGCATGGCGATTATGCCAACCCCTCTCCCCCCCTCAAACGACAAACACAAATAAAAAATGACCTTGTGAAAGCCGCAAGAATCCGATGAATGCGGAAAGTACAGAACCGGTCGAACTGGCGGTGCTTGGGGGAGGCCTATGTCCAGCAGTGGACGTCTTTCGGCTGAAATGATGATGATGATGATGATGAAAAAAGGAGCATTTAAAACTAACAAAAATGGCTAATTTCTAAATTGATTTCAATTTTAGTGAAAAATTCTTGAAACTTCTTAAGACTGCGCCGAGTGTGCAGTGGCGCCCTCATCGTTTGTTTGGTGATTTCTTTTATTTTAGAATGAAAATGCAGAAAATAAGCACGTTAAGTTGTGCTTCACAAGACTACGTTATTATTATTACAAACAGTAGTTTTAAATTATTATGTTTTATTGTAATCATTAAAACGAAAAATAGTGGCCACTAAGCTCCGGTTTAGTGATTACAATAAAACATAACAATTTAAAGCTGTATCAATATCAATTATTTTAATTTGCTTTTTAGAAATCTACCGACACCGCAAAAGATACCAAAATTAGAGGAGCCACCTCTGGAAATTCCGGATGTTCTACAAGGTGAAATTGCCAGACTTGATTCAAGGTTCAAGGTAAGTTCGCCTTCATGTAGAGGTGAGATATACTAGGTGAAATGCGTACTGATTCTTAGAAGTACGCGTCCACCTAAATACTTATTCCAAATACTAGGTCCACGAGTATTTAGGCGTCTCGTTTATTGACTGTCCCTTAACTAGCGAGTCTTAGTAACATCGAGATCGAGTAATGGAGTATTTTCGGTTTATGGATTATTAACTTCTATTAATATAGTATGTTTTTAACAAAGTCCATGATTTCTCAATCATAAAACTTCAATATCTAATAAAGTGTTATTTAAAATATAACGTATTATAGGTTACCGTCGAGGTCGTTATTCTTCTTATATTGATTGCTATCTACATCATTAAGTGTCTGAGTGGGTGACTGTGGCGTTGAGCGTACTATATTTTTCGAACTTTATAATTGGTATTAGTTTTTGTCATCTTATGTTAATATTGATGAAATATAAAGAAAGAAGTTCTTCTAATATAAATTAGGATGAGTCAAGGAACATATAGGAAAAAAAAAAACAATGTTGTTTTATAAGCTTTATTTACAGATTTACGTATAAAAGTCTGTCACGTAGTCGTGACCTTGGCGTGCTGGGCAGGTTTTGGTTTGTCATCTAAACATGACTGGGGCGGTCAAAAGATTAAATATCAATACTTTTTACCGGAATGTCCCATGAGGGGAATGTTTTAAAGTGAATTCGTGCTACCCCAGGTCTCCCTAGAGCCCATGTCGTGGAGCGGCGGCGGCGCGGGCGCCATCACGCTGGTGGCCGCGCTGGACGAGCCGCGCCTGCCGTGCGTGGCCGGCGTGCACGTGGCCGTGCCCCGGGACTACCCCAACAGGCCGCCCGTGCGGCTCAAGCCGCGCGCGGCCAGGAACCATGCGCCGGATTCCTTCCTGGCGAGGCTGGAGAGGGCTATGGATGCTAGATGCGCCAGGTGAGACTATTTACGCTGAAGGAAAACAGCGTGTAACCTGCAGTTTCACGATACCAGGTTCTTGTCTGTGGCATATATACAGGAAAAGTTTTTAACCAGTGCGCAAATTATGACAAATAAAACCTAAACGAGTTTTATTAAACACCTATTATTTTGATGTCTTAATACAAAAAAATTAAGTTATCGTTAACGAAAGATGTTTATTTTATAACTGGTATAATGAATACTCGTCGCGCAACACGCTGGCGCGGCGGCGGCGCGGTCAGTGAAGCGGAACGCAGTAGTAGGTACCTATCAGCTGTGCGCTCGCCCATTGATGTTATTACGAATAGTTTGTATCCATATTTTGCTGATTTCAAGTGGACCAAAAAAATAAAGTATTGAACAAATAATGGAAACGTTATTTATTTGTTTTTTATTACCGAAACTGAAACACCAAAAAAATTTTGCGCACTCGTAAAAAACTTATCCTGTATTATATATATATTTTTTTTTTTTCACTATTGACTGCTATTTTTCAATAACGGTAGAGTTGCTGATGCGAAGCTACGAAGGGAAGCCGGTAGGCATCGTGTTGTATGGTGCTTTCGCCACTGCTACATCAGCAGTCTCAGGCAGGTCTGCCGTATATATGGAGTAAAGTACAGGGCCTAGCACTGATCCTTGTTGTACTGAAGTTTAATTTGATAAATAAAGATTAAAGCATCATCTAACTTACACCGTCTAAACATTGTTTACATAGTGCAACTTTTATTGTTGCTTCAACTTATGGTATCCCAGGCAATTCAATAGCAACATGCAAATCTGGCTTTAGTCTGTGGCATAGTGAACCGTCCTCGTTCCTTCTTTTAACGGGCTATAATTATTTAATACATCAGCTGAGTTTTTTTTTTTGGTTTACACAAACATCCATCCATCATACAAAACATCCTTTTTATCTCAATACCTCCTTTATAAATTCCCAAACTCCCGCCGTACTATCTCAGGTGACGAAATCTCCCCTCAACTCAAAAATACCTACAGATTCGTATTCTGTACATATATTTTTTTTCTCTAACCAATTTTATTTCATTTTCCACAGATTACCAAAAAGCTGCTCAGTGGGCCAACTCCTGGACGCGTGGGAGATGAGTGTACGACAAGCATGCGCTCCCACCCCTGTGTCATACACACCGGTACCCGCACTCGGCTTGTAAACACTTGTGACACAAGTAACACAAATCCATTTAATATTATTGTTATTACTAAGGCCCGCTCGCACTGCACATCCCTAAATGAGTTTAGCGTTAAACGTAAAGTCATTTTGAAATTTTGACGTTTAAATGACATTGACACTCTTTCAGTGCGTTCCGAGTTGCGATAATATCGATATTCGCGTACCGAATTAGCGTGAGCGCGATAACGATGTCCCGTGAATCGTCATAGATGACGTCATGACATTCGCCATCTTGCGATAACGCCGACCATGCCTTTTACTAATATCACCGTGAGCGCTGTCAAAAATGACAGTTGTGCTGTTTTGTTTTGAGTCGCATCATATCTTAACGTGGCATTTTCAAAATTGTTCTTCTGGCTACAGTTGCTACCTAACCTAAGAAGAAGAAAGTTTTGGTGTATACACAGAGAAATACTCCATTGTTTTGACATTGAGTGAGCACCGTGAGCGCGTTCCGAATTGTTGACAGCCCTCGGCTGTCATAATCGTAATAACTAAATCGGAACGCATGTGAGACGATGTGAGCACTGTTAGTGATTATAGCCAATTCGGAAGGCGGCCTTTGACTTTACACTATTGGTGGTAAACATATTTTATGAAATAGTTTTGTATCGAAAAATTTAGATTACATAAGATTTTTCGATACATTTTCTGATGTTGCCATGTGCCAAAAGATTCTTGTACAACTATATTTAAAATTAAAACATATGATATTAATTCTAAACGTATTTAGTTAATTGTGGTGCGAGTAGACCTGAGGTTCATTGCAGACAGCAGCATAATGCTCGAGCATTTGCTGTTAAAATTTCAGTGAAAATATGAATTTATCATCTTACATCATGTCATGCACGCTATTTTGAACTTTATTTTTGTTGTGAGAGTTAATTATTTTATCAATGAAAAACTGTCTGCGCTAACCCAAAACTTTTATTAAATATCGACGGAGAAAGTAAATGGGAGTATTATCTCGCAAGTTCCTACCTAAAATCAAATTCTAAAATATTGTGAAGTCTACTGAATGAGCACCATGTTGTACTCTACTAACTTCCAATGGCTCCGTTCTCATAAAGTAATATTAGCTAGAGAACATATCTATGAATCGATACAAAAATTACGTAAATCGGATAAGTGGCTCTGAAGTTATAAGAACACTTACGGACAGGCAGACAGAGACGCTTTATTTTATTATAACATGTAATATACCGTACATATATCGATAAGATTTAAAAAACCAACTAAAATTATAACGAAGGAGTAGTAAAATTTATTCGGACCATAGTTTATCTCCTAGATAATAAATTAATTAATTATTTTTATTTATTTTAAAAAATCTTTTTAAAGGCAGTCTAATGCTGCGATATAAGAAATCGGGGAAAACGTATATCTTGAGGCTGCTACACCTTATTCTGTAGTTTTCAAGGTTCATTTACACGGAGAGTCTCGTCTGGTATGTTTGAAGCAATTAATTCTCTTGCGAGTCTTCACTGTTAACACATATGTGCGAGAATATTGCCTGGCGAGTATTGTCTTTGTACATTCTCTCCACAAAACGTGCGAGAAACTATCTCTGTGTAAATGAGCCTTAACACAGTTTTCGCTTGTTTCTAGCGATTGTGTGTAGAAAATGTTACTAGAATTTTATCTACGACAATATTATATATATATATTTTTTTATGTTTTCAAATAATTTTGGTTTTTCTTTTAACAAATGAAAACCATCTATGTTTTTGGCTGTCCATACAATATTGTACCTACCGTATGTTATTTGCAAACAGTTTACAATCTTTTGAATTGACGTGTATTTTCAACTGTATGCAACGACGATAAGGATTAATATTGTATGAACATATATTCGTTAATCAGTTTCTATTAATTATAACTATGTGAAATAGTATTAAGTATAAATTAATTTTAAATGTAATCGAGGGATCTTCTAATTTTAAAAACATATATTTTGCAGATGTGATATTTATCTGTGATAATTTGAAAAATACAGTTACAAGTACGTGCTCATGCTGAGTAAAATCGAATATATTAACTTCAGTAGTAATTCATTACTTAGTTCTTCAAAATATTGTTGTCTTAACTTAATTTTTTTGCCATCCTCACTATATACAAAGCCAAAATATATAAAATTTATAAGAACGACACTCATTCACACGACTGTGTTCCTTGAACTCATAGCACTAAAGTTGATATTCAATTGAACAAAAATTCGCTAAACTATTTACCCTTATTCTTTAATCACAATTTTTTTTAAATTTATTAGACAATATAAAATGGTCTGAACTTCCATCTACCCACAAAGTTTTTAAAAGATACGGGATCAATTTTGTATTCAACTCATATTAGACGTTAAGGGCTCGTTCCAGTCTCTGGATAGGCAATATCCACCAGATAATGAAATAATAAAAAAACTGTTTATCTTTGTATATCTTTGACAGTCGTTACGGGTCGTCAGAAGCCCGAAATCTGACAATTCAGTCTTGCCAAGGAGTATCGTATTACCCAGTCACTGGGTTGTGGAGCTGAGATAGGTAGTCGCTCCATGTAAAATACTGGTATTCAGCTGCGGTTAGACTGGAAGCTGACGCCAACATAGCTTGGAAAACGCTAGGCAGATGATGATAAGTATGTGGTATTACCTAACCTGAACTTATCCAGAGGCTGTGAAATAGGCCAGAAATGTTAATATTTTTATATTTTTACCACGGAGGTCCCTTTTTGATGGAGTTTTATCGATATAATTGTTGTAAAAGTGTAATGAGATAAGCAATAATTTTCTTGTTTGTAATTTTAAATAAAATGTAATTTACTTGTATTTATTTTTCATTTCACAACCATATTTTTCTGATAACCCATGAACGCAGTTGCCCATTCAATAATAGCAATTCATAGAATGCCTTAATAAACTTAGGCATGTATTCTTAACAAACTGCCTGAAATCGTACTTAGGTGTTTTTTTTTTAAACGTTGCTCCACACTAGGAATTTCTCCTGTATTGTGGGTGCGTTTACAAACATTTAAACTCACATACACAAACAGCCAGACCCGGAACAACTACTTGTAGGTTATACAAATATTTGTTCCGTGCGGGAATCGAACCCGCGACACGCAGCTCAGCAGTCAATCGCTTAACCACTGCGCCAATCGTGTTGCCAAAGTGTGATGTTAGCTTGAATAAAGCAAAATAATAAAATAATTTATATATTTATATGAATTGGGCCTACAAAAGAGATGTAAACAAAGCAGTATCGTGGATAATGACGTCACGTCATGGACGCGACGGTAACGGACGTGACGTTTGAATTTTAGTAGAAAGTTAAAGTTTGATACTTTTTTGAGCAAGAAGCTGTAGTTGAATGAAACTTTTAATGAATTTTGTCATAAATTAAACTTTTAATACTTTTCTTGGGTTTGCATTACTGTCTTTTACTGATAAACAAGAAAAAAAAAATCTGTACAAAAAGTACCTATAACATAATACGAAACAAATACTACAAGATCGAGTAATACAAACTAAAAATCGTTAAAATGCAAACAATTTTCCGTGAAGAAGCTTTTTATCAACAAATGCTTAAGCCGAGAAACACAGGTATTGAATATATCCAAATCATGTTCACTAGACAGTTTACGCACGGTTTAGAAACAAGTTCTGCCTGTACGCGGACTTGGAATGAGGGACATGTAACAAGCTGGGTTTGCGAAACTTTTGCAATGTGTAACCAATCGCTCAGGGCAGTTTATGGTACCATTAGCAATTTTAGAGTTAGTATATTTCCTAGTTTTATTCTGCAAGAAACATAAGAACCGCTTTTGAATTCCCTCAATTTTGTCTACATTATGTAACATAGTCAAAACATGATTCTGTCTGTCATTTTCAAACGATTGAGAGAAACAGAACGATCTTTTAAATGTTTAACGCTATCAGCAGGCCTTGATATCAGTTGTGGGTACTGGGACAATTAAATACAAATAAAACCAGCACATACACTTCAATATTCAATATAATTTCCTACAAGGTTACAAGGAAAACTGGTAGAGTTGTGTGTGCGGCCTGCGCGCGCGCGTGCACGCGGCGTCGCGTCGCGCGGCGCCGCAGCACGACCAGTGGCGCGTGCCCGGCCAGCCCACGTGCCCGTGCCCGCAGCCTGCGAGATCATTTCACGGGTCAACCACGAGGCGGAGACCAGGGCCTCAAATCTGCTATTACAATAGTGTCAGAATGGTCTCTTCATTGTGAGTTTTTGACAGATTTACCATACAAACACTGTCAAATACTCACAATGGCGAGACCATTCTGACACTATTGTAATAGCAGACTTGAGGCCCAGGCTAACATACATTGCCAGTTCTTCCTTCAGATGCTGACCTCATCAAGATCTATACCAAGTAAAGCTTTATAATCGACCGGAACGATCGTTGAAACTAAGCAGCCTCCTCCTTATTACGTGCAAACCGAACTGGTGCAAGTGTTTTCAGCGATTGATCTCCATTGTTGCTATGCGAGAGAGAGATGGAGCTCTACAAAATGAATAGTGCTATCCCGTGTTGCAGCGGAACAATAATGAAATTAACAATTCATAATGCGGCCCTTGTTTTTAGCACTATTTTGCAAAGGATTTAAAAAAGCAGTAGGATTTGGCTTCTCTCACGTTTCTCACGTACCTTTATACCCGCCAGGCATGCGAGCCCCGCAGGCGCAGGTGGCGTCGCGCCTGCCGCCGGACGAACAGAACGCGCAGCAGTGGAACGTGCCCCAGTGGGCCGCACCTGCGCGGGCGCAGCAGGAGAACGGACTGCCCTGTAGGGGGATTTGACAGAATTTGGGTCTAATATCTTGGCATTTTTGACAGTCGTTTTGCTAGACAAAGTAACATTGAGATGTCGGGGCAATAATACCACATCACATCTAGTTCGGTCGATAAAAGCTGCATACAACTGTTGTAGGTAGGTATAAAAAAATGAATGCAGTAGAAATAAAAAGTCCATGACCATGAGACTAATAATATCTTTAAGGGTAGCAACGCATCTACAAATCTTATACATTATGGGGTTTATTTATAAACGCTGCTTAAAGTTAAGTAATGATTAGCGACTGTTTAACCATACATTTTTGACGTTTGAACGTCACTTAACTTTAAGCAACGTTTTTGAATAAACCCCTTTATCTAACCAATTATTTTTATTAGGCGGCTGTTAGAGTGGACAACCTCTGCACTGGTGATCTGTGATGATGACAAATATACCTACATTATAGCTTCTGCCCGCAACTTCGTCCGCATAAAATGTCTTGTTCCCCCGACCCACCCCGCCGCATCGCATCGCCTTCTTGCGCTACTACTTCGCATTGTTAAAGAATTGGACTGTCAAATGCGAAAATTATTTTGCTAATCCGACTGGCAGTTCCAGAGATTAGTGCGTTCAAATAAACGAAAAAAACCGGCCAAGTGCGAGCAAACTCAAACTCAAAGCATTTATTTCAATTAAACCATTTACAGGCACTTTTGAATTGTCAAAGAGACGGTCAGTTAGTCAGAGTCGGCAAGTTGAAGCTAGATGCCCATTCCAATACGTAGATCACTATGGAGAAGAACGGACAAGAAACTCCAAGGACACTCTTTTAAATCAAGATATTACATAATCCTGGGTACATTATTCTTGTTGCTTCTATATGTGAGACAATGTAAAAACTAATAAAACAATTCAAAATATAAAATTACAAATTAAAAATAAGCCCTGGCAGTCAAGAGATGACCAGTCCCAACTGACGGCGCCCGTTCACGAACATGACGCATGGATCAGCACCATCCAGCTCAACCATTTTGTAGGGAACCGAATGATCCAACACACGCGCCACCATCAGTGAAACATTTAAGTGAGCATGACATACTCTCAACTGCCATGCTCTTCTAGTCGGACTTGCGCACGAAGGGTTCCGTACCATTATCTATAAAAACGAGCAAAAAAAATCACGTTTTTGTATGGGAGCCAACATATTTGTAGCGGCAACAGAAATACATCATCTGTGAAAATTTAAACTGTTTAACTATCACGGTTCATGAGATACAGCCTGGTGACAGACGGACAGCGGAGTCTTAGTAATAGGGTCCCGTTTTATCCTTTAGGTACGGAACCCTAAAAACTAACAAACTAGCTTTAACATTAGTATAGATTTTACCTTTATCGGTTTGTTGTTGATAGTCACAGCCAGTAAATATGCCCCAGGGGAGCGAGGAGTGACGTAAAGCGTGTAGCTGCCATCAGTGCTATCCTCCACGCGTGCTACGCTAGGCCGAGCGCTGGAATCGCGACGTCTGAAGTATCCGGCCACCTGGGAATCACAAAATACATTTATCATTTATTTTTGGTTGGTCTTTCCAAAGTTTAGTAGGCCATTTAGGGCCATCATTCCAAAACAAGCCCTATGCGTTAGTTAAAAAAAGGTTATAGATGCTACTATAGAGCTTTTCTTAAAAAATACTAAAACCAGTCTTTACCTGCTCTCCTCCACACCAGATACGTTCACCATTGCAGTCTCGCAATTCCAGTGTCACTTCATGCTCACAGTCCACTCGGAGATCTTGTAGACCTTAAATTATGAAGAATGGGGAGTTAGTTTCGTAGTTTCACCTAGATACCCCCATAGCCTGAATAACCTATTTAACAATTTAATCTGTCTTCTATTCTCATGTCAAGGTTTGGTGTTGTTATTTTGATCTTCCGATCACAACTAGGTAACTAGGGATTAAGGAAAGAAACCGGTGATAAATGATAAATGACTTTATTTCTGTAAGTAGGTTTTTACAAACACTTTTACACGTCAATCATATTTTAAAACTAGATGAGGTCGGCATTTCGTATCTGACTACTCTGAGAAGAAAGGCCGAAACAAACTCAGAGGTCACAGTCTCTTTTAAAGTCCAGACATAATCTTGGTCAAGTCATGTGAAGACCATTGGTGTCTGAAATGATAGTAATAAAGTCCAATTGGTCAAAAAAAAATTATATAACGTTTTATATACATACCACACATACACCGCACATATACCATACATTATTAAATATTATATACAAAATGACATGAATATTTACTTTGAAAAGTATTACATATATGTATTACTTTAATTATTGTGAATGTGAGCACTATGTGGGTCATTTGTTTTCTTTATCTCTTTTTCCTCTTTCTCAAGTAGTTTTAATGATGGTCCGTTATTTTGAGTACTTTATGCGGCCTACCCAAATGTCCTTTCTTTGGTATTGTTCGTCGAGTCGTTGAGCTCCTTAAATCCTGAGTTGAGCTACACGTTTACTGACAAATGCTTGCACTGACTGGACAGATCCACTCAAAATTGTGTGGTTCTTTCCTCAAAAGTAAAAAAATAATAATAATATTTGTATGACCTACAATTAGTTGTTCCGGGTCTGGCTGTTTGTGTATGTGAGTTTAAATGTTTGTAAACGCACCCACGATACAGGAGAAATTCCTAGTGTGGGGTAACGTTTAAAAAAAAAAAAGAAAAAAAAAGACCATTTCAGACACGGATCTACATGGTCCTCACATGATCTGACCAAGATTATGTCTGGACTTTAAAAGAGACTTTGACCCCTGAGTTTGTTTCGCCATTTCTTCTCAGGGATAGTCAGATAGGAAATGTCGACTTCCCCAATCTTGTTTTTATATTTTTTATATGACGTGTGAAAGTGATTCCGATATCCTATTTACAGAATAAACGATTTCATTTCATTTAAAAGTTTATATTTTAATCTCATCTAAAAAACACCAAGTCACAATATAAAACCTTAAAAAACCCTCAATTTTATTATATTAACCACACACATATCAGATTCAGGTGCATGGGCCAGTTGTCTCCCGGATATCGCAGGGTGGTGCGTTGGTTTGTGGGGGGCGAAACGCAGCTCCAGTCGTGAGAGCTCCGATAGTGGCTGTAGTTCCGTCACGCAGGATCTTCATGACACTAAAATATTTCTAAAACCCTCACCTTCAGTATTAACAACATATATCCGGATCAGGCGCATAGGCCAGTAGTCTCCCGAAGATAGTCGGCTCCGACAACGGCTGTAGCTCCGTTACACAGGATATTGAAGACACTATAAAAATACTCCCTAAAACTCCTCACCTTCAGTATTAACCACACACATATCGTGATCAGGTGCATGTGCCAGTAGTCTCCCAAAGATAGTGGGGTCGTGTGTGGCGGGCGCGCGGGGGGCGAAGCGCAGCTCCAGACGCGGGGGCTCGGATAGTGGCTGTAATTCCGTCACGCGCTCTAAGCGACGCAGCACTGAGCCAGACAGGGAGAGGAGCTCGTCTTCTTTACCTTCTATTAGAAGCTGGGAATGAAACACACAGGTTTTATTACACTATATGCACTCCAGTACCTTATGTTCGTTCTTTTGCTAGACCATTTCTTTAAGAAGACAAAGCGTTTGATTGACCCGCCTTACCCAAAGTAAAGCAAAATCATGCGCAAAGATGGCTTTAAATTAGAGTTGCAACGGATAGTGATTTGGCCCGATACCGGATGCCGGATAACCGGCGACTGCCGAAGCCGGATAGCCGGATATCCGGTCAAAACGAAAGTCATGCATGTTAAAACCCACGCGCTCAACCGCGCGAAAAAAGTAAGCGGGAACTGGAAGGGAGAAGGACGTTGGCAAGAAGATATATTTCAGCTCCATGCAGTATCTACAGTGGATTTTTTTTTTCCGAAGCTGGTTTGGTATATGAGAATAAACGAAATCGCTTATTATCTTTAATAGCCAAGAAAAATATTTACGTGCATTACAATTTGCCTTTAGGAGATTGCAAATATTGATTATAATTAGCTACCTTATGTGCTTACAGACCAAAAATGTAAATATTTTTAAATAAACAGATTGGTTTTCGAAATTAGTAGTATTATTTACATTTTGTTATAAAAATAAGACCAATTAGGATCCGGCTAGCCGGATATCCGACACAAGATGACAACCCGGCCGTGATATTAAAAAAATGGCCGGATAGGCTGGATACCGGAAAGTGGCCGGATATCCGTTGCAACTCTACTTTAAATGAGACTCCGCTAATCACTATATAATATCCCAATTCCCCAAGATTATAGTTCTCAGGGGCTGTTATTATGACGTATTATGCCCGAGATACCCGAGGTTAGTTTCTCAAGCCAGGATAGTACACTAGCAAGCTAATAAACTCTGGCTTCGTGTATGTATATCCGCAATATTTTTCAACCGCTATCCATTGATACCCCACACCATGAGATAGACGAGAAAAAGCAATATCATCCCCATTTTACGTGTAAAGGACCGGAAGGTGTACTGTGGCGGAATTTACAACACCACATCTGAACTACGCACCAAAGACCTGACGTCACACAAATCCTGCATCGCGCAATCAGAGTTTACCGCACGAGCAGTATATATTTTAGACAACATCCCGATATCAACCGTCGGGCAGTAGTCCACCAGACACAACACCCGCCTGGTCGGAGGATCCTCCCTTTTCTATGGAGGATGAGTGAACTATAACACTCTGTTCCTCATAGGTACCTCTATAGTCTATAGATACATCAAAATACATTTCTCATATTTTGGTGAAAGTTCTTTATATGTGGTACCATTTTTTGTTTTGGATAGGTACCTGTAGTGCTATTCCGTAGAATTCTCACCGTGAAATCCTAGGTAAAATGAGCTTGAATTAATGAGCTCAGATGGAATGACAGTTCACTTCGAGATCACTTCACCTAAGTTTTCACGGTGAGATTTTATCAAAATAGATCGGCTGTGGTAGATTGTTTAGGTACTACAGATTTCTGGCACAACTCACCTCCTCGGCAAACCTCACAGCATCAAGCGCATGCCTGGCCCTATCATCTAGCGCTCTACTCTTCTGCTCCAGCCGCTGTTGATGCCTCTCCCTCGCACGCGCCGCGCTTGCGCATAGCGTTCGTGTGTGTGTGTCGACCGCGCGGCGGTACTGGACTGCCCATTCTTGGACTTCGTTTTCTACTCGGGCTGCTTGGCACTGAATGAGGAAAAGAGGTACGGGTACATTAATGAACTCTTCTGTATAAGCACTCATAAGCTCTGTTTTTTAGCCCTTTGGTTTCTTGCTTTCTAGCTGGCTACAACTTCTCCCCTCATGGTGGATGATAAAATTAGCCAATAAACATGTTTGGTATTGGTACCAGACTTGACTGTTTAGATTGTGCAGTTGTGTTATCGTGGAGGGTCTTTTAATTTAATTTATTTTAATCAATTTAGCGTTCAGTAATTAATTAATTGTGTTATTATCTGCGTATATTGTAGTGCATGCTGTGCTTTTCTATAAGTAATGGGGCGCTTAGACTTAAGTTTGCAATGTACTAATTGTAAGGCAATAGTGCACTCATTGTTGTTAATAAATAAATAAATAAATGCAATTTTGATAAATGCTACCAACTGATGGTTTGTTTTATTCGAAACAAAATAGATTAGTACTGTTACACTGGCCAGCACATCAAGCTACACGAGACTGTCAGATTTCTCCAAACGATTTTAAACTTTAAAATGTTAGTGATTAAGTTCAAAATCGAACGAGAAAATCTAACAGTATGTGGTAACTTGATGTGCTGGCCACCGTACATACACATAAACTCACGCATTCTTCCCATGTGGGTAGGCAGGAACTATAGACCGCCACCTGCTACGCTTCCTACATACTCCTTTTGTTTCGTTTACATTCATACACCTTATCATACACGCACGCCGGCTGCGGGTGCTAAGCACCTGACCTTTCTGAAGAGCATCACCAGTTAGGACACTATAAGTTCTCCTAGAGCGTCCCCTTCCGGTGTTTCCACTCACATCTGCCTTGTAAATACCTTTTGTTAGTCGCCTTTCATTCATCCTCTCAACATGACCAAACCATCTAAACATACTCTTTTGAATTTTTATCTCTACGTCTTCTTTTAAACCATACCATTGCCTTATCACATCTCAGGATTTTTAAAATATAAGCAGAGAGTATGCGAACGCTTATCGGCACATCTGAGAAAAGACTACCCTAGTAGCATTTTCCGTTGGCATTTAGTTGGGCCAAATTCAGACGTATGTGGCCCAACCAAACGCCAACAAAAATGCTACTAGGGTAATGGCCAACAGTGGACTGCAATAAGCTTGAAAACTCACATCAATCTCATAAGCATGTGCGCTAAGATTCCTGGTAGCTCGCTCCACATTCTCTGGCACGAGCTTGGCGCGCTCAGCCGCATCACGCAGTAAACGAGCACGCTCAGCGGCCGCGCGTGACGCATTGGCGAGTGCGTGCCCGCTGTGGGAGACGACGCAGCAGTCGCGGCATACCACCTTAGAAACGACAGGAAGATTTTGTTATGTACTGATGCTGCTGGTGCCCCCCCCCCCCTCAATTGTGGGAGGCTTATGTCCAGCAGTGGACGTCTTTCGGCTGAAATGATGATGATGATGATGCTGTTGAAATGTAGATAATAAAGTGCCTAGCAGGGTCGACGGCTTCATACAACCCCATTCCTACCGGCTTCCCCTCGGAACAAGGACTCCCTAATATCTATTAGGTATGGCCTCTTTTTTCTGTAAAAAATTGGTAATTATTTCTACTTGACCATAGATGGCGTTAAATTAAGAAAAGTAAATGAAAGATCTTTGAGGTAACACATTTTGATGTTGTTTTGAATTTATAAGAACTGAACAATTTTTTCTTTGGCTTCCCTCTGATGGAATTGGTAGCTGTAATACTGGTGCCTAGTATATTGTGGTGTGCAGTGGTAAGTAGGTAGATATATATATCTCTAAAACCACAAGGTCTTTGATGGTGATGGTATGTCTCAGGATATCAGCTTAGCTTACAATAACCGTAGCCGAGTCAGCTACGATATGACCAAAAGCTGATGTCGGACTACCTTCGTTTGTTGCCAATTTGCCATGAGATAGTTTATTTTAACTAATGACTCTAAAATCAGCTCTATGATGGTATCAGTTGCAATTACATAACAGTTTACAGCTGTGCTCCGTTATATTCTAAACACTACCCTAGTAGCATTTTTGTTGGCGTTTGGTTGGGCCACATACCTCTGAAAGTGGCCCAACTAAATGCCAACGGAAAATGCTACTAGGGTAGCTTTGGTAGAAACAGATAATGCTGCCGATTCCCTTGTTCACAAACTAAACTAAATTTAAGTTCAGTGCATCTTTTTTTTTTCTCTTAATGAAATAGAAAGAAAAGCATGCACTGAACTTAAATTTAGTTTAGTTTCTGAACAAGGGAATCGGAACCAATACCTATTTTCAAGGTTTTTATTGTCAATAGGTCGCACCTTTAGAATTATAGAGACCTAATGTCTTCAGAAGTTCTGAAGACATTAGGTCTCTATAATTCTAAAGGTGCGAGGTGTTGTCGCCTATCGGCTGACGTAAACACAAGACTCACCTGTTGACAAGTAGCGCAGTAAACACTAAGATCAGCCTTCGGATGCTGGCTGCAGTACTTCACGGGCGCAGGGTCCAGCGGATGCAGCGAGTGACGAGCAGTCGCCTTCTGTCTGCCGTGTGCCTCCCCGCATGATGTGCAAATGCTCACCAGGCATTGACTGCAGCGGGTTTCTGCCTGCAAGATAACTTTTCCTAAGATCTTTTTACGAATACCGTTGCTGTTAACACCAGCAAATTATAATGCAGTTAAGAATTGTTCCCTATATAACATCGTGTAACTAGAATGTGTGTTTTATTTTTAATTAGGTACGTACGATACCTAACACAGGTACTCAATCAGTGTTTTAATATGGAGTTTTTTTTTTTTTTCATCAAAATCCGTAAAGACATTGTTGAGATATAAGGATCCTGCTCTCTTTTGAAGTCCTAGTCGATCGTAGAACCCCATGATAGACGAATACATTGCATAGTCTTGGGTCAACCTTGGAATGAGATTAGACGCAGAAGGTGCAGAGTAGATAACAAAGTCATTTAGGTAGATACTGAAATAGCCAAACATTCTTTGTCTGCTTCATTAAGTTTAATGAAACGAAAAGATTATTAAACTCCCCAACGTAAGTTCAAATACAATCATACACGAGCATTCTGTAAGTCAAATGTAGCTGAACGGAACGAATGGTAATTTGTTGAAATCCCACATTCGAAGCGTACGGCTCACGGTTGAGATCTTTCACGTGTGTTTCAATATCTTAAAATACTTTTCAAGAAGAAACTATGTTAGTATTTCTATTGAGTTTTGGAGACAAAGAATAGTGTGTTCTTTGCTTGTTTCTTCTTTGTCATCATAATAGGTACTTACTTATCCCAGTCCCATACTATCATCGTAGTTACCTATACAAATGTTGTTTGGTCTGACTGGTTGTTCCTGTGATTTCTAATAACATCCTCGATATAAATAGGTACCTACCTATTTGACAAAATCTTTACTTTTTTAAATATGTTACGCTCAAAGATCGAAAACGCGCATTCAACGTAAAAACAGCTCACAACGCGTTGTAGTCTTTTTATTTTTTTATTACAATTTTACGACATTTAACAGAGTGGCTGTACAAAAAGTTGGGACATGGCTTGCATAGATTTTAAATTTTTTGACAGCAGGGAAAATCGTTTCCCAGGGACGAAAAGTACTGTTTTCATCCCTCTGATCAGGTAACTTCAAGCGTACTTTCCAAGTATGAGAAATAAAAATTAATTGAGATTATGGTAAAGGTAACAGAAGAACGACGACGACGACCACGGCCAGTCGTGCCCGCAAAGTGCGCGAGGTCCGTTAATGAAAATCCTGCGATGGAACTGCCACGCTAATACCTACCTTATTATCACTGCTACAAAGATCACAGAGCACGTTGACCCCCTCGCTGTCCTGCGCTGCCGCCATCTTCCGTAGCAGCACATAGTTAAGAGGCAGCGCTGATATGCCTCCGAGAGGCAGCTGAGTCTCATACCCACAGGTTGGGCAGAGAAGGAACTGCACGCTTTTGCCTGATACCTGCAATAAGGTGGTTTGAAAATGCAGAGATGACGGTAAAGAGGGCCCAAAGTTAAACTTGTTTTTAACAGAAACACTATTAGTACCTAGCAGTAACCGCAAATTATTTCTTGTAACGTTGATTTTGCAATTTTTTATCAGATAACGAAGAGGTTTTTTTTTTAACTTATATATGATAATATTGTATCATAGCAATAATAAGGAGCATTAATAAGTACTTAATAACTCTCCCGTCTAGTTGGATAAAGGCTAAATGCTACACCCTCTAACATTTTTTATGTGAAACATCAGTCTATTGGCGCGTCTTGGTAGTAACACCAACTCGTATGCCCTCTACGCCACCGCTCTCGACTCCCATGTGTGCGCGCGCGTATACTCAGACTTTTTTTGATGTGAATCATCTTTAGGCGCGCCTTGAGACGGCATGACGCTCTCTTATGCCGTGATATCAAAGTCTATATTAAAAATATTTATTTATTGGTATTCTGTGTTTCAGCGTCGCGTGACGCTCAATTATTATTTTTTAAACCACAACAGGGCAGCTCTTGGCCTTCATCTCATCTGATGGTAAGTGATGATCAGGCCGAAGGTGGAAGCGAGCTTCACCTGGAATCCTCAACCACAGAGGAACTGGCTATCTTACCTCTAACTGCCGAAACACAACAATGCTGTAAACATTGCTGTTATGGCGACAGACTTAGATAAGATGGTGATCGCTAGCCAGACGGACTAAGAACAAGCCATCATCTTCACGTGCACCTAGCTTCTGACGTTTCATAAGTGCCCATGTAGGTTTATGTGAAATAAAATATTTTGATTGATTGATTGATTGATCATTTCAGCCGTCCACTGCTGGACATAGGCCTCCCCAAAAGGGGGGATTAGCCATAATCGCCACGCTTGGCAGGCGGGTTGGCGATCGCAGTATGGTGTAAAAATGCATAGAGAACGCTGCTGCCCATTCTCTAGCAAGCCATACAACAAACCAAACCGAGCAGAAAATTTTGCCCACCCAGCGTGGGCTTTCTCAGTTCCACCTGTCTCAGTTCCAGAAATTTTCTTTGCTGGAACTGAGACAGGTGGTCTTACCACTAGACCACAGAGGCGGCTATCGAGCAGGAAAGACCGAACTGGCCACAATTTTCTCGAAGGAACTGGCCTACTTGACTGACCATCGTGAATCGTCTGCTATACCGTAGACAGACCTACCTTTCTAGTCAAAATTCCATATTTATGATGTTGTTGTTTTTGTTGTTTCTGCTCCCAGCTGCCCTCAGACCCTGAGTGACGGAGGTCGCTCTCATAGCCCGAGCCAGCAGATCCAGCACCAGAACCTGATCGAGTCCCACCTGGGTCTAGCTGGATTGAACCTGAAACAAGGAAAATACATGAAGAAATGACTTTAACGCAATATTCAGGGCAAAGGAGACCCCAGTTTCTTGGCGTTACTAACCACCAAGGGCAAAGGAGACCCCAGTTTCTAACCACCAATCTAAAAGGTGTAGACAGATAGCTTGGCAGAGAAAGATACAGAGAAGGTAGCTTAACTACATTTCAACGCGGAAACTAAATTATTGCGGCCAGAGTCGCGGGCACAGCTAATTGACTAAATCCCAAAAATACATGACAATGAAACTAAAAAGAAAAACAATTTGTCTCAGGTGAAATAACATTTTACGCCCGCGTAAATACAAAACTCTTATATACTACGTCCACAATTTAGTTTCAAAACATGTAAACAAATGTGTTTTTGGGAAAAACAACTTTAATTACCACATATAAAGTCCAGGTTGCGCTACCAAATAAAAAAAATTGTGATTTTTCAATAGTACTATATACTCTTTTTGAAATAAGATTAGACATTTAAATAAACGTTTTTTATAGTCCGTTCAACCGTTTTGACTTCTATTGCGTAGGTGGCATGACAAATGGCGGCTGCAGTAAACAGTTGGTATTGTAACCACTTTATTGCTTTTAATGCCATCCTTATATCTACGGAATAGAAGTCAAAATCGGTTGAACGGACTGTAAAAAAAGATTTTGAAATGTCTAATGTTATTTCAAATGGAGTTTAGTCATTCTGAAATCAACTTAATTTACACCAGGATAAAATAGATTTTCGTTTAAGCGCCATATACACGGGCGAGAGCATCGCGGCGATATGGAGCAATCTCCACACGGCGAGAATTTTAAGGCATGGCAAGCCGCGATTCACTCGCCCGTGTAGATGGCGCCTAAAGTGGAAATAACATCGATAGGGATGATGATTAAAAAAAATTTTTTTGTCCGTCATGTAGATTATGAAAAAATATTGGACACTTTTTTTTTTTCTTTTTTTACGTAATCAAAACATTACGGCAATATATTATGTTCAAATGTTGCATGATGTCACTTCTCAGTAGATTTTATACGTAGCGCTCTGTGACGTAAGGAGCCCCCACTCCCCAAGTTTAATGTGTTTTATCTAAGTCATTATTTATTAATATGATAAAGCAAAAAATACGTGTCTAATATTTTTTTATTATCTGATTGACGGACTAAACAGTTTTTACCCAGGACACATCCTTATTGGAAACAAGAATTTGAATACACTTTAGGTAAACAGTCGAGTTGAAAAATTACAATCTCAGTGCTATTCGGTGAGTCAATGTTTTTGGCAGAGAAATTATTCGCTTTGCCGGAAGATGGTGTAAAGCTTTTGACATTGAGTAGTGTGATTCATTTACTATTAATAAATTAGCTGGTTATTAGTGGGAGGTGAAATGTGTCGATGAACTAAATTTGTACAGATGTTTTCGGGATAGGTCAAATGGGTGCAAAGAAAAGATTGCCTGGGCAATAACATAACATAACAACACGCCTGTATTCCCCAAAGAGTTAGGCAGAGGTGTACCAATATGTACCCCACAATTCGCCAGTTATATTTGAGTCACATGTAATAGGAGGCGAGCCTATTGCCATCAACCGGGCACAAATCCAGACTCCGGGCGGCTTGAGCAATCTTATCGAGATAGCAGCAAAGAAAGGTTTTTGCAAAAAATATTTACGTACGCTACAATTATGAAGGTCCTGCCATTGCAATGATTGGTAGGGAAGTTAGTAAAGATCACTGGGAAGGAAGATACATAGGTATATAGAACAAGAAGAGATGGTAGCATTCCTTGAAATAAATTACCCAGTTTCTGTGGTTACATATTATAGGTACCTACCTACCTACCTATGTTTGACTTATCCGAAGGTAGGTAATGAGAATGAAGTTATCCGGAAAAGAACAGGAGTTATCGACATAGCTTGCAGAGTAAGCAAGCTGAATTGCAGTGGGCTGGCCATGTTTGTCGAAATACCGATGGCCGGAAGAGCAGACGAGACCAGGGCCTCAAGTCTGCTATTACAATAGTGTCAGAATGGTCTCGCCATTGTGAGTATTTGACAGTGTTTGTATGGCAAATCTGTCAAAAGCTCACAATGAAGAGACCATTCTGACACTATTGTAATAGCAGACTTGAGGCCCTGGAGTGGAGACCGCGTATCGGCAAGCGTAGCCCCCCAGCTAGATGAACCGACGACTTTAAAAAGGTGGCTGGGACAGACTGGATGCGGAAGGCGGAGGACAGAGTGTTGTGGCGCAGCATGGGAGAGGCCTATGTTCAGCAGTGGACTGCGATAACCTGAGTTATCAATACAGGGTGAATTTTTGATGGGGCAGGAATATTCAGCAAATTTTCGTAGTAGCAGCCAGTCTATCCATCTTAAAAAAGTAAGTTGGGAGTCTCATTTCCTATGAAATGTATAGGAAAAGTTTTCTTGCGATTTCTGACTTTTCTAGTACTCAAACCTCAGTTGGCCCATACAGTTTTTTTAATCCTTATACGAAACAGGTAATAGATTGGTATCAAAACAAGTTTTTGCGAAGATGGTTAATTTTCTAGCTGACTGTATATTTTTTTAAATCTGTGTATGTTAATCAAAATTTCTTAAACAAATAAGGACAGTCCCCTAGTAGCATTTTTGTTGGCGTTTGGTTGGGCCACATACCTCTGAAGGTGGCCCAACTAAATGCCAACGGAAAATGCTACTAAGGTCTCCTACGACCGTTTTTCTGTAACTACAACGGTTATGGTACTTACCCTTAGAGCGGTCCGATCCGAATCCGATCAGAATCCGAGAAATGACGGCCCACAGTGCCCGTAGTACAGTGGCCAGTTCATCAAGCTACACGAAACTATCAAATTTCCCCAAACCAATCTAAACTTTAAAATGTTAAAGGTTAAGTTCGAAATCGAATGAAAAAATCTGACAGCTTCCGGTAACTTGATGTGCTGGCCACTGTCCCATTTGTATTAAGGGTTGTGCACTAGATACGAATTCCATCCGTCTGAATTTAGAACATTTCCAATTCGGATGGAACTCGGATCTCGAATTCGGACCGAATGTAGTGCGAAACCGCTATTAATGTCCTGTCTCAAAAATCCACCCTGCATTTGACTTGCTGAAAACGCGGCACAGAAATCTTTGTATCTCAAGTCCCTACGTAAAAGTAATTACTTTTCCCTACACAGGTATAGAATAGAATGTTTTGATTTGCAAAGAATGTAGGTATATTCATAATATGTTACAAATATTAGGGTCCTTATACATTCTACCTTTAAGGCATGCAAAAATTCACAATATAAAAAAATAAAAAATCTAGGTTTCAATTAATCAAAGCTAAGTAATCTATCGCCTAAAAAATCTGTTACAGGATAATAAACATTTATCTTCAGGTAAGCAGTTTTGTGAGATGATTTTTTTTATATTTTAAAATCTAAATGGTTGCTATTTAATATTGTTAGGAATTTTATTATATACGCCATAGAAGTACAACTTTTTTCCAACAGCGATGTCTTATATGCACCTGTATACAAGGTGTTTTGGTACTGAGATCTCAAACTCCTATACCTACTTGTATAACTTGTATACTTGTATAGGTATACCTCCTTCTCTTGTTTTTATTACATAACAGGCTCTTAAAAATATGAACGTAAACAAGTGGCGAAGAAATACGTTAAGCATCAAACTTCAAAACTTAAAACAGTGTATCTGGGTCGTTATAAACAAAAACCACAACTTTGATTTTATACACTGCCTTAATAAAAGATGATTCCGTGAATGATAACACTAATAAACTTTCTGTTTATTATTTTGAGGTGTCTGTTTAATATCTCATTGTTATGTTTAAAACTTCAGACTGAATCATGAAGGTTCAAACGTTTCAGTACAGTCAACCGCAATGTATTTCATCGAACTCAAACTCAATCAAATAATTCAAATAATACTCTTAATATAATGAAGGCACCTCTTTTTGTGAACCTCAAACAATTCCTATTTTGGGGTCCTAAAAATACTAAATAGCCAGGTAACTGCAACCGACTTAGATGTAGCGCTCGCCGGCCGCTGCTAATGCACCGATCGCTTCGCTCGCTCGGCTCGCGCGCAGGTGGTCATAGTTCTAACCTAACCTAACCCTTGTTCGGAGTGCCCTAGCTTAATAACTGCGACCAACTCTGAGTAACAGCCAGAAAATTTAAATGAAGCTCAATTATTAAAAAAAAGTGCATCATTAGAAGCGCAAGAAGATTTTAAACGATCAGTTACCCTAGTAGCATTTTCCGTGGGCATTTAGTTGAGCCACCTTCAGAGGTATGTGGCCCAACCAACCACCAACAAAAATGCTACTAGGGTAAATATTTCCCATAACAATTTGATATTGACAGCGCCTTTATGACGTAGCAGTAAGGACGATTTTCGTGTGCAACTGTTACCTGTGCGGTGCGATTGACTGTACCTATAAGTAAGTCAAGAGGATTCGTACCATTGTATAATAAGTAATGATTCGACGAACTCTTGAGTTGTGGATGTATTCGTATGATTGTATAAAGATTCGTCATTGTTTGAAGTAATCTTGAATTAGTATGATCAGCTGACGGCTTTACCATGAGCTTTGGGAGAAAGAAATCTACACGACGAATCATTTATTGCTCCCTTACCTATATCTACTGCACATTCAGCGTAGCTAAGCGACACTCCGCAGCTCGCTTTTCGCCCCGGCGAGCATCACCGCCGCCGCCTCCGAGTTGATTATTATTTGAACTACTCATTTATATAGTTTCTACGAATAGCAGAGTAAAAATCTGTCGACACTACAGAGCCCTTCATGTAGAGTTAAGGATTGATAGTGCAGCCTGGGGGCGCCCAATCCCAGACTACAGGCACGTAGGTCAGTGCGTAGCACTCGCAACTAGGGTGCGTATGTAAATGTAAACGAAGCAAAAGAAGTATGTAAGGAGCGTAGCAGATGGCGTTCTATAGTTTCTGCCTACCCCCATGGGAACAAGGCGTGCGTTTATGTGTGCCTACTCGTATTTAGGTATTTGACTGACATGAACTTTTAAGTCTTAAGTGACATGAAATTCAAGTTAAGGCTCAGATATATAAGTACTCGTACGTCCAGCCAGTAATAGGACTCGCCCATCCTGGGGGCCAAGTCTACTAATGTACAAACGTTACAATGGTCTCTTCATTGTGAGATTTTGACAGATTTGCCATACAAACACTGTCAAATACTCACAATGGCGAGACCATTGCAACGTTTGTAAATTAGTAGACTTAGGCCCCAGGAGCACTGTCCCAAATAAGACGCATTATTAATAAAACAGATATACTAAAAGATCATTAATTAAATTATCTTATTAAACAGGTGAAGGTTTCAGAAAAATACGCTTGATAGATTTTGCGTGATTCAGAGTTTTTTGTCCGCGTTAGAATAGAATAGAATAGAATAGAATAGAATACTCTTTATTAACTTTACAAATTAATTTCATCAATTTTCATGGAATATAGACATAATCTAAAATAGTCACATAATATAAAGTTGACAATATAATTATGTTGAATATAGTATAGATAGGTAGGAACTTGAGCGGGAATCGAACCAGCGACCGCGGAAAAGCTATAATCACCTAGACACTGTTCCAATCATGCAATTGCCATTAATTGGTCGAAATTAGGTACGCCCAAATTAACTGAAAGTAGAGATAACGTAACTATTGTAGGAGTTTCTGTATGTTTGTTTGTGAGTCCTGTCATAGCGCGCCGGGTGGCAGGCCTATATTTAGAAACACATTAGCTTAGTTCCTGTTTGAATCAATGAGACATAGCCAAGATACATTATGCTTACTTGTTCCCGTGTTGTATGGCTGTTTATATTGTGGTGCAAACAAATATTTCTTTTGTTTTTATGATGTTTTTGAACTCGGTCGAATTTCTGGTCTGCATTTCTCTAAAGCTGAGATAAGCATCGTTTTTAGGGTTCTGTAGTCAACAAGGAACCCTTATAGTTTCGCCATGTCCATCTGTCTGTCTGCGGCTTAGCTCAGAGACTCTTAATAATTGAAAACTGTTTGGCATGGGTTTATATATTAAACTAGCTGACCCGACAGACTTCGTTCTGTCAAAAGCTATAGTATAAACTCCACTACTCTACTCTACTCTACCCTACCCTACCCTATCCTATCTACCCTGCCCTACCCTACCCTACCTACCTACCCTATCCTACCCTACACTACACTACCCTACCTACCTACCTACCTACCTACCCTACTCTACCCTACCCCAATTTTTCTCGCTGTAAAAACCATCCTTGGACTTCAACGAACATAAAAAAAAGTTTTTTTTTTTTTTTTTTTGGTAAAATTGGTCCAGGCGTTGTTGAGATAAGCGCTTACCAACACATTTTGCGATTCATTTTTATATTATAGATTATTAATCACGCTAACAAAATGCTAAAATAATATTTTGTAGGGTACCTCCCTTGCACGTACAGTGGAGATGTTATTTTTTTTTTTCATCCTCTATCTTAGGTTTGGGGTAAGGCCGGTCAAAAATATTGCGGGTCTGTGAAAACCATTTTTCGATTCAGGGATCCGTTTGCGTAACATTAAGCTCTAAAGCCGCGGCACTAGAGCTCTAAAGCCGCTCTAGTGCCGTGTGGTGCCGGACGTAAAGAATAGTACCATCCCATTTCATCCCGTGGGTGTCGTAAAAGGCGACTAAGGGACTTACTAGAGAATGGGCAGCAGCATTTTCTATGCATTCTTAACACAATACTGCGATCGCCAATCCGCCTGCCAAGCGTGGCGATTAAGGCAAACACCCCCAATTGGGGGAGGCTTATGTCCACCCGTGGACGTCTGTCGGCTGAAATGATGATGATGATGAAGCTCTAAAGTGCAAATTTTTGTTAGTCAAGTAGTGTCCCCCCATGCCAGCTAAGTGGCTGTTTTTGGATAGGTATGTGAAAAAATTACTGCAATCAAAATCAAATCAAATCATTTTTATTTCAGGAATACACCCATATAAAATTTACACCAGATTACAAAATTATTATTATTATTATTCACTAATTACAAGAAAAATAGACATTATATTATTATTTAATCATTACAATTTACAGTTATTTTAGCTGGAATATTAAGTAGGCTTTACTAGTTCATGAGTAATAGTCGACCAACTTATATTTGCAGTTGAAATGTATGGGAGAAGATGTTTTTGAACTATAATTTTAAATTTGTACTTGGGATAAATTCATCCCAACTTACTACGGAACCCTTCATTGTGCGTGGTCCGACACGCACTTGGGCAGCAGGGTAATTGCGTAACACACGTTGAATGACGATCGATCGCAATTGACAACATCAGCTATCTGTCCATTATTCCAAGCAATTAACATATCAAATTAAAACGTAATAAATCAAATTATTATATGTATTACAAATGTACTACAGAATAGTGTCATCAACTCGTCATATAAATGTATATTAAAGTTAGGTATCCAGTTATAAGTCAAAGTAATTATAAATAAAATCTACATAATTCACACAAGTCAGATTAATTTATTAGTTAGAAATTCGTCAGTGCTGTAGTAGGCTTTCTCTAACAGGAGGTTTTTTAAACTACTTCTTAATTTTTCTGTTGTGTATTCCCTCCAATATTTTGGCAACGTATTGTAAAGAATTGGTGCCATACAGATAATACTTTTCCGCAATAGAGCTGTCCTGGATCTAGGAATGCAAAGTTTGCTATTGTCGCGTCTATTCCGAATGACTTTATCTGACAATAGGGGGAATAGATGTGGGTTCGATTTGACAAACATAAACACATAACAATGCAATTTCACATACCTATCCATAAACATAACATAACATGTATACATATACGCTAAGGAACAACGGACCAAAAATTACAAATTGTTTTTTGTTTATAAGTACCGACCGTTTATACTTTCATATGCATTTAGTAAAAAGTTATCTTAACATTACAAACAAACACTTAAATTTTATTTATTTGTTTATACAGGGTGAAATTGAATTCATGGGCATTCTCATAAGGGGTCATTGTGCTCATCGTTATGAAAAACTTTCTCTATGGGACCAAACCTGAAATTGCGAAAAGACAATCAGCTGTTCCCTACATTTATATTCGCATAATTCGTCAAAATGTAGGTAAAATCTGTATTTTTTTTTTTTTTCGATATTTCATGTTTGGTCGCATATTTTTTTTTTTTTTTAATGTTGCCCCACACTAGGAATTTCTCCTGTATTGTGGGTGCATTTACAAACATTTAAACTCACATACACTAACAGCCAGACCCGGAACAACTACTTGTAGGTCATACAAATATTTGTTCCGTGCAGGAATCGAACCCGCGATACGCAGCGCAGCAATCAATCGCTTAACCACTGCGCCAACTGTGCCGTCGTATTGAAAGTTGTTCATAATGATGAGTTTACTGCCGTCATAAAAGGGGCATCCTTTTATGGGGCATGAATTCAATTTCACTCTATATAGATTATTTCATTCTTCTTGTATTAGCAATTCAAGCTAGGTTAGAGAATGTATTGAATAATTTGGGAGTCAGGTTGTAGACAATTTTAACGGCTAAAATTAAAACATGGCTGTCCAGAGTATGGGGCTTTAAGCAGGTTCCTCTATAATAATTATCATTGGTTGCCTAAAAGTACAAACTGACACATTCTACCTGACATTAAAACAGCCGTTCGATCACAATGATGGGATTACGTAGCTAGGTCAGAAGTCTGACCATTGTATGGCTTCCCATCGCCGAACGTACTTCAAGCATGAGCGGTCTTAAATATATACTGTATAAATATATAATACAGTCACTATGTATGTGTGTAAAATGGGACAACAATGTTGAATTTTGGCATGGTAGGTAAAAACTTGAATGAGATTTTCATGGTAATTTGTAATGGATTATGTTGATCTATATCAGGGATGGTGAACCAGGTGGCGTAAGAGAATATTTGGGCACGGCATCAATTGAGGCGTGCTGTGCTGGCGCTGCTGCTGCAGAAAACCTCAAGCGACAAAAGTATAATAACCTTATCGGTAATTATTTTTTCGAGCCGTTTGGGGTCGACACCCTATGCTCATGGTTTGTTCAATGAATTCTCCAAAAGGCTAGTTGACACTTTCCGTGACCCAAGGGCTGGCTTTTACCTTGGCTAGACGCTAAGCATTGCCATACAACTACAACGTGGCAATGCCGCCAGTCTCTTGGGCACATTACCAGTTGACAGCGATGCGGAGGAATGTTTCGACGCCATATTTTAGTTTATTTATTTACCTAATAGTTTTAGTTAGGTTAAGTTATTATATTTTTTATTCCCAAAAAAAAATATACAAAAAAAAAAATATATATATATATATAAAACTGCTGCTATTGCTGCTGCTGCTTTGTGTTAAAATATATTAAGATAAGTATCTAGTCATCTATTTTGCAATAGCAGAAATCGAAGTAATTTGTTATTTTATATAAATAAATAATTACTGTATACAGGTTTTATTGTTAAAGTGTATACCTAGCTTTTTTCCAGTAGTCACTTAGTCGAGATTGTTTGTTAACACATCAATGTTTATTTGAAAAAAATGGCACTACCGTGGATGTATAGAGGTTCACTATCCCTGATCTATAGTGTCACTTATGATGTGTGCATTTCTGTTGATATACACCGTGACATTTTAGTCGTCTTACAAAGATAGCCCACTTCAATTGTATCCAATGACTACTAATCGTTCATGTAAAAAAAAAAAAAAGAATATTTGTTTTATTTTTTATTTTTTTTATTTTTATTAATTATGACGCATGACATATTTTAAAACACCCTATTACGAGTGCAGTCCAAGCCTTGTGTTATAAGGGCGCCGCGGAATGGAGCGGCGACATCTTTATCAGAGTTCATTCACCCTAACGCAAAAATGTGTTTCTTACTATTGCAAATTAAACTTAATCTAAAGCCATTCTGCGGCGCCCTTGTATCACAAGGCTCGGACTGCACTCGTAACAGGGTGTTTTAAACTATGTCATGCGTGATAATAAATAAAAATAAAAAAAATAAAAAATTCAATTGTTCAAAAAATAAAAAATAAATCAATTTTTTTTTTTTTTTTTTACACAACGGGGAAGCTCTTGGCCTTCATCTCACCTGATGGTAAGTGATGATAAGGCCGAAGATGGAAGCGAGCTTCACCCGGAATCCTCAACCACAGAGGAACTGGCTATCTTACCTCTAACTACCGAAACACAACAAATGTTGTTAACATTGTTGTTTGGCGACAGACTTAGATAAGATGGTGGTAGCTAGCCAGGCGGACTTAGAACAAGCCCTACCACCAACCAAACCGAGCAGAAATAAAAACATGAATGATTAGTAGTCATTGGATACATGAAGTGGGCTGTCTTTGTAAGACGACTAAAATGCCACGGTGTATTTTGTCATCATGATGTGTGGTGAATTGGGCTTATTGAAATCCTAGCTGTTTTTTTAAGCATGAACAGTCGCACAAAAACAAATGTTGGCCATTTCGCTCTAAATTCAGCCCATGTCCACTTGATGACATTGTTCGATTGACCTCTCCGTAATGTCTTTTCTTGAAGATGGAACTGGTAGACAGAAATAAAAACCGGCGAATTGCGTGTCGGACCACGCACAATGAATGTTTTCGTAGTTAGGATGAATTTATCCCAAGAACAAACTTAATATTGTAGTTGAAAAACATGTTCTCGCATAAATTCCAACTGCAAATGTAAGTTGGTCGACTATTACTCGTTAACTCGTAAAGCCTTCTTAGCTGTTATATAGATGTCTTTTTAACTTCATTATAATATATAGTACTGCCGTGAATTTTTTCACATAATTATCCAAAAACAATCATTTAGCTGGCGGAGGACACACACTTGACTCTAACAAAATTGATCGAAAAATGGTTTTCACACAATGGGATAGACGAGAAAAAAAAAACATCACAGTTTACGTGCAAGGGAGGTTCTAAAAACTTAGTTTTTCAAGATTTGAATTTACCACTTTGTTGGCGTGATTAATACCCAAATTACAGCATTCTAGTACTAAGATTCTCTGAGCTAAGCCGCGGACAGACATACAGACGGACATGGCGAAACTATAAGGGGGCCTTGTTGACTACGGAACCCTAAAAAAGACTATGGATATCGGTAACCTTAACCCTATTTTTGCTGTAGGTACCTACCTAGTCATTCAACGTTCACGTATAAAGAGCAATCTGCACAATACATTTTCTTTGTAGTTCCGCTGGCAGAACAAATACGTGATAAACCTATTTAACCAGCTCACAACGCGCCAAATAGAACACAAATAGGCATTAACTAGCAAATAGACCTATTCGTATTGATCCATTAATGGGCCATAACTAAATTGATGGCTTCTTCAGATGCACCACACGCACTTAACTAAGAGCAAAACCGTTAAAGATTGTTCTATTAACGTTACTAAGGCCAATATAAAATGGCCTCAAAAAATATACAGTGAGAAGTTTTTTTAAAGGAAACCTTATTTCTAATGGTTTCTTTCAAAGTGGTCAGTGAAACAGACGTCCTCAAATAACCATTATTATTTAAGGCCTACAGCTATCTGGAATATAAATGATGTGGTCGTTTAAAAGAACAAATCTTCGAAATATTTTATTAGTAGAGACAGTTAAACAGTTTAACGAGCGCGATTGTTTATGAAAAGGTAAAAAACAATAACAAATCTTTATATAACTGAAGGAAAATCAACTGTTTCGAAATAAAATGATTAAGAAATGGATCAACCTTGCTTTTTATGACTAACAATCTATGTCCATCTGGCACCTGAAAAACGAAATGAACCGAATGATAATGGCTGAAGAATATTTCAGCTTTTGAATACCTGTTGATCGAGTACGTACTCGTAAGTACCTACTCGGGGGTATGTTTTTCGTGTAGACTTAGAACTTAGTACTTATTTTGATAAACATCATCAACCAAATAGGGCTGATGACAAAAAATTATGCGATGTACGATGATGATGATTATAGGTCGGATAATTGGCTACATATTTACCTAAAGTTGAGGTGTTGGCTATTATGGAATGCACTTTTGTATCGATCGTAAGAATCTCGTGAATAATACCTCATATTTAAGAACTCGTTTCCATACCATGTATCCAATTAGTTGTGCAATCCCGGATTTTCTGGAATCCTGGGATTTATATTAACAAAAAAAAATTTTAGAAGCCGCTTCCATAATTTCATAACCAAAAATTAACTTTAGTTAAATATGCATCCGAATATCCGATCTCTAATAATGATACATTGTATGTTTTTCGCACCCATACCTAGAGATGCGGCCCTGGCAATTACTTTCTCATTAATTAATTATGGTTTTAATGTTTCTAAATAGAGCACGACAGTTCACAAATCATATATTCTAGAAAATGGATCAAACGCCGTATATTCTATCTATTTCTGGATGACATTTATTGGTAGCTGTTCTGTTGTTAATTGGGTGAAAGGTTGAGAACCTGTGTCTACATAACAAAAACATTTCACGCGTGCTACATCATAAAAGATCAATCATGTTCGCACAAAGCTTTGGCATGTGTGCCAAGCGTGAGATGTTTAATTGAACGTTGGCAAAATAAAATTAGGTAGGTGAGATGAAAGTCCTAGAGGTAACGGCAAAGGATCGGTTGGTTACCAGTATCAGGCAATATTCTTATTAGAGCCACATTAAAAGAAACGCTACGAATGAAGTTCATCTGGCGCACCTTGGGCAACCTGTTAACAACCTTGGCGACTGGCGAATCTATGTATTTTCCATGAGATGTGCAGATAGGTATACTACAATCGCTTAGCTCTTGACACAAGAGCAGAATATGGAAGTAGACGGCCGAAAGACGCATGCAAAATTGCCTAGCGATACCGATACTAAGATCAATAGCAGGACTCTTTAGCCTTATGGAAAGCCCTAAAATGAAGTAAAAGAAACTTACCACCATCAACTTCGCTCCACACCTCTGATTCGCCTTCCTGGTGCAGGCCCTGGAGACATCTGGTACAAAAGTTATGCAGGCACCCCAAAAGCCTCGGTTCCACTAACTCCTTCTTACATATCCCGCAGTCCCACTCCTTCACCTTACTCTTTCTTGCATCATTGTATGCTGAAGTTCTTGGGGCCACATTCAGGTTCTGGCTGACTGGTCGACGGGTACCCTTGGCATGGAGAGGGCTGTTCCCAGCACTTAGGGAAAGCTGCTCCAAAGATTTTCTCTTGTCTTGCTTCTTGCGCGTAAAGCTGCCGAAAATGTATAAAATACGGTCCACTTCCATTTTTTACTTTTCGATCGTTTGAATAAAGAATTGTATAATTTGAACGCGACGTTTATTTCGGAAGAACGTTAATTCAAAAATCAAACGATCGAAAATTTTGTATTGAATTAGCAGTGATTGTAAACTTGATCTATATTTCGAAAGCGTCCCGAACGTGAAGGGCGTTGTTATAAATAAACGTGCGCCCGGTAAGACGTGCGCTAACCGACTGGCATACGTATGGGACAAACGTAACATATGTAATGGAGTAATGCGTCTAATCCTTGCTCTGTTCTACTGTCCTGACAGATTAGCTAACAAAGTCTTCAATGTAAGTACCCTTAAACGTTATTCGAGTTTACGCCCACGGAGCAGCCGCTGTGCTTTCAGGATTCAGTCGTAATTACAAAAAAGCAAAATATTGCAGAATTGCGGTCACAGCTGAGAGCGAGAAAACAATGACGCTGAGTAAGCAATTAGGTAGGTACCCCTAAACTGACGCATTTGCGACAATCATTATCTAAGTGTGATGATTATGGTCGTATCGCTATCTTCTCAGTTTTCCTTGTTTGACTTATCCCGGACTACCTACAACACTGGATTATGTTATCTAGTTACCTAACTCCTAACCGAATTGCCTAATTAGTTTAGCTACTCATGTTCAATAGTAACAGGAAGTTAAAGTGGATCCCTACCTAATCTTGTGTCTATTACCACAAAACCAAATTTCACACATGTCATGATCCGAAAAAGCTATCCTCAGTCCATACCATCGAAAACCTATAATAGGTACTTACAATATCATCCTCGATTTACCGAAATCTATAAATAATCCAAATAATACCCTTGGCTTCCTTTCATAACTGGCAGTAGTAATCACGCGTGATGCATGTCCCGTCTAATTTCCTCGCTGAGGGATGAAGCTCGTAACAAAAAGTTATTTCTGTTCAAGCACCCCTGCCATTTCTCATTTCCTTTGCTGTTTGATTGATTTTTACGAGTACAAGTATGATGGTTTCATAGATTAGTTATAGGTACTTAAACTAAGTAACATGACAGTAAAGTGTATGCTCATGCTTACCTACTTGGATACTACCCCTACCCTTACTACATAATACAGTGTATAATAAATTATGGTAGGATACCGAATTATTTTGGTTAAGTACTTTGGGGTTTATTCATAAACGTTGCTTAAAGTTATGTAACATTCAAACGTCAAAAATGTATGGTTAAACAGTCGCTAATCATTACTTAACTTTAAGCAGCGTTTTTATTGTGTTTTGTCTAGAAGCGTTTGGCGCGAATTTTATCCAAAGCGTTGAGAATTATTTTGTCTTGCTGAGTTAAAACGAGGCATAGGTATGTATAGCAGAAGCTTAAAAAAGCTACACTTTTACAAAAATTTCGAGTTATCGTCTACAAATTAAAACGAAATCCCTTTTAATTTAACTCAATCGTGAATCGTTCAGCTCCACACCGGGTTTAATTATCGAAATGTAACACTGAATCATTTATAGCACCAATCGATATTGCATATAGCACGTGCAAACTCAATCGAGAGCCCATTATGACCGGAAAAGGAACCAATAAACTGTTCATTTGTATGACCTAATATACACTTAATACTATTTTTGGTATAAAACCTTATTAGCATGATGCAAGGTTCCGTTTTCATTGAGGATACTGGTTGGCCTCTTTCCGGCCTAATTAAATTAAACTTATAAGCGAATTGAAATCCAGCAGGATTAGCATGACGCTTTCTATGTCTACGAAGAATAGACACAGCTCTTTCTATACAAAGTGACATTTCGTTTCTCCATTTTTGACATCGCGCCGTATAAATTCTTCCACAATCTGTCATTTTATCTACGATCTTTGTTTAGGTCCGATAAGTAGACTATTTCAGAAGAAAGATTTCTATCCCAATCCGTCAAAATCACACTGACAACGGACAGTTGTCTAAGGTAGTGAAAACAATTTGATTTTGTAATCGCCATGCTAAATACAGTAGAAAACTTTTTTAGAGCCGGAGGCGCGTAGGGGAGCAGCCTCGACGTGTTTTAGGTGGTCGAAATTTTCATTATTTTTGCGATAGGACACACCATTTTCGAGATCTAAGCAAAAGAAAAGAAAAAAAGATACAGTACAGTTTTTGCACCTGAAGTGCAGTTGACTCTTTCTACTTTGCCGCCGTCGTACTGTCTACACGGAACGTCATTTTTGTCTACTCTTCTTTCGACAAAATGGTGCTCGTGCCAAGCCTGATGATTTGTTTGATAACGAGAAAACTGGCACTAAACTAGGTTATTAAGTACTAAAATACTTATTATTTTGGTTAATAAGGAGAAAAGTTTGATTTTATCTCAAGAAAGATTAAGATTAAGATTAAGTTTAAGATTGTCTTTATTTTATTCATCCCGTGAGCGGCCTTGATTTTATATTGTAGAAGCAAATAAGAATGAACGAATCGTAAATTACCAAAGATGTGACATCGCGGCATACATTCAAATAAAATAACATCCAAACAGTTTAATAAAATTCTGAACGTTGTCATTAATTTGCGTAATAATTGGAACGCGACCGATCGGCGACCCACATTTGGCGGGAAAACTAATGTCAGCGCTATTTAGCGCGCACACCCGGCTGCGTGGGGCGAAGAGCCATTGGACACTGACTGAGGTGAAGTGAGGTGTTATGTTAGTTATGTATGAAGGATTCACCTTGAAGCACAGATATTGTTCGTACTCGTATTTCCCACATAAAATGTACAATAAATTGATCACTAGCTCTATCACAGTTGTATTGTGCTTCTATCATGTTTCGGCTGTGGGTAATTCTGTCATTGATGTTTAAAAAAGAGATGTTTTATTAAAATTAAGTAAAACCAATCATGCAAAGTGAACTAAAATAGCCAGTCTTCGGGCCCACAATCTAGATTCCGGGCTGGTGCTAAGATGATGGAAGTAGCTAAACCCAAGCTCAACAGTCATGCTTGCGACCAGCTTGCGGTACGGTCAGCAGCAAGAAAAAATATAAATTATTATACGAAAATTCTGCCGCAAGCTTCTTGAGCTCTTTGGCCAACGCTTTTCTCCGACAAAGGAGACCAAAAACTCAATCCTATTTTCTGAGAAGTCCTGACTTTTGTATTCCGATGTCACTCAACTCGGCGTTAATCTTTAAAGTGCTAAAGACCGGTGATGCGTGCAATCTCTTTACCACCTCTTTATACCTTATGCAGTACCAGGGCTGCGATTCGAACCTCTGTCAGGCAATGCCTTCTGCTTTGATCTGCTCTTACGGTGTTGGAATCGTGGGTTCCGCCATCTTTACCGCAGGAAGAAACTCCAATTCAGGCCAACTAGGTTTAACAAAATCCAGTTCTAAACCAGAGCCCAAGGGTAGTGTGTGCCAATCGTTAGGTGACTCCAGCCTAGAATGCGAGAGTCATCTTCTTTATCATAGGAAGTTTTTGCTTCGAGTGAGCTCTCCGGCGTTAGGTCATTTCTAACTGAATCCAACGAATCAATTCTCTCCACTAGATTCGAAAACATGTCATTCTTACGTTGCTCTAGAATGTCTATTCTAGAAGGTTTTGATCTGTTAATCCACGATGTCTCACTTGAGTCGGAATCTGAAGAAATACGTCTTCTTTTCTTACTCGTGGGCTCGTCATCCGCCTCAAGACTCTGCGATAAGATATAAGGCTCGATCGGCTTCCTTCCTTAACATAGACCTTTCAAGTCTCACTGCATCATTGAATAGCTCAGTTGCGGCGGCTATCCCCCTAATCTTATTACAGACTGCAGGTGGGCTGGTAACTAAGGCTCTAGTGAACACCCAGTCTAGCATTTTCATCTTGATATCGCGAAACCGCTTCTCGGATAGATAAGTAGCTTCCGGACTAGCTGGTCTGTTGTAAGGCCAATCTTAGTTTGTTCAATACCTGGGGGTCGACGCTGTCACCAAAGATGTCTTCTGACAACCTAGTTACCTTCCAAGCAGTCCAACCATCGGGCAACAGCTCCTGTGCTAGAAGTTTCAGACGTTCTAGGATGTCGCTATCGGTCTTGGTGTCACCGGTCTCTCCCAGAAGCTCCCTCAGTGAAACGAGAGACGCTTCCTGAACCATCTGAAGTAAAACGACAAAATTGCTATAAGATTCAGATAATAATTATTTGTTAAGGGACGCAGTTGTAACGAACGCCTGCATTGGTTGAGATTGTGATCTACCAGCCATACAGCAAGGCTGCGGCTCACGAGCCGTATGGCTGCGGTTCATGAGCCAAGCTACGATCCCTGAATCGTGAGAGTATAGATGGCGACAGTGCCGAATTAACCACGTAGCAAGAGTAGCAATTGCTACGGGCCCCGTGCAAAAGGGGGCCCCGCGTATCCAAACCTGGCCACCTCCGCCTGAACGTAATTTCTTTAGTGAAACTTATTATGACGTGGAATATTCTATGTCATAAAAACGTGAAACGTAACACCCTTTCAGACTAAGACAACCCACATCAGACAATCGGTAACCGATATTTTCGTTGGCGAAAAATACATATTTTTTCTCATGTTATTTAAATGGAACCTGGGAAATTTCGATTCGTGACTTCTAAATATCAATATTAAGGGCTGATATTTTTACAGGGTCTTTATTTTGGCATTATCTTGGTTTTTTTTTTACCTTATTATACTTGAGAACCCATAGCAGATCAAGAGCCCCTCGGTAGAATTTGCTACGGGCCCCGCGCTTGTTTAATCCGGCACTGGATGGCGAGCTAAATAACTGCGGCCAAAATTAAATGAGCTGTGTTAGCAACGTTTTGTCTGCAACTAGTGAGCTGGGCCTCAAGTCTGCTAGTACAATAGTGTCAGAATGGTCATTGTGAGTATTTGACAGTTTTTGCAAATCTGTCAAAAACTCACAATGAAGAGACCATTCTGACACTATTGTAATAGCAGACTTGAGGCCCTGTTAGGCTGCGCCTAGTAAAGACAAAACTTTCAGTATAAAACTAACAAGTATGACACAAGTAACGACCGTTCACTGTTTATGTTTAAGTAAATGAATACGTCATTGCCACTCGTAATTCTCATAGACAAAACAAAAAGATTTTACCTACCCCTTCCTTGATGCACTTGTCACTTGAGGTAAAATAACAATCCATACTTCCATACTAATATTATAAATGTGAAAGTAACTCAGTCTCTCCGTCTGTCTGTCTGTCTGTATGTTACGTTTTCACGCCTAAACCGCTGAACCGATCATCATGAAATTTGGCAGGGATATAGCCTGGGATATGGAGAAGGACATAGGCTACTTTTTTTACGCGATAACAGACATCCACGCGGGCGGAGCCGCGGGCAAAAGCTAGTCACTTTTATAAACATCACAATATAATATTAGGTAGGTTTCTAAGAAAATCGTGTACACTGCATAGTGAATAACAGCGTACTAACGGAAGCCGCCGCCGCCGCGCGTCGCCTTAAGGCACCTTCAAACAGGCGTGACACGGGACGCGACACAAAAACACCGCGTGCCGCGCGACGAGCGGTGCCTTTGTGTCACGTCGCGACACGCGGACACAGACTCATAGACGAGAATATGTAGGTAAGTAAGAGGATTTTGTGTGCTATACGCATGATTGCTAATCTACCGAAAGGTCAATCCGAAGGCACAGAACGGAAATAGGTAGCTAAAAGTTAATATTCTTTTAGGTAATTGTGCTTCTGTTCCGTTTTTTTAATTACAGGTAAATATTTTGCTCAGTTATTAAGATTTAATAGTATATTATACAATCCATACTAATATTATAAATGTGAAAGTAACTCTGTCTGTCTGTCTGTCTGTCTATCTGTCTGTCTGTATGTTACGTTTTCACGTTTAAACCGCTGAACCGATCGTCATGAAATTTGGCAGAGATATAGCCTGGAATATAGAGAAGGACATAGGCTACTTTTTTACGCGATAACCGACATCCACGCGGGCGGAGCCGCGGGCAAAAGCTAGTTAGTGAATAAAGAACGGATTTAAAGCGAGGGCCACAGATGAATCGCGAGCAAGTGAAGGATTCTAACGACTGAATCACGACCGTAGTGAGTGATTCAAGTGTTAGAATCCTGAGCGACGCGAGTGCTTCATGGCCCTCGATATAAATTACCTACCAGAAAAAAGCTTGTAGGGTCGTTTTCTCGGTCTCATACCGCCCAAGGAAGTTAGGAGAAGCTACATATCCTACCTACCTTCTTAGAAACAACACAGCATGGTGGTATTGATTATAACTTGAAGTCTCAAATTCAGATAATTTATGTAAACAAGGGGATAACATAACAAAAAAATGTCTTCGTAATGGTAATTCACATAAAATTGCGAAAAAAGAGGTTCTATTTTCTTTTAAGTACTGATTTTAAGAAATAATAATTAAAAAGTAATCATACCGTCATAATTTTTATAAATTTTCGGTTTTAAACAAAGTTATTAATAAAAGGAGATTTTCTGGTATAAAATATTTTATGATACTGGTAACATTGCAGGAGATCCAAACATTTTCAAATTTGTAACATCTTCAACAACACTAATATTACAACTCTCTTAAATAGATTCATATTTAAGTAGCATATCTAGCCACATTTTGGATGAAAACGGCTTTAAACTGTTTCGATTGGAAATCGATTTTGGGACGCCTACGTCTAGCACTGGGCTTAAAAGGGCTGATTATGACTACACACTACAAAAAACATTGTTTGGCAACGGTATTTTGTTTGCATAGTTCTTAGAATTAATTTACTTTAATTTTATCGATGATTATTTACAAAAACATTTAATGATAAAATGTTTTGTACCACTGTCCTGTCGTTTTGACAGTGACATTTCTTGACATTACTTTGTTTACATAAATTATCTGAATTAGAGACTTCGGGTTATACATATTGTGTATTTAATTATTAGTTAGACTAGCCTACCATATCGCATTGATTTTCGCGCGGTAGGCCGGTAGTTGTGTTATTAGTTAAGCACTGAAAACTCGCACGGAACTGCGGTTTACGCCAATAACAATAATATTGATACGATACGCTTTGGATTACTTCGTCATCTCTTCTTTCATGTTGTTTTTAGAGTTCCGTCAAAAGGAAAAAAACGGAACCCATAAAGGATCACTCGTGTGTCTGTCTGTCCGTCTGTCACAGTAAATTTGCTCCGAATCTACGGGACCGATTAAGTTGAAATTTAGTACACATATGAACTTTCGTGACCCAAACACGGATTTGTAACGAAAATAAATGAATTTTGAATTTATTGGTAAATTTTGGGGGGTGAACTAGAAAATTTAAAGAAATTGTTTTTCAAACTGTACCGCGTGACATATCAAATGTGGAAGTAATAATTACCGCGTGACATATCAAATGTGAATTTATTTGAATATAAATAGGTAGATACTTTTCAAGTTATTTACGAAAATTGATGAAAATTGACCATTACCATTACATTTTCTCCGAAAATACTGAGCCTAAAATTATGAAAAAAAAAAAATTAAAATAGTTCTTTAAATCATAGATTACAGGAAAATTAACAAGAAGTCTATGGTTTTAATATAACATGGTAAATCTTTCAATATTGTGCGTACAAACTTACATTTTCAAGGAGAACATTATTTCAACTACAATGTTAGGTTTGTTCTTGGGATAAATTCGTCCCAACTACGGAACCCTTCATTGTGCGTCGTCCGACGCGTACTTGACCGGTTTTTTTTTTATCAACTTGTTGGTGCTGAACACGTACCGGTACCTACCTTGTAGTTGTAGCCTACTTTGCCTTTTTTGCCTTGGGAGTTCCCAAGAAAGGCAAAAAGGCACAAATTGTTGGTGGTTAGTTAACTGCTAACATGATAACAGCCGCGGTCGGTTCATTCATTACGTATGGAGACCCCTCCGTGCCTCAGAAAGCACGATAGACCGTTGGTCCCGGCTGTCATTCGTAGATCTTTGACCTGTGTCTTTGACAGTCGTTACGCACACGTAACGACTGTCAAAGACAAAGACCCAAAAGACGAAGTCTAACAACCAGTCTTACCAAGGGGTATCGTGTTACCCAGGAACTAGGTTGCGGAGGTCAGATAGGCAGTCGCTCAATGTAAAGTACCTACTGGTATTGTGCTGCATCTGTTAGACTGGAAGCCAACTCCAACATACCTAGTTGGTATAAAATGATGTCTTTGGATTCGACCCTTAATTTCACGTAGCATTCTAAAATCACTCCAATATTCTGCCAATCCCTCTATGAATAACATGGAGTAGGGTGGTAGGCAGCGAGCCTTCGGGGTTCAGAATCAACTAGAATGGTTGGTACGTTCCTTTATTTTATTGCTTTAATTTATTCATTCACGATAACATCACTACTTACTATAAAACAAAGTCCTCCGCCGCGTCTGTCTGTCTGTTCGCGATAAACTCAAAAACTACTGCACCGATTCGCATGCTGTTTTCATCAATGGATAGCTTGGTTCTCGAGAAAGGTTTTAGTACATAATTTGTTAAGTTTTTGTATAAATTTTTGTATAAATAAACGATACTAGTTGGAGGTGTCGGAAAAAAATAACCCGTCTGGGAGCTTTCAACGAAAACGCTGTCTAAACCCTTTGAGATATAACAAAATAATGTATGGTGGAATTGTGTATCTTATAAAGGTCTTCAAAAAAGTCCGCGATGGTATATGTCTATCTCTTAAGGATAACATACTATATCCATTTTATTGTCTTTTTGTAGCTATTTGTTTGCCGAATTTTACTCTTGGAAATACGATTACGATAACAATACGCTATAATATCAGTAGCTTTTAGCCAAATTATGTTCGTAGATAAATAAGCTAGCTACTTACGTGTATTTCAAACAGTATACAAGAATATTTATCATAAAAACATTACTAAACACGGCGGCCTTATGCTTATGATCAAAATTTGTGCATTCCAAAACTTACGTTACTTTTTCACTGACATATTTATCACTTTTCGATAAAATAACACTCAATACGAAATCTACATTTATTTCTCAGTAATTCTGTATAAGATTCTTCTATGATTAAACCGTTTTCTCATTGAATCCATTACTTTACGCACGTATAACCTTGATGAATGTTTACATCGCGCCACACCGCCACACGACCACAGAGTACAAACGTATTTTGTTTTGTATTTCTTTTTTTTTCGTTGGTTTAGTGGTGTTCCCACTAAAATGTATTAAACCGGTCAAGTATTAGTCGATTAATCGAATTCTACAGCCAGATTGTGTTGCAAGTACAAAATAAATGTCAAATATTTCGTCCAATTGCAAACGTGACCCTGAGAAAAGTTATGCACCAATGGTGTTCATTAGATTTCGAGTATTCTCACGATGCACCAACGGTGTATCGTGCGACATTTCGGAGGATTTCGTTTTGTTTTCACATTGTTGGTACTTACGTGAATTATTTTAAAATTATTGTTTGTGTCGCATTTTTATTTCGTGTTGTAATTTGGTACAATTGATTGCTTTAAGAATTTGAGTGAAATTTCGTATTTTGATTTTGTGTTTGTTATCTTTAGGTAAAGACTCATTATACGTTCAGATCATAGGTACTTTTATTATATTAAATCATTTGTTTCGGTTTCTATTCACATAGTGAATCACATTAAAATTAATATTACGTTAGAAATTTGAGATATAGCTTGGGATATGGAGAAGGACATAGGGTACTTTTTTATGCGATAACCGACAACCACGCGGGCGAAGCCGCGGGCAGAAGCTAGTTTTTTATAAATAGACCAATGTAATCATATTTCACACGACGGCTAACGTTTTTGACATGAAATAAAACGTTTCTCCTGTCAATGTCGAGACGGCTTAAAATTCCACCAATTTTATTTTGCGTCTGAGAAAGGAAAACATTCGAGATATTTTTACCACGTAATAATTTTGACGACTGCAAATTAAACTTTGTATTATTGACATACCAATGTTGACATAATACGTCTGAGTTGCGTTTCCTCACGAACACAATCAATAGCATCAAATGTCGTGTTGTCTTTCTCTATTACACTGGAAAATGAAAGAGTACAGTGGAAAGAATGTTCAGTATTAAGAAATTTCTAATGAAGTGATGGAATGTTATTACATGGCGTTTGTCGTCCAAGGAACTATTTTTCATTTCTATGTGTCCCAAATAATGTTTATTTATAATGTACGCGAGTTAATTATGCCAGTGCTGATTTCGGCGTGAAGTTGCACGGTCCGGGGCGCATACCGATATGTTCAACGTAAACAAACTATGTCTGTTTTCTTGCCTCTGCACTATTGTTGTTATTGTCCTCTATTTTCAATCAGAAATCGCCCGTTTAGAGGATAATTATCGAAAACTAGGTGAGCTGGGATATCTGTGATGTGTTTAAAATGATTGTAGTAGAGTTTGGTGTACAAATTTGTGTTGAATTTTCAGAATTTAGGTTGGTACAAAGTCACTCGGAATCTCGCCAGTTTTTCCCGAAAAATTTAGAAAGAAGTGATGATGATACGGTGGTGATATACAACAGGGTCCCGAAGACGGGATCGACGAGTTTTGTGGGCGTAGCGTATGACTTGTGTAAGAAGAACAACTTCAAAGTGTTACATATCAACATAACTGCTAACAGACATATCATGTCGCTGAACAATCAGTATAAGTTTGCTCAGAACGTCTCCAAGTGGGATGAGGTGAAACCAGCACTTTATCATGGTCATATGGCTTTTCTTAACTTTGATCGGTGAGTAAGAATTTATTTTATGTCACTACAAACTCCTCCATGCATTTCAAACCTTTCTCTTCTCCCATTTCTTTTAACATTAAATCTAAGAAAGTTTTAAAACCTCAGGATACTTAGGAATCAGGACATTTCCCGACATTCACCAGTAGTTTGTATTAGAAATATAGAACCATGATTTCCTTTCATGGATGAGGAAAATCCTACTATTCAATGCCATTTCAGTAAACCACACAAACTGTTTGTTCTCAGAACCATGAATTATTCTTCTGCAGTAGTTAGTATTTATTGTATTCTATGGTAATTGATAACCAATAATAAAAAATATATCCTTTATTCTTCTACTGCTGGGCAAAGGCCTCTCTTTCCAACTGTCTCTGTCCAGAGCTGCCAAGGACCAATCTTTACTAAAGAAGTCCAGCTCATCCCGACATCTCCGTCTGGGCCTGCTGTGATGTTGTTGGCCATTAAGTGGGACCCACAGGGTCCACTAAGTTATTTAATATTAATTATTTGATTCACAAACTGACTCAAAGTCAAAGTCAATTTATTTATTTCAAATAGGCACATAAAAGGCACTTTTGAACGTCAAAATTTACAAAAAAATTGAATTGATTCTAGTTAAACACATTTACTCTTTTAAAATGATAACAATATTTTGTATACATTACTTAATTAAATAATTATATGTCAAGATGATGTAACTAGAATAAAATTACTATACCACAATAGGTAAAATTAATTAACATGATTAAAAATTAACTCTTAACAGACTAGATTATGTAACTTTAAAACAAGAACTAAAGAATATTTAGTACTAAAGTAAGGGTTAATTTGTATTCAATGGCACATACTATAACCATGTTAGGTTTTTTTTTTTTTTTATCTAGGGCATCTCAGAGTGTAACCACTAAGGTTCCGACTCTTTAACCGGACTTTCCTGTGGCTGCCTTAAGCTCCTAACGAAACTTAATGCCTCCAGCCAGGGCGTACCATGTTAGTATTAAACATAAAGATTTATGCATCACATGTTTGTAATTCTGCGAAAGTTATACAACAATGCCATAATACCTACATTACCTATCAGTAAAACACAGTTGAGTAATTGCCTCATTGGCTGGATAAATTAGCCACTTTTTTCCTGCTAATTGTAGCAATAAAGCGGGTATACAGTTTCTCACTGGGTGTTGCCGTTTCAGCGTAGTTTATTTATTCCTGCTTTTAATCACTTCATATTACAAACAGTACATCAAATCCCCTTGCCGCGTTTGTATGTTTGTCTGAATGAAATAAATTAAGAAACTCAACTTCATGTTGCCGTGAGTGAAGTCTTATAAAGATTTTAGCACAAAGATTGATAAATATTTTGATAAAAGACCTCAAGATTCCGTACCTGGGATACCATGGCCCTGGTACACAGGCACCTGAAGGAACACGGGTGGGTTTTAGGCAGTAAAAGTCTGATACGCCCTCCCGCTTGCCCAGAGCAGGAGACGTTATTTGATAATTTACCAACAAAAAAAAAAAAATTTAATATAGAGAATAGTTCTATACTTATAGATCACAGGAAAGTTAATAAGAACTCTATCGTCGTTTCTAACACATTTCACAACTAAAATGTCCTCCTTCCTACATATTAGCAGGTTGCTTTGGGCGTGGGGTCTCAACTCGAACAAATTATAATTAGTCTTGAAAAAAATTCACAGATGGCAGCTAGGTAACAATTATGAAATTAACAATCAATAAAAAGCGTTACAGGGCCGATTTTGGCTGAAGTAACATTAGTTATAATCAAAACTTCCTTGTTTAATGTTGATTTATCTATTTACACTCATAAATCACGAGAATGACACCTAGTATCTAGGCCGACTCCTAGATGGCGTTGTAAAACTACAGCCTCTGGCAATTAGTGATTCGCTGATGCTGCCATAATGTGTTAAAAAATCGAGGAAAAAAAATAGCCAGCTCAATAGCCAGGCTTAGGGAGGCGTCATTTCTTTGTATGGGATTGGGTATCTGTACGTAGTATTATATTATGTGTGCTTTGGGTGAAGCACAGTTGTAGTTTTTCTGGGCTGGTACGGAACCCTTGGTGCGCGAGTTCGACTCGCTCCTTGACCGGTTTTTTTTTTGTAGCCTGCGTTTTTCCACTCCTTCCATCTTTTGCGTGCCCGCGCGTACTCCTTTTAAAGCAGAATTTAAACTAAATTGAAATTTTTCTCTTTTTCCAGGTTGGGAGCCACATCAAAGCCTATATTTATTAACTTAGTAAGGAAACCCCTCGATAGACTAGTGTCATACTATTATTTCTTAAGAAACGGTGATAATTATAGGCCACACTTGGTGCGGAAAAAACATGGTGATAAAATGGTGAGTTATTATCAGTTTTTGAATTGTTTGACTTTTAGACAGATAACTCATCTGCCTAGCCTTTTCCTAATGTTAGGAAAGTCGGCTTCCAGTCTAACTAGATGAAAACCAGTATTTAACATGGAGCAACTACTTATTTGGCCTCCACAACCCAGTAACTGGGTTAAGTATATCTATTTGACCTACAGAGCTACGGCTGCGCTCACAAAGGGCTATGCCCAAAAATGGTACCTTTTTTAGGCGTGACAACGTAACAGACAGACAGAATTACTTTCACATTCATAATATTAAGTATGGATTTTCAATTAAATTACTATTTAGATATTTTACTCATTAAAAATAAATCTCGTTAATCGTACTATCATAGTTTTTTTTGCTCTAACTAGCCTTGAGACTAATTAAAATCTTATCTGAATAGTTATAAACTTTATCATGAGTAAATAAGAGGCCTATAACGTACTTTCACAATCACCTATTAATATTTATTTTTGGTAGTTAGTTATTGAGTAATTAATTAAATATCATTTATTTGAGGCAATTATTAAACCCATAACATATTAACATACAGATATCAACATAATAATAATAACGCAAAATTACGAATCGACACACGATTAGCTCTAAGAAAACGGAATATTATTAAATATTATATATACCCATATCAGCATCGTCTTGTTTTATTGCTAAAATTCCTAGCATAGTGAAGCATCTTGGTACAGAGTTGTACATGGTCCTTCGAGCCGGATTTGAAAAATCAGCAAATTGAGACAGAATAACATTAAAATACAATAATATAATAACTAAAAATATATATTATTAAAAGTCTTTTGCCTCTCTTGCAAGATGGACGATACGGTACACAGCTTTTATAATTTGAATGACACTCTGAGCTTACTTAGCAGCGCAATACGCAGTCGCTCCATGTAAAATCTTGGTACTTAACTGCATCCAGTTAGATTGGAAGCCAACTCCAGCAGCTCAACCTCCTCCAGTTGGGACAGGCTAAGCAAATGATGATGGGATACTGCGAGATTCACTTTCCTACAGGCCTCACTGTGTAAAATACTTGTAATGTCAATTATAGTTTAATTTAATTAAACAATTCAATGTTACACATTGCTTGAGGCTAAGTAATAACAGCCGCTCGCGACGATCGATCAGGTTATGCTACGCTTGTCGTTGTTGGTCCATGGATGCGTGACCATCTTAAGAGGGCTGTCTCGAGTCCACTAGGGCCTAAGGAGTGGCGCTAGTGGACCCGATACAGCGCTCTTAACATACCAAGATTCTCGTGCCTCGGAAAGCATGTTAAGCCGTTGGTCCCGGTTTTCATTCGTGGATCTTTGGATCTTTAACAGTTTTTACGGGTCGTCAGAAGCCTGAACGTCTGACAGCCAGTCTTACTAAGGAGTGCCGTATTACGCAGGAAGTGTATCAATTTATCACCATGTATGTACCCATATTTGCAGCAATAAAGCAGTCTTTGGGGACTGCCGATAGAAGTGAAAACTAACTAAAGTGTTCGGTGACGATGACGCGAGTTCCACGATTTTTGTTCACCCAAAAAGTGCTCAACGGACCTATAAAAAACTTTTCACTTAAAAAAAATTGGCAGTCTTTTATACATATAGCGCTGCTTTTATAAGAGAAAGAGCCACGTGGACGAAGCCGCGTGAAGCAGCTAGTTGTTATTAAGTCTCGGTATATTTGAGACTAGCTTCCGCCAGCGGCTTCGCCCGCGTGATATCTTTATAAATTGTAGCCTATGTTACTCAATGATAATATGGTATTCTACTGGTGAAAGAATTTTTAAAATCGGTCCAGTAGTTTATTCATAACATACAAACATACAAAAATACAAATATTTTCTCTTTATAATATTAGTGTAGATAGTGTAGATTTGAACTCCCAAATTACACAAGCAATTCCTACAGTTTAATAAAGACATACAGCATAACCTACATTGTTAAAATACCCCATATTATCTATTATCTTCGCAATGACCCTTTGGTCATTGCGAAGATAACATTTATTGTAACATACATAACATTTATTATAACATACATAACAGTTACTTGACGTCATAACGTCATGCCTTAGCGTGACGTCGTTTCTATACCTAATAACTAGGAAGGATAGATAATGTTCTATTATCAATTCGCAGACGTTCGACGAGTGTGTGGAGAGGGGTCAAGCCGATTGTGACCCCAACAACATGTGGCTGCAAGTACCCTTCTTTTGTGGGCATGCTGCCGAGTGCTGGTATGTAACTTGATTAAAAATCTTCACAATACTACTCTGGCCTAATTCAAGACTGTCCTTAGACTGACTATCTCTTTATGAAAACAATAATGGTGCGCACACTTGCAACAAAACAATCTAAAGGCGTTATTCCGCCAAAATTGTGCTCAGCACATTTGTTCACAAACATTTTGTGCGGAAATATATACCTAGACATTAAGGAACAGGGTGTAAAGTTCACTCATCCTCTATAGAAAAGAGAAGATCCACCGACACTGCCCAACGGTTGATATCGGGATGTTGTAAATATACCAGTCGCGCGGTAAAATCTGTTTGCGGGATGCAGGATTTGTGATTTGTCTTTGCTGCCCGATTTTTGATTTGTCTTTGATGCGCTTGTGGCGTTGTAGATGCCGCCACAACTCCAACAGTTTTAGCTTCAATTTTTAAATGTTTACTTGAGAGTTAGTCCACCGAAAGAAACATTTGTGCCTTACACTGTGTAGTAGTCTCGCACAGTGCCGCACTCTGGTGGAATCGCGCCTTTATAGTCAATGTTTTCAAAAGTCAGCTGAATAAAGTGCTATGTCAAAGACAAAACTGCTTTTTCTGTGGCGGGTCAAACTATTTTGTTAAATTATTTTGAATCTAGAGTGCGTAAATAATAGGTTGGGGAAAAAGTTTCTTCGCATTTTTTAAGAAAATTCAAAACATTTTTAATATAGTTTATTTACATTTAACTATAGTATGTAGGTACCATTTTGTTCGATAACTTTTTCCCATCTTGTAGGTAGGGACATGATCCCATTGCTATAGAAATTTTGGGACTTTTGATCAAAATACCGCGACAATTGGTTTTGGCAGTCCTCTCGTGATGTTAACCTGACACTGCCTAAAGAATTCTGAAGAGACCGAAACAGGTGGAAATCTGAAGGTGCAAGGTCAGGGCTATACGGCGGATGCATTAACACCTCCCAGCCAAACTCTCTTAATTTTTGCTGAGTGGCTAAAGATGTGTGAGGTCTAGCGTTATCATGATGAAAAACCACACCCCTGCTGTTGATTAATTCCGGCCGCTTTCTCTCAACTTCTTGCTTTAATCTCATCAGTTGTTCGCAGTAGTTCAGAATCGATGGTCCTGCCTGGTGGTAACAGCTCATAATGAATAATGCCCTTCCAATCCCACCACACACACAGCATCACCTTGTTGCGAGTTAACCCAGGTTTCGCCACAGTCTGTGAAGCCTTTGACCACGACCTTTTTCGCACGTTCTTGTCGTACGTGATCCACTTTTCATCACCAGTTATCAGCTTCTTCAAAAATGGTTCGGTTTCATTACGTCGTAATAAAGAATCACAAATGAGTACACGGTTCATTAGGTTTCTTTCAGTGAGCTCGTGAGGTACCCAAATAATGAGCTTATTTGTGTACCAAGTTTTTTTTCAAATGTGCCAAAACTGTTTTGTGGTCAATTCCCAGTTCTTCAGCTACGTCGTAACTACTGATATGCCGATCTTGCTCCACTTTTTCAAAAATGGCATCCATTTTATCCGTAATAATATAAGACCAGAGCGACGTGCATCTTTGACATCAAAATTTCCGGATTGAAAACGCTTAAACCAAATTTGTGCTACTCTCACAGACACTGCACTAGGTCCATAAACATCGCAATTTTTTTTCACGGCTTGCTTTTCATTTTTACCTTTTTTGTAGTAAAATTTTAAAATGTATCGAATTTCTTCATTAGATTCACTCATCTTGACAGTACGAAAAACAAATGAAAATCACACATTTTCCTAATTTGAATTCGGAATTATGTTTTTTAAAATTTTAACTTTCAATGATACCAAAACCAGCCAGATACAAATAGTATAGCCAAAGAGATTTTATTACAAGTTCATACATACTATAATGCGAAAAGACTTTTTCCCTAACCTAATAATAATACACTTTTTTATTGATGACGTAATGTGCAAAGTTGTTTAAACATTGACGTAGTCATCAAACAGCGAGTCGGGGGTCCCGTAGTAAAAGAAAGAAATAAAAATTGTTTATTCTGCACAAACAAAACGCACTTAATAAAAAATAAAATTATAAAATACATACATTGAAGTAGCCAAAAGCCTCTTATTCAAGCAATAAATGTTTGACAATTTAGTCCATTGCTTGATGTCAGGACCAGGGACCAAAGACAATTTATATTGTTACACTGTGTTGCGTCACTGACAAAAATGTCAACAAACAAACGATCTATACAAAAACGTTATGCCGATCACAGAGTGGAAAATGACTACTTTTGTAACAAACAAACAACAGTAACAAGAACAATTAAGCCGTGCGTCGCATCTGTGCAAGAATAGGTCGTTGCTCAGCAAAATGCTGTGACTTCGGACGAACCTACCATCAAAGCGCTGATTTTCAGCAACAACCTTTAGGAATGACGTATTGACGCTCACACGGGGTTTGTTTGTACTTTATGGCACAAATTATAAAGTTTATTATTCAATGTCTTTAAAAATCGCACAGCAGTCTCGGATTATGAGTAAGAACTCGTAACCAGCAGATAGTTGAATCCCAAAGTTGCATGAAACAAGACAACAAATAGGAGTTAAATAATACCTTTGTAATCTTATCTATCTAAATACACTCCCTTTGTTCAGTTATTTTAGTGACGCTTAAGATTAATGCGCAGTGTATAATTAGTCTTTGTAATTTAAGAGACAAGCGATTTTGTATGCTCTTTTTCTGTGCAGATTAGTCACACATATCTTGACTAGGGCTTCCATTACGTAATTACGTAATTACGCAATTACGTAATTACGGACAGATTTTAGAAATCTCACAAATACGTAACTGAAGAGCTGCAGTCCGTAATAACGTAACTATAGGATAATATTAATTAATTTAGGTACCCATTTATTTAGTTCTATAGTTTCTGCCTACTCCATGGGAAAAAGGCATGGGTTTATCTGTGTATTTACAATTTACCTTAATTTAGTTAACCTACGACTTACATTATGACAACACCAAAACCCTTTCTGTGGGTATCCCCCGAATTCCCGGGGTTTATTTTATAACTTCCAATTTGAGTCCGCAAGATTTAATTTCTTAGTCGTACAGAATAGAGTTCATTGTTGACCAATCGGGAAACGAAGGGAATCCCCGTTGGTTGTGGATAGTTCGGTACGTAACACAATCAAAGTTTATAAGTGTTTCGCAAGTATTTGATCTACCTCGTAGATAATAAAGTTTAATATTGTGGATTGAGCAAGCTAAGGGAACTCCCTACATTTTTCTTTACTTTCGTGAATTTAGAAACAATCTCAATACTCGGTACTCAGTCGTCTTACGTACACCTGCGAGATACTGTCCTGCCTGGTCTAAGCTTATTTTATTGACTTTTGTGATTTTGTGTATGTGCCGCAAAGTTTGACGCTTGGTTTTCAGAAGCTTTTCATTACAAGTTTCTAAGTAGATATCACCATACACGAGTAGAGATACTTCAACGAAAATGTAAGTACCTATTTTAACATTACTTTACTTGTCTACTTACTTTGTTTCTAGGGTATTGTGTGAGAGTTTATACATATAATTTAGTAGTTGATTTTATATTGTTGACGGCACGGTTGGCGCAGTAGTTGAGTGATTGGCTGCTGCGCTGCGGGTCACGGGTTCGATTCCCGTACGGAACAAATATTCGTATGACCTACAGATAGGTGTTCCGGGTCTGGGTGTCTTGTGTATGTTAGTTTACATGATTGTGAGTGCACCCACGATACAGCAGTAATTCCTAGTGTGGTGCGACGTTTAAAAAAAAAAAAAAAATATGTGCGATTTTATTTTATTGTTGCTTGTTAGATGTCTGTGCAAATAGACATTGATTATGAGTTCACGGTACGTATGTAAATGTATCCCGTTTTAAGTGTAGTGCCTAACTATAGATGCTATTTATATGTATTACCTAACTATTAAATTATGAAATATTTATATATTGTTTTAGGTCTGCAGTAAAGAAGACTATTTATAAGGAGTTTTTGAACAAACGCACACAATCAGCTATATGGGAACACTTTTTGAGGGCTGAAAATGGGCAAAGTGTCCAATGTAAACATTGTCAAAAAATTTTGAAGACTCCTGGTGGTGCTACTGGAGCACTACATACACATATGCGTGCTAAACATATTGGCGAGATGTCACAAGAGCAAGATGCGCAAAGGGCAAGTACTTCATCGTGCTTTCAAGCAAGAAAAAGTTTAGAACCTCCATCGAAGAAAACTAAACTAACGGATTACTTTTCCACTGAGTATTCCTTGGACGTTATAGTGACTAGAATGGCAGCATTGGATGGCATCCCATTAAGCAAATTTTGTACTTCTGAAGATCTAAGGTATGTTTTCAAAAAATCTGGCTATGATCTACCGAAATCTCCTTCAACTATTACCAAAATTGTCCTGGAACAGAGTTGTGCCATAAAAAAACAATTAATAAATCAGTTTAAAGATATGAAGTCCCAAAAAAAACGGTTTACTATAACGTTTGATGAATGGACCTCTACCCGGAACCGGAGGTATATGAATATAAATATTCATAATAAAGACCTAGAACCAGCTAAATATAAAAATTTAGGACTAGTAAGGATAAAGGGTTCAATGCCAGCTCACGTTGGAACTGTACTGTTAGAAAATCATCTAAATGACTTTTATTTGAAACTTGAAGATATAATTGCATTCACAACGGACGGAGCCAGTGTTATGGTTAAAATGGGCAAAAATTTTGATGGTCACCATCAGTTGTGTTTTGCTCACGGAATACAACTTGCAGTGCTGGACGTATTATATAAGACACGGAAAAGTACAACTACTGAACCAGAACTAGAAGATGAAGCTTCAGATACTGACACTGAAGAAATTGAAGAAAACGATGGCGGACTTTTCATAAAAGTACCTAGAGTTCTAGAACCAGAGTTTCTGTACAAAGATATTATAGTAAAAGTAAGAAAACTTGTTAAATCATTCAAAAAATCACCACTGAAGACCGATTTGTTGCAAAAATATTCTTTACAAGAGCATGGTAAAAGCCTCGATCTTATACTAGACTGCAAAACGCGATGGAACAGCTTATCAGATATGGTTGGACGATTTCTGAAATTGAAATCAAGTTTATTTAAGGCTTTATTAGACTTAAAATCAAATATAAGTTTCACAGACACAGAAATACAAGATCTACATAACATTCATCATAGTTTAGATATAATAAAAACTACAGTGATGGCATTGTGTCGCCGTGACTCGAATTTGTTAGCAGCAGATGCTGCGCTTCAGTTTATGTTAAATAAGCTTGATGCTCAGTCCAATGGGCTCAGTGACAAGCTTGCTGTATCCCTTAGAAAAAGAATAAAAGAAAGGCGAACAAATGTGTCTGGTGTCTTGCAGTATTTGCATAATAATGAAGAATATTATAAAACCGAAGAAACAGAAACTTTTACAAAACCGACGTCGGATTATATTAGAACATATGTTGCAAACTTATTAGAAAGGCTCAAATTTACACCGCCTACAAGTACACAAATGAGTTTAGATTCCGAAGCAGATGACAATGATGCTAATGATGGTTGTGGCGACGAGTTGACTGTTGCACAGCAACTAGAAAAAGAAATACAGAAAACTATGTCTACAGTAAACAAATCTGGAGTAAACACAGATCTTGAATCCATCATCAGAGTTGAAATGTGTTTCTACGATAGCACTGGCGGCGGTCGTGAAGTTTTCCTAACAGCAGCTTATAATTATTTACTATGTATAATGCCTACTAGTGTTGAAGCAGAACGGGCATTTTCTTCTGCCGGCTATCTTTGTTCTAAACTAAGAAGTTCCCTTGGTGACAGAACATTGCATTCGTTATCATTTATGAGATCATATTATCAAGAACAAAGATTGGAAAAATAACCATATTTTATATTGTTTCTTACTTTTAAACCATTTGTGCGTGGTACATGTTTTGTTTGAATTGTTGATTGAGTTTAGTCAAAATCAAAATCGTCAATCAAATCAAAATATTACATTTTGATTTGATTGACGATTTTGATTTTGAGTTTAATTTTAAAATTATCATTTTAATCTGTAATTTACTTTTAATTCCTTAATATTATAATTTTTTTCATTTGAAGTTGTTTGATTTTTTACTTCTAAAATACGTAATAAGCCCAGAATTTATCGTGCTTTAAAAAATCAAAACAGTTAAGTACGTAATTACGTAGTTACGTAATTGAAGCATCAAAATGCGTAACTAGTTACGTAATTAGCAAATCCGTAATTTTGGAAGCACTAATCTTGACTAATGACGGAAATGATTATAGGTGTTAAAAATAGTACAAGATTAAACAAAAAAATAAATACAGGTTGGCGATTTACTCAACTGCATCAGTCAAGGGGGCGATTCTACCCTTCTTAATAAACAACTTTCGCTATTAAACTTATATCCGACTCGGGGGAAATAACCGGCCAAGCGTTGTCAAGCCATGCAAAATGAAGGGTTCCGTAATTCGGATGAATTTATCCCAAGTACAAACTTAACATTGTAATTGAAAAACAAGTTCGAAGATCGAGAGTTAAAATTCCGACAGTGTATTTTTAGGACGCGCTGGGATGCATTGTTGGATTCTCAATGCTCTGCCGAACACCGAGATTTGAAATTCCAGCGCGCAATAAACAATCGTTACGTTAAAAAATCGCCCGTCCTTCCCGGGCTTATTGGAGAAACTTAGACTATACAACATGTCCCGGAATTAACGCACACCACCATACACCCAATTAGAATATTATGTTATAATCATAATACATACATTGAATTTTTACTATTATCTATAAAACATTATTTATTTATTAAATTAGTTATACTGATTGTAGGAGAGAATTGTGGTCACAATACAAATCTACGCACGCACATAGTCGCACACGTATAAGGGTACTAGCGTAGTAGGTTCTTCATCAATTTTGGTTTGTTTGAGTGTACAGCGGAAGTGTGACTGCAATTTACGTACTTTTAATTATTTTTGGGATGAAAATGACTTATACAAGGTTATTGGTACAATCCTAACAACCTTGTAGGACTGTATTACTTTCTATGACTTTCTACAAAACATAATACATTTGCCAAAAGCAACCTTCAAGATTTCGTTGGCCTTTACATTTAGAGTGTTGCATTTAAATATTTTTATTTTTGTATGAAAGTGTGATGAATTATTAAAAGTCATAGAACAAAAGTTGTTGTCTATGATATTAGTAATATAGTCCTAAGAGGTTTTTAATGTTTTACCAATAACCCTGTATAGAAAATGACAGAAATCGATTCAGTAAACGTTTCTGAACAAATTAGGTACTTTCTTATTGTGCATTAATTCAGTTACACATTGTATTGACAAAAACATTCTATTTTAGGAAACCCGGCAACCAATGGGCCTTAGACCAAGCGAAATACAACCTAGTCAACCACTATCTCCTAGTGGGCGTAACGGAACAAATGCTCGACTTTATAACTGTACTAGAGGCTACACTACCTCGCTTCTTCAGAGGCGCCACAGAATACTACATGAACAGCAACAAGTCTCATCTAAGACAAACTAGCTCTAAGATTGAACCTAACCTACTTACCATAGACAAAATACAACAGTCCCCCGTCTGGAAAATGGAGAACGAACTTTACGAGTTTGCACTAGAACATTTTAATTTCGTTAAAAGAAAATTGTTAGCAAAAGAAGCGAATAATGTCGCACAAATATATTTCTATGAGAAAATACGGCCTAAATGAGCTTTAGAGTAATTTATTGTATGTTTGTTGTTCGGGTATGGACACACTACCTTTTTGAGGTATATTTATACAGCATGTATTGGAAAGGTGTGGTCATATTTAAGGGTGTAGTACGGACCATCAAACTAAACAACTTTCTCCATGGAAAAAACATCGTAATCGCGAAGAAATTATCAACCGTCCCGTACAAAACTTCAATACCTACTTGACCCAAATGAATGGGAATGAATGAATCGTGAATGAAATGCACCGACTCCAGCGTGGTTTAACCAGTCTCGAAAGATTCGGACTAGCCGCTGGAGCCTCATGTTCCATGGTGCTACAGTGATCATTATATATTATATCAAGGAGTAGACCGGGGGACGCGATAAAGGTAGGGAAGACGTGTCCGTAGGATATGGAAGGATTATTAGAGCCGTACCGGATATGCATCCTAGAGTAAGCAATGGAATAGTGGAGAGACGGGTGATATATATCTATGGGAGGGATCTTTTCACGACGTCGCCGGCAGGTTGACTCCGATCAGGTCCAGCTGCTTCCTCGACTCTTTGCTGTATTACTGCTACATTGTGTTACACGTTACTGTTTCCAATTTCCCCGTCTGAGATCTCGCTACTATCCGATTCAGGGTTCTTGTAAATATAGCTAGCAGCTTGATCTTATCTCGGTCTTCATCTGTGTCCATCCAAAAGTTGATTTCCTTGTTGAAGTAAGTCATGTATTTTTTTCGCGATTACGATGTCGGTTCGTAATACATACTTAAATATGACCACACTTTTCTAATATGTTGTATTAACTTAATTTTTGGTTCCCTAATCTGCCGGCAAGATTTTGTCTACTTAAATATTATATTTTGTGTACTAATATTTTTTTGTTAATTAGTAAATAAGTTTTCAGACTATATTATCCATACTCTTTTTTACAAAATTATGTTATAATGATCATTCCAGAGTTAGGGTATATTTGTAAAGACATTGGTTCTAATAATGTGTGAACAGGGAATGTAGGACAATTAGTAATTTTTTTGCTGTATTTGAGCGTGGCATTACCAACTATAAAGTTAATTTGAGATACAGAACAATGTTGAACAAAATTGTGCTAATTAATTGGCTGACCTAATTATTTACAATTCAGTTGAAATCATGTAAAGTATGTTCTTTTTATGAACTAAAACGATAGTCAGGAGTCAAACAAAGGATTATTAAAAAAAAAACTACAATAGAAGTTAAAAAATGAATGGCAGTTCCATTTTTATTATCTAACAAGCATCTGCCCGCGACATCGTACGCTTGAAATTTCTTGTTTTAACAGAAAATATATCTTATAACACTCGGAAATACTGTAGCTTCCCATCATTGACAGAATTTTCGGGATTGGATCAGCAGTTCCGAAGATTATCGCCTACATACAAACTAAAAAAAATTACCTCTTTATAATATTAGTATAGATAAAGATGTTTTCTTGCCACAAATGAATAAAATATGTCCCAAAATTTTGCCCACGCTCAAAAGCTGCTATTAACGTTTTGTTCTAGCTAGATAATATTATACAGGGTGATTTTGAAAACAATTGACAACATTTAAGGGGGTGTTTTACCCATCAATATAAACAACTTCTACTATGGGACCAACTTCAAATTCGCAAAAAAAAAATCGACCTTATGCAAAATGGTCCAATCGTGTATGTACACACGGCCACAAATCAAGCTATATATTTCCAATTTAGCCTGATCTCGCATTGTATAGGATTTCCGTAGCTTATACTGGAAATTTATAGCTTGATTTGTGGCCGTGTCTACCGTTATAAGAGAAGGTTGATATTTTTTTTTTGCGAATTTGATTTTGGGGCCTTAGTAAAAGTTGTTTGAATTGATGGGTAGAACACCCCGTTAAAATTTGTCGATTGTTTTCAAAGTCATTCTGTATAAGGTCCATCTATTCATACACCAAATATTTTAAGAGATATACCCTATATAGATATACTCTATGTGGTAAAAAAGGGCTTATTCCACAAATCCCCCCTGAAAAATAAGAAATAAGCAGGGGTGAATTCTAGACTGTTTTTTATAGATTCCACTTTTCCTCCTAAGGGGGATTTTCAGGGGGGATTTGTGGAATAAGCCAAAATGCCATAGAAACGATTTAAAAAAAAAAGTATATTGATAAAAATAAAAAAAAGTTACCTACTTGATCATTCATAGAAAAAATAAGTAAAGATTTTATGCAAAATATCTCAAGCAATTTTAATAATTACATGTTATTTTTTTGACCACTTCGATTTAAAAAAAAAACGTTCCTATGCTTTTTCCTATAGATCTTTCTCTTAAAATATTTCGTAGATTGACCTTTTATTATTGGGTACCTAAACTTAGGCCTTTTAATAAATTAGATAACGAAATTAAAATTTAGTAAGTAGACGAAGTAGGCCTTAATACTTAATAGACCATCATAGGATTTAGTTCCTTAACTTATCGAATTTAGGTTTAATTTTCAATGACACTATGTATTTGTTACATTGCTCACACTAAAATTATTAGGTATATGAAAAGACATTTTTCGGTAAGATTTTTTGCATTGTATTGCAATGATATTTAAATCTTATATTAATTATGTAAAAATAAAAGCGATTCGAACGATAAATTAAACACCGTGAGTGAAAACCCCGTAGGGAATAATAGATTATGTAAATAAATTGACGATTGTATCGATGTATATTTTTATTCAATGCACATTTATTTGTACACAGATGATATTAAATATTGTTTATTTTTGTTTATCTTAAGTTAGTTGTAAAGCTAAACCGCAATCAACTGTATACTCAGACACACAAGTAAAAACACAATTTTATAAAAATACATGAACTTTTAATTCCAGAAAAGAGTTTTCTATGTCATTTGTTATTTAACTTTTTGGTTTAAGTACTTAGCTCAACACCACACTGCGCAAAATACGGTCTGAAAATTATTGAATAATAATACAATTTTGTGTTTTTACTTCTGCATTCTACAAATGCTTGAGCTAATTTCGTAACTGCATAGAGTTTATACTTTTATATTCGATATTATTTTCCTAATTATTAATCGGTCAGTGACTAAATTTGCTCCTTAAATATTTATTATTATAGTATTTTTAAGTCACTATGCGACGCCCGCTTTACTTGTGGTAATCAAGTATACAATCACGCTGTGAATGTGTGCGTGAGGACAAGTAGCGCCTGCACAGAACACACACGCACACTTCGCCACTGTCTCGGACGGAGACAATGAGAAAGACGGAAGACAAAGACGTACTGCGCGTACACACACATTCACAGCGTGTTCGTACACATGGTAACCACAGGTAAAGCGCGCGTCGCGTGAGCTAAAAATACCGTACATTACTTAATGAACATTGTGATATTTTTAAGTCCATCCAACGACTTGTTATCTCAATTTACGGCTATAATTTTTTAATGTTATTCAATATGCGCAATCGTTTTATTTGTTATTTTATTGTGTTTAATCTTTAAGTCGATGTTGCAGATTTTGTCCGCTTGACGCTAATGATCCTTGGACCAATATAAGTAAGTTTTTGTGTACATGATAAAATATGGTAGATTTATGTCTGATTCTCTGATCGTGGAATGTCGAAATGATCCCGTGTGTCTCGATTTTAATCTGAAACGGAATGATTATTTCTACCAAATGGCACAAAAGTCAAATCAAGGTCTAGGTTCTGACACCATATAAGTACAGTCGCCAGCACTTCAAGTTACCACAAACTGTCAAATATTCTCATTCGATTTTGAACTTAATTTTCTACATTTTAAGGTTTAAAATCGTGTGGAGAAATTTGACAGTTTCGTATAACCTGATGTGCTGGCGACTGTACTTTCATTCTTGTTTTCTAATTCTGCTTATTTTCTTGTTCTGTTATGGTGTATGAACCTAGGGGTACATACTGGCGACTTATAATTTTTTATTTATATTTATTTTAACTTATTATTTTATGTTTATTATTATTTTTAGATTTATTTTCTCGCAATACTATATTATTCACGAAATGGTCAGTGATAATGCTATTTTTGTTAAGCATAATTATTATCTTACCATATTGTGTTAGTCATGATAAAATAGTTTAGTAGGTAGGCATATTGACACTCTTAGATTCTGCAATAATAATTTATTATAATAATGTTAAAATATGCAAATGCTTACAATACAACTTGCTTAAAAGACAGATTATAGAATTTATGTTCTATTTCCAGAACTAAACTAATATTTAGAAAAAAAAATTATATGACATTATTAATATCTTGTATTATATTTATTTTGTAACGAAAACGAAACAGTTCGCAAATGGAAATGGATTTCATAGAAACAAAATGAAAAAAAAAAAAAAATACTGATTTTCTGACGATTATGTGGCCGCGCCCTTTTGTTGTTTACTCAAATTGCACTTAAAAAAAAATTCAATAACGAGTTATAACTAGAACGATTATTAATCGATTACTTGTGCCATGGTTCAGTATGCGAAAGGTCGCGGTCGTAGTTGACATATTGTTACCACGTTGAGCTAATGTGGTCACACTGGGTAATTGGGGCATGGGCGTACACAGCTTTTGGTCTAAAGGAGGGCAAATGAACCAAGGGTGGGGAACGAAGAATTTCTTGTAATACTTAAGCATATGTACATAAAACTAACTAAATGCGTGAGAGGCAGATGAGCGGTCCAGGTGCAGGGTGGGGGGTGGGGAGCTTTCGTCCCCTCCTAACCTCCTCCCCTCGCTACGCCCATGCATAGGGGTAAAGAGGTAGTTGAAGAGGTCAGCATCAATAATTGAGAGTAGGTATACCTACATTCAAATCGTTCAGCTTTCCCGGTTAAACGGTTGAAGCTTTCCATGTTCAAAACTACCCAATTTAACTGGCACATAGAAAAAAGTATTTCCTCCTGTTGCACAAATGCAATGTCTTGATCGGTAATTAAAAATGAAATCCATTTTGGCGAAGATTCATTCATTTATTTTTCTAACAATTTATTATTTTTATAATCTTTATTTTATTAATAATTACATCGCTTAATTATCCTAGATTTTTTATTAAAGACGTAGTCAGATTATACGATATTATAAGAAGTACTATACTCACACGGTAGTATATTATAAATAATAATTATTGTATATAGAAATGCGCATTTATTTAGTGTAAGTAAACATGTTCTTCCATTCGAGTTATGTTAGTTAGCTAATCTTGCGATGTACATAATCCTTTATGTAATATGTTTTATGTATTAGAAGAACTATTGATTACAATTGCCCTGTGAAATATTTAGTGGTTTTAGTTTCGTGCTTCTCTCTAAGTTATACAGGGCTATTGTTAAAACATTAAAAACCTTGCAGACTGTATAACTAACATCATAAACAATAGCTTTTGTTCTATGACTTTTATCAAAACATAATACATTTACCCAAAACAAACCTTCAAGATTTCGTTGTTCTATAACACATTTAAATTCTGTATTATTTTGTACCTACCTACGCTTCCCGTGCACTGCCACTCGTAAGACACGGCAGTCTGTTTTGCTACACATAGAGTTCGTAACATTTAGAGCGTTTAATTTAAATATTTTTTCAATAGTTGTTAAACATGGCGTACTCAGAGGCTATAATTATGATTCGAAAATTAAATCTTTTGCATAGGCATCTTTCTGTTACACGGTCGTGACTTTTTTTACGAGCTCGATCGTTACTTTTGCAGTTGAGTTTTAAATTTATAAGTCAATTCAAAAAGTTTAGTAGCAAGGAGTTTTCATACATAGAATACAATGGGATAGATTTTATACGACGAAAAATGAATGAGGTACGTATTAGCATTGAATTCTCAAAAGTCTTTTAAATGGTTGTTTAGTATATTTAATTACCAGTTTTAATTTAATTATTTTCACATATACATTTGTCATAAATCGAATAGGCTGTATAGGCTGTTTTCGTTGTAAAAAAACTATTTAATGTACTATTAGTTTTGTATGAAAATCTGATAAATTAAAATCTGCTGAATTATTAAAAGTCATCAGTCAGAACAAAAGTTGTTGTTTATGATGTTAATAATATAGTCCTAAGAGGTTATTAGTGTTTTAACAGTGACCCTAACTAACTACAATAGTTTACCTGTATCAAGTAACTATACTCCATTTACTATAGCATTAGACAAATAACGGCTAAATAACGACAGTTATTGTGTAATATTGTTGAAATTACTGCACTTTAGAGTTATTTTTTAATGTAAATGGTAAATAGATTACAGTGCTTTGTATTTATCGTGAAATAACGGAATTTATTAAACGTTTACATCGAAATAACGAAAGGGTGAGAACAGTTATTTGTCTAATGTTATAATAAATGGAGTATATATGATTTTGAGAGCTGTGCGGTGGCCCAGTAGAAACGGGCGCGACTTATGCCTTGATCACACGTACCGAGCAAACGGGCGAGACAGTAAACTGTTTCTCGGCCGACAGTGAGCAGGCCGAGTAACTGTTCACACATGTTTTGAAATTATTGTGCACGTTCAGACCTGCCGAGTTAGCAAGCGAGACAGTGCGGGGAAGCGGGAGGGTGGACACTTGGCCTAGTAGATAGAACGGGAGCCGAGCTACTGTCTCGCCGCTTCGTTCGGCCGAGCACTCTGTGCTATGTTTATACGCACCGAGTACTCGGCCGAGAGCACTGTCTCGCCCGTTTGCTCGGTACGTGTGATCAAGGCATTACAAATTTTCATCACCACTGCTCTCAAAATGGTGAAGGAAAACACCGTGAAAAAATCGGCATGTTCTAGAAATAAAAATTCGAAGACGTGACATCCAACAACACGCTTGTCCCGCGTGGTGAATTACGGCCCACTCCCTCTCACAGAGGGGGGGGGGAGAGAAGCCTGTGTCCCAGCAGAGGGAACATGTAGGCTGATTTTATAAGTAATTCTATGATTTTGACATCGAAACTGATAATTTAGAGGTAACTCTAAATTAGCAGTTCATATCATAGAAACCACTACAATAGGGATGATGACTAAAAAAATATTTTTTAGTCCGTCATGTAGATTATTAAAAAAAATTGGACACGTATTTTTTTCTTTTTTTACGTAATCAAAACATTACGGCGATACATTGAGTTCAAATGTGGCATGACGTCACTTCTCAGTAGATTTTATACGTAGCTGTGACGTACCTAAGGAGCCGCCACTCCCCAAGTTTAATGTGTTTTATCTAAGTCATTTTTAATTAATATGATAAAGCAACAAATACGTATCTAATATATTTTTATGATCTGATTGATGGACTAAACAGTATTTTTTTTTTTTTTACCCAGGACACATCCCTATTCTATACGCATATTGTAGGTACCTAAATAGCAGAAGTATTGTAAAAGTCAACATTTAAATTAATTTATAATACATTTTAATTCACACAATATCAAATGACTAAGTAATAACTATATTTTAATTAATTCTTTACATAATAGTTTTCATTTTGTATAGTGTACCAATTTGATAATATTCGGGTTTGACAATACTTCATTGTAGCAATTTGCTGTAGATGCTTCTATTACTTAATTACGCCCTACCTACAGTTAAAAAAAAGCATGAGTAATAAACAAATATTGTTAAAACAAACGAACAAAACATCACTTTAAATATACACTGATTTTAACATAAATTCTTTGGTAAAAGTCAGGTCACTTAAAAATAACTACCTGCCTACATTTAAAAACCAATATTTAGGTAGAGCACGCAGAATTATCTTACTAATTATAGAAACTAGAAATATTTAAAGTAATTAAGTACTAAAGATTTTTTTTAAGATTTCCGAACTGACTTATGCCAGAGCCTAAGTACTATGTGACTTCAAAAACTGTAAATATAACATTATATGTATAGGTCAATAATATAATAGAAAACCTGCTTCACGAAATGTTAATTCTTTATCGTACAAAGTTGTACTTAATTTGTAAAAGCAATCACACAACTTTAGACCCTACTTACTTAATTTTAAGGTTGATATTTATATAATTTATAAAGAAATGTGATTATAGAATCTGTTATTTTTAATTTCATACTGTTCGAATCTCTGCACTCACTAGTTTACCGTGCAAAGGTGTTTCAAACGAAATATAAACTTAATGTTTCATAAAAATACGTTTTTTTATTTATTACGTTAGGACATACCTACGTCAATCACACATTTCACTATTGCATCACATACAGTGCAGTAATTTCAATATTTTCGATATATTTTATTCGTTTTTAGCTGCTACCCGCGGTTTCGCCTGCGTGGCTGTTTCTAAAATAAAAGTAAGTTACTCCTTATCAGCTATCTGCCAGTGAAAGGCCCGTCAAAATCATTCGAGCCGTTTCGGAGATTACAACAGACAGACCGACACTTCAATTTTATTTATTTGTGGAGATGATATCTAGAGATTTAAAAAAAAAAACTAAATTCCAGTTACACTACCTTCTTTTATTATTCGACAAGTCAAACGTATTCCTTGTAACATGAATAAAACATTAATAGAAAAATACTTACAAGAACGCCAGAGTGCCTGACACACTGTATAAACAAGAAAAAACCTCCAAGAAAACTTTTTCCTACAAACTGGAAGCCTGTCAATGAATCATACCAAATAAAAATTTAATAAGATAATTACAGACCAGCACAAACTTCTACTCCATCGAATATTTACCGATCGTACCCAGTAATTGAGAACATACTTTTCATAGAATTCAAAAGTTTTGAACGTGACAATTATCGTAAATGTAACGATCATGAATAAAATAGCATCGCCTTGGGGCTGTCGATCTGAAAAATTATCATGACCCTAATCGAAAGCGTTTCTTAGTCAGCAAACATCGTCACCAGTACTCCACCTGCAAGAGCAAGTCTTGCAGTTTATACCGTAATTACTTGGTTTCATTGAGGGGGACGCAGTTTTAATAATTCAGGCGATGACCTGTCCCCGTCCCACGCGGGTATTATGATATTATAGAACGAGACAAAGAGTGTTCTGTTGGTCGCGCCGGCGAGGGAAGGAGTTTCTTTCAGTCGTGTGTGAGAGCTGCGACGGAGCGGTTGGCCCGCGATGCCATTAAGATTCAAACCGCTCGCAGAAATGCTATCACGAAGGCACAACTTCCGAATAACTCAAACCAAGTCGATCAGTTAAAAGTTTTGTAAGATGAGATAATTTTCAAGTTAAAGAGTTTTATGTTTAGTTTCGTTTTGAGGTTCGTCCACGAAGGTCGCGTCCTTCAATCGATAAACTATTAATTGCCGCGTGTGATTGCCCGTGGCCGGTAGACAACGGAACTACACGCGTGTTTTGGATGTATATTTTATTTGTAAAGTGCCAATTAAAAACATTAGATAAGTATATTTTTTTATTGTGGACCCTGTGTCGTAAAGTTTGTTGGTGGAAAGACTTTGAATTTAATTCTTATCTTCATGGAATATGGGCATCTGTTTAGACACTGGTGAGTAAGTTTATTTTTAAAACTAGTAGTAATTAGTTATGGCTGATCCTTTTTTCTACAAGTGTATTTCAGGTACCATGTTGGGCGCCAATAGCAACTTCCAATTACACTGATAAGATCAAAATGCATGACAAATAAAGAATACAATTTTAATCATCATTAGCTATGTACGCACACCGATATTATGTCGCGTCATTATTCTAATAATTGTTTGTCAACACTAGTCCCATTCGGGCGCCACTTGTAAACATTGGTATGAATCGTCTATCGTATGTTTTGTGACACCTACCTACCTATCACATTAATTACAATAACCTAACGTACCAAGAATACATAAACTAGATGAAATATTATAAGCTAGCATCTAGATATCGGACATTACAATGACAATCTGGTTTCTATAACCGCGGATTTAATAGAAGTTGTTATCAGCAACGGTGCTGCCCACCCTCTCGTCTTTGGACATAATCACGAAGTCACCTTTAACTGACAAATACATAAAACTGCCTTACCTTCTTTTGTGCCATTATCCTTTAAATAAGTAGGTACCTATTAGCATTTTAACCGAATACCTACCTATTAAGTTTAGAGAGTGCAGCTCTTTTCTGATTGTTATTAGCAAATCGCGCTTGCGTAGATCAGAAAATATTTTATTATTGTTTAAGGTGTGTAGGTTCATAAAAAGCTGTGTAGGTACATAACAAGAGCCTTAGGTTATAACTGATAAGAGTTTCCAAAAACTATGATACATCTAACTTTTACTTATAAACAGATTAGTGCCAACTTCCACGTCTTTAACTTCAAAAATGACTAACTTTCCGCCTCTATATGAGCCGTTTAGGGGATGTATTTCCAAAAATCCTTTAGCGCTCACCTTCGTTGTTTAAGAAACTCTTGTGCTAATTTTCATACTTCTAGACCAAGCGGTCAATTCATTAATTCACTAACAGACATCATAGCCGTTTTGGCTGTGTGATGTCTGTCAGTGAATGAATGAATTTAAGATTTTAATTAAGTAGATGTCAACGTAAGTTAAAAGTTCCAAAGTAGGTAGGCACTCTCACCTAAAACAACCAAACATCTGCAGTCTCATTTAATTTTCATAGAAACCGAACTGCAGTTCTAAGTAGCGACTAACAGTAATTTCTCCCGTCATTTTAAAACTTCTTTATTTACCGTTGGCATTCTGTGTGGAATTTATTGCATACGAGTATGTTTGACTACAAGCACTCACTAAAATTAGGCATACACATGAAATACCTAGGTAAGATAATGAATATTGATACAAGATAAAAATAAGGATGCATAGAGTCATATCATACGGTGCGCATTGTATGTAGATCAGTTTTTTACTTTTCTTGTCCCACTTTTTTTTTTCTTGGGTTAGAAATTATCAAATAACTTATCTCGCTCTGAGCGGAGCTCCGAGGACGTGTTAGACTTTTACTGACTAAAAACCATCCGTGTTCCTTCCGTTGCCTGTGTGCCAGGGCCACGGTAACCCTTTCGGGCAAACTCGTAACCCTGGCAGGCATCGGCCCTAGCGGACTCCATCGGTTTGTACAGACATCTCTTTGAGGCGTGCGTGGTACACAACTGCAACTGCGCCGTCGACCCGAGTCTGGTCCTTACCGAACGGCGAGCTGCCCATTGCTCGCCGCCCACAAGCCCGCGGTTACGGTGGCCGGGAATCGGCTATAAACTCCCGACTCCCAGGGCGTCTCCTGCGGCGACTAGGGGCGTGAGGGCGAACAGATTGCCTCTCTCTCACGCGTTTGGCCTCCTCCTTCGCGAGCATTATTGCTTCGCAGTAGGAGGTGACGGCTTCCCATGCACTCTCGCTCCGTACCATGGCCTGGAACAGGGCCGAACGCGAGAGATCGCCGCCGCCGACCGCCTCCACGAGGACACGGCGGTGCTCCACCCAAGCCGGGCAGACCTCCACCGTATGCTCCACCGTGCCGTCCGGGTGATCCATACAGTGGTAACACCCGGGCGTTTCCTCCTGCTTTATCCAGAACAGGAACCTCCCGAAACAACCGTGTCCGGTGAGGACCTGCGTCAGGCGAAAGGTGAGGACGCCGTGATGCCTCTCTAGCCACTCCTCAAAGAGAGGACTTATCGCCGCAATTGTGGCGTGCCCAGAGCTGGGTTGCGACAATCACACTCTCCATGTCGCCATGAAATCCCGCTGGAGCTCTGCCCGCTGTGCCGTGATTTCTCGCGGCAGCGGAGTTACGCCCCGGCGTTTCGCCTCCTCGCACCACTCCCTTATGAGCGCGAGGACTTTTGCCTCCAGATCCCATGGCGGCAATTCGGCAAGGAGGCTCGCCGCCTCACTTTCTTGTCCCACTAGCTTCACGAAAATAATAGTGCATCAACTATAGTAATAGATACAATTTTGTGGTTCTATAGAGGCCGGTTTCCTCACGATGTTTTCCTTCACCGTTTCCACTGACTGACCGACTCCTTGACAATTCAAAAGTGTCTCTATTTAATTGGAATAAATGCTTTGAATTTGAGTTCGAAAGAAAATAAATTTATTTGACCTAGGTTATGGTACACAACATAACCACCCAAAAAAAATTATTTATCAGATTTACGCACTACTGGGCGTTTCCTCAAAACTTTTAAGTATTTAAGTCTCACGCACTTCATCAACAAAATTGTCACGCACCTGCTGTAATGACTGGAATAGAAATTGACAAAATATAATCGTTCATACTGTACCGTAAAAGGATTTTAAGGATTTCTAATGGCGCCCAACGCGGAACTTACATCGGAAGATGATTTTTTCACTTACCCATACTCGTAAAAAACTGAAGAACCACGTCTAGAGATTTAGATGCAGTTGTATAATCTAACAAAAAGATCCCAAAAGTACCTACTGTATCGCAGCTACAATAGCCATGGCGATAATGTTTCTCCGTACAAATCATATGCCTCCTATGGTGGTAAGTATATCTCGAAAATAGTGCCTCTATTTATATCGTTAGATTCGCCCTACCGCGTCTAGGATCACATTTCTGTTTCGTTGACAATGACATTTCAATATGTAGTATCTATTGTCTCGCTCAGTCATATTGAAAATCATATCTACGATAGCTACGACAGATATGATTTTCAATGCGGGATGTGTGAACTCACTCTTCCCAGTGTGCACGCTTTAGTGCCACCTAATTACGAAGAGGGTACATCTAACGATTTAGATCTTTGCTTTTTTAGTGATTCTCTTCAAACATTTCCTTGAGGTTGTCAAATAATAGGTACCTACTTACGACTACATCTAATCTTAACAACAAAGTTTTTTGACAACAGTGCTGTTTAAGCTGGTTAGTGCTGTTTGTTTGTTTGTAGTCTACTGGCTACGTACATTTTTAATGGATGAAATGTAGGCAGTGTGGACGAGTTTTTATAACCCTGTTTGTCTGTCTGTTACGTTTTTACGCCTAAACCGCTGAACCGATCGTCATGAAATTTGGCAGATATAGCCTGGGATACGGAGAAGGACATAAGCTACTTTTTTTACGCGTTAACCGACATCATCCACGCGGGTGGAGCCGGGTAGTGATTATATAAATGTTTGAATGGTGAAATATAGCTTAGCTTTATTGTATCACTAGCTGTTGCCCGCGACTTGGTCTGCGATCCAAGATGAAATGTAGCCTATGTCCTTTTAATATAATTCAATCAGAATTCGAAAGACACTTGGCGCCATCTTTTATCATAAGAACATTATTGTTGTTTTCCTAGGGAACAGTACTTTTTTTTTCGGAATGAAAGGTACCCTATGTCCGTTTCTGTACACCTGACAACGTATGTGCAAAATTTCAGGATGATCGGTTCAGTGGTTTAGGCGTGAAAAGTTAACAAACAAAAAACAAACTTACTTACGCATTTATAATATTAGTTAGGATAACACCTTTTATGAATTACCTAGATTTTCAAAATAAATGTTTACTCTATTCTATTCTTGACTGGTGAACCAATATCCAGAACAAAAAAATGAAGAGCTGGAGACGACGGGCGGGGAACGAAGCCGGGGCGACAGTGCATGGGCCGGCCGCGCGACGCCTCCTGCCGCCGCCTTCCCTATGCAGAACTCGAGCCACGTCAAGTTCGAGCCGCCTAATGTGCCTGTTATATTCGTTTTGGGTGAGTAAAATAATTAACTAGATCAAAATAGATAAACCTGAAAAACTCACTGTGAAAACTTAAGAGCGTTCATCCGTCGCGAGCTGGCAACGTCGCATTTCAAGAGGTTTTTAGTCAAGCACTAGATATTTGGTATTTGTAAGTAGGTATGCATGCAAATTTTTTTTAATAGTTATTTTGGTATTTAGGTACTAATACAATTGACAAATTCACAATTATTTTCTATTTGCAGTATTACGACTAAATATTTGTATTCACTCTTAATTAATGTTAAAAATGATTATATAATGACACACATAATAGATATCTGAGGTCATCGGAAAACTTGAGACTAGATATGCCAATGCATTCCACTAGCTTTTATGACAAGTCTTTTACAGTTCAAGCAGTACGGTTATGGAATGCCTTGCCTGTCTCGATAAGGCATGCTGTCTTTGTCCACTTTTAAAATTCTGGTTAAAAATCACTTCCTCTCTCCTTAAACATCATCGTTACTTAAAGTTCCTTGCTCTTGTATCATGTTTATTATTGTATGTATATATACAGGTTGGAAAAAAAAGACCGTGGTTGGAGGAAAAGTACCCTTAATATTGATGATGGCAAATTTTACTGAAAGGAAACATTCCTTTATTTTTAATAATAATTAAAACTGCATTTAAAGATTTTTGAAAAATCACCTGCTTGAGCCGGAAATAGAACCGGTGAAATGTGAAAAAAAAAAACAGCCTGTATTTTATGATACCAACCGAAAGGGTCATTCATAAGGATCAATTCCTTTTAAACGTCGTCGTCGTCTGTGTTTCCGAACGCATACAACCCTAATCTATTCAAAGTGAGAGTGAACAGGCTTCTTCTGGGTAAGCTCACTCCATCGTAGACTTTGTCTCTGTCATCCAGACCTAGACTAAAGTCAAGAGCAAACTCATAGTAGAATAAAAAAAAAAAACAACATAGTATCTTAAATGAAAGAAAGACGATATAAAAGGCGACACAATTCAGTCGAAGAATACGTCTGTGCATACGTGAAAGTGAGTCTCATTCTCTCATTCATAAGTTAAGTGAACTATTTTCTTCAGATAGCGAGTAAGTTTTACAACAAAAAAATATTTTTCTTGGTCTTTCTTTAATTTAAGATACTATGTTATTTCAAAGGAATTGATCCCATTTCACTGGTTCTATTCCCGGCTCAAGCAGTTGATTTTTCAAAAATCTTTGAATGCAGTTTTCATATTTTTGAAAATAAAGGAATGTTTCCTTTCAGTAAAATTTGCCATCATCAATATTAAGGGTACTTTTCCTCCAACTACGGTCTTTTTTTTCCAGTCTGTATATATATATATATATATATATTTATATGGATAAGTATCTATATGGTTTATGTATGTATGTATTTATTGTATATGTAAATGGTACACCACTGACTACCTGCAGTATTTTCCCTCCTTCTACTTTTTGATACAACCAAAGGTTGTCTGTAAAAGATCGCTTTTAGCGATAAGACCGCCCATTGCGACACCCTATGTAAGAGTTCTACATTTATATCTGTAATTTTTATGGTGTACATAATAAAGAGTATTCTATTCTATTCTAAGTATTCTATAATGCAACAATCTAGTGCTTGGCTGAAAAAAATTGTACTTTGATTTAAATTTAATCAAATAATCACGAAATACCTATCTCTAGAAATGCGACGTTGCCAGCCCGCGCGGGATGAACGCCCTTAAGCTGTTAAGTTAAAAGTGTTAATCCTTAGCGATCCCTAGCATCAGTGGACTGACAGCTTACTTCACCCAAGTTATCACGGTGAGATTTTTATGGAATCGACCAGCTGTGCTTAATTAGCATTCCCCTGGCCTCTGATGCTAACCATATAGTGGACCAATTTAACTACTTGGGGCACATACTTACCGACGACCTTAAGGATAATGTAGCCATTGAGAAGGAACGTAGGGCACTAGCGGTCCGAGGTAATATGTTGGCCCGTAGATTCCCCCTTTGTAGTGACCAAGTCAAGATCACCCTGTTCAAGGCTTTCTGTCAGGGTCTGTATGCGGGGTGTCTATGGGTCAGCTACGCCAAAAGATCGCTAGATGCCTTACGCGTCCAATATATAATAATGTTATTAGGATGCTATTGGGACTGCCACGTTTCTGTAGTGCATCGGAGATGTTTTCGCAAAACCAAACTGACGGTTTCCACGCAAAAAAGTTGCTTCACTGATGCATCGAACGCGGATCAGTAACAGTAGTATCCTGAAATTAGTGGCGGAGAGTCCTTAGTCCCTGTTCTGAGGTATTTTGTGGAGAGGATGGTCAACTAATTAGCTGATCTCTTGCTTGATCGTTCTCTGAGCAACCTGCGTCGGACACTTAATTCGTTATGTGTTGCCGGTATTGATTGTGTTTTGTATTACTAACATTAGTTATAAGGTATTTTTTCACTAACAAGATGGATTATAATTAGAGATAGGATATTCGGATGCATATTCACCTAAAGTTGAGATGTTTGCTATTATGGAAAGCGCTTTTGTATCGAATAAATCCCGCGGTTCGGGTATTTTATTTTTATTTTAACTAACACACACCACCCCCTACTCTTACACCCTACATACACATATTTGCATTGGAGGTTAAAATAATTAAAATAAATATGCATCTGAATAGTAAATATTGTATTTTAATAATTAATATTTTAGAAGTCGCTTCCATACTATACACCCGACTAGTTATGCATTGCCGGTATTCCTGGCATCACAGGATATATTCTTACAAAAAAATATATTTAAGAAGCTGCTTCCATACTTTCATAGCTAATAATTAACTTTAGGTAAATATGCATCCGATTATCCGATCTCAAATTATAATATATTGTTGTCCGAAGCTGAATAAAAAAAATACAGTCTTGACAGCTCACTACAAGTTCACTTTGCCTCTGCTTTCACTGTGAGATTTTTATTTATTTATTGGCTATCATGTAAAACACTGGTTTAGTAGCCATGCATTAAAATTTCATGTTTTTGCCTCAAAAAAGTAACATCAGCTTTTTATTAAATATTTTTACTCAATAGTTCATTACTAATGCACGAGTAGAACTCCTACGTGTCAATTTTCTATATATATTTTTTAATCTTAAAGTTTTCGATTACTTGAAGGTCAAAATACTGAAAATAATTCGTACAAAAAAAATGTGTATGTCTGAGTTTTGTTTGTATTGCATATTTATGAAGCAATTCTTGGCGCAAATTTTCCCGTGTTTATTATTTTATTTTAAAAAGGGACCGAATAAAAAAAAAATCTTATTCGAAGTAGATCCTCTGTCTGGTAGAAATAGATTCTTTATATGTAAGTACTTACAAAGGTTTATTTTTCCTTTTCAAACGTTCTACTTCGAGCTAGAAATATTAAAAAATAAATAAAAAAGAAACGAAAAGAAAGCAAGAAAAAAAACTGTAAAACATTTTTTTGTGAGTTCTATTGTCATTTTTTATTAAACAAAACCGGCAACGTGCGTGTCGGACCACGCACACTGAAGGGTTCCGTAGTTGGGATGAATTTATCCCATGAATAAACTTAACATTGTAGTCGGAAAACATGTTCTCCCGAATATATGGGAAAACATGTTTTTCAACTGTAAATGTAAGTTAGTTGACAATACTCGGTAACTTATAAAGCTTACTTAGCTGTAATCGTTTTCTTTTTAACTTCGTTATATATATTACTGCTGTGAATTTTTCAGGTATCCAAATACAACCATTTAGCTGGCAGGGACGGAAGGGGACAAACTTGACTATAACAAAAATTTGCACTTTAAAGCTTATAGCTATTACGCAAACGGATCCCTAAATCGAAAAACGGTTTTCTCAAACCCGCAATATTTTTAAACGGCCTATCCAACAATACCCCACGCGATGTGATAGACGCGAAAAAAAATATAATCTCCACTTTACGTGTACGATTTTATTTTACCACCTTTTTGGCGTGATTAATATGTATACCCATACCAAATTACAGCTTTCTAGTCCTAAGAGTCTCTGAGCTAAGCCGCGGACAGACATACAGACGGACATGGCGAAACTATAAGGGGTCCTTGTTGACTACGGAACCCTAAACGGGGGGAAAATATGCGCCTTGACTTGCTTCATAAATCTGCAATGCAGACAAATCTCAATCATAATAATATACAGTTTTTCTTGTACGAATTCTTTTCAGTATACAAAATTGACACCTAGGAGTTCTACTCTTGCATTTTTAGTGAACTATTGAGTAGAAATCTATATATATATAAAACTAGCTTTTGCCCGCGGCTCCACCCGCGTGGATGTCGGTTATCGCGTAAAAAAGTAGCCTATGTCCTTCTCCATATCCCAGGCTATATCTTTGCCAAATTTCATGACGATCGGTTCAGTGGTTTAGGCGTGAAAACGTAACATACAGACAGACATACAGATAGACAGACAGACAGAGTTACTTTCACATTTATAATATTAGTATGGATGGTAAACTAACTGACTGACTGGGTGATATATCAACACACAGCCCAAACCGCTGGTCCTAGAGACATGAAACTTGGAGGGTGTGTTCTTTGTGAAGAGGGTATCCACTAAGAAAGGATTTTAGGGAATTCCACTCCTAAGAGGATAAAATAGGGGATGAAAGTTTATATGAAAAATCTTATTCATTTGGTTGATTAACTTGAAACTTGGCACAAATACTTGCCTAAGTAAGTAATAACATTTTTCATTATTAGTTTTTCAAAACTACCCCTCAAAGGGTGATTGCGGGGTGTCAAAGTTTGTATGTAGGAATTTTAACGCGCGGGTCGATTAACTTGAAACTCAGTAGAAATACTTGCGACCAAAAATAAAGAATACAATGTATAACCATTGCCTAGGGAAGTATTGACATCCACGCGGGCGAAGCCGCGGGCAACAGCTAGTATTCAATAAAAAGCTAATGTTCTTTTTGGGGCAAAAAAAAACACTGTGCCCTATTTATGGGCACTGCAAAAGTTTCATATCAAATTATTGAATTACATGATAAAATATTGATTCTAATTATTACAATTCATTTTATTATATCAATCAATCTGCCTAACCTTTTCCCAACTATTTTGGGGTCGGCTTCCAGTCTAACCGAATGCAGCTGGATACCAGTATTTTACATGGAGCGACTGCTTATCTGACCTCCACAAACCAGTTTTATTTTTTTATTTTTTGTTACTGCATAAACGACACCCCTTGGTAAGACTGGTCATTTTATTATTATGATCTACCCGATGAGTAAGCATAAGGCTAGGCGCAAACGAGCCACCGGCCTCAGCCCAGCGATTAGCAGTTCAAATGCTTTTTTATACGTTTTGTATGGATTACTTTAATACCGCACAGCTACAGCAGTACTCAACACCGCAGCAAGAGGTGACTGCTAACGGTGGCTGTGGTCGGTGTCTCGTTTGCGCCGAGCTTTAAGGTATCCTGAGTTGATGGAGAAGCCTTCCAATAGTACATTATTGCAAAGGCCGGAAAATATGCAATGGCAGGTCGAGTATTAGTATGAAGGCCAAGCCGTAGGCCAGGACTTCACTAATACGAGACATGCAATTTTGCATTTCCGCCGAGGCATATATAGTGCTTTTCTCAAAAGAATGCAGGGAAATAAAACATACTTTTTATACTATACATTTAATTTAATTAATATTAAAAGTTACATTAGTCATATTGGGGCAATTACTAAAAGAAAATGTTATCGATTTCCCCGGTACATTTATGTTTGTTTGTTGAACTTCTGATGAGGTTTGCAGGTGGGCATTGGATGAAGTAGTAGATGGCTGAAGTATGTAAATAACAAATCAAGACGAATTTTCAGCTTTGACGCCAATTTTCTATTTAACATCTGTGCCAAAAGGAAAACGCATTTATGGCTATACAGCCACGTGAACGCAATTCGTGCTAAGCAAAGAGACTTTACTTTGGTATGCCAAGAATGATAAAAGAGATCCAATCAAAGCAGCACGCCATTTCATACAACATTGCTGGAGCGTTGTAATGTTCCAAATTCAAAAAACGCTCCTGCAATGGATTTGATTTTCTTTGTCTGTAAATTCGATTTATTCCGTTCTAATACCAAAAACTAATACCACTGATATTTGTTGAAAAACATACATAGTATTAGTTTTTGGTATTAGAACGAAATAAATCGTAAATTCGATTCTTCGCGTGTTCTTTTTTCGAAAATAATGACAACATTTCCATGCATGTTTGAGAAAACATATTTTCTTTACCAGGTGGTCCAGGCAGCGGCAAGGTGACGCACTGTGACAACCTGATGCAGGAGCGGCGCGGCGTGGTGCATATCAACATGACCGACCTCCTGCAGCAGTACGCCATCGGCAACGGTACTGCCAAACCCGGTCTGCACTTTATGTAGTTTGGAATTAGATTACACTGTAGATAGCCGATAATGTTCCCACAGTTGGGACACAGGCCTGCTCTCGGTGGAAGGGAGTGAGCCATGATCCACTACGCGGGCCCAGTGTGGGCTGGACCATGTCACATGTCTTGGAATTTTGAGTTCTAGGACATACTGGTTTCCTCACGATGTTTTCCGTCACCGTTTTTAGAGCAGTGGTGATGAAATTATTTACAAAAGAAATTACTAAAGGAAAAAGAAAAAAAAAGTATTTGATAACAACATCCCTCTCTCATAATCTCACCCTCACTGACACACAAACACTCACACTAATACACGCTTCACTAAACTAGCTTGTAAACAGACATATTCTTTCTGCTCAATCGTACTCCAAGATACAAGCCTTGCTTAGTTTGGGGGTCAACGGCCAAACCAAAATATTGTGATACAAACTTAATTGTGTTTTGCTAAATCATTGTCTTCATCACCTTTTCTTTTCGCCAATAAAACTTTTAGTATTTTTTTTTTTTTCGTATTTATTGGGACTCGTACAGGAAGATCACATTTTAATCTAAACACAGTCATAGCAACATTAATAACAGAAAAAATAAATAAACTGAACTCAAAACTCAAACTCAAACTCAAAAAGTCCTGTACGGGCCAAAAGACTCCTATCTCAGCATGATGCTGCGACATTTAAAAATAAGTGTCGCAGCGCTGGTATTTTGATAGGGCCCGCTGTGATGTCACGGACAGATAAAGAAATACAAAATACTCGTAAAACAAAAAGTGAAGCGCCTGAAACAAAAAGTAAAGAATATATTAGCATTAGGACAGATTCGCTTTACGCCAGATTTTCGCGTTAGGTCAGCCCCCCTAGCCAAGTTACAAACGATTCGTATCGAATCTCTTTCTGCAATCGTTGAAGCCTCGTCCACGTCTAAGCGACTATAGAAAACGATAAGTTGGTAGACAAGTTGATCGCTCGATCTACAACGTATTTAGATCAACGATGTAGAAAGGATCAGATTTCATTCTAACATTTTGAACGATCAGGGGGCTAAGTCTACTAATGTACAAACGTTGCAATGGCCTCTTCATTGTGAGTTTTTGACAGATTTGCCATACAAACACTGTCAAATACTCACAATGGCAAGACCATTGCAACGTTTGTAAATTAGTAGACTTAGGCCCCTGATAAGTTGTAAAACTTGTCTATGAATTTTCTATTCGTTTGTTCTGACCACGTGACTTAACGTTGAGATGATGTCATTCCTATATATTCGATTAGTTTTCTATTAGCGTTGTTGATTGTAGATTGTCAACGTGGCTACGGCAACTGATTCGCATTAGGTCAGATTCGCTTAAAGTCAATATGTACAGACCGCAACATAAAGTTCCTTTGTTCGCATAAGGACAGATTCTGTTTACGCCAGATTATTACACCATAATATTTCAATTTCGACGACCTCTGTGGCCGAACAGTCTAGTATCAGAACTGCCACGCAAGGGGTTCGAATCCTGCTAGGGGCAATATTTATCTAATGAAAATGTATGTTTGAATTTGGTCAATATAGAAAAAAATTGGATTAAAAATTAGTACAGGGAATTTATTTTTGGTTAATATTGATGTCTGTAGGGTTTTTTTTTTTTTAATTTTCTCTGATGTGTTGTATTAATGAATAAAATTATTTAACATCCGACTGTACTTCTGTCTTTAGGCGAATCTGACCTAACGCGAATCTGCATAAAGCGAATCTGTCCTTATGCTAACAAATAAAGTAAAGCGCCTGCCTGGGTTCGAACCAGCGCCCTTGAGCCAGCACTGCATTCACTGTAGATAGAAGTAGCATTAATTAGTTAACTTTAAGGCGGTATGACCCGACAGAGACCGCGCTTACTAGTTTTTTGAATGATAAATGACAAATGATTTTATTTCTGTAAGTAGGTTTTTACAAACACTTACACGTCAATCATATTATAAAACTAGATGAGATCGGCGTTTCGTATCTGACTACTCTGAGAAGAAAGGCCGAAACAAACTCAGAGGTCACAGTCTCTTTTAAAGTCCAGACATAATCTTGGTCAAATCATGTGAAGACCATGTAGATTGGTGTCTCAAATAGTCTTTTGAAGAAAGAACCACACAGATTGAGTGGACCTGTCCATTCAGTGCACGCATTTGTCAGTAATCCATGGGAACATAAAAAAGTGTTATAAGATTCGGAAAAAAAGATATATCTTATTTAAGGATCTGGCGGACATGCAATCGCTTTTAATAACACGATTAGATTAACTTTGCTGCATAGAAAAAAAAAAAACAAAGTTACCACTTTTCGTAATGTGATAGCTACGACACAAGACGCTTTTAAGGGTTTCGTAGTCAACAAGGAACCCTTATCCTTAGAATTTTCACTTCTCAAGATCTAAAAGTTCGTCTATATGTTGTGCGTAGGCGACATATCGCTTTTTGTGCTCTAGTGCATACAGTATTTTTTCTAAGATAATTAGGCCCAACAGCCACACAGAAAAAGTCGTTATTTTGTTTCATTTGCTTTAATTTTTACCACTTCCGTGTTTTCTATCGCTAATTAATAAAACCAGATAAAATATATGTCTTTATTATTTAAAAACGCTCAGAAACTTTTTATGACTTGGCAGTACCTATGAATTACCCAAGCCGAATGACGAATAATGTTGAAAATAAAAATAAAAAACTTTTAAAAAGTTTCGTGGCGGCAATTAGCTATTATATTCTCTTCTTCAATTTTGCAACATTTTTGAACAGTGAAAAGTGATTAATTAAACTAAAATGGAATATTCTTGTGACGAAGAAACTACACTCTCGTCTAACACGCTAATGGAGCAGAATGCGAAAAACGTGGTTGAAGAAATATTACCGCCGAAATCCAAGCAACTTTAGGTATCTCAACGCGTACGAAAATTACATGCGTTGGAGATCAGACAAACAAGTAAATACTTTATGCCTGTTTCATCTTCTCGCAATCGAAGTGAAAAGCAGAGTGTACAACTCGGGCATAAACGAGCTATTTTACTCCTCGACTAAGGCCTGTGTTCACCAACGTTTAAACCACCGGTTAGGTATTTAAACAGTTGGTTTATGTCAAATTTCCTATGAAATTTTGAGTAAACAACTGATTAAATATCTAAACAGTTGATTAAAATGTTGGTGAACACAGGCCTTATACGTCTCTGGTTAAAATGGCTTCTTTTATGCACTAGCTGTACAATCTACTATTATATGCAGTTTACTAGTTAACAAGCTGCAAGTTCATAGGTGTCGTGACTATACACATTTATATATAAAAGCATTTTGCAGTTTTACACAATAATATTATAGTTATTTATGATATAACGCAACTGATGGCAGTAGGTCCCGTTGTTAAATTCCGTCATAATTGTATGTTAAATAAACAGTTGATGAATACTTTTTGTTGGCTCTTTTTAAGGTTCCGTACGTCCGAATGAAAACACCCAACTGTTGTTTACATAGCAAGTAGTGGTATAAGAATTGGTATAAGTTTTTTATTTTTCACTTTTTAGTTACGGTAGCTAAAAACCTAAAAAAAAAAACTACTTCCAAAAATGAAAAAAACACTACAAGTGAAAAATAACTTTAATTTCGGAAGTCGGTGACTTAGGATCTGTATTTTAGTTTTTTGCCACCGCGCGGCTCCCAACATTACAGTTATTTTTCACTTCGTAGTGATTTTTTTTTTGGAAAGTAGTGTTTTATTTTTTTATTTTAGGTTTTTTTTTAAGTTTTTAGCTACCAAAACTAAAAAGTGAAAAATAATAAACTTATACCGATTCTTATACCACTACTTGCTATGTAAACAACAGTGACAGAAAGTGTTATAACATTATCAAGATACTCAAGACTACTCAAGCAAAGTTAATAAAATTTATATGGGACCACCGCGCAAGCTTCCTCTACTAAAAAAAATTCAAAATCGGTCGACAACTGACGAAAATATCGATGAACATAAATACGAAAAGAAACAAAAATACATACAGACGAAGATAATTTATAACCTCCTCCATTTTTGAAGTCGGATAAAAAGTAGAAACAGATATTGACCATTCATTTTAGCCATTCTTTTGACGATCAGTAGGGTTTTGAGGCTCATGATCAGTAGGGCTTTACAGACCTACTGGGTCTGTAAATGGCGTAAAAAAATTACAAAAAAAAAACTCGCTTAAAAATATTCATAGAACTTGTAGGTATTCCAAGAAAGGAAAACGTCTTTGACATTTACTTTATGTAAATCAATTGCATGTGCTGTATTATGTATGTTCATACTAATTAAATACTTCCATGTGAAAAATTATATTTTAACAAAAATTGTTTGACACGGTCGTATTACATTATGCCAAGGTTGTTAATTATTTTAATAAAAAAATCTGCATGCTTGCAAGAGTTGCAAGTAGGTACGTTATAAAATAAGCAAATAATAAAAGTAATACAGTCTTATATTATGTACTAACCTTACCATTTTTTTTTTTCGGAATGCAACAAAGCTCCTCTACGAAAGTGCTACATTGCGTAGACTTCGTGCTACGTCGCGTAGACTTCGTGCTACGTCGCGTAGACTTCATGCTACGTCGCGTAGACTTCGTGCTACGTCGCGTAGACTTCGTGCTACGTCGCGTAGACTTCGTGCTACGGGACGTAGCAAGGGTCTACGAGCCAAGTTAATTCCTGTAAAATCGTCCATTAACATAATGTCTGTGTATAGCATTGTTAGGGTTCCATAGTCAACAAGGAACTCTTATAGTTTCGCCATTTCCGTCTGTATGTCTGTCTGTCTGCCCGCGGTTTAGTTCAGAGACCCTTAGAAAGTTATAATTTACTATTACTCGGTAACTTGTAAAGCCTACTTAGCTGTGATAGTTTTCCTTTTAACTTCGTTATATATACTACTGCTGTGATTTTTTTCACGTATCCAAATACGATCATTTAGCTGGCGGGGGGGGGGGGGGGGACACTTGACTCTAACACAAATTAGCATTTTAAATCTTAATATTACGCAAACGGATCCGTGAATCCAAAAATGGTTTCGACAAACCCGCAATATTTTTAAACGGCCTATCCAACGATACCCCACGCGATGTGATAGACGCGAAAAAAAATATCATCTCCACTTTACGTGTACGATTTTATTTTACCACTGTTGGCGTGATTAATATGTATACCCATACCAAATTACAGCTTTCTAGTACTAAGAGTCTCTGAGCTATGCCGCGGACAGACAGACAGACACTGGTTTACTACGAAACCCTAAAAATTAAAATCGGTCAAAGAACCCAGAAGTGATAATTAATTTCATTTTACACCACAAACAAAAACAAAATTTTTCCCATTGAAATAACATTCAAAATCAATTGTTTTTATAGGTTTTTACTTTGTATTTATTCGATAGGTAGGTACTGATATTAGTAAGTTATTGTAAATAATAAATTGTGTGTTTGTTTTCCGAGAATTATTATACAGTTCGATTCTATGTTAGTATTTTGTTTGTAAATGAGTCATCGTTTGTCAAGCGCAGTTAGGCGCGTGTTTGTTCGAAGACTTTGTAATAATTAATTCATACTCCGCCAGCTATTAACTCTTTAGTGCATTGTGTTTTTTGGTAAAAAAAATACGATGCATTTTTTTTTTTTGGCAACTTTTGCTATTAACCTCTCGTCTGTCGGAACGTAGATCTACGCGAGACACAATGGGTTTTTAATTGTGTCTCTAATTACGACAGACAAGTCGTTAATCAAGGATGCAGCGTATGAAAACTGATTATTTAAATTCGCTTATTACTGTCACTCAAAATCAAAGTCAAATCATTTATTTCAAATAGGTACATAAAAGACACTTTTGAAGGTCAAAATTTACAAAAATAATTATTTGATTCTAGTTGCCCCTTCCAAAGGTAGTATGGAGAAGAATGGGCAAGAAACTCCATACTTACTCTTTTAAAATGTTAACAATAGTTTGTATACATTAATTAATAATTATAGGTGAAGACGATGTAGGTACCTAGAATAAAAATTACTTACCACAATAAATTGGTAAAAAGAATGAAAAGTTAAGTGACGACAGAAAAATTAATAAATGCGATAGATACATGGTGCTCACAGCCATGGGACAACTTTTCTGTTACTATAGAGGACGTTAAGGGCGACCGCGTACTACGACTTTTTATCGCGCGACTATTTTGTCGCAGAATTACAACGTATTGATTTATATGGCAGTGCGCGCATACGCGAGAAAGATTTCATCGGGATTACCGTACTTTACGGTATAACCAAGCAGTAAAAAATATCGTTTCTATGGCTTTTTTACCACCTATAGATGTTTCTCTTAAAATATTCCGTGTATGAATAGATATATACCGTCTTATTCATAATAAAGTTATCCGCTTCATACGCTTCATTCTCGTAGATGCCAAGCTTCACAGCTTGGCTCATCGCCGCGAGGTTGCCTGCTTATCGGTCTTCTACAGATTTTACTTCGGCGAGTGTGCCCATGAACTCCACGACCACATTCCACCGGCCCCCTTCTACCATAGGACATCTAGACCCTTGCAAGCTACCACCCCTACCTAGTTGATATTCCACCAACTCGCACTAAGCGTTTTCAAACGTCTTTTATAATGCGCACAGCAAAGCAGTGGAACTCTCTGCCTGCGTCTGTGTTTCCGAACGCATACAACCCTAATCTATTCAAAGTGAGAGTGAACAGGCTTCTTCTCGGTAAGCTCACTCCATCGTCGACTTTGTCTCTGTCACCTCTGACCTAGACTAGAGTCAAGAGCAAACCCATCGTAAAATAAAATAAATAAAAAATAAATACCAATTTTAGCTATAGAACTGTTTTGTCCCTTTCTGCCAAGTTAAAATGAAGTTTGAAAGAAAGGGTTAAAACAGTTCGATAGCTAAAATAGGTTTATGAAGCAGATAACTTTATTATGAATATGACGGATAGTATATGTACCAATGATTTGTCAATATTGTGTTCTAGTTTGTAAACGGCATCTAGTTAAGGTCCTCACTCTGAGGTCTCAGAACAAGGTTAGTGGTTTAGAAAAAACAATGGTGCTGATTCTCTTGTACATCGAACTAAACTATCACTAAAACTCCTTACTTCTGGCTATGAGAATCTTAAATCAATACTGCAAACAAAATTCTCTAAATTTAAAAATAACTTTGACACAACTAAAATCGAATTTGACAATCGCGACTCCACGTAGTATTTTTTTTTTCTTTTGGCTTCGCAACGTTATACTTGTTTGCTCTACCCCATGATTTTTTTAAGAACCGGTGACGCGCAGGACCGGGGCAGCCTCAACGTGTTTTTATGGAATTTTTCAGTTTAAGTAACTATGGAAAAAAAATATATTACCTACATGTTGAGTTTTCGGGGTTTAAGCTTTGTTATAAAGAAGGTCGAAATTTTCGTTATTTTTCCGATAGGACGCACCATTTTCGAGATATAAGCAAAAGAAAAGAAAAAATATATACAGTACTGTTTTTGCACCAGAAGTCGAGGTGGTAGTGTGAATTTTAGTTCATGACAACAAATTTAATTCCACACCTTTTTAATCGCGATTAAAAATAGTCAGATTTAGTTAGAAAATCAAAATTTTAGGTGCAAATCATAAAATTTAGAATAGCGAAATTGCCACTAAATTAAAAACTCAGTGCAATCTTAGTGCAGTCAAACTAAAATATAGGTAGTTAAGTTGTGTCACTTTAGTCAATTTCAGAGTAGGAAATCGTCATTTGACAGGAATAAACTAAATTTTGGTGATTTTTAGTCTAGTTTAGAGAATTTTGTGACAAGAGAATCGGCACCATTGTCTAAACCAGTCAGAATGATGTCTATGTTTACAGGGTGCAGTGAGAAACTAAACAATTCCAGGTACGGTTTATAAGTTTTGAAACTGTCTGTGAATCCAGTATACAACCCACTTTCTGTAACAATCGACAGCATCTTTGCATCCTAGAAAATTATGGCAGTTAACAATCTGCCTAGCATTTTTCCAACTATGCTCGGGTCAGCTTCCAGTCTAACCGGAGGAGCGGCTGCCTATCTGTCCTCCACAACCCAGTTAATGGGTAATACGATTGAAACCCTTTGATGAAATTGGTTGTCAGACTTTCTGGCTTCTGACGACCCGTAACGACTGTCGAAGATCTACGAATGACAGCCGGGACCAACGGCTTAACATGCTTTCCGAGACACGGAGGAGTCTCCGTATGTAAACATAATCACCCATCCACGGACAAACCCCAGCAAGCGTAGCTTAACCTGATGGATCGAAAATTATGGCAGTCAACAAAAGAAAATATTTCCACAATCGCAAGTGTTCGGTAGATTATAATTTGACAGTAAATTCAATAATGTTCATTGCACGATTTGCACTCTGTGTTATGAAAATCTGACAGCTTGACAACTCAATGGATATTGTTGAACTGTCAAAGCCTATTGGGTTTGCGAGTGTGTTAAGCAAATGGTTTAAGGGGTTTACATTTTCGGTGCATTCAGGAATGCATGACATATGATCTACATTTGTATATTTTCTTTTCTAACTGGAATCTCGCAGGTCAATCTAGGAGGTTGTCGTTTGCTTAACCGGGCTATCCTGTGAGTGCCTCAATAAATTAAGGCTTCCAGCCAGGGCATAAGCTTATAAACTAAGCGACTACCTTGTTAAGGGTACCCCCTATGGGGTACGGACCTCGGTTTAGGGCGTCGCTGGGGGAGGACAGCAAGAGACAGACTGGATTGGATTAAGTTGTATGTTTGCAAATTTGGATAGGTTTTTATATGTATGTACTATATAAGTACAGTAAGTAGTACTTATGTGTCAGTACTCAGTAGTAGTATCGTAGTATTTTATTATTCGCGTAATATCTTTAAATTTATAACCTTAAGCTACCCATTTATTGTTTCAAATATTAAGGACCGATTTTTCATTCTTCCGTTTTTTTTTTTTGTGTTATATATGGCGGTTTGACATATTTTCTATACAAAAGCAGTCAAACCACTATTTTAATTCCTTGGATAAAAGGTTTTTATCCCCAACGGGTAAGCTCTTGGCCATAATTTTACCTGATAGTTTGTAATGACAAAGCCGAAGGTGGAAGCGAGCTTCACCCGGAATCCTCAACCACAGAGGAACTGGCTATCTCACCTCTAACTGCTGAAACAACAAATGCTGTTAACGTTGTTGTTATGGTGACAGACTTAGATAAGATGGTGGTAGCTAGCCAGGAGGACTTAGAACAAGTCCTAAACCGAGCAGAAAATTTTGTCCCCGCTGGGAATCGAACCCGGGACCTCTGGATCTCCGGTCTGAGACAGGTGGTCGTACCACTAGAACACAGAGACGGTTAGTTATCTGAAGATTGAAAGATCTGGCCCCAAATCTACTAAATTCAGCATGTATTTTTACAGTCCGTGGCCCCTTTGCAAAGCATTTGTATGCTTGACGGGCAACTTCGCCTAACTGATATCTCCCACTTCAAGCTTCTCCTGCCTAATCCTTTACCAAACACTAACTAACCACCTCTTCAACAGACATGCAAGACTTTGGCACGCTATCCAGCACGACCGTGACGGAGGTGCTGATGCTAGAGATGAAGATGGCGCCCACGGCCAAGACCTACCTCGTGTCCGGCTACCCGCGCTCCATGAGGGATGTCGCTGAGTACTCTGATAAGGTAAGCAGAACTACACTCATAATAAACAGAGCGCGCAGATGCATAGAGGCGGTATTGTCAACATTTTCCATACAAACTAAGCGTGTCAATGAACGTCACCGTTTACTCATAGAAACTGACAGACTGTGTCCACTCTAAGGCCTGAATTCCTCCTACGCTGATATCAGTCAGCGAGAAATAAATAATAAAATATCGTACTGCGATACCGACCGCTCTACGGTACAGTCGTCTGCCAAGTGGATTTTATGTCGCGCACGCGTGCTACTCAGCTGAACGTCGGTAACAGACTGAGGGAGCTCGAACAATACCATGCACGTCAGTCGGTCGACAAACGCGGCGTAGACGAGCGAGACCGACGCGCGCGATATGCGGCGCGTATCGAAGTACGCGCCGCTGACGTCAGCGTCGCAGTGTGGTACTACACCGCGCCCAGGCCTTAACAGCCATACGCTCAGCGCTAATTGCGCGGACACGAATATTAAACGTACAGTGGCCAGAACATCAAGTAAACGAAACTGTCAAAGTTCTCCAAACGATTTCAAACTTTAATACGTTGATGAATAAGTTCAAAATCGAACGATAGAATTTGACAGTTTGTGGTAACTTGATATGCTGGCCACCGTACCTACTGACGTCTGTAGTCGATTCTGCGCTCTGTGCGATTCTCAGTTTTTTATCCGCGTTAGATATTTCTTAACAAATTAATTTCATTATGTAAACATAATCTAAAATATTCATATATTATGTTATTAAAAAAAATGCTCTAATTTAACATATATTTTTTCCAAATCTTTAATATTACTCGTTTAGAAGTGATTTTCAGTATAAAATCATTAAAAGAGGGTTATGGAAATTTCTAAAATGCGACATGCAAGGTGTATCAGACGAACGTGCGTAGGAAAAGCGTTCCCGCAAATAGGAAGGCGTTTTATTTATTTTATTATTTATGTACACACAGTTAAATATATAGAGATACGACATAATTATAATTTCAGTACAAAGGTGCTGCTTATTTCTTAAGAAATTTCTTCCAGCAGACCTGCGAAAGGAGAAATGAAAAAGAAATGTAGACAATAGTGTGTGAGAACATGAAGAGAATGACATGAATATGCGAAGTCTTAAAATAAAATATTAAATATATATATATATATATATATATATATATATATTTAGGGTTGTAAAGGATGTTAAACAGCAGACACAATATCCAAGAGTTCCAGCGAAGTCAAATATAGCTACTTGAGTATCTTGCGAAAGTTAGCAACGCGATCATACTTTTTAAGGTTAAAACAAAATGAATACAGATATTTTATTTTCGTATGGAGTTAAACTTTTGTATAAAAGGAGATAATCCGGGCAAGTACTACTGCCATGACTTGTTCTGTCGTCAAGCAGTCATGTTAAGATATCCATGAGTAATTCAACTGTTGCTGTTGATGCCTTGCATCATCTGTCATTGAGTGGTATAACAAATTACTATGAAGGGCGGTGACTACATAGCGTAACACATTAAGATCGTCAGACACAAAGCAACAAAATACGATTTAGAGGAATGTGGTCGCTTTTCTTAAGACTGCGTCGTCAAGTTGTGCTTCACGAGACTATACGTCTTTATTACTACAAACAGTAGTTTTAAATTGTTATGTTTTATTGTAATCATTAAAACGGAAAATAGTGGCCACTAAGCTCCGTTTTAATGATTACTATACTATTAGTAGTAATAATAACGTATAGTCTTGTGAAGCACAACTTGACGAGCTTATTTTCTGCATTTTCATTCTAAAATAAAAGAAATCACCGAAATAACGATGAGGGCGCCACTGTGCACTCGGCGCAGTCTTTAGATCGAATTTTGTTGCTTCGTGTCTCAATATGAAACTTTATAAAAGGTATTAGACACTCTTAACAAGGTTGCTGATTGAGCTGTTTTCATAATTCCTTCTCAGTCACGAGATAATATTTTTTTAAAGTAGTGGCGCTAGTGGACCGGTGAGCGCCCTCTTAATAAGTCTTTAAATAATCAATAAATCGAAGCACTTTCGATTTAATCAGTTGTAAAATCATTTAACGGAACGTGCCGTGTCAATCATCATAAAATTGAATGAATAGACACGAGTGTTTTGTCAGTTGTGATCTGATTTTAGATAAGTATTTTCTAATGGCCGTTTTTCTTGATTGATATCCAGTCTAAGAGAATTGTAACCGGTAAAGTTACCTGAATTTTAGTATGCTGCCTAAAATGGCGGATGTGGAAATGCGGCCAACCCGCACTGGGCCCGTGATCCGCCAACCCGCACTGGGCCCGTGATCCGCCAACCCGCACTAGGCCCGCGATCCGCCAACCCGCACTGGGCCCATGATCCGCCAACCCGCACTGGGCCCATGATCCGTCAACCCGCACTGGGCCCATGATCCGTCAACCCGCACTGGGCCCATGATCCGCCAACCCGCACTGGGACCATGATCCGCCAACCCGCACTAGGCCCGTTATCCGCCAACACGCACTGGGCCCGTGATCCACCAACCCGCACTGGGCCCGCGATCCGTCAACTCGCACTGGGCCCGCGATCCGTCAACCCGCACTGGGCCCATGATCCGTCAACCCGCACTGGGCCCGTGATCCGCCAACCCGCACTGGGCCCGCGATCCGTCAACCCGCACTGGGCCCATGATCCGTCAACCCGCACTGGGCCCGTGATCCGCCAACCCGCACTGGGCCCGCGATCCGTTAACCCGCACTGGGCCCGCGATCCGTCAACCCGCACTGGGCCTGTATCCCAGTAGTGGGAAAATTATAGGCTGATTATACTAAGCATTTAGTAAAACGCAGTTATTTTGACATTACAAACAGACACTTCCACTTTATTTATTTATTTGTTTGTATTTTCTAAAAAATAATAAATGAAAGAAAGACGTATTCGACAGTCAATTCCAAATCGCAAAGAACAATAAATAAACTTTTAAATGATCTTTCAATTTATCAGAAATTACAGTTCAATCTACCACCCAAATTGTGGATCGATAGAATGAAGACAGCTAGGATAAAAATCGGTATATTTATGTCAAGGGCGAACCAACGGCCAAAGTCACAATTTATAGAATCGACAGCCGCCATACATTAATTACATATGTTTTGTATCGATAATTATTTCGTCGACCGTTGGACACCAAGGATTTTTTTTGTTGAAAATTCTGCATTGATGCGAATGTCGTCTCCCCGTAACTTAATTACCTAGTTTGATTCCTGTGGGAAGATTTTATTTAGGTCCGTGTATGGGTGACCATCTTTACATACCGAGACTCCTCCGTGCCTTGAAAAGCACGTTTAGCCGTTGGTCCCGGCAGTCATTTGTGGATTTTGAAAGTGGTTTCGGGTCGTCAGAAGTCCGAAAATCTGACAACCAGTCTTACCAAGGGGTATCGTATTACCCAGTAACTGGGTTGTAGCGGTCAGATAGGCAGTCGCTCCATGTAAAATACTGGTATAAAGCTGCGTCCGGTAAGACTAAAAGCCAACCCCAACATAGTTGGAAAAAGGTTAGGCAGATTAATTCCTGTGGGAAGATTTTTCTTCATCCTAAAAACACAGGGTGCAGCTGAAAATATATAATTAAAAGAATCCCTATATAGCATACTAAAATTGGTCAGTATGCTATAGGGATTCTTTTAATCGCGCGTTTTTCTTACGCAAATTTTTTTTGGTGGTTCAGTTTCAGTTATAGAACACATTGCCGTTATTTGTTCAAATATGGACACAATCTATTCGTAATAATATCACTGGGCGCGCGCGCCTGCTGGCGCATGCGGCGGGTGTCGTCGAGGTGCTTCTAATGAAAGTATGAAGGCAAAATTTGAATTACTCTTCTAATAACTTCAACTTACGGCCTAAACTTAAAAAAACTAGTTCGAACCTGATAAAATTAGCGATTGATAACCGGCTTAAATACCTACGTCGCGAACTAAGCGGGCGCACAGCTGATAGATACCTACTACTGCGTTCCGCTTCATTGACCGCGCCGACGCCGCGCGTGGCGAGTTGCCATTAAACCAGTTTCAAAATAAACATCTTTCTTAACCATTACAATTTTTTTTTGTACTAAGACATGTCAAAATAATAAATAGGTGTTTATTAAAACTCGTTTAAGTTTAATTTGTCAGCTTGCGCACTGGTTAAAAACTTTGCCAGTATCTAGGGCCAGTGATTTTTCTGTGACAATTAGAAAATTCTCAGTTATTGCCCGGAGTCTGGATTTGTGGCAAGTTGGTGGCGAGGATTGCTCCCAATAACATCGAACTTAAATAACTAGCGGAATGTGGGTGTAAGATACACTTTCCCCTTTTTGGAATATAGGCGTGTTGGTAACAGTTGATAGTGAATCTAGTGCGAGGGTCATAAGGGACTTTTCATGAGGCATTTTTCATACTTGTTCGTAAAAGCTCGATTATTCTACACTTTCAAATTCAAATAGCCTTTTTAGGGTGGATGTAATTAACAAGGAAACCTTATAGTTTCGCCATGTCCGTGTCTGTCTGTCCACGCTTTGCTCAGAGATCCTTAGTACTAGAAATCTGTAATTTGGCATGTGTACGAGTCATCATCATCATCATTTCAGTGGAAAGACGTCCACTGTTGGACATAGGCATTCCCCAAAAGGGCGGATTTGCCATAATCGCCACGCTTTGCAGGCGGGTACGAGTATATACATATTAATCACGCGTATGAATTGGTAATTTTTTTTTTTTTTTTTTTTTAATTGGTGTACCTCCCTTTTATTCTTAAAGTGGGGATGATATTGTTATTCTCGTCTATACCATGGTGTGGGGTATCGTTGGATATATGTTTCAAAAATATTGCGGGTTAGTGCAAACCATTTTTCGATTCAGGGATCCGTTTGCGTAACATTAAGCTTTAAAGTGCTCATTTTTGTTAGAGTCAAGTATGTGTCAAGTTACTGAGTAATAGTCGACCAACTTACATTTACAGTTGAAAAACATGTTCTCCCATACATTTCGTATGGAAAAACGTGTTTTTCAACAACAATGTTAAGTTTGATACCAACTACGGAACCCTTCATTGTGCGTGGTACGCACTTGGCCGGTTTTTTTCTGATACTGTGCATGCAATTACAACATCATTTATATAATAAAATACAAATTATTATATACTTACATCATTACAACTTTTATCAATATTTTTTACTTTATTTACTTATTTCGTTCAAATTCCAAGCATTTGTTTCTACTTTACTCAACACCTCAAAGCCAAAGTCAAAGCATTTATTTCAAATAGGCACATAAATGCCACTTTTGAACGT